>QJPP01000633.1:0-649513 GCA_003996215.1 Jaltomata sinuosa
ATTGTAAAATATGTGGTAACATGAATAATGAGGTTTTGGGTCCTTTACTCTGACAGGGACAGGCAAAGATGGATAAAGATGTCTATACTGAGCACTTGTGGGAGTGGCAAATTTAGTAGTGACCGTACAATTTCTCAATATGCCAAAGAGATCTGGAACATTGCCGAGTGTCGGGTGCCTTGACCGACACTTCCGAACCTGGAATCTATATGGATTTAATGTTCATTGTTTACTAGAATATGAATAATGTGTAAGTTCGAGCACATTATGCTTTCTTATTGCCTACTACTCTCAACAACCAGTTATTAGCTACATAACTTTGTTGAATATCTATATTCTATACGTACCTTCAGTTATCTCCTTTGATTGAGGTCATATTTGCACCATTATAACCTGTAGGCTGTAGCCAATGTAAATTTGCTTCTGACATCTCTTATCTCCTTTGATAGAGGTCATATTTGCACCATTATAACCTGTAGGCTGCAGCCAATGTAAAATGCCATCAGCAGTTAATTTTTTTTTTCCTTTTACCTGTGAATATATTGAACGGAAAAGTATAAAAAATGCTCTTAAATTATGCAACATTTACAACATTTGTCCTCTGTTAATAGTTTGGTCTAATCATTCCCTTGCCGTTACTTAATTGAGCCAAAAATGTCCTTAATTAACAGAAGACTAATAAGACATATTTGGACCTACACATATATTAAGGGCATATTTCATCAAATTTAGTTCTTAACTATAGTTATGCAACAATTATGAAATTGAATTTATGAACAATTTGGTTAAATTGTAGTGAAATTTTCTCACTAATTTAAATCACACGCACATTATAAGTCATTTTAAGCAACTTAACGTGCCATTTTACACAATTTAAATTAAAAGTTTTAGATAAAGACGCAACAACCATAGTATTATAAAATAAGAAAATTTATAATGTAATGAATTTTCCCTTGTTGCTAATTTTGTTTGTCATATTGATTAACAAAACTAGTCTTAGTGTATTTAGATGTGATTTTATTTTTTACCTATTTTTACATTTTTTTCCTTGCTGCTAATTTATATATGGAGGTGGGGTTGTTGAGGAGCCTATTCTTTTTGTCTCAATGATTTGCTTATTTAGATATTTTTACAGTTTAATGTCTTAATTAGTTAGCATGTTTTAATTTTAATTTTAATCCTGAGGTAAAGTAAAAATGACACCACATATCGTTTTAAGACTTTAAATTATAAGTTATACATATACCTTTTCCTATTTACAAAATCAAGCTTTTAATTACAAGTCATACCAGTTTAGATAAAATGTTATATTTTTACTGTATTTTTTTTTAATTTTTTTTTTTAATTTTTAATGAGAGAAAAAAAATTAATTTTACTTAATTAATGGTTAGAATATTTATTAGAAAAGAGATAAGTGGGCAAAAAAATATCACCAATTATTTTAAATGGAGAAAAAATCTCTTATTTCTCTCTCTTAATTGTCTTACCTTAATTATTGTCACCAAGGAATATGGTTTCAAATTTGGTATCAACATAATATTAATTTATATTCTATTTAAATTACTTTTTATACATTTTTCATACAATTAATGATAGTCCAAGTACATTTCTTATTAATAATTTTGTGTGTGAATATGGTATTAAATCTGGTATGAATGAAATATATTACATATTTTGTTAAAATCAATTTTTATATTCTTTCCATACACTAAATTATAATCTATATATATTTTCTATTAAAATATTTTTTGTTTGAATATGGTATTAGATTTGGTATCAATTGAATATTTAAGAAAAATCTGCTAATTGACAATGAATTTTATTTATCTGAGTACTTTGGGAGAAAATCTATTTGAATTCTGAAAGAGTAAAAAAAAAAGAATAAATTGTTGGAGAGATACGGGGATGATTGATATCCCTATTTAACCACCAACTATTTTTTAGGGATAGTTTTAAAATTAGTTCTAATTTATTAAAATATGGATATGTGTATTAAATTCATTGTAGTTTTCATTTTTATTAAGATACTTTAATCTTTTTTTTACTGTTTTGATATAATTTGTTAAAAAAACTATTGATATGAATTGAAAACTAACAAATTATGGTATGACTTATAATAAAGAATTTTATATTGTATATATATGTTTTCCCCCTAAAGTAACTAGGAAAAGATTGACATGTAGTACTACTAGTAAAGGATAGTCCGTGCTAAGTACGGGTCCAATACTTAATAGTAAGAATAAATTTATAAATTATATTTGAAAGTTGAACAAATTCTTTTTTTATATTTATGTCTCACGTTTTATATTCAATAAAAAAAAATTAGGTTTGAATTTTAATTATTTATATCTTAATAATCAAAATATATTATTCCCTCTGTTTTTTTTAGTTGTCATAGTTTTCTTTTTAAGTCAGGTTTGAATTTTAATTATTGATATCTCAATAATCAAAATATATTACTCCCTCCGTTCTTTTTTAGTTGTCATAGTTTTCTTTTTAAGAGTCAAACGATATAAACTTAGACTAACATTTAAAATGTTATTTTTTTTTATCATATTGATATGGAAAAAATTATAATTTACAGTACTTTTTGTATAGTTTTTTGAACATCTAAATTTTGATATAGAATATCAAATTTTACTTTTACGTGGCAAAGCTTATCGACAAATGGATAGCACGTGTCCATTAAACCTTTTTGATCCCTATAATTAATTGCAATATAAAAAAATAAAATAGTAAAGTCAAGTTAAAATTTTATAAAACAACTATTTATGTAGCAAGTAGCAACCAATGAAAATGTAAAGGGATGAGCTTTTTCAATCAACAAACAGGACGACCAAAAGCTCCTCAAATTCAAAAATAATTATTAAGCAACATTAAAAATTCAAGACCACCCCTTATAAATGTATGTAAAATTTGTAATACGTTCCAAAGTATTGAAGTACAATATATTTTTTTGTTATAAAAGAAATATCATAATTTGTTAGTCATAAGTATTAATTAAAAACTAAAATATTTAGATATTTAATGAAAAATGTCCGACCTCCCTAAGTATTAATTGAAAATGATTAGATGGTAGAAAATGGTAAGAGTTTTTGTATAAATACATAATGTTTGAGAAAAAGAGATATTGAAAGAGCATGGAAAGAAGAGAACATGCTAAGAAAATGGAATAGTCGCAGAAAATCAGGCCCACAATGAACACATTTTCCTTTGAGATGACATCATAGACTTTTCAGGCATTTTTAAAGTCCTTACACTTGGCTATATTTACTAAGATGTATGAGGAAAAACTATGAAATAAATTGAAGAACCAGGGGGGAAAATTACTCTAGAAAAAATCTATAGCTATCTGGTACTTCACAATAAAGGTTAGTTGAGATATTTAATGGAAAATATCCACTCCTGAAGCATAAAATACAACCTAACACATCAGTGAATTGATCAGAGTTGCAAAGAAATGACAGAAATACCCTTATGGACGACAAGGAGGACAACGAGAAGCTCCTCAAACTTTCCCATATATATGTAGTACTAAGTTTGGCTTAGTGATCACTACAATATTAAAAAATCATGAGAGATCAGAATTTATATTTCAAAAAAAAAAACAAAACATGCTAAGTCATTTTCCTAGCAAGTATTCAGTAAAATTGATGAGACGCAAAACACAACTTTAAATAAGCATTTCGTTAGTCATAAAAAAAAGAAGAAAGATTATCACTCTATAGGTATTGGTGCAAATAACGAAGCTTGTTCCATACTATTTAGGTAGATAATGTTTGTATTGAAGTGCTTAAAATAATGACAAAGGATAAATGGAAAACACTAACTGAGATATAACATGTATTTATCAATAAGATAAACAATAGTAGATGACACGACATGCAAGATTTCAATGATTAGCTCCGATTTTTATTCAGGATTTTCTTCAAAGATTTATTTATTCATTTAAATTCAATAGTTAATTTGATTATTCGTGAACTCAAGAAATTTCTTTTGAATGAACTCATATTCAATCGAATAAACTAATGAGAGCCCTGAGAATATACATGAACTATTGACAGGATAAATCTCTGGGATGATTTCTTGTGAATATCCTCCTCTTATAATTCAGATAAAAAAATTCAAAATCTCTTGCGATTTTCCAAAAGAATTATTGTCACGCTCCGAGACTACCCCCTAGGCGTAACACGGGACCCAGGACCACAAGTGCCCCAAGTTAACCCTTGGTCATAGCATACTCAGATATTCATAAGAAAACATAGCGGAAGCATAAATAGAAAGGTAGGCAACCCAATCCATAAATGATAAAGTCAAGATGAAACATAATCTGAAAGAGAGACCCGAATACTATCTATGTCTGGAAGCCTCTAAACTGTCATAAAGAGTTGATGGGACAATACCCCAACTAACTCAGAAATCCAAAGAAAGAACATGAAAGAGATAGGTCTAACACTAGCCCTCGGATAATGAGGACTCACCAATAGAAACTGGGTCTCCGGTGATGTCTAGCCACTAGTCTGAGGGAAGGAACATGTATCTGTATCATCAAAGAATGCAGCGCGAGAATATGCGTCAGTACTATAGGATGTACCGAGTATGTGAGATATGCATAAATAAGGTAAAACATGCTTGAAACATAATTGAAACTGAGATCATGCATAAAAGAGAAGTCATAAGAAATATCATAATTTAAGTATCAAGTAGGAGATAACATAACGTAAGACTTAAAAAATATTCATACGGAAGTTTCTCTTAACCAACATAAACCATGATGAGCTACATAGAGTCTAGTGTCATACACCCACACCAAAAAAGGTTGTCCTAATCGGACAAGGTTAGAACCTTCTCTATCAAGATCTTGTCATAAGCCACAGAGAAAAACCTACGGTGGCAACGTAGTTCTGGGACTTAAGGGTATGCTAAATCCCAGTCCAACTTGATGCTAAATACGACTCCCAAAATATACATATAGCTCAATTCATACTTGTGATATATCTAATGCCAAAATCTGTTTGAAAAGCATAAAGACATATCTAATGTCATGCAATTCAAAATCATAAGTCCTAAAACTTAGCATAGCCATAATTACAAAACATACTTTTCATTTTAAATTCATAACTTGAAGAATTAGGCATGCATTTTCATAAATACATAAGGTCTTGTTATCTAAACATGCCAATTTTTACTTAAAAATATGCAATTCAATGGAATCATGCTAGAAATCATCTTTAATGCATGAGCTTTTGAAATCAATTAAGGAATCTCAAATAAATCATAGATAAGTAATGAGAAACCATGAATTGATGCTTTAAAACCGAATTCATAAGTTTTTCCCAAATTGGGTAAGAACTCTAATTTTACAATTTTATAAATCAAAGTAAAACATGGAGTTTTGGGCATAAGGGTGAAAGAAATCCCTCATTAAATACCCACATACCTTATTGAAGCTTGCTTGATCTTAAGATGAAAAGAAATGGAGGCTTGAACTTGGAGCTTGAGACTAGGAGCTTGAAGGTGTTCTTTTCCTCTTTTGGTAAATGAATGAGGAAAAATGAAAAACTAAGGCTAATAAGAGTAGAAACCCTACTAAAAGTGGCCAAAAACACCTCACTTAAGAGTTTAAATTGTGGATAATTATAGAAATACCCCTGGGATTTAATTAAAAAAAGCTGTTAAAAAGCTCGGCTTCAAATTCCACGGGTCCTTTCCACGAGCTGTAGAAGCAACCATGGTTCGTGGATTAGAGTTGTGGTTTCTGAGCCAAAATTCAAGCTGCAGATAACTTTCCACGAGTTAACACGACAACCCATATAAACTTCTACGGATCATGGAACCCACTTGTGGTTCCTAGGAAGACTGGTAACCCTCAGTCTGAGTTCCACGAGTTGGTTCCACGAGTCATGGAACCATCCACGAATCATGAACCTGACTCATGGTTCTCAGACCTGAGGATGATCTGTAGGACTGGTTTCATGGGTCACTTCCACGACTTGTGGTTCTATCCACAACTCGTGGACTTGACTCGTGATCCCTGGAAGTTTCAAAATTTTCAGAATTTATAAATTTAAAAGCTGAATTAAATTCTGGGGTGTTACAATATGTCCCCTTTGGGATTATTCATCCTCGAATGAAGGCTAAGCAAGGAAAACTGGAGAGAAAACAACCCAACCAAATAACAAAACATAGAAACTCAAGGATAAAATGAAAACTAAGCTTTTCAACTTAAAACATAATTGAACTAACTTCGGAAAACATGAATGCATGCTAGGATCATGAAGAAAACCAACGGGATAGAATCGGAGGGACATACTAAGGAGGAAATTAATACCTCAAGCTGAAACTGAGTCAGAAGGAAAGAGATGAGGGTACTTGGCTTTCATGGCTACTTCCGCTTCCAAAGTAGCTCCCTCAACTAGCTGATTTCTCCAAAAGACCTTTACCAAAGCGATTTCTTTGTTTCTCAACCTCTGAATCTGACGATCAAGGATCTCCATGGGAACTTCCTCATAGATATAACACCCCGTACCTTTCAAAACCTATGTGACTAAGTAAATATCGACGAAGGTATTTGAGCTCGAGATTGTGAAGGGGTACTTTGGCCTAGAATTTGAAATGGTCAAATGTATATAAGTGTTAAGTTAAATTATAAGGAGGAGGGTTTTGAAAATGAGATAAAACAAGTGAGGTACTGGCTCGACTTATCTAAGCTCTTAGGTGACAAGTAGGTGCATCACCTACCTACGCTAACGAACTAAGTTCCGAGGGCCGATTACGGGCAGCAACACCATGGATTATTAGACCTAATGGTAGCCCAAATGAAGCTTAAAGTTGGCCCATCAAAGCACAACCAAATCTGGCCCAAACAACTACAAAAGGTAGCCACCAATATTGACCACATTTTGACCCAAGAGAAGCCCAAAATCAGCCCCAAAACTTAACCCTTTTGAGGCCCAAGCAAAGGGTAATTTTGGCCCAAGTTTCTTGACCCATTTTGGCCCAAATATACTCAAAAAAGTCGGCCAAAAAGGTCCCTTTATATAGGCCATTTGCTGATCAATGTTGAACACAAAAAGCTGGAAAATTCTCTCTTATCTCATTTCTTTTTGGCAGCCCTTCTCTCCCTTTAGGGTTCTAAGAAGACCAAGATTAATTGAAGCTTAAGGTGAGTTAAACAACTTGTTATCTTGGTATTAATATACTACATATAGCTAGGATATCCTATGGTAAGAAAGACATGAACTATGGCAGCCCTTTCTTATGATTTAACACATGGAAATTGTGTAACAATTAAGAGATTTCTTCTTCTCTTGTTGGTGTATGTGTAGGGGGTACTTAAGCTTTTAAAGCATCAATAAAAAGAGGATAAAAACACACCTTCAAGTGTGGTAAGTACTCTGCCCATAATAATATTTTTGGATTGAAGTTCGGATGAACAATTGTTGTTGAATTGTTGTTAAGAACTCACGGGACGGCGATCGGAAGCCGTGAGTTCAATGTGTTGCTATTGTATTTCGGCATGGTGGGTTGTGTAGGGGATGGTTGATGTGTTTTGTATTATTGGAGGCAGTAGGTTGGTGTGTGTGTGATGTGTATTGGATAAGGGGAGGAAGGTGTGACGATACACCTTTAATTAATGCAAAATACGTAAATCTGCCCGGGAAATGTTTAGCTACTGTTTTGGGAGTGTTGCAGCAGGTTTAAGAGCTAATATTAGCTTCATTATACCCTTGTGTTGTAGATTAACTTAATAAAGGAAAGTCCAAGTTGTGGTAAGCGCAATCTTCGGAAGGAACGAGGTATGTTAAGGCTTCTTTATTCCTTATCGACATGAATCTAGAAATAGAACTCTAAAATTCCGAAAGAAGGAGTTTGAGTAGTTGGTTGTAAGAGAGCTGATTTGGTAACTCAACAAGTCTTAAGGAACTAATTTATACATTATGGTGATTCAAGTCGCCTTCTTATAAAAATCTGATTCTTTTTGCACGAAATGTAAGTTATCCTTTTGTCAAGTTTCTTCTTTGTATTGTGATCTCTAATCAAGCTTTAGAAAGTATACAATGAAAGTTAGAAAGTCAAATCCCCATTTATATGTGTTTGGTATGTTGATTCCAACACCTAGTAAGCCAAGGCTAAAGAAGTTATCTAAATGAACCTTCATAAATAACAAGAATAGCTTTGAAAGGTCAATCTAGTAATACACTTATTATGCGTGGTTTGCGTGTTAGTGTGCACCGAGGTGCTACTGCCATATTGAGGCTATTATATACATAGTGTGCACCGAGGTGCTACTGCCATATTGAGGCCATTATACACATAGTGTGCACCGAGGTGCTACTGCCATATTGAGGCCATTATATACATAGTGTGCGCCGAGGCGCTACTGCCATATTGAGGCTATTAAATATAGGGTGCGCCGAGGCGCTATTGTGGTTCAGTGTGGGTTATAAAGAGTGAGTTGCAGCGTGAGTTAATGCATGTGTTGTGTTCTAAAAAGAATAAAGGAGAAAGAGCTTAATGAGTCTAACCAATTACAGTTTACAAGTTTCATATTTTATCTTGTTCAGATTTACTACTTGCGACTTGCTTTTATGCTTCTACCTTACATGCCAGTACATTATTGTCGTACTGACGCCCCATTGCCTGGGGGCGCTGCATTCATGCCTGCAGGTCCAGACAGAAACCCAGATAGACCTCTTCAGTAGGAGTTGCGGAGTTCAGCCATTTTGGTAAGCTCCATTCTTCCTGGAGCTGACGAGTCAGAGGTCTAGCTTATATTTTGACCAGGTTATGTATATGTACAGCTTATGGGTAGTCCAGGGCCCTGTCCTGGATATGAGATATTTTACTTACTCCTAGAGGCTTGTAGACGTGTATATGTACATCAGTGTTGGGTATGGCCTTGTCGGCCTTGTTATTAGTTATCTACTATGATAATAGCCTTGTCGGCCTTGAGTTGCTTAACTACTATTGAGCTTTCAGTGTTTCCAATTGTAATTCTTAGAGACCTTGTCGGTCTCAGACCCCCAGCAGGTTCAACAGAGATACACTCTATTTTGGCACCCTCGGCCTTTTGGGGCTCCGGGTGTCGGTCATGCCTCCCATGGTTTGGGGCGTGACAAACATGGTATCAGAGCACGTCGAATCCCAGGGAGTCTACAAGCCGTGTCTAGTAGAGTCTTGTTTATGGGTGTGTTGTGCACCATACCTATAATCTTGAGGCTACGGGACATTTAGGAATTGTTATCCTTCTTTCATTTGCTAGATCGTGCAATAGAGCGAGGTCATAAGATGTTTGAAGTCTAATTCATGTTTTTCTATTTCTTGTTTACAGAAATGCCTGTGACCAGACAAATGAGTAGCCGACGGGTTGGCATGGATACGGGGGAAGGTACTAGTCGTTCCCCGCCTATCCGATTGGATAGATTTGAGGCTCAAAGTGAATCACCTGACACCAGAGATCCCAGTTTATCAAGTACCTGATGAGACTAGAGGGGATCCAGTACCCCTGACCCCACCTGCTCCAGTGGCATCTGAGATAGCTAGAGATGAACCAGCACATGTAGCTCCTCCACCTGAAGCAGAGGACCAGGACATCAGGAGTGCTGTTCGATTATTGACCCAGATGGTAGCCACACAACAACAACAAATTGGGGCATCAACGAGTGCTAGGTCAGGTGGCTCAGAAAGTTCTAGGGCTCGAGAGTTTATCAGCCTAAGTCCTCCTATATTTACAGGCTCTGACCCACGTGAGGATCCTCAGGAGTTTATTGATCAGATTTATCGAGTACTTCGAGTCATGCATGCAACAGTAGTGGAGGCAGTGGAGTTTGCATCTTTCAGGTTACGAGATGTGGCCATTTTATGGTTCGAGGCTTGGGATCGGTCTAGGGGATCAAATGCACCCCCAGCTGAATGGGAGGAATTTTCAGAGGCCTTCCTAGCTCACTATCTTCCACAGGAGGTTCGAGAGGCCAGACTTGATCAATTTCTAGCCCTTAAGCAGGGCAATATGAATGTTCGACAGTACAGCCTCAGGTTTAATTCATTAGCCAGGTACGCCCCCGATATTGTGAGTACGATGCGAGCTAGAGTTCATCGATATGTGCGTGGTCTTAAGGATGAATTGATTAAGGGATTAACAATAGCAGCCACACAAGAGGATATGAATATTTCTAAGATACAGTCTATTGCTCAGACTGCAGAGGATCTTGAAGTACAAATTGGAGATAACCAAAGCCGAGAAAGGGATCAGAATAAGAGGGCTAGATCTATTGGGTCCTATGTAGAGCCACGAGGTAATGTTAGGCCACATTTTAATAGGCGATCACCCCACCCTACTAGTGGTGCCCCATATCAGTTGCAAAGGCAGAGGTATGATCGTTTTTCTTAGACTGGACCAGGCCACAGTTCAGGTGCATCCAGTTCCTATCGCCAGGGGCATTCAGGTCAGATGAGGCCACCTTTGCCACCTTGTGTTCAGTGCGGTAGGAAGCATCTTGGGATATGTCGCCTGGGTTCGGATACTGGTTATTCGTGTGGGCATCCTGGTCACTTTATGCGAGACTGTCCGAGTAGAGGTAGGAGTGAGATATCCCATCCTACAGGGTCGATGGCAGCTTCTTCATCTACTATTCGTCCCCCAAGGACAGGACAACAGGCTACACCAGGTCGTGGAAGAGGTAGAGGAGGAGGAGGAGCATCCAGTTCAGGCAGTGGTCAGAATTGCACTTATGCTCTAGCCGGTCGCCAGGACTTAGAATCGTCACCTGATGTTGTTACAGGTACATTGACTATTTTTACTCATTCTGTTTATGCACTTATAGATCCTGGCTCTACTCTTTCATATGTTACCCCGCTCGTTGCTGGTAAGTTGGGGGTAGGCCCTGAGTTATTGCCTAGACCATTTGTTGTATCTACGCCAGTTGGTGAATCTATTATAGCTAGACGAGTTTATTGAGATTGTGCAGTGTGGATTTATGACCATCTCACTTCAGCTGATCTAATCGAATTAGATATGATTGACTTCGATGTCATTATGGGCATGGACTGGTTAGCTGCATGTTATGCTAATATCGATTGTAGAAATAAGGTTGTCAAATTCCATTTTTCGGAAGAAACAATCCTGGAGTGGAAAGGTAATGCTGCCACGCCAAGGGGTAGGTTTATTTCCTACCTTAAAGCCCAGAAAATGATTTATAAAGGCTATATTTATCATTTAGTCCGAGTACAAAGCACAGAGGATGGACCAGTGACTCCTCAATCGGTTTCCGTGGTGAGTCAATTTCTAGATGTATTCCCGGATGAGCTTCCAGGAATCCCTCCAGAAAGGGAAATTGAGTTTGCCATTGACCTACTCCCAGATACTCAGCCAATATCAATTCCCCCTTACAGAATGGCTCCTGCAGAGTTAAGAGAATTAAAGGAACAATTAAAGGATCTACTTGAAAAAGGTTTCATTAGGCCTAGTACATCGCCATGGGGCGCACCAGTTTTTTTTGTTCGTAAGAAGGATGGGTCCTTCAGAATGTGTATCGATTACCGACAACTGAACAAAGTTACAATCAAGAATAAGTATCCGCTTCCAAGGATTGATGACCTTTTTGATCAGTTGCAAGGCGCCAAATGTTTTTCAAAGATTGACTTGCGATCGGGGTATCACCAGTTACGTGTTAAAGGGGTAGATGTTCCAAAAACAGCCTTTAGGACAAGGTATGGCCACTTTGAATTTCTAGTAATGTCTTTTGGGCTTACTAATGCCCCAGCAGCTTTTATGGACCTAATGAATCGGGTATTTAAGCCATTCCTAGATTTATTCGTGATCGTATTTATTGACGATATCCTGATTTACTCACGGTCCAAAGCCGAACATGCTGATCATTTACGTGCAGTATTGCAAACACTTCAGAATCATAAATTATATGCGAAGTTCTCCAAATGTGAGTTTTGGTTGACTTCGGTGGCTTTTCTTGTCCATATAGTTACAGACGAAGGTATTAGAGTTGACGGCCAAAAGATTGAAGCAGTAAAGAATTGGCCGAGGCCCTTGAATGCTACAGAGATCCGTAGTTTTTTGGGCTTAGCAGGTTATTACCGAAGGTTTGTAGAAGGGTTTTCTTCTATATCTGCACCATTGACAAAGTTAACTCATAAAGCTGCCAAGTTCCAGTGGTCTGATGCATGTGAGCAGAGTTTTCAGGAGTTGAAGGACAGGCTTACTTCAGCACCTGTCTTAACTCTGCCAGAGGGCACAGAAGGTTATGTTGTTTATTGTGATGCTTCAAGGATTGGGGGTTAGGTTGCGTTTTAATGCAACATGGTAAAGTTATTGCCTATGCCTCGAGACAACTAAGAAAGCACGAACAAAATTACCCTACTCACGATCTTGAATTGGCAGCAGTTATATTTGCCTTGAAAATTTGGCGCCATTACTTGTTTGGAGTCCATGTAGACGTGTTTTCGAACCACAAAAGTCTACAGTATTTATTCAAACAGAAGGATTTAAACCTAAGGCAAAGAAGGTGGCTAGAGTTACTAAAGGATTATGACGTAGATATTTTGTACCATCCAGGGAAGGCCAATGTAGTGGCCGATGCACTTAGCCGCAAATCCATGGGGAGCTTGAGCCACGTGGAAAATAGAAAGATTGAGATGACAAGAGAACTACATCAGTTAGCTAATTTGCAGGTTCGACTACTAGACCAAGGTAATGGGGGAGTTGTTATTCAAAGCACAGCTAAATCCTCACTTATGACAGAGGTAAAGGAAAGACAATATGATGATCCAGAATTAGTAAGATTGAGGGAGGAAATTCCACAACAGAAGCAACCACTAATAGAGCTTAAGGAAGATGGGGTTTTGAGATATCAAGGTCGTCTATGTGTACCTAACGTCGGGGAGCTTCGGGAGAAAATTTTGGCAGAAGTTCACTATTCCCGCTATTCAATACATCCAGGAGCGACGAAAATGTATCATGATCTTCGACAGATTTATTGGTGGAATAATATGAAGAGAAATATTGCAGAGTTTGTAGCCCAATGCCCGAATTGTCAACGGGTAAAAATTGAACACCAGAGACCCGGAGGTCTAACTCAAAGTATAGTGATACCTACCTGGAAATGGGAGGTGATCAACATGGACTTTATTACAGGCTTACCCCGTCCTTATCGGAAGTATGATTCCATATGGGTGATTGTAGATAGACTTACAAAATCAGCTCACTTTTTGCCAGTCAGGACAACTTATTATACTGCTGAAGATTATGCCAAGTGGTATATTAGTGAAATAGTTCGACTTCATGGTGTCCCAATTTCCATCATTTCAGATAGGGGTGCTCAGTTTACAACAAATTTCTGGAGGTCTTTCCAGAGAGGCTTAGGTACTCAAATAAGTCTCAGTACAGCTTTTCATCCACAGACAGATGGACAAGCTGAACGCACTATTCAAACACTCGAAGATATGCTACGAGCTTGTGTACTAGATTTTAAAGGGAGTTGGGATGACCATTTGCCACTAATTGAGTTTGCTTATAATAATAGCTTCCATGCAAGCATTCAAATGGCTCCTTATGAGGCTTTATACGGGCGAAAGTGTAGATCACCAATTGGATGGTTTGAAATGGGAGAAGCAGGATTATTAGGGCCAGACCTAGTTAATCAGGCAATGGAGAAGGTGAAACTAATCCGAGAAAGATTACTAACAGCCCAGAGTAGGCAGAAATCATATGCAGATGTGCGACGTCGGGATTTGGAATTTAATATTAGTGATTGGGTTTTCCTAAAGGTTTCGCCCATGAAAGGCGTTATGCGATTTGGTAAAAAGGGAAAGCTTAGTCCAAGATATATTGGACCATACAGGATCATTCGGAGGGTAGGAAAAGTGGCATATGAGCTAGATTTACCCACAGAATTGGAGACAGTCCATCCTGTATTTCATGTATCGATGCTACGAAGGTGCATTGGAGATCCTTCACGTATTATGCCTATTAAAGATGTTCAACTTTCTGAAGACTTATCCTATAAGGAAGTACCAATTTCTATCCTAGATCGTCAAGTTAGGAAGCTCAGAACCAAAGAAGTAGCCTCAGTAAAGGTGTTGTGGAGAAATAATAATATTGAAGAAATGACGTGGGAAGCCGAGGAAGAAATGAGGAAAAAACATCCCCAGTTATTTATGACTTGAAGATAGTACATAGGTAAGTCATATTCTTATATTCTTGATACTCTTCCTACTATGCAAATATGATCAGGTTTGAACATGTGAAAATGATTATATTTAATTGTATATAGTTGTATCGCCCTGTGAGGCATCGTGCTGGACTTTTGCTGAGTTTCAGGTTTTTGGATAGTCCCAATTATAAAGGAAACTCTGCCGAAATTTCAAAAAAAAAATCCTAAGGGACTAGAGCTCTATATGCATTACCCTCATTCGAGGACGAATGATTCTAAGGAGGGAAGGATATAACACCCCGTACCTTTCAAAACCTATGTGACTAAGTAAATATCGACGAAGGTATTTGAGCTCGAGATTGTGAAGGGGTACTTTGGCCTAGAATTTGAAATGGTCAAATGTATATAAGTGTTAAGTTAAATTATAAGGAGGAGGGTTTTGAAAATGAGATAAAACAAGTGAGGTACTTGCTCGACTTATCTAAGCTCTTAGGTGACAAGTAGGTGCATCACCTACCTACGCTAACGAACTAAGTTCCGAGGGCCGATTACGGGCAGCAACACCATGGATTATTAGACCTAATGGTAGCCCAAATGAAGCTTAAAGTTGGCCCATCAAAGCACAACCAAATCTGGCCCAAACAACTACAAAAGGTAGCCACCAATATTGACCACATTTTGACCCAAGAGAAGCCCAAAATCAGCCCCAAAACTTAACCCTTTTGAGGCCCAAGCAAAGGGTAATTTTGGCCCAAGTTTCTTGACCCATTTTGGCCCAAATATACTCAAAAAAGTCGGCCAAAAAGGTCCCTTTATATAGGCCATTTGCTGATCAATGTTGAACACAAAAAGCTGGAAAATTCTCTCTTATCTCATTTCTTTTTGGCAGCCCTTCTCTCCCTTTAGGGTTCTAAGAAGACCAAGATTAATTGAAGCTTAAGGTGAGTTAAACAACTTGTTATCTTGGTATTAATATACTACATATAGCTAGGATATCCTATGGTAAGAAAGACATGAACTATGGCAGCCCTTTCTTATGATTTAACACATGGAAATTGTGTAACAATTAAGAGATTTCTTCTTCTCTTGTTGGTGTATGTGTAGGGGGTACTTAAGCTTTTAAAGCATCAATAAAAAGAGGATAAAAACACACCTTCAAGTGTGGTAAGTACTCTGCCCATAATAATATTTTTGGATTGAAGTTCGGATGAACAATTGTTGTTGAATTGTTGTTAAGAACTCACGGGACGGCGATCGGAAGCCGTGAGTTCAATGTGTTGCTATTGTATTTCGGCATGGTGGGTTGTGTAGGGGATGTTTGATGTGTTTTGTATTATTGGAGGCAGTAGGTTGGTGTGTGTGTGTGATGTGTATTGGATAAGGGGAGGAAGGTGTGACGATACACCTTTAATTAATGCAAAATACGTAAATCTGCCCGGGAAATGTTTAGCTACTGTTTTGGGAGTGTTGCAGCAGGTTTAAGAGCTAATATTAGCTTCATTATACCCTTGTGTTGTAGATTAACTTAATAAAGGAAAGTCCAAGTTGTGGTAAGCGCAATCTTTGGAAGGAACGAGGTATGTTAAGGCTTCTTTATTCCTTATCGACATGAATCTAGAAATAGAACTCTAAAATTCCGAAAGAAGGAGTTTGAGTAGTTGGTTGTAAGAGAGCTGATTTGGTAACTCAACAAGTCTTAAGGAACTAATTTATACATTATGGTGATTCAAGTCGCCTTCTTATAAAAATCTGATTCTTTTTGCACGAAATGTAAGTTATCCTTTTGTCAAGTTTCTTCTTTGTATTGTGATCTCTAATCAAGCTTTAGAAAGTATACAATGAAAGTTAGAAAGTCAAATCCCCATTTATATGTGTTTGGTATGTTGATTCCAACACCTAGTAAGCCAAGGCTAAAGAAGTTATCTAAATGAACCTTCATAAATAACAAGAATAGCTTTGAAGGTCAATCTAGTAATACACTTATTATGCGTGGTTTGCGTGTTAGTGTGCACCGAGGTGCTACTGCCATATTGAGGCTATTATATACATAGTGTGCACCGAGGTGCTACTGCCATATTGAGGCCATTATACACATAGTGTGCACCGAGGTGCTACTGCCATATGAGGCCATTATATACATAGTGTGCGCCGAGGCGCTACTGCCATATTGAGGCTATTAAATACAGGGTGCGCCGAGGCGCTGTTGTGGTTCAGTGTGGGTTATAAATAGTGAGTTGCAGCGTGAGTTAATGCATGTGTTGTGTTCTAAAAAAGAATAAAGGAGAAAGAGCTTAACGAGTCTTACCAATTACAGTTTACAAGTTTCATATTTTATCTTGTTCAGATTTACTACTTGCGACTTGCTTTTATGCTTCTACCTTACATGCCAGTACATTATTGTCGTACTGACGCCCCATTGCCTGGGGGCGCTGCATTCATGCCTGCAGGTCCAGACAGAAACCCAGATAGACCTCTTCAGTAGGAGTTGCGGAGTTCAGCCATTTTGGTAAGCTCCATTCTTTCTGGAGCTGACGAGTCAGAGGTCTAGCTTATATTTTGACCAGGTTATGTATATGTACAGCTTATGGGTAGTCCAGGGCCCTGTCCTGGATATGAGATATTTTACTTACTCCTAGAGGCTTGTAGACGTGTATATGTACACCAGTGTTGGGTATGGCCTTGTCGGCCTTGTTATTAGTTATCTACTATGATAATAGCCTTGTCGGCCTTGAGTTGCTTAACTACTATTGAGCTTTCAGTGTTTCCAATTGTAATTCTTAGAGACCTTGTCGGTCTCAGACCCCCAGCAGGTTCAACAGAGATACACTCTATTTTGGCACCCTCGGCCTTTTGGGGCTCCGGGTGTCGGTCATGCCTCCCATGGTTTGGGGCGTGACATCTTTATTTTGACAATTCTTTTTATTACTTTTTCGATCTTTTTCATCTCTTTTTATTTTTCTTTTCTTAGGCACACACCCGGACTTTTCATCCTATTCACAACCAATCATCTCCATCCTCTTTTTCTTATCATTCACCTCTGTAGTAGCCACCCTCAACTTAAGCTGATTGCCTGCGTTGAGGTGCACAATGTCCATGGAAGGACCAGGGCCAAAACAGGGTTTACCTCTATAGTAGCCACCCTCAACTTAGGTTGATTGCCTGCGTTGAGGTGCACGATGTCCAAGGAAGGACCAGGGCCAAAATAGGGATTCAAAGTTAAACAGGAACGATGATAGGTTATTGAAAGAATAAGATCAATTATGGCTCAAACAGGGATCAAAGGGATTATTTACATTTGGACGGTCTTTTAGGTTAAGTGGACTGCAAGAAAAAAAGGGCCTGTGATCCTTTCCTAAGCAACCAACTTCAAACTTAACAAAATAGACCGGGCAAGTTCTAGATGCATGCACAGAGTAAGAATTTATAACAATAATCTCACACGCTCTTGGCACCAAGAAACTATATCGCTACCAACTATCAAACAACCGCTCGGCCTAAGCATACCCATTCTAATCATAATCACACAATGACATTCGAGGATCCAGACAGTCAATCGTTTCAACATAAGTACAAAACCAGAAATTTTTTAAAAGGGCCTCGTTTTTAAACAAGAAAAACGCCATGCTTGCTATAGACACTAAAAAAATTTAAAAAAATAACAACCTAAACATGCCGGTTCTACTAGATAGCACACCGGAGGGAAAAGAAATGCGGCAACAAAAACCCTCGGTGGTGACTCACAGGTTTTCCCACACCCTCAACTTAGACTCATGCATTGTCCCCAATGCATACATATGAAAACTAAAAACTGTGAGAATAAAGGAATACCTGTGAAGTCGATATGACTCAGATTCTGGAATGATGTTGGAGACCGCCAGAGTCTCCAAAATAAGAGAACTCGATGGAGTGTGGCATTCCAGCTTCCTCTTTGGGCTCCATCGCTAGTTGCGACAACTTCTTCGCTCTTTGTTTGCAGATTCTCTTGCGGTGTTTTCGTTTTCTTGATCTTTCACCGCTTTCCTTTACCTGCTTCTCCTCTTGTGATCGTGACCTTACTTTCATAACAGCTCGGGTTTCAAGACAACCCTTCTCCTCAGGATACACATCCGCAGGGACTTCCTCAATAGCCTTGATGACCGCGACCACCCTCATGTCACTTGGTTGCTTCTTCAATTTGGACACATCAAACTTGACCACTTCATTCTTCAATCGGAAGGTCAGTTCGTTTCTCTCCATGTCGACCAATGCTCTTGCTGTGGCTAACAATGGTCGTCCCAAGATTATGGGAACTTCGAAGTCCACTTCGCAATCCAAGATCACAAAGTCGGCTGGGAATATAAGCTTACCAATCTTGACCAGCACATCAGATAATATTCCCACCGGTCGCTTTACTGAACGGTCAGCCATCATCACTCTCATGGACGTCGGTTTAGGAGCTCCCAAACCCAATTGTTTGTAGACCGCTAGCGGCATCAAGTTGATGCTAGCACCAAGATCACATAATGCTCTTCCGAAGTTGAGCTTCCCGATAGTATAGGGAACAGTGAAAGCACCTGGATCTTCTTCTTTTCGACTAGCGACCTTGAAGAAATAGCGCTGCAGTGGTGGAGGTTGTCTTCTGGTTCAAAACTTACCAACCTCTTCTTTGTAATCAAGTCCTTCATGAACTTGGCATAACCGGGCATTTGTTCCAGCGCTTCCACCAATGGTATGTTTATTGAAATCTGCTTCAGCATGGTCATGAAGTTCAGGAACTTACCATCGTCAGCTTTCTTCTTCAAACGCTGTGGGAAAGGAGGTGGTGGTCGAGGCATCATAGTTGGAAGCTTTTCCGCTTCCTTGCTTTTCTCCGCGGGTTTTGGAGTTTCCTCCTCTACCGCCTCTTCATCATCCGCAACATCACCTTGAGTCTAGATTACCGGATATGATTTCGGTAACGTTTTACCACTTCTTGTCGAGATTGCCATACAACTCGCATCCTTCCTCGGATTTTGAACGGTGTCGCTCGGCAAGGTACCCATCCTCCTTGGATTTAGAGATGCCGAGATCTATCCCACTTGCTGCTCTAATTGCTTGATCGCGGTGGAATGCGCCTCTACTACTTGACTCATGGACGATAACTCAGTCCTTATCTCCTTTACCCCAGAGTCAGTCGATTCCACCTTCAACAACATCTTCGCCATCATGTTCTCTAGCTTGGACGTCCCTGCCTCGTTGCTAGCTTTGTCTCGACTACCAGGTGGTATATACAACCCACCTCTATCATTGTTATTCCTCCAGTTTCCTTGATCGCGATCTCTATAACCATCTTTCTCATAGTGGTTGTCTCTCTGGTAGTTCCGACCTTGGTTTCCCTGGCCATTGGCCTGGAAACCCCCCAAGTAATTCGCCTCCTCAGTCTCTATACCTTGGGAACCCACAACTTTACCTTCTCCATGCCTCCTAAAAACATGTGCTTTGTCAGGAGATCCAACTGCGTTTTCAGATGCGCCATGTCTTGGTCGCGCTCCTCCTCTTTCCTACGCTGCTCTGCTGACATACCAACGGTATAGGTGCTAGCTGCAACCTCTGAATCTCGTGTATGCCAGGCCCTGTTGGTTCTGGTGAGCCTGTCCAAAGTAGTTGTGGCCTCAACAAAGGTGAGACCCATGAATGCACCACCTGCTGCGTTGTCTAACGTCGGCTTGGTAGCCGAATTCAATGCCCGGTAGAACGTCTGCATCAAAAAAAATTCGGTCAACTGATGGTTCGGGCATTGCGTTATCTTCTTTTTGAATCGCAACCACGTCTCGTGCAATGCTTCGTGGGGCTGCTGCCTGAAGTTGCTAATCTCGTCCCTCAACTGTATCATCCGAGAGGGAGGAAAGAACCTTTCTAGGAAAGCTCCTCTCAACTCTCTCCAAGTTGCGATAGAGTCGGGGGTCAACTCTGTCAACCACAATGCTGCCTCATCAGACAGAGACAATGGAAACAACCTGAGCCGGATCGCTGTCTGACTCACGCCCGGCAGTTCAAACGACTTGCAGATGCCCACGAAATTCATCAGATGCTGGTTTGGATCATCCCCAGCGGCACCTCGGAACACTCCTCTCAAGTTCAACAGCTGGATCATCGTGCTAGTGATGTTGAACTTGGCTCCGGGCGGTAGCGGTGGAACAACAATGGCACCCGTAGCGCCAGCTCCATCTAAATCGAGATCCTCATCATTCCATGCGATCTCATCCTGCAGACCACCAGCATTCAGATTTTGTTGGGCCTGCAGTTCTGCAGCGAGCCTTGTTGCCTCTAGTTGTGCGGCCATATTTTGCCTTAATGTTCTAGCAAGCTTGGGGTCGTAAGGTAATGTTGATTCACCCAAGCGCCGGGTACTTGGCATGCACAACTCTGCACCCTGTCAAAAAAAAAACAACAAAAAATGTAAAAGCAGAAAAGTATGACTAAGAGTCAAATAAACACACCAGACTTAATTAACAACCGTATTCCCCGGCAGCGGTGCCACTTTTTGATAACGCCCAAACTACACCTCAAATTAACGAAGCGTAAGCGGTCGTAGTCAAATATAAAACCCAACAAAGGTTGGGGTCGAATCCCACAGAGAATATGGTAAAGATTAAGCCTTTAGTGAAGTATGTGACTAGTTGTCAATAGTTTCCGGTAAATAGGGGGGTTTTGTGATCAATATTGTAAACAAAACAAACACTTAACGTATGAATTATAATCAATAGGAGAGAGAGAACTAGGGAAGTGTTTACCATAGCGTTAGTAACAAAGTCGATTCTAGGCTTAATGGGGTTCTTTCTATATGCGTGTCACGATGCGATTGAATCAATGGTATCGTCTAAACGTTTCTCAACCAAATAGACAAATTTACTTTTCAATTCTCTCAAACTTGAAAAGGTGTGCTTTTAGATTTCAATCCTAACATCAAGTAGATTAATCTAGTTACAGCATTAATCATAAGACGAGAGTTAGTAGTCTCGAATCCTCGTCGTTAATCAAGTTTCCCGGTTTTAATCTCTTTACTCAAGCAAATTAAACCTAGGCAAGTTCTAATGTTTGCAACCACTAGAAAATGTGACCTAATGAATGATTAACAACGTGACAACATATATATTGAACCCGACGCTACCCGGAATCTATCTTGCTACGTTTGCCATGGCTCCCACAACCCTAGTTGTGAGAGTTTTAGTTAATCATGCTTGAAGAAGAAGAAAATAAAGTCAAAATCATAATAAAGGGAAAAGATCCTTACAATATAATGGAAACAATCTTCAAGTATTCCAAGAACAAGAAGCCAAGAACTCAAGAACAACTCAAGAACAAATCAAGAACGTGTTTCCAAGATAAGGAAAACGTGTTTCTTGCTCTCCAATTCTCTCCTAAAACTATTGGGAAAACTATATTAAAAAGCTTGACAAATAAACTTGCAGTATGAAAATAAACCTAACATAGGGTATTTATAGGAGTCTAGGAAACAAATCCCAAAAACGTCAGGATTCCGCATAACCGACTGCCTAAGTGTGACGGCTTGGGGTGATGGACCGTCACTAGCTTAACGGACCGTCACCTGGACCGTCGCTACTAGGCAGTGGTGCTACCTTGGTGTGACGGTTTGGGTGACGGACCGTCACACCCTTGACGGACCGTCACGGTGGCCGTCGCCACTAGGCAGTGTGTTGCCTTAAGTTGACGGCTGCCTTGACGGTTTGTCACTAGCTTGACGGTCTGTCACTCGGACCGTCACTCTTATCCAGAATGTCATTTTGCTCATTTTTCCTTCCGTTTCCAAGTTCGTACCTATTTCCTGAAAATACAACATAAAAACATCAAAAACGACGACGGTTGCTTGAAAACGTACGATTGTTCTTAGTTAAAAGGAGTCGAAAGTACCGTAAAATGGCGGCACATCAGTATCTAGGATTCAGGTTCGGTGTGTCGATCACCTTGGATCTCTTGTTTCAGTGTTATTTTGGTGCTTCTGGTTGATATTCTTGAGGGTCAGTTTGGTTGCGAGATCTTTAGAGGATTTAGAGTTAAATGTTGGTGTCTAGTTTGGCTAGTGAGGTGTTGGGGGTTGGTAGTTTTCCTTTTAGCTCTATGGGGTGCCGTATGGTTGGGGAGGCTCCCCGAGTTTTTGAGAGAGTGGTGCGGGCATAGTATCCATCTTCGTTTAAGTCTTTTGGTACTATCCTTTTTTTAACTTTCGCAGACGAATGTTCTTTTAGTAGTGGATGTTGTAATGACCCTCCAGGTCATTTTCTATTTTTTGTCATTTTTTCTGTGTTTTGAGCTTTCCTTAGCGGCTACAGGTCATTTATGACTTGCCGGGAGTGACAGTTCGGTGTCCGGTCCATTCGTTAGGTCGTTATAATCATTTCTCTGTTCTAAAACTTAAACTTAGAAAATCTTTGACTTCGGTCAACTTTCTTGGTAAACATGCTCAAAATCAAATTTCGACAATTCTATTGGATTTGGAACTGTGATTTTGGCCTAGTAGGAACATTGGTCTTGGTCTAAGTGCTTTTGGTTTGGTTTTGTGTTGCTTTTGTGTTTTCAAGCGAGTTTGGCTACTAGGGTTGACTTTGGTCAACATTTTGAGAAGATCGCCTCAGATGGAATTTCCATCCAGGCTATTAGCTCCGAAATGTTGACTTTGGGTTAGGGGAACCTTTGTTTTGGGTCCCAGAGCTTCCGAATTTGTTTTGGGGTATTGAGTTCCGAGTTAGTTTTGGGCATGAGGCCCAGTTTTTCTTAAAACAATCTCCATTGGTAAATTCGTTGATTCATTAAGTCTGGAATGTCATTTTTACTCAAATAGATCTGTTGGTTTGTGAGAATCAGGTTCCGATCGTGCCCAAAATGCCCCGGAGAAGTTTGAAAAACTGTTGGTTTTTGTTGCAGGCCAGGCCCACGGCGCCAGCCTGCGGCCAGCCCCTTTAAATTCTTGTTTTTCACGATTTTCAGTTTATTTCTTTCACTTCTTTCAACTCCAACTTCATTTTTATCAACTCTAATTACTCAAGAATAGTGTGGGCTCGTGGAAATTCTCTAAATTATCGTTAATCTCGCTACTTTATCGTTGGGAAGCCTCTTCTTCTTCAAGCTTTGTTCATCTTTTCAAGCTCAAACACCTCCATGGTTGAGGCTCTTACAAGCTTGATTTTTCTTGGCTTAAAGCTGCGTTGGAGAGCTTGATTGTTCGTGGTAGCTGTAGTTCTGGTCCTTGGTCGATTCTTGCTTTAAAATTGGTACGTTTCTGCCCTTGAAAATCACAATTCTCCACTTATGTTTTCATGAATTAGTAGTACTTCGGGGTTGTTTTGACCCCGAAATGAACTTCGTTTGCGCTTAAATTTTGAGCATGGGTTCCTAAATTCACCATGGACAAATTTGTGAATTTTATTTTTTGTTTTGCTACACGAGCCCCGAGGGTCATTTTTCGACCCAATTTTTGGCCCGATTTTTCGTATAGCAATATGGGTGTCATTCTTCTTGTTTTGACACCTAGATTGTGTTTTTGATAACGTGGAAGCTTTTCGAGAATGTTCAGAAGGGGAAGGCACATGAGTGATGGTTCATGTTTGTAGTTCAGCCCCGAGGTAGGTTACGATTTACTTTCTAGACTAAGTTTAGTTAGATTATATATATTTATATGTTGCTGGAACGTTAGGTTGGATATTGGATAGATTTAGGCTTAAATCCTGTTTATCACTTTAATTGGACATTTCGGATTTTAGTTTAGAATTGTTATGTTATCCTTAGCCTAGGAGCTTGTAGTATCTTTATGGGTAGTATAGAATCCTTAGTATGCTTTTAGGAGGCTTTAGAGGTAGTGTAGAGATTCTTGGTGCTTTTTGCTTTATTTCTGGTATTTTTTTGCTTTATTCTACCATTATGTGTAACTGTGGGCCCGAGGCCATATCTTGGATTTGGACGGAGTTCCAGGTCAGTTTCTCTTGGTCTAGAGGGTGCTTTGATCTGTTTCTCCTTGTTGTGTGTGTTTTCTCTGAATATGGAAATTTATATGCTTATACTGTATTGTCATGATTATCGGTATGTAAAAGAATGATTTTAAGGATTTTTGGTCTTACACTTGACATTAAATGGGTTTTCATGATCTTTGGGCTTTTAAAAGGATTGCTTTGGAATTGTTACTGATTTTGAGAGGAAAAGGGAAAAATACTACTTTTTATGCATATGTTGATGAGTCTGTGGTTAAATTCTGGGCGCTGGATGTGTTATCTCGGGTTTTACTTTTTATGCATACGTTGATGAGTCCGAGGTTAAATTCTGGGCGCCCGATGTGTTATCTCGGGTATTACTTTTATGCATACATTGATGAGTATGAGGTAATTTTCAGGCACCCCGATGCTCTATTTCAGATTTTTCCTTCCTGCACTCATTTGATAAGTTTGATGTTCCATCTCGGGCACCTGAGTACTAGATACTAGGTTTGAGTTGTATACATTCATACATTACATCATTGTTGCATCACATTGCATTCACTTTGGGTGCGTTTGGATTACTGGCTGATTTGAGTTGATCTTGTTATTACTTCACCTTTTATTGTTTTGGTTGTTTTGATTTTCGACTTTATAACTAGATCTAGGTGGATCCCTGTATTTTAACTGCCTTCATGTATCTTATTATTTCTATATTATCTTTCTGCACTCGGTCGGCCTATGATGCCTACTGAGTACATGTGGTCTTGGTACTCATACTACACTATGCATCTTTTTCTGATGCAGCACCTAGTACAAGACACCCTCACTGATCTTTCTTTCGTTCGAGGCCTGTTGCAGTTTGGATCGCGGTGAGCTCCCGATGCTTTTGGAGACTTTACATGCATTCCATCTTGTATATCCTGTCTATATTTTGTATTTTGGATAGACAGAGTCTGTTGTATAGCTACTCCTTACTTTAGTCGCTCTTGTACTAGTGACACCAGGTCCGCGTTGGTTCTCGTGTATATTTTGTCTATTCTATCACATTAGGGTAATCTTTTGTATATTTTGTACGTTGGTATGTAATATGCTATTGGCCCTGACTTTTCTTTATATCTTCCGCTTTTTCTTAGTTTTATTGTTATTATTGTCTTCCGCATCGTTGAGTTTAGCTTGCCTACTAGGGGATTATGTAGGCGCCATCATGGCCCGGTTTTGGGTCGTGACACATGTGTTTCAATCTTTGAAAAGGTTTCACCTACCGGTTAGTATGAACACAAAACTTCAACTAAATTGCTCCTTCTGTCTAGCATGTCTATTATCCTCTCACTATGTTCTGTTAATTTTTTTCCCAAATTGTGAATTTGGTTGTCCAAAAAAATTTAAATGCAAACCGTAAATAAATGATTAGTAGCGTCTTAACACAGTTTTCAAAATAAAAAGCTAACTTCTTCAGCTACAAAGCAAAACTTTGAAGCCACATACTTTTCTGTCTCTAATTTTACACAATGATGTTCTCATTAATGTGGTACTTTGTATTAAATAATTAACTTTCATCGTGCTCTTGGTGATTCTTCTTTTGTCAATTTTTCCAACTTTGCAGTTACTGAGGGTCGAGCTTTTTCTCCACCAACTGTGGTTAACAAAGGAAAAAATGTTATTCAGCCTTTTCATGTTTTTGAAAAGGTTAGCCTCGAGAGTGTAGTATCTCTACGTTTATGCGTATGCTATACACATTTATTCACCAATAACTATTATGAATCAGGTTCAACATCAGGTACCACAAATGATTCACGCACTACAATCTTTGTAACAGTTAACACTAGCGGTTAGTATGACCCATCACTGATTTTATCATTTTCCCTGCTTTTACTACTTAGAGTTGCTTGCAATATGCAAGTCTTGCAAAAAATCAAAAACCTATCACAAATATTAATCGTCTACATTCTGATTATGTTCAGTTTCAAAGATTTTTAGATTGTACGTTTTGCAGAGCCAAAAAAATTGAGTATGAACCTCCCAGATTTTGTTGTGGCAAAGGTACAATCAGGTTAACCTCTCACCGAATGCCATCTAATTTGAGAAATTTATATATGCAAAATGATGCAGAATCCAAGCATTTTCAAACATATATTAGAACATATAAAAATCTGTTTGCATTTACATCACTTGGTGTTAGTTACGACAATGATTTAGCCAAGAGAAATAGTGGTATCTATGCATTTAAAGTTCAGGGATAGATGTATCACTTGATAGATGCCTTATATCCCAAAGAAAGAAAGCTGAGAAGTCTATAATTATATTTCTATGATAACACAAATGAGCTTGGAAATCGAATGGCTTGCTCTGACAAGTTACATGAATCAATACTCATTGAACTTATGAACATACTAAAAAATAATCCATACTCAATGTTTCTCCGATATTTAGCAGGCACGCCGAACTTGCACAACTTTCACATAGCACTAAAATGTAATGCTGGATTAGATCAACGAGTGTATAATTTGCCTACTACTATAGAGATTGCAACGATACGGATTAATGAAAATGATAGTTCTGCTGCTCATGCACCGCATTTCAAATTTATACTCACTTTGACAGGACACAAAGAGTAAACTATTATTTTGGGTGCTATGATCTTTTGCAGTATCCGCTACTATTTCCGCATGGACAAGGGGGTGGCATTGTGGACTTAATTAGTTTTACAATAGGAAAAAAAACTCTAGAAATCCTACTTACTTTGAATTTGAACAACTACCAAACATGAGAAATTTTACCTTTGTTGATGGATTCCTTGATATTGAAGGAGATAGTTTAAAAAAAGAAAGATGCAAAAGAGATGCAATTTAAGTTCGAGAATATTATTGTTATAAACTTCAGATGAGGAATGAGGATGAAGATGAAATTTTGCATACTGGAAGATTATTACAACAATATTCGGTTGATGAATACATAAAATTGGAGACCCAAAGATTGGACTTTGTTTCGTTCAATCAAGATTTGTTCAGAATGAGTATACTGCAAGGACTTCTTGATATTTTGAGACTTGGTGAAAGGTGATGCTCACAATGTTAGAAAACAAACATTTCTACTAAATTCTTTTATAGGTGGACCTACAAATATGCGCCAACGTTATATGGATGCTATTGCATTTGTGCAATATTTTGAAATGCCTAATCTGTTCATAACCATAACATGTAACCCATCATGGCTAGAAATAAAAGAGCATCTATTATCAAGTGATCAGGCACAAAATAGACCTGATTTGATTAGTCGCGTGTTCAGGGATAAAATAGAAGAGCTGAAGACGAATATACTAAAACACAATATATTTGGAAAGGTTGTTGATTTTATGTACACTTTGGAATTCCAAAAATGGGGTTTACCCCATGCTTATTTTCTTATTATACTAAGTAATGAACACAAACTATTGACAGCCAAGGCATATGATGATATAATTAGTGTACAATTACCTGATGATAATACAGAACCAGATTTGCATAAGCTTGTCATTAAGCATATGATGCACAGTCTTTGTGGTAGTTTAAATCTAATAAATTCTTCCTCCAAAAAAAAGGGTTACTGCAAATTCAAATATCCAAAAAAGTTTGCCGATCAAACATCAAAGGGAACTGATTCTTATACAGTTTACAAAAGAAAAATACCGGGGAAGTTGTAAAAGTAAGAAAATAATCTTTGGAAAACTCTTGGGTGGTTCTATACAATCCTATTTACTTGGCAAATTCAATTATCACATAAATATTGAATTTTGCTCTGACATCAAGGTCGTGAAATATCTCTACAAATACATTTGTAAAGGCCATGACAAAATTACATTTTTTGTACAAAATAATGATACAGACATAGAGATAGACGAAGTAAAAGAATATGGGCCTGCTATATGGGTATCACCTCCAGAAGCTGTATGGCGTCTCTTTGATTTTTCTATAAATGAAATGTCTCCTAGTTTTTATCGCCTTCAGTTGCATCTTGAAGGTCAACAATTTGTTTTTTTATAAGAGCAATACAGATATAGATACAATTGTGAATAATCCGATAATCTGAAAAACAATGTTAACAAAATTCTTCCATATGAACAAAAATAATGAATATGCATTGGAGCTCAATTTACTATGCAAGGACTTTCCTGAATATTTTGTGTGGTCATCTACTGACAAATTTAGAGCACAAAGAGAAAAACATTGTGCGGTGGGCGCATTGTGGCATTTCATCCAATGGAAGAGAAAAGATATTATCTTAGATTACTACTTACGCATGTGCGAGGACCAACATCATATAAGGATCTTCTAATAGTGGATAGATAGCCTTGTAATACTTTTAGAGAATTTGCGGAGAAAAGAGGATTTTTATATTATGAAAACAGTTTCGTAGAGTGTATGTCTGAAGCTACAAGTTATCAGATGCCACATAGTTTAAGGTATTTATTTTCTACATTATTGGTGTACTGTGCTCCTGCCAACCCAAAAAAATTATGGGAATAGTTTGAAGATTTGATGCTCGAAGACTATAAAGTGTTGCAAAGTATTGAAAAATAATAAGTTCGATATCAAGCTTTAAATCATATCAATGAAATCTTACATTCTATGGGCCATGATGTAAATGTATATGAACTTATTCAAGAAACTATCAGAACTTTGGCGACAGCAAGAGAAGCAAAAGATGTTCATTTTGAAAGATCTATTACTGTCAGCAAAAAAGATGTACTCTTACATAAGATATTAAACAAAAATCAAATGATTGCATACAATATGATTACAGACAAAATATTTTCAAATAAATCAAGTGCTTTTTTTGTAGATGGTCCAGGAGGTACAAGGAAGACTTTTTTATACCGTGCATTATTAGCAACTATAAGATCTATAAGATATATAGCTTTAGCAACATCTACCTCTAGTGTTGCTGCTTCTATTCTTCCAGGTGGACGTACTGCACATTCCCGTTTTACAATTCCTATCGACCATGATAAACATACGAGTTGTAATATTAGCAAAGAAAGATCGCTGGCAGGTTTAATTCGAGATGCAAAATTGATTGTCTGGGATGAGGTGTGTATGGCTAAAAGAAAAATGATAGAAGTTTTTGATCTGTTGTTGAATGATCTGATGGATACAAATATGTTATTTGGTGGAAAAGTTATAGTTTTAGGAGGTGATTTCAGGAAAACTGTCCCTGCTGTACGATATAGAAAGAAGGAAGATTTCATTAGTGAAAGCTTGTTATATTCTATAATTTTGAATAAACTTAAAAAATTGCAGTTATCTGAGAATATGAAAGTAAAAATGGATCCTGCATTTTGTGATTATCTTCTAAGAATTGGAAATGAACAAGAACAAGTCAACTCAGCAAATAAAATTGAAATTCCTAACTCTTTGATTATCCCTTACACAACCAAAAAAGAATCTTTAGATAAGCTATTCACTGTGACATATTCAAATTTTGATTCACCATATTCTAATTCATCTCCTATAGATTCCCGTGTGATCTTGACAACAAAAAATGATTTTGTTAATGAAATCATATGATGACCCTTCCAGTCATCTTTGCGTTTACGAATTCATTGCACTGTTAGAGCTTTCCTGTAGTGGCCCCAAGTCATTTATGCTTGCTGGGACAGGTAGTTTGGTGCCCTGGCCATTTGTTTGGTTGTTTTTCCCTTTTTTCTATTTGAGCTTTACCTTAGAATATTGTTGACTTTAGTCAACATTCTTAGCTAACATGCTCAAAATTGAATTCTGACAGTTTCGTTAGCTCCGGAACATTGAGTTTGGTCTAGTTGGACCTTTAGTTGAGGCCTGAGAACTTTTGGTGTGGGTTTGGTATTTCTTTCTCTGTTTTCAGTCCATTTAGAGTTGAAAGTGTAACTTTGGGTGACTTTCGATGAACGGAGTGTCGGATTCAAAATCCAATGATTCCATCAGCTCTGGAATGATGAGTTTGGGCTAGGAAGGTGGTTGGTTTGAGTTTTGGGTAAGCCGGACTCATTTTGAGCCTTTGGGTTCGTATTCATTGGTGTTGACTTGGGTCAACATTTCTCCAAAACGACCTCGTATGGAAGTTTCATCGATTCCATTGAGTCCGGAATATCATTTGCACTCCGTTAGCACTATTGGTTTTTGAATATCGATGTCCGATTAGCCCGAAACACCCCATGGGGAATTTTAGTGTAGCTGGTTTTATTGCAGGTCGCAGGCCTTCAGGACCAACAACGCCCAAGCAACACGATTGCGCTAGTCTGTGGCCAGGCCTTTAGCGCAATCGTACCAGGGCCAGCGCGATCGTGCCTGTAGCCAGCCAGCGCGATAGAGCCCTTAGGGCGGGATGGCGCCTTGGCGCCTGTCCCCTCTTGAGTACGATGGCGCTGGTTTAGTGCCAATGGCGCTGACCAGCGACCAACAACTATTTAAGGCTCCTTCTTCATTTTTACAACCTTATTTCTCTCAACTTGGTCACTCTAAACAGCCTAATACTCTCTTAAATTACTACTATAACAATCCTAAACCATGGGGAATCATTTGTTCATTGATTTTCAGTAGTTCTTCGTCTTTTGGTAAGCTTTCTTCCTCCTTGAATTCTCTTGTTCCTTCCTCAAATTCCACAATTGATGCTCATCCCAAGCTTGGAAATTGTTGTAGTGGCTGCCTTGTAGCTGGTGCATGTTCATGGGGTGGTGAATTACCCGTCTTGGGATGAAATTCCGTCTTTTTGGTAAGTAATTATCGCCTAATTTCCATTTTTAGTTCTTAAAATTCTACCTTCAAACCCCAAATTGAGCGGGCTGTTTTGGCGCCTTCCTCTTGGCCAATTGTTCTTAATTTTGGAGCATGCCTTCTTTGCATCGTTCGGGTCATCGTGCTTCTTTTCATTTTTGGTTTTGGGTTGTGGGCCCCATGGGCCCATTTATTACATGGATTTCGACTCGGCTATAATTGTAGCAATATGGGTATCATTAGACTCATTTTAATGTGTTTTTCCACAATGTTGATAGTTTGACCCTCGTTTGGAGCTTCTCAGAGCATCTTGGGCCCGGATATCGTCGTTGTTGCAGCTTGTCATCAGACGATGGGTAGGTTACGGTCTAACTCCTAGACTTAGCATATATCGGATAAAATTGTACTAGCTGACATCCTTGGGTAGGGTTACTAGGTTGGTACCACAGACCTTGACCGCTTTTCCATGATTTCCCATTTCTTTCCTCCATTTTGTGTAGTACTCTTAGTATTGGATATTATCACCCTTGTGGTCCTGTGGGGCCTTGTAGACTCTGGAACATATATGGTGGGATTATTGGGAATGACTGTAAGTCCCTGATAAAGAAATATCCTTCTAGGCTGATTATGCTTGCTGAGTAGCTTTGGAGCCTGTGCAGGGCTGATAGGTTATTGTGAGCTACTGGGCAGTTATTTGTGTTCGATCATATCATTTCCATGCATATAGAGAGGTGTTCCCCACATTTTACTATGGTTTGGCCTTCAGGCCTACTTGATCTGGTTTTCCAAACCTTGCATGGCCCTGGGGGCACATTTTCGAGAAAATTGGGTTGGAAATCATTTGGATTTGATATGCGGAACTTCTTGGGGAAAAAGAAGGTTTAAAATATGTTTTCTATTACGATATTACTACTATTGCTAGACTCTACCGGGTCGAAGTGCTAGTTGAGTTTTCTTACTTATTTGAGATGACTTTAGCCTCGGTCGGACCGAGCATCTGATTTGACTTCCTACTATTTTAGACCCGGCTACGCCCTGGGCACCCTTGGAGGGTTTTTTGAGATGTCATCTACTACTTTAGTCCTGAACAGGGTCTGGGCATGTGTATTCGAGATTTAGCCACTGGCTTGAACCCGGGCTTGATTTTGGAGTACACGTTTTCGATACTGAGTGTTGGTATGGGGTCTGGGACCTCCATAGACCTTGCTGCTTTGGGCCTGAGGCTTTGGGCTGCATGTGCCGGGGGGGAGGATATACGACAAAGTAGAGGTATACGAGAAGCGTCCTTCCACAGAACCTACCTGCTGGGCCCGATCAGCACCGGAGGAGGTACATACAGAGTTTTTATTCCACCCTAAGGTTATCATGCGTCATATCATTCATTGCTTGAGATTCCACCCTTGTTTGATATTTGTTGAGTGTATGCTTCGGTTGTATGGTAGGTCGGAGGGTCTGTTTTCACTTATTTGCATTTCCCAATTGTATGGGCGACCGGGGGACTGTAGGTAGACTCTTGTTACTTTATTACGGTTATAAGTATGAGATTGGTTACTGCAAGGTTGTTAGTTCTGGATTGAGATTGTCATGATTAGCTTGGTTATTGATTTCTATTTTCTAAGCATGTCTACCTTTATTCCTCACTCTCATTCCTTATACTTGAGGTTACCGGTATACTGTCCATTTCTAGAACTCGTTATGTATATACTGTTATTTCAAGGATCCTAGGTGCGCCACTTCTTACTTTCACCTGTGCCTATTGTGTAAATATTCTAATTTCTAGCTTTGTATGCCGTTCTTGTTGTCTTCCCTCTGGGCTAGTTGATGTGTACTTTTAATCGATTTCCATGACTGCTTGCTTCTATTCTGTTTGATACTGCGTGTTTATCTTATATGTACCCAGTCGTACTATGATACCTACTGGGTATCTTATGCTTTGCATTTTGTGCTCACCCTACACACTGCATCTTCTGGTGCAGATCCTAGTTTGAGCCATCACCATTAGCTCATGGGAGACTCATGCTTGGTGTTTTGTGACATCCAGACTGAGGGTGAGCTCTTAGTGACCAGAGCTTGACTCTAGTTTATCTTTTTGTATATTTTGTACTCTTATAGCTTCGGAGACATGATGTTTATATATTACTTTTGGATCCTTTGCATTCCTTATGTCGATCGGGCTCTTATACGCTATGATAACAGGTTTTTGGTTGGTTTAGCTTCCGCTTTGTATTTATATTACTCTTGTCATCCAGTTTATTCTTCTTGTTCCCTTGTGTCCGCTTATTTATTTGTTCTTCCACTTACACTGTTAGAAGGTAACTCATTACTAACCATTCCGGTCTATGAGGATTGGTTCGCCTACTGGGGGGTTATAGGTGCCATCATGACTGAGAAATCGGGTCATGACAAATCAATAGCATGCTTGTTGATTCATTCATAGGAAAAGCAAAAACATTTATTGGCACAGATGAAGCTCTTGAATTTGACAATCAAACATAATTTGAAGATCTGCTGCACACTCTAAATCCTCAAGGTTTTCCTTCTTATATATTACGTTTGAAAGAGAATTGTTCAATTATATTATTATAAAATTTAAATCCATGTGAAGGTTTATGTAATGGCACACGATTGACCTGTTGTGATTTTAAAACTCATGTTATTAGTGCTAAGATTACCATAGGCGATTTCAGAAATACACATGTCTTTATCCCAAGAATACCATTATTATCATCACAAGATGAAAAAGTACCTGTTCAATCTAAAAGAACACACTTTCCCGTTAGATTGTGCTTTCCTATGACTATCAATAAAGCACAAGGTCAAACATTATATTTTGTTGGAATTTATCTAAGAGAACCTATTTTTTCACATGGTCAGCCCTACGTTACCTTATCCAGAGCAAAGAGTTTGGATTCTGTCAAATTACTCATCCGACCATCTACACCAACTAGCCATGATGATCATTCTACCTCTAACATAGTATATGAGGAAATCATTCAGAAGGCTATCGCGTAACCTCCCTCATTTTGATCTTTTTGGTGCGTTGTCTTTTTCAAGTTCATCGAATATGTTATCTTTTTTGTCTTTGATTTTTACACTAAGAGCTACAGCTTTACACACAGAAAATTTAATATCGTTAGTGGATTTTATTTTATAGGTGTTTGAAAAAATTCTTCAATGAATCACACTTTCTATTATAGTTTTATTATTGTCTTTGTTTTAGTTTCTTGATTCACATGGGAGAACAACACTCTTCTAATTTTAATTTTGGATAAACCGTTGTGGGTGACATATTCACCCCGCGTTCTGTTTGATCTCTCTCTAAAATTTGCTCTACTTCTTCGACTTTCAATTTGTACCTTGTTAATTTCTTATTTTCCTTTTCAGTCTTTTAATGTGTTTAATTTTTTTATTAAGAATTTGTTTTTATGGTTTCAGAGGTAAGTTCCTTTGTTTGGCAATAATTGAGAATGTCCTTTACTAGAAGTAGTCTAACTTCACCCTGCTTTCTACATGTGTGATTGATAATGGACTGTATAGTTTTCAAAATATGCATGTTCGACAAATATCATATTCTACGCTGTAATTCTCCAAATTCACAATATTTGGTTATGGAATTCATTTTAAGAATGAAAATTAAAATACTTATAACATGTAGGAAGGATTGAATGAGAACTGAATTAGGTACTGCTATAAAATTGAAAAAAATGCACACCATATTTTCGTTTAAAGGAGAAATCCATCTCTTGAATAACTGTGAAGTGTAACTGAGTAAATTTCCCCAGCTCGAGTAATATCTAATACTCTCTTCACTGATACTTATTGCTTTTAATATACTATTTAAGAAACATATTAATGATTGTTACGAGACATGGTGCTCTCATTCCCCCACAGTACTTTGTTTGCAAGTTAATTTAGCGCCTTTTATTATAATGCATGTCTTATCTTTGTTGCAGTGGATGTCCCATCCTTCTATTTTCAACATTTTATAAACTCAAATAAGAAAAAGACTTTCCCGGAACATACATACTCCTGATGCTGGATGCTCTTCTTCTCTTCAAAAAATAGGTTAGGCTGTCAAATTGATAATTTCCTATTTTGCTTATATATGTGTTATTGTTCATGTTTATAGATATTTTAATGATAGTTATGATTGAGTGAGATATTTTTACAGTACCAAGAATGCTTCAAAAAGAGAAAATATGGTTCATCCTTCCCAATTTTTTGGAAAAAGTAAGTTTATTAACTTTTGTTGGCCACTTGTTTCTGCATTTGCTGTGTCCATACATTTACGAAAAGTGGTTCAGTCTTACAAACAATATCATCCCATAAAATGTTTGTGGCAATAGCATTGCCAACATCAGAAAAAGTGGCCTTTGAGAGAGCGCGTGATGCATGCGAGTCCTTGGAGGCACTGAAAATTGGAACACAAAATATTGTCCTTATTTTACTGATATCACTAACTTCAATCTTATGGCACTTAGAATCTTTGGTGAATCTCGATGACAAGGTTCCCCATCTCTGATCTATAAATTGAGATGAGTTGACTGATGTGTCTTCTATTATGAAAAACCTGCTGAGAATAATTCTGCAAGGAGTTCAGATTTAAGTGATAAAAATTTTCCCTCCCTTTATTCTGTTGCTCTACACTTTCATGAGATTTCCCAACTAACCAAGGCAATGTCTCCCAGGAGTTTTCCTGTTTCCTTTGACGATCTCCAGAGAGATGCATTTTTTTAGCCGCTTCAATTTGAGATACACAAAAAGTTTCTCTAGCATTCTTTAATCCAAAAGATTTACAATCCATGTCATTCACACAAATGCAAGTTTCTGTCCAACCTTGTTTAGCATTTAACTGAGATCTTTTACAAAGAACATTTTGGTGCGTAAGTACATTTTTTGAACTTGAGTGTGATCTTCCAATATGCATATTTCCTCGATAAGCCTTAAGGTATAGCAAAAATTCAGTATAACTCTGAGAAAGTGGTCGAGATTCAGAGTGAAAGTTTGAACATTGGAAATGCTGGCGGATGGTATTTGATTTTCCACAGGAATTTCAATGCCAAACAGTGTCCTTTCCTCAGGTTTTTATTCTTGGTTTCCTTAAAGAGATAATGCTTGAAACGTTCATGACCTTCTGATGACTGAAAGGCAGCTTTAGGTAAATTTTCAACAGTTTCAAATCTTCTGGAAGATCTGTTATTTTGTTGTTTTTGGTCTGTAATAAGAAGAATGATATCAAACCATAAGGCATATAGTAGAAAGATATTAATACAAAACACTGCATGCAAGGCATGTGTGATTGTTGCATACTGACCTCTGCTTTTTTGAAGAGAAAAATATGTGAAATCAAATAAACAAGGAGGTAGGCTTCATCTTTACTTTGTTGCAGAGTTAATTTAGCACCTTTTATTGTAACGCCTTTCTTATCCTTGTTGCAGTGGACGTCCCATCATTCTATTTTCAAAGATCAAAAATGTGGTGCACTGTTCAAATACATCATTGCCTTATGAATTTAGCTGGTAATTAAGATTTACAAAGAAATAGATTAACGAAAAATCAAAACTTCAAGTCGATTTCATCTTTCGAAGATATATACTTGCTTTATCAAGTAGAAGTGGCCAGATTTCAATACAACTATCTGTCATTGACAATTCATCCTACCATCCATAGGTCATAGCTAAGATAATTCTTTCTTTTCTAAAAATAATGAATCAAAAATTTCCCTTTTACTCCACCTGTATTTACATTCGGTTGTAACCTAGTTGGTACCGTGCCCAGGTGATTTGTTGTTCCTTTTGACCATATTTATGTTGCCGGGTTGAATTGGTTGCTTAATACCTAAAAAGAACTCACTAATAACCATTACCAATTAGGTGATGTTATGCAATTTGATAGTTTGTTATCGAATTTAGGGAGTAAATTCAAACTTTTTGATTTTCAATTGTACTAAATAAAGTGGATTTTCAATTGTACTAAATAAAGTGAAAGCATTCTGAAATGTTTAAGATATTTCAGCTGTGTTTTGTAATTAGTTGTTGAATGTTCACTTTGACATTATCCAACCTGTATTTTGTGGCTTAAGAAATCTTTTCATTTAAGTTTTTAGTAAGATACTTGAGTTTGTTGTAGAAGTTAACTTGCCTGACCTTTCATCACCTAAAATTTCCCTATTTTTGTCTTCCATCTCTTAGCTGCACTTCATTTGTTTACCTGGGTGTTTTGAGAGTTTAGGGAAGTCAAATATGGAATTTATATACTCTCATATAACATTTTTTCCATTCTTTACTTTTTATATACTTTTATTACACAACATGTACTAATATTTTTATTGAAGGCGACAAACAAAATGAGCTACAAACAATAATGCAAGGGTCTCACTTTTATCGATCCAACTTCTCTTTCTAAGTTGTAGCTTTTCTTACATGTAGTGTAACCTTTAAAATTTATGTACATATTAGTTTGTTCATATTCGGCCCGAGAAATACCCAGGCTATCATGACTAGCTATAATAGAAGAGGGAATCGAGAAGAGCTTAGGGTCAGTCGAGGGTATTTTTGAAATTTAACCTTCGTTATCTATTACACTTCAGTTCATTTTGTGGGCCTATTTATTCAACACGTGTATATACTTGCTCTTTCTACAAACCACCTGTATGACAACACACTTCACTTCTTCGTCCCCTCACTTCACTTCTCCTTCTGCAAATTTCCCCTTTTGATTTCAGGTGCTGTGTTATTAATATTGCTGCTTAGTTTAGATCCTCTCGCTGCACAGTTACCCGATTAGAATTTTCCTTTTTTCCTCCTTTCTTTATCCAATTTATTCAGATTAACATTTTTTTTTACATTTATTATTGTGTTGGATTTTAATTTTAAAATTATTTTCTTCTGATTCTTTGAATCTTCCATGAAAAATGTAGCTTGCTGGTGCATATAATTTTAAGTTACTTGCTGAGTAAGTTCTGTAACTTTGTTCTTCACGTTCGCTTAAAGTGGAAGCATTCTGAAGTGTTTAAGCAGTTCAATCAATAATCATCATTTAAAATATATTTCAGCTATGTTTTTATGTTTAAAACATATTTCTACTGTGATTTTATAATTAGTTGTTGACATGAGCTCAAATTAGTTATTGACATGAGTTCAATTTGACATTATCCATCATGTATTTGGTGGCTTGAGAAATCTTCCTATTTAAGTTTTCAGTAAGGAACTTGAATTGGTTGTAGAAGTTAACTTGCCTGACCTTTCTTCAGCTAATATTGCGCACGTGAACAAGTGCTAAAGCCACAACTACCGCTTATCTGCAAATCACTAGCAAAAGAGTCTTACGTGGTCTGCTATCCAGTTTTGGTCTTTCAACTCTTGACTATGCAACAAGTTTTTTCTTGGCTCTATAAAAAAAATCAAGTGTGGGGCTACTTAATAGCTTCATTTGTTTACGTAGGTGTTTTGACAGTTTAGGGAAGTCAATATGGAATTTATATATAGTCTCTTATAACATTTTTTCCCTTCTTTACTTTTTATAAATTTTTACTATACAACAGGTATTAATACTATTATTGAAGGCGAGAAACAAAACAATATGCTAACAACAGTGCAAAGGTCTCACTTTTACCAATCCAGCTTTTGTTTCTGAAATGTAGTAGCTCTTTCCATTGGCTTACATGTAAAGAGTGTAAACTTTTAAGTCCTCACTTTTGATTATTGTACATATTTGTTCGTTCATGTTGGGCGACTAGTATGTATATATGCTTCTGCCAACTCTCTAGTTTTGCATTTAAGATCAATATTCCATGTTCTCTTTACTTATTTAAATAAATGACTGAAGAAAGTAATGGAGAAAAATATTTTGACATTATACTTCATCATTAAAAGGAAAACCAATTATGTACGTCAAGTTATTCAAGCTTAAATTCGAGTTTGAATTTGTTTTGGAGCTTCTCTAAGTGTTTCGGACTTGAACATCATCATCCTAGCAGCTTATCATCAAAAAACAGGTAGGTTACGGTTTAACTCGTTTAGACTTTGCATATATAAGATATAATTATAGTAATTAGCATCCTTGGATTGGGTTTATTATCATGGTACCCTAGACCTTGTCCATTTCTTCATGTCCATCTTATTTTTGCTCCTTTGACTGTAGTATTTGTGGTAGTTTGTAAAATCACCCTTATGGTCCTGTGTGACCTTGTTTTGACTCTGTACCATTGTAACACCTCAGAAAAATGAACCAACTATTGAATCCTGAATCCAGGGAGTTTTCTATTTTTCTGCAATTGTGGGTCACCACGGGCAGCACCACAGACGTCATAGCTCAGACGGCCCGTGAGGTGCCCCGTGGGAACCAAACAGTTGGGTTGTGCCAGCTGCCTCATCCCAACGGGTGGTCATGATGGGAGTCGCAGGTGCGACGACCTATGGGAACCCACAGTCAGATTCCTCCAGTCACTTTTCCCCATCACCCAATTTACCCAACGGTTTAGGCCACGGGCATCATGGGTACGACGATCCATCGGAGCTCATCGTCAAAATGGTCCAGTAGACCCAAACAAGTTACCCCCTGCCCGACGCCTTGGCCTATGGACCATCATGGGCACGACGCCCGCCGGATAGCCCGTGAGGCGGCCCTTTTTTCCTGTAGTTTCTCATTTTAGTCCCACGAGTATTTTAGTCATTACTCACCCTTTTAACTCCTAAATGATGTCATTTTAAATATTTAAAGAAGGGTTTCCACCCTCATTAGCCTAAGTCCCTTCTCATTACCTCATTCATCTCCCAAAAAGGGAAAGAACTCTCCTAAGCTCAAGGTCTCAAGCTCAAAGTCCAAGTCTCCTAAGTCTTTTCAATTCAAGTGGGTTAGCTTCAATAAAGGTATGTGGGTATCCAACAATGGGTTCCTTTCACCCTTGTGCCCAAAACCCCCAATTCTTATTTTGAATTATGAACTGGTGAAATTAGGGTTTTGATATAAATTAGGGAAAAACTTATGAAATCAGTTTCTAAGCATCAATTCATGATTTCTTATGGTTTATTTATGATTTGATTAAGATTACTTATTTGGTTTCAAAAGCCCATGCATTAAAGTTTATTTCTAGTATGATTCCATTGAATTTCATGTTTTCAAGTGAAAGTTTACATGTTTAGATAGCATGTCATTATGTATTTAGGAAATTGCAAGCCTAATTCTTCAAGCATGAATTTAAGAAGGAAAAATATGTTTTAAATTATCGCTATGCTATGCTTCAAGAACCTATGATACGAGAATTACATTATACTCGATGTGTTTTCATGCTTATCAACAAGATTTGGCATGAGATTGTGCCACTATGAATTTATGAGCTATATACACATATTTTGGAAGTAGTATTTAGTACTGAGCGATAAGGGTTCGATTATCCAAGTCGAAAACTACGTTGCCAGCGTAGGTTATGAAATGAAATGCCTTATGGGCTAATGAGAGTGGATCCACATCTTGATTAATAGTGTCCTTGCCTTAGCGGGTCATAGGGCAGCTTTGCCAACTAGGGTTATATAGTTGGGTATGGTGGTCGTACTTTGGCAAAGTTCGGGCCAGCTTTGCTAACTAGGATTATATAGTTAGATTTCATGTAGCTCGCATGGTCTATTGTCAGTTATAAGAAACTCCCATATGAATGTTTTTTAAGTTTTTTCTAAGTTTTATGAAGTCCTACTTTGAAATTGACTTTTACCTCATGCTTTACCCTTCTATTGTGATATTTTCTTATGATACCCTTTTATGTATTAACTTCATCGAAGTAAAGTTAAAGCATGTTTCCATCATATTTATGCATAATCCGCATACTCAGTATATCATATAGTACTGACACATATCTTGCGCTGCATCCTTTGATGATGCAGATTCAGGTGTACCTCCTCAGGCTCGTGGCTAGAGCTTCCCATCCACTCCCAGACAGCCGTTGGTGAGTCCTCTTTGGTCGAGGACTAGTTATGTTTTTAGCTTGTGTTAGCTTCTTATTTTCATACTTCGAGTTAGATAGGGTCTTATCCTAGCAACTTCTTATGATATGAGTAGAGGCTTTTCAGACATAGACAGTATTTGAGTCTTCTTATGGATCTTGTATTCCTATTTGACTTGATTATCTATTTATGCTATTCTGACTTTATCTATTATGCTCCCACTTATCTTTTGTTATGCTTGAGAATGCTATGACCAAGGGTTAGCTTGGGGAACTTGTGGTCCCAAGTTCTGTGTGACATCTAGGGGGTAACCTCAGGGCTTGACAAACTTGGTATCGTCGCATCGAGTAGAGTCTCTTTCATGTGTATGAAGCGTTCCACACATATGAGAGAGAAGCTATGAGGTGTCTTAGAAAACTTTATTTTTGACATGATCACATCGTGCAATATAGATTAACTCTAATGTTCCTATAATCCTTATCTCCTTATCTTGTACATTTTGGATTATTCCTCCTCGATGTGCTATGCGTCCCCGAGCCACTCGGAATGCCGCTCCTCTTATTCTGGTCCCCGATGTCACGAATGAGGAGTTCATAAATTCCATCCATTGGCTAGCCCAGACTTTGGCCAATCTGGACAATCAACAGGCTCTTGCCCCAGTCCACCTTCAAGGTGGGGTAGCGGCCCGAGTTCGTGACTTCATCAAGATGAACACACCCGAATTTTGGGGTTCGAACATGAGTGAGGAGAAGCTCAACTTTATTTATTAGGTGAAGAAGATCTTCGAAGTTATGCAAGTGGTTGGGGTTAATTGTGTTGAGCTTGCATCCTATCAACTCAAGGATGTAGCTTATATTTGGTTCACCCAATAGAAGGAGGCTAAGGTGAAGGACGCGGTCCTCACGACTTGGGAGTGTTTTGAGAAGGCCTTCCATGATAGCTTCTTTCCCCGAGAGTTTATACAAGCAAAGGTATATCAATTTATGAACCTGAGACAGGGGTCGATGTTGGTTCAAGAGTATAGTCTGAATTTCACTCAGTTGTCTAGATATGCTCTTTCTATGGTAGCGGACTCGCATGATCAAATAAGCAAGTTTATATATGGGGTTTCTGATATGGTGAAGAATGAGTGTAGGTCTGCCTTGTTGATGAGTGATATGAACATTTCCCGACTCATGACTCATGCCCATAAGATTGAGTGTGACAATCTTAGGGAGATGTCAAGGGAGAACAAGAGGGCTAGATCTGAGGGATCAGGTTTTGGTCATCACAGGTCTAGAGGTGGAGATCGCTCCTTGTTCCAGAAGAAGTCATCAGGACCCGTTCATTCTTCTGCTAGTGCTCCTACCCAGGCCTAGAGTCCATGTCATGATCAAGGTGGTAGATGATCTAGTTCCTATTCCCTATCTCAGGGTAGTGTTACTAAGGGATCTTCCTACCCAGCTTATGGTAAGTGTGGGAAGAGTCATTCTAGTGAGTGTTTGTCCGGTTCAGGTGGTTGCTTCGGATGTGGTCAGGCTCGATATCATATGAGAGATTTCCCTTCAACTAAGAAGGGGCAGGGAGATAGTAGGGCTCAGTCTGCTCCAGTAGCCCCAGGAGGTTGACCAGCCCAACAGGGCTCAGCTTCTAGTTCTGGTGGTCAGCGCCAGAACCGTATTTATGCTATGTCATCCCATCAGGATCAGTAGAGTTCTACAGATGTGGTTACTGGTATATTGAAAGTCTTCTCTCTTGATGTGTATACTTTGTTGGACCCCGGTGCCTCCTTATCTTTTGTAACCCCTTATGTTTCTTGAAGTTTGAGATTTGTCCGGATCAGCTTTTAGAACCCTTTTGTGTATCTACTCCTGTCAGTAAGTCAGTCCTAGCCAAAAAAATCTACCGAAATTGCCCTATCTCAGTCCTTTATAGAGTCACTTCAACGGATCTAGTAGAGTTGGAGATGACTGATTTTGATGTCATTCTTGGTATGGATTGGTTGTATGCATTTTATGCTTATGTTGATTGTCGTACTTGGGTTGTCAGTTTAAAGTTTCCAAATGAACCCGTTTTAGAATGGCAAGGTAGCCCCCTTCCTCAAAAGGTTGTTTCATATCTTATCTTAAGGCTAGGAAGATGACTTCAAAGGGGTATGTTTACCACATAGTGTGGGTTATGGACACGGAGTCCAAAACCTCATCCCTTCAGTCTGTTCCTATTATAAATGAGTTTCCAGAAGTGTTTCCCAAGGATTTTCCTGGAGTCCCTCTCGAGCAGGAGATAGACTTTGGGATAGATCTTCTCCTAGATATGAATCCTATCTCTATTCCTCCCTATAGAATGGATCCTGCAGAACTTATGGAATTAAAGGACCAGTTGAAGGATCTTCTAGATAAGGGTTTCATCAGGCCTATCATTTCTCCATGGGGTGCCCCAGTTTTATTCGTTCAAAAGAAAGATGGTTCTCTTAGAATGTGTATTGAGTACCGTCAGTTGAACAAAGTCACAATCAAGAATAAATATCCCATTCCTAGGATTTATGACTAGTTCGATCAGCTTCAGGGTGCTAGTTTCTTCTCCAAAATAGACCTTAGATCCGGTTATCATCAGCTTCATGTTAGAGAGTGTGACATTTTGAATACATCCTTTAGAACTCGGTATGGTCATTATTAATTTATTGTGATGTCTTTTGGTCTAACGAATGCTCTTGTAGCCTTTATGGATTTGATGAACTGTGTGTTAAACAGTACCTGGATATGTTTGTGATTGTTTTCATTGATGATATCCTCATCTACTCTTAGAGTGAGGAGGAGCATGAAGACCACTTGAGGGTTATGTTGCAAACTCTCAAGGATAGACAATTGTTTGCTAAGTTTAGCAAGTGTGAGTTATGGATGCAGTCTATTGCCTTTCTGGGTCATATTGTGACTAGTGATGGTATTCGAGTAGATTCTCAAAAGATTGAGGCGCTAAAGAACTGGCCTAGACCCACTTCCCTGAAAGATATTAGAAGCTTTTTGGGTTTGGCTGGCTACTACATGAGGTTTGTGGAAGGATTTTCTTCCATCGCTGCCCCTTTGACCCGATTGACTCAGAAGAAGGTAAAATTTCAGTGGTCCGACTTGTGTGAGAAGAACTTTCAGGAATTGAAGACTACATTGACCACAACTCTAGTGTTAGATCTACCCGAGAGCCTAGATGATTTTGTTGTGAATTGTGATGCTTCTAGGATTGGTTTGGGTTGTGTTTTGATGCATCGTGGTAGGGTGATTGCTTATGCTTTGAGATAGCTTAAGACTCATGAGAAGAACTATCCTACTCATGATCTTGAGTTGGCAGCCGTGGTCTTTGCTTTGAAGATTTGGAGACATTACTTATATAGTGTGCATGTGGATGTATTCACCGGTCATAAGAGCCTTCAGTATGTGTTCACTCAAAAGGAATTAAATTTGCGACAAAGGAGATGGATTGATCTCCTTAAAAATTATGATATGAGTGCTCTTTACCATCCGGTTAAGGCCAATGTCATAGCAGATACTTTAAGTAGACTGTCCATGGGAAGTGCGTCTTCTATTGAAGATGGGAAGAAGGAATTTGTTATGGAGGTTCATAGGCTAGCTCAGTTGGGAGTTTGCCTTAGGGACTCGAAAAAAGGTGGTGTACAAAATGGTGATGAATCATTTTTGGTAGCTGAGTAAAGGCAAAGCAAGAGGAGGATCCCATCTTACTTCAGCTTAAGGGCGCAGCTCATCAACAGCGGGTGGAGGTTTTCTCCCAAGGGGGAGATGGTGTGCTTCGTTATCAGGGTCGCTTATGTGTGCCAGATTTAGATGGGTTGAGACAACAGATTCTGAATGAGGTTCACAGTTCTAGATATTCCATTCATCCGGGTGCTACTAAGATGTACCGTGATCTACGGGAAGTCTTTTGGTGGAATGGTATAAAGAGGGACATAGCCGGGTTTGTGGCTAAGTGTCCTAACTGTCAACAAGTAAATGTGGAGCATCAAAGGCCAGGTGGTATGATTCAAGATATTGACCTTCCCACTTGGAAATGAGAAGCAATCAATATGGACTTTATTAGTGGTTTGCCTCATACTCGAAGGCAACATGATTCCATTTAGGTTATTGTCGATTGGATGACCAAGTCATCCAACTTTTTGGCTGTTAAGACTACTGATTCAGCAGACGATTATGCCAGACTCTACATCTGGGAGATAGTTTGATTGCATGGTGTTCCTTTGTCTATCATCTCAGATAGAGGCCCTCAGTTTACATCTCAGTTTTAGAGGTCTTTTTAGAGGGGTCTTGGTACCCAAGTGAAGCTTAGCACATCTTTTCACCCTCAGATAGATGGTCAGGAAGAGCGCACTATTTAGACTTTGGAAGATATGTTGAGAGCGTGTGTGATTGATTTCAAAGGTAATTAGGATGATCACTTACCTCTTATCAAGTTTGCCTACAACAACAGCTTTCACTCTAGCAGCCAGATGGCCCATATGAGGCACTTTATGGTCGGAGATATAGATCTCCTATTGGTTGGTTTGAAGTAGGTGAGGCAGCCTTGATTAGTCCAGATACGGTTCATGAGACTATGGAGAAGGTTCAGCTTATTAGAGAAAGGTTGAAAACCGCTCAGAGTTGATAGAAATCTTATGCATATGTGAGGAGAAGGGAATTATAATTTGAAGTTGATGATTGGGTTTTTCTAAAGGTGTCACCCATTAAGGGTGTGATGAGATTTGTAACAAAGGGAAGCTTAGTCCCCATTTTGTAGGTCCTTATCGGATTCTGAGGAAGGTTGGTAAGGTTGCTTATGAGTTGGATTTTCCATCGGATTTGGAAGCGGTTCATCCAGTTTTCCATGTTTTCCTATTGAAGAAATGTGTTGGTGATCCGACCTTGATTATAACTTTAGAGGATGTAGGTGTGAAGGATAGTATCACCTATGAGGAGGTTCCCATAGAGATCCTTGATCGTCAGATTCGGAGGTTAAGGAACAAAGAAGTCGCTTCGGTGAAAGTCCTTTGGAGGAATCAGCTTGTAGAGGGTGCTACTTGGGAAGCGGAGGAGGCCATGAAGGCCAAGTGTCCTCATCTCTTTTCTTCTAATTCAGTTCTAGCTTGAGGTAGTTTCCTCCTTAGTATGTCCCTTGTATTCTATTCCACAAGTTCCTCTCATGATTCTAGCATACATCCATGTTTTCCGAAGTTAGTTTATCATGTTTTCAAGTTGAAAAGTTCAGTTTTTATGTTTACTCTTTGATTTCCATGTTCTGTTATTGGTTGGGCTGTTTTCTCTTCAATTTTCCCTTGTTTAGTCTTCATTTGAGGATGAATGATCCCAAAGGGGAGATATTGTAACACCTCGGAAAAATGAACCAGCTATTGAATCCTGAATCCAGGGAGTTTTCTATTTTTCATAAATTATGGGTCACCACGAGCAGCGCCACTAGCATCGTAGCTCAGACGGCCTGTGGGGGGCCCCGTGGGAACCAAATAGTTGGGTTGTGCCAGCTGCCTCAGCCCAACAAGAGGTCAGACGGGCGTTGCAAGTGAGACGGCCCGTAGGAACTCACCGTCAGAATCCCCCAACCACTTTTCCCCATCACCCAGTTTTCTTGATGGGTTAGGCCACGGGCATCGTGGGTACGATGACCTTTGGGATCTCGTCGTTGAAATGGTCAAGCAGACCCAACAAAAGTACCCCCTGCCCGATGCCTTGGCTTACGGGCCATCATGGGCACGATGCCCATCGGGTAGCCCATGAGGCGGCCCCCTTTTCCTGCAGTTTCTCATTTAAGTCCTAGGGGTATTTTAGTTATTACCCACCCTTTTAACTCTTAAATGATGTCGTTTTAACTATTTCTAGAAGGGTTTCCACCCTCATTAGCCTAAGTCCATTCTCATTACCACATTCATCTCACAAAAAGGCAAAGAACTCTCCCAAGCTCAAGGTCTCAAGCTCCAAGTCCAAGTCTCCTAAGTCTTTTCAATTCAAGTGGGTTAGCTTCAATCAAGGTATGTGGCTATCCAACAATGGGTTCCTTTCACCCTTGTGCCCAAAACCCCCAATTCTTATTTTTAATTATGATTTGGTAAAATTAGAGTTTTGGCCTAAATTGGGGAAAAACTTATGAAATCAGTTTCTAAGCCTCAATTCATGGTTTCTTATGGTTTATTTATGATTTGATTAAGATTCCTTATTTGGTTTCAAAAGCCCATGCATTAAAGTTGATTTCTAGTATGATTCCATTGAATTGCATGTTTTCAAGTGAAAGTTTACATGTTTAGATAGTATGTCATTATGTATTTATGAAATTACATGCCTAATTCTTCAAGCATGAATTTAAGAAGGATAAATATGTTTTGAATGATGGCTATGCTAAGCTTCAAGAACCTATGATATGAGAATTACATGATACCCGATGTGTTTTCATGCTTTTCAACAAGATTTTGCATGAGATTGTGCCACTATGAATTTATGAGCTATATGCACATGTTTTGGGAGTAGTATTTAGCACCGAGCGACGAGGGTTCAATTACCCAAGTCCAAAACTATGTTGCCAGCATAGGTTATGAAATGAAATGCCTTATGGGCTTATGAGAGTGGATCCACATCTTGATTAATGGTGTCCTTGCCTTAGCGGGGCATAGGACAACTTTGCCAACTAGGGATATATAGTTGGGTATGGTGGTCGTACTTTCACAATGTTTGGGCCAGCTTTGCTAACTAGGGTTATATAGTTAGATTCCATGTAGCTCGCATGGTCTATTGTCGGTTATAAGAAACTCCCATATGAATGTTTTTTTCAAGTTTTTTCTAAGCTTTATGAAGTCCTACTTTGAAATTGACTTTTACCTCATTTTTTTACCCTTCCATTGTGATATTTGCTTATGATACCCTATTATGTATTAACTTCGTCTAAGTAAAGTTAAAGCATGTTTCCATCATATTTATGCATAATCCGCATATTTAGTACATCTTATAGTACTGACGCATATCTTGCGCTGCATCCTTTGATGATACAGATTTAGGTGTACCTCCTCAGGCTCGTGGCTAGAGCTTCTCGGCCACTCCCAGACAACTATTGGTAAGTCCTCTTAGGTCAAGTACTAGTTATGGTTTTAGCTTATGTTAGCTTCTTATTTATGTACTTCGAGTTAGCTAGGGTCTTGTCCTAGTAACTCCTTATGATATGAGTAGAGGCTTTTTAGACATAGACAGTATTTGAGTCTTCTTATGGATCTTGTATTCCTATTTGATTTGATTATCCATTTATGCTATTCCGACTTTATCTATTAAGCTCCCGCTTATCTTTTATTATGCTTGAGAATGCTATGACCAAGGGTTAGCTTGGGGAACTTGTGGTCCCAAGTCCCATGTTACGTCTAGGGGGTAACCTCGGGGAGTGACAACCATAGATTGTGGGTTATTTGGGAATGTACGTAATCCTCGGACATCGATACTATTATTATAGAGCTGGTTATGTTTGTTGTAGAGCAATTGAAGCCTGTGCAGGGCCGATAGGTTGATTGTGAGCCATTGGGCTACTTCTTGTGTTTGAGCATGCCATTATCATGTATATAAAGAGGTTTTCATATGTTTTACTACAGTTTGGGCATGGGCCTACTATTATTGGTTTTCTAAACCTTGCATGCCCTCGAGAGTCCATTTTTGATAAAAATAGCTAATAAAGGTTGGAATTGTTTTTATTGATATTTTTGGGGTAAGAAAGAATTAAAAGGATAATTTTTATCACTATTTTAATACTTATACTAGACTCGACTGGGACGTAGTGCTAGAATTGATTTCCTATTGACTTGAAATAGTACTAGATTCGATTGGACTGAGCAACAATCTGGTTTTATTACTGTTTTAGACCCAATTATGTTGGGGAACCCTTGTCGGGATTTTTGAGACTTGATTCACTGATTTAGACCTGGGTAGAACCCCGAGCGTGTATTGTTTAGGTTGGGTGACTTATTTGGATCTGGCTACATTCCGAATGGTTATATTAAGATTACGAGAATTAGTATATGGTCTACGAGTAGACATCCATGGACCTTGCCAATCCATACCAGGGGCTACGTGCTGCGAGTGCCAGAGGAGGGGTGTATAGTAGAGTTGAGGTACTGGGGGGAATCCCTTCCATGGAACCTGCCCTTATTGGGCCTTTTAGGTACTGGAGGGGGTAACATACAACACTACTATCACTTGGTTTTGGCATATCATATCACGTCATGCATATTATGTTCGGATCCACCCTTGTTTGCTATTTTCACAGTGTACGCTCCGATAATATGGGATGCCGGAGGGTTTGTTTTCACTTGTATGTGTTCCTCGGGTGTATGGGTGCCCGTGGAACTGTAGGTAGACTTTTATTTATTATTATTCTATCACGATATTGATCCTGATTATGGTATTACAAGCATGACTTGGTTTTAATCTTATTTTCAAGCGTGTTATCGTTATTTTCCTTTCCTCTTTCCCTTTTTACTTGAGGTTATTGGTATACCGCCTTCTTCTTTAACTCTCTTTATATATTATTATTGCATGGACCTAGGTGTGTTCCTTCTTTCTTCACCAATGTTCTGTGTTGTATAGTTCTATTATCTAGTCTAGCATGATTGTTTTCTCCTTGTATTCTTTCTGGGCTAGCTTTCATGTTCTTGTCCGTTGTTTCTGTGACTACCTGATTCTTTTCTGCTACATTATTGCTTTTATATCTTATGTGCGCCTAGTCGGCCTGTGATACTTACTAGGTACCCGTTGCTTTGCAATTGGTGCTTATACTATACTTCTGTATCTTTTGGTGCAGATCCGAATGTGAGTTATCGCTGCTGATCGCGCTGCCTCGTGCGATGTGTTTAAGACTATCCGAGACTGAGGTTGGAGACCGGGGTTTAGCTTTAGCTCATCTTCTGTATTATGTACTCCTTTGTCATTCAAAGACATATGTATATCTCCTTTTTGGATCCTTTGTACTTTGTTGATGTAGATCGACTCTTATACTATAATACTAGGTTTGGGGTTTGGTTTATCTTCCATATATGCATATATATATATATATATATGTATATGCATATATATATATATATATATATAAATATATATATTCCTGTTGTCCCTTTTCTTTTATTATTTCCCTTGCCTTCGCATATTTAAACTGTTCTCCCACTTGATCAGTTGATAGTAGCCCATTACTAACTGTTCCAGGATATGGGGATTGGTTTGCCTACCGGGGGGTTGTAGGTGCCACCATAACCAAAAAATCGGGCTGTGACAGCTTGGTATCAGAGCTAGGTTCCACTGGTGTCATCAGTATAGGAGCCAATGTCTAGTAGAGTACTGCGGATCGAGACGGAGATATCTGTACTTAATCTTCGGGAGGTTACAATGGCATCTTAGGAAATATGAATCTCTTATTTCTTTTGCATCATGCGTCTTATCCTTGATGGTATCCTAAAATCTCCCTTATTCTAGTTCATTCTCCCATAGATGGTTCATAGAGAGCGTCGACATTAGACGGGGGTGAGCCTTTGAGTCCAGCACCTTTGACTCCAGCTAGGGGCCAGAGAGGTCATAGAGGTAGAGCTAGGGGACGTGCTCGAGAAGTGACACTAGTTAGAGATACTAGGGTCAAGGTTGATCCTGAGTATGAGCCCAAGTTTGTTATAGAGCAGCAACATGTGGACCAGGGGAAAGCCCAGGTGCCACCAGCTCCAGTACTAGCTTCAGCACCAGCATCAGGCCCAGCTCAGTCTTCAGTTATTCGGGGTTTACTTCTACAGTTATTGAGTATGATCGGGGATCAGCTTGCTGAGGTAGCACAGACATCCACTTAAGGGACAACCCTGGGTGCTCAGAGTTCAGGAGCGCAGCCTGCTACTACGGCTCCCCGTGCTGAGGTTATTCTGGTTCCATCTGTTGCATATCCTCTTGACCCTTGCCCAGCTATGACAGAGACAAAGCAAAAGGCTTTGGGTAGATTTCTGAGATTGGCTCTACTTAGATTTGATGGTATACCTGGTCAGGATCCACATGATTTTATTACTACATGTGAGGAGATGCTACATCATTTGGGTCTACTGGAGACTCACGGTGTTGGATACACTACTTATCAACTGAAGGGCCCATCTAGGTTATGGTGGAGGGCATAGTTACTTGCAGACCATCTTTGTCTCCCCCGTTGTCTTGGTCAGAGTTCTATGAGGCTTTTATGGCCAAGTTTCTACCCCAGAGTGATCATGATCATTGCAGAGAGAAATTTACCAGACTTAAGAAAGGTTCTATGACCGTATCTGAGTATGAGATTGATAAGTCGGAAATCTACCAACTTATTGAGCCTATCTCCATTAATTATTGCTATGTTTTGAATAGATTTAGAGGTTCTTATGGACTTTATTTATGTCTATGCAGGTAGTTTTGATAGATGGTGATAAACAAGGAAATTGACCCAAAAAGAGCAAAAAAGTAGTGAAGTGTGAAGTGTTCGGAAAAGCTAAAGATTCTGAATAGAGATGCGGCGGCTGTGCGACACACACAAGTCGAGGTGCGAACTGTACCTCTTCCACATAAAGCTGCAAAAGTCACTAAAGAGTATGTTACGAGGTGCGGTCACTGTGCGACACGCACATCCTGAGGTGCGAACCGCACCACCTTCGCATGGAGCCGCCAATGATAGCTGAAGTCACTGGTTCAACTGGAGGCAAGGTGCGACGCGCACATCATTGTATGCGAACCGCACATCGCACCGCATACCTCCCGAATGGGATTTTTGTCGTAATTTTTAGTGACATTTTGGGAAACTATAAAAGGCTATTCAGGCACAATTGTAAATAACTTTTATCATTCGAAATATTTGTGAAGACCTTTTAGCTTGGAGACTAAGTTTTTCACCTCCATTGAGAAGAGGGTTTCAATCTAATTCTCTTAGTTAACACTTGTGTACTCAAATTGAAGCTAGAACTTGAGATTTAGCTCTAATGGAAGGGATTTTGAATTACCCAGCTGGTATCTCGTTCTCTCTCACTATGAGTGGCTAAAATCTCTTGTCTAGGGGTGTATTGATGATGGGTGCTTGAGAAATGGGTGTGGGTGTTATCTATTCTAGCTTATAATTGCTTAACTGACATGGGTCTAGCAATTTCACCATGTTTTTATCTTAAAATTGGTGTTGCAAATATTAATTTACATTACTTGACTATGTGATTGCTTGAGAAAGGATTTCAAAGTTTTTGATGTGAAATTACTAGTGGGAACTTGGGATTCCACTCAGATTTAAGGCTAGAGATAGTTTTTATTGTCGGATTCTCCCATTTAAGGGTTTAAGCTAGAGATAGTGTGATCTCCCAAACCTAGATTGGTTGTTTATTGATCAAACCGATGATGCTCTAACTGAGATCATCAGATATAAGATTGTTGATTGAGAGATAAGTAAATCTTACCCATAACCAATGCTATTCATGTCACTAGGCAAAAATAGGTATGAATTGATAATCACCCTATCCCATAACCAAAGCCCCATCAGATATGCATCCCTAGTCATCTAGTCGACTTGGTACACCCGCTTTAATTTTATTGCTTTTTAAATTGAATTGTGATTGTAGTGACAACATTCCCAATTCCCCCATCCTTTTACTTGTTGTTTTGAGCAATTACTCTCACCTTGAACTCAATCCATTACAATTGATATATAGCTACCCCAAATCCCTTGGGTACGACCCCGACACTCATTGGGTTTATAAATTTTTTTTCTATACGATCATCGTGGCCTCTTACTTTGAGAGCATGATTTGAGCGTTCATCAGAGACCCACTACAGCTAGCTTGATCCATTCGGGGCTATGATCATGCCAACAGAGCCCAATAGAGTCCGTAGGTTTGTTGGGGGTTGTGGATAGAGCTTAGATAGTCAGCTGAGATATTAGTTACCGGTGGTCAATCATTTTAGTCTATCACAGATTATACCTATACCATGGAAGATTTGCACCATCATGATCTTGAGGCTAGGGATAACAGGCCTCGTCACCAGGGCAGCTATAGTGGTCCCCATCACAGTGGTAGAGGGTCAGGCCAGTGAGGCCGAGGTTATCAGCCACAACAGAACCAGGGTCAGTCTAGTCGATCATTTCTGATAAGATCTTGATTAGGGAGACTAATCAAAATATGAATGCGGAAATTAAATAAGCAAAAGATATGTGAATTAAAGATAATTAACCAAGTTTATGGGCAACAAGGGACTTTATACGCTCACCTTCCTATTGAACCTAATTAATCAACAATAACTCCTCGATCAAACAAAGAGACAAACAAATGAATCCACAAATGGATGACTCTATGATTAATCAAGCCAAGAAGTTAACAAGCAATCAAAGAAATCCACCCCTAATCACTCAACTACCTATCCACCTAATAGACTATTAGGAATCCACCCAATAGATTTCTACAACTAGATTAGCTAATTGGGAATCCACCCAAGAACTACAAACTAGAGTATCAACTAGAAGCTTTCAAAGCAATTCAATATTCATCAAAATCTTCTTAACTAAGGGAAGGGAACCCCTATTTATAACTATTACATAAAGGTCCAAAAGTGACCTTGAAATATCGATAGCCCAACATGGGCCTAACACACTTTAGGTGCGTTTGGATGTGCATTTGGCACCTCAAAAAGTGTCGGTCGCACAGTGCTTCACACACTTGAATCAAAAGCTCCTCTGCAGCCTTGTGCGATGGGGTGTGCATTTGGCACCATGGAGAGTGCGGGTCGCACCTTTAAAACAGATAACTGGCAGTCTCATCTTCCCATGCAATCATCCATAAGTTGTAGATCATTGATCTACGCTCTTCAATGGTCTCTAATGCCTCTTTCTTCATGAATAGAGCTTGTAAGCCTTGGAGTTCTTTAGCTTGGCTCCTAGTGAATGGCCTCGTAGGGGTTATGCCGGACGATATCATATCATCCTCCCCTTCTTGAAAAGGATTCATCCTCAAATCCATAGCTTCACCTACAACACAAGAAGATAGATCACTCACATTGAAAACATTATGAACATTATACTCACATGGTAGATCGATCTTGTAGGCGTTGTCGTTGATCCTTTCAACCACTTGGTATGGGCCATCACCCCTTGGACTCAACTTCCCTTTGCGAAGTTGTGGGAACCATTTCTTTCTAAAGTGAACCCACACCCAATCATTGGGTTGAAAGATCACTTTCTTCCTTCCATGATTTTGCCGGAGAGCCACCTTGGAGTTGTACTTTTCCATGGCCTCCCTTACCTTTGTGTGAATCTTCACCATCTCCTTTGCCCTTTTCTTTGCATCTAAGCTCACAACAATATCACTAGACAAAGGGGTTAAAGATAATGGAATCAATGGATTGAACCCATAACACACTTCAAATGGAGTCATGCCAATAGAGGAGTGAAGAGACAGATTGTAAGCAAATTCAATTAAGGGCAAATGGTCCTCCCAAGAAGTTGGGGATCCTCTAATCATGCAAGGAAGCATGCTCCCAAGAGTCTTATCAACTACTTCATTTTGACCATCCGTTTGAGGATGACAAGAAGTATAGAACATGAGTTTGGTACCAAGGGTACCCCATAGACTCTTCCAAAAATGGCTAAGAATCTTGGAGTCCCTATCACTAACAATAGTGTGAGGTACTCCATGCAATTTAAGCATATGAATGACAAACAAAGATGAAAAATGAGATGCATCATCACATTTATGGCATGGAATAAAATGAGACATTTTAGAGAACCGTTCCACTACAACAAATATACTATCATGCCCTCATTTGGTTCTTGGAAGTACCAACACAAAATCCATAGAAATGTCCATCCAAGGACCAAGAGGGGTAGGGAGAGGTGTGTACATACCTTGTGGCTGAGTCTTGGACATGGCTTGCTTGCATAAGAGGCATTTCCCACATAGCTTCTCCATATCGTGCCTCATCTTTGGCCAATAGAATTGCTCCATGAGAATGTCAAATATTTTGTTGACACCAAAGTTCCCCATCATTCCACCACTATGAGCTTCTTTGAGGAAGATCTCCCTCCATGAACTCATGGGAACACACACTTTCCCATCCTTGAACAAATAACCATCAATCATTTGGAAATATTCCACACGCTTCCCTTGGCCAAGTTCATCACAAACCTCCTTGAAGTTGAAGTCCTTAGAGTAGAACTCTTTTAAGCTTTCAAAACCCATCATTCTAGAAGTCAAGGTGTTAACCAATACAAACCTTCTAGACAAAGCATCCGCAACCATGTTTTCATTCCCTTGCTTATAGTGGATCACATAAGGAAATGTTTCAATAAACTCCACCCACTTAGAATGGCGCTTGTTTAACTTTGATTGGCTCTTTAGATGCTTAAAGGACTCATGATCCATCCTTATCACAAACTCTTTGTGCCATAGATAGTGTTTCCAATGAGCCAACACCCACACAAGTGCATACAACTTCTTATCATATGTTGAGTAGTTCAATGTGGCCCCCTTTAGCTTTTCATTAAAGTAGGCCAAAGGATTTTCTTCTTGCATCTACACTCCACCAATGCCAACACCCAAAGCATCACACTCTATTTCAAAAGCTTTATCAAAGTCACGTAATTGCAACAAAGGAGAAGTTCTCAACATAGACTTCAACTCTTGAAAGGCTTTCTCTTGAACATCTCCCAAAATAAAGGGTGTGTCCTTCTTGATCAATTTGGTTAGAGAGGAAGCAATAGTGCTAATGCCTTTCACAAAGCGTCGATAGAAACTTTCCAACCCATGGAAACTCCTCACTTTGGTTGCATTAGTAGGAGTTGGCCAAGATCTAATAGACTCAACCTTTTCTTCATCCACCTCTACACCATTGGCACTCACCATGAACCCCAACAAATACCACCTTCTCCACACAAAATGAACACTTTTTTGAGATTTGCAAAGAGCCTTTCACGTAGTAGGACATCAAATACTTGCCTCAAATGGCCAATATGTTCCTCAATGGTCCTACTATAGACAAGTACGTAATTGAAATAAATGACAACAAACTTATTGATGAAGGTCTTCAACACATGGTTCATCAACTTCATAAAAGTTCTAGGGGCATTATTCAATACAAAAGGAATAACTAGCCATTCATATAAACCAAACTTGGTTTTGAAGGCCGTCTTCCATTCATCACCCGGGTTCATATGAATTTTGTGATAGCCACTTCGAAGATCAATCTTCAAAAATACACTTGAGCCACAAAGCTCATCAAGCATGTCATCAAGTCTAGGAATAGGATGTCAATACTTCACCATTATTTTATTGACGGCTCTAGAATCAATACACATCCTCCAAGTGCCATACTTTTTGGGAACAAGGATAACTGGTACGGCACAAGGGCTAAGACTCTCTTGACAAGTCCCTTTTCAAGGAGTTCATCAATTTTCCTTTGTAACTTCTTAGTCTCCTCCGGATTGCTTCTATATGCCGGATGGTTTGGAATTTGAGATCCGAGCACAAAATCAATTTGATGCTCAGTACCCCTTAAGGGTGGCAATCCATTGGGCATCTCTTCGGGAAATAAACCCTCATATTCTTGCAAAAGAGATGATACTATATTAGGCAAAGTGCTAATATCTTAGTTGGCATGTAACAATAGATTCTTGTTGACGAGGAACACTAGAAAGTGTTCCTCATCAACACCTTTCAAACAATTGCTTGGCTTAGCTACCATGCACATCTTGCTCTTCTTTTTAGCCAAGTCATCCACCTTTTCTTGCACACATGTAGAGCTTGTACTAACATCCTCCACCAATTTCATTTTCTCCCAAAGCGTTCATGATCTGGTAATCTTCACTAACTTGGTAGGGAGTTAACTGAGCAAGAGAGAACTTTCGACCACCAAATACAAAAGAATACTTGTTGGTTCTCCCTTTATGTACAACATCTCTATCAAAGTGCCAAGTCCTTCCAAGCAATATATGACAAGCAAGCATAGGTACAATATCACAAAGAACTTCATCTTGATATTTACCAATGTTAAATTTAATACTTACTTTCTTGAGGACCTTCATTTCACCGCTTGCGTTGAGCCATTGGAGCTTGTAAGGACTAGGATGCTTCTTGGTAGGAAGTTGCATTCGTTCTACCAAAGTGTCACTCACAACATTAGTACAACTCCCGCTATCAATGATCAAGGCACAAATCGTGTCTAGTATCTAGCTTCTAGCATAAAACAAGTTTTCCCGTTGATCAAGCTCCTCTTTAGAAATAACTCCTATAATCTGCCTCACAACACAAGACAAATTTATGTTCAACGGCAATGGCTCATCATCATCACACTCTAGAGGCAATCTTGCATTCACAAGCATAGTAAAGTTTGGCCTCTCTTTTATCCTCTCATCATCATTCAAAGGTGTCTCATCATTATCACCTTTGGGTTCTTCATCGCCACTCTCTTCACCACACTCTTCATATTCTTCGGTATGGTACCCATTCTTGTAAGACACAATTGTTCTTTGATTGGGACACTCACTAGCAATGTGTCCCCTTCCTTGACAGCTAATATATTGAACGGTGGAAGGACGAGGAAATATAGGTTTTGATTGATTACCTTCTTGATTGATTACCTTCTTTAGCCTTGTCATTCCACTTTGTCTTATCAACTTTAGCTTGAGTAGCTTGACCACTACCCTTTGTGTACTCCCGAGTGGTAGAAGACTTCCACTTGTCATTGTTTTTGTTCCATGAGGAAGTTGTAGTACCCTTGGCTTTGATGACTTCTCATCTTTCAAGTCAATATGTACCTTGGTAGCATCATGATAGGCTTCCTCCAAGCTAGCATAGTGTTTGAGTCACATCGCCTTTGAGATGTCTTGCTTCAAGTTGGTGACAAATCGTATCACCGTGTACAATACTGGCTCTTCAAGCTTAGACTTAAATCTTAAGCTTTCAAACTCATCATAATACTCTTCAACACTTTTGGTACCTTGTCGAAGGAGGTACACCATTTTTATAACTTCTTGATGATAGGTAGGTGTAACATACCTCACTTCCATAAGGGCTAATAACTATTGCCACATAGGAAAATCATAAATGAGATCTCAGTCTTATTCTGTCACCTTGGACTCCCACCATGTGGATGCATATCCCTCAAATTGAGTAAGGGCATATTTGGCATTCATCGCATTCGAAATATTGTTGGTGAGGAATATCCGCTCACTTTGTATCCGCCATTCAAGGAATTCTTTTGGATCACTACTACCTTTGAAGGTTGGAAGAGTACCCTTGATGGTATTCAAACTCCATTCATGGACACCACGATCTCCTTGTCGATAGCCATACCTATCATTATTGTGGCCACCATATCTACCACCTCGTTACCCATATTGATCACCGATGCAATCATCAAACCATTCACCTCGATCTTCATTCCCTTGCCATCTTGATCCTTTATTTCGTCCATAACCTCCATATTGTACCCTATCTCTAGGTGCATCATAACCTTGTCGACCACCATATCGAGGACCATCATAATTCTGGTTAACATTCATTCCCTCAAACTCTTCGAAGAGTGGCCTGTGGTGGTTATCTTAGTAAGGCTCTTGATTTTGGTTATATGGTACATGCAAGTTAGCATATGATGCATTTTGAAGTGGAGCTTGGTTTTGGTTTACTACAAAAGGACGTTCCTCTTGTAGCGGGTAATTTGGATGAGTGGGGCTTTGTCTAACATTGTTCGGATAGTTAGACATTTGGAAAGGAGGTTGGTGGTTACGTGGAGTAGAGCTTGGGTTGTTTTAGGGGTTGCATACCTCTCGTGCATGCCCCGGGGTAATAGTCATTGAGGAACTCATGTTCTTATTTTCTCCCTATCCATGAGTGGTTTGAGGTGAGTCTTCTCGTTTGGGACTCTCAACATAACCATCCGATTCTCCATACGATCCATCCTTCTGTTCATGATAGTTAGATCTACCGTTAAGTCTGGTATCTTCCCATTCATGTTCGTCATTTTCTTAGGCAAAGGCTGCCTCCATGTTAAAGGACCCGTGTCCTTCATAAGCACTATCAATTGATTTTGACATCCTACCTGCAAAATTCAACAAACGAGATTAGTAGCAAAGGTTCCTCACCCTCTCGTATGTGAACACTCAACTTTTCTTCTAAGCGTCTTCCAAGGATTGATAGTGAACTACCTTCACTCAACCATATCACAAGTCACCTATCCTTTATGGAGGAATGGATTCTTGTTACCCAAAAGAAGGAGGACACAAAATCAAATGGACGGAGCCAAGAAGGTTTTCAACGATTTCTTAAACGAGAAAAGCTTCACAAATAATTGGTACGAAATGAAACAGACGCAAGAGATCTAATTACAATCAAGTAGAACAATACTTGTCTTAAATTAGTCTTAAGATTTCGAGATGATATGAGAATAAAAAAATGGAAACAAAGAAGATTAAACCTGAGATTTGTTGGAGCAAACTTGATTTGGAACTGTCCATTGGTGCGCTGCGATGTGCGAAATGCACAAGAGGAAGTGCCCAACTCACCTTACTCCACAGTACAAAACAGGAACTAGTCCTCCCTAGTGAGAAGTTCTGGTGCATTTCGCACCAAGAAAAGTGCTGGTCGCACCTCACTTCGCACAGCACCAGGCAGAACACCTGAAGCCTCTACGTTTGTACTCGTTTTTCAGCTTTTTGTACTTTTTCTTCTTAGTACTTGTCCCTTTTGGTAAATTCCATTTATTACAAACACAAATACCTTTTTCCTTTACTCCTTCTATGGATCAAACACTTTTATTTCACCCTCTCTTCAACAATCACCTTGAAGACCACCAAGAACACCTATGAATTTCAAATTTCTAACTCTCTCAATTCAACTCAGAATGACTCCAAAGTTTAAACGTAGCCTCTCCTCGATATAGAGAATAAACCCCGATACAAATTAGAATCAAATCACTCTGAATCGAAGATACCCATTTGTGTTCTTAAAGTTCTTTAGAATCCAAAAATGGTAGATCCTTCAAACCTCAACCAAATTTCTTCAAACTTGAGATTCAAGCTCTTTATGACTAGGAGATCAAAACCCAATAGGTTTGAAGTCTCAAATCAACCCCGATCTTGAACTTGTTCTTCAAGCTTCTTCACTCAACAACGGTGAATTCTTCAATTCAACTCTAAACAAGCTCAAATCTCCGATGTAGACTCAATTGATAGTAGAGAACACCAATCTAGTATCAGATTTTCAAACAAAACACTAGATCAACATTATTTTTTTGTAAAAAATATTTCAAAACGTTTTTCCTTCAATTTTTTTTTTGAAATTTTCAGATTTATGAACCTAGTATTAAGAATTGTGGGAATAATCCTTTAACCTAAGCTCTGATACCAAATGATAAGATCTTGATTAGGGAGACTAATCAAAATCTAAATGCGGAAATTAAATAAGCAAAAGATATGTGAATTAAAGCTAATTAACCAAGTTTATGGGCAACAAAGGACTTTATACCCTCACCTCCCAATTGAACCTAATTAATCAACAATAACTCCTTAATCAAATAAAGAGACAAACAAATGAATCCACAAATGGATGACTCTATGATTAATCAAGCAAAGAAGTTAACAAGCAATCAAAGGAATCCACACCTAATCACTCAACTACCTATTATGAATCCACCTAATAGACTATTAGGAATCCACCCAATAGATTGCTACAAGTAGATTAGCTAATTGGGAATCCACCCAAGAACTACAAACTAGAGCATCAACTAGAAACTTTCAAAGCAATTCAATATTCATCAAAATCTACTTAGCTAAGGGAAGAGAACCCCTATTTATAGCATTACATAAAGACCCAAAAGTGACCTTGAAAGATAGCTCAATATGGGCCCAACGAACTTGAGGTGCTTTTGGATGTGTGTTTGGCACCTCAGAGAGTGCGGGTCGCACAATGCTTTGTATACTTCAATCAGAATCCCCTCTGCAGCCTTGTGCGATGGGGTGTGCATTTGGCACCATCAAGAGTGCGGGTTGCACCTTCAAAACAGATCACTGGCAGTCATATCTACACATGCAATCATTCATAAGTTGTAGATCCTTGATCTACTCTCTTCAATGCCTCTTTTTTCATGAATAGATCTTATAAGGATTGGAGTTCTTTAGCTTGGCTCCTAGTGAATGGCCTCGTAGGGATTGTGCAGGGCAATATCGTATCACATTCAGGCTTCACTTCAGTCTTCTAGTGGCTCTCAGTTTGTGCAGGGTCAGAGTAGCCAACAGGGCTATAGTGGTAAGTCTTCGAGAGGTACCACTTCTGAGGCATCAAACCATGGGTGCCACACAGGTTCTGCTAGTTCATCTCGACAGTTTAGGCTGTCAGGGCCTTGCTATGATTATGGTGTTATTGTTCATTATGATAGAGACTGCCCCTAGTGGGATACCGTTCAGCCCGCTGCTTAGCTGGCTCAGCCTATTCGGGCAGTTCAGCCACCGATTAGAGGAGGTGGTAGTTAGGCTAGGGGAGGTGCACCGCATGGTAGAATAGGTGGTAGGGATGGCGGTCAATTAGGTGGTGGTCATCATCAATTTTATGCGGTCTCTAGGATACCGGAGGCAGAGGCCTCTGATGCTGTGATCACATGTATGATTTTTATATACCATCGACCAGATTTTGCTTTATTTGATCTTGGATCTACTTGCTCGTATGTTTCTGCTTACTATTTTTCTTGTTTAGGGTTGTCTAGTGAGATGATATCTATACTTGTATCGGTTTTGATTCCAGTAGAAGATTCTTTAATAGTGGATCAGATTGTGAGATCTGTATGATTTTTGTTAGAGATATTGAAACTTGGGGTGATTTGATAATTTTTGATATGTAAGACTTTGATGTCATTCTGGGCATGGACTTGTTATCCCCTCATCATGTGGTTTTGGATTGTTATGCCAAGATCATTACCATAGCCATACCCAGTGTATCCTTGGTTGTGTCGCAGGGTTTTTTCAGTCGTGCACCATCTAGGATCATCTCTTATCTTTGAGCTAGGAAGTTGATTTCTCATGGGTGTTTGGCTTATCTAGCATATGTATGAGATGCTAGTGCTCCCCTGAATCTGTTCCTGTGGTTAGAGATTTCCTAGATATGTTCCCTACTAACCTGCCAAGCCTTCCACCTAAGAGAGATATCAACTTTGCTATTGCATTAGAGCAAGGCACAAGGCCCATTTCAGTTCTCTTTACCATATGGCTCTAGCTTAGTTGAGAGAGCTGAAGAAGCAGCTCCAGGACTTGTTAGCTAAGAGTTTCATTAGGCCGAGTGTATCACCATGGTCTGCTCATGTTCTATTTGTGAAGAAGAAGGATATGTCAATGCAAATATGTATTGATTATCGGTAGCTAAATAGGGTAAGTCTGAGGTATGGGTATCTGATGCCACATAAAGATGATTTGTTTGGTCAGCTTTAGGGTTTGGTCGTATTTTTGAAGATAGATTTGAGGTAAGGCTACCATTAGTTAAGGGTTAGGGTGGAGGACATCCCTAAGAAAACATTCAGGACACGTTATGGCCACTATGAGTTCCTGGTGATGTCTTTTAGGTTGACTAATGCCCCCGCAGCTTTTACAAACTTGATACACAGGGTGCTTGACTCGTATTTGGACTCATTTGTGATAGTTTTCATAGACGACATCCTTGTATACTTGCGGAGTAGAGATGAGCATGAGCAACACTTGAGGATTATACTCCAAGATATCATCGACTTTATGTCAAGTTCTCAAAGTGCGAGTTTTTGCTTGAGTCAGTTGCATTCCTAGGACACGTGGTGTATAAGTATGGGATTAGAGTGGACTCGAGTAAGATTTCAATGGTTCATGATTGGTCGAGACCTACTACTCTTACCGAGGTTCATAGCTTTGTTGGGTTAGCAGCGTACTATAGGAGGTTCGTCGAGGGATTTTCTTCCATAGCAGCACCTTTGACTAGGCTGACTATGAAGGATATCCCATTTCAGTGGTCGTATCAGTGCGAGGATTGCTTTCTGAGGCTTAAGGCCTCGTTGACTTCTGTACCATTGTTGACTTTGCCCGTTGGGGTCAGAGTTCCTCAGTATATTGTGATGCTTCAGGGGTTGTTATGGGTTGTATGTTGATGCAGCAGGGTCGTGTGATAGCATATGCGTTGAGACAACTAAAGGTTCACAATGCAGCTACCCCACTCATGACTTAGAGTTGGTAGCGGAAGTCTTCGTGCTGAAGATCTGGAGGCACTACATATATGGAGTTCATTGCAAGATATTTACCGATCACTGTAGTTTTTAGTATATCACGAGTCAGCGTGAGCTGAACTAGAGACAAAGGAGATAGATTGAGTTACTGAAAGAATATTATTTCAATTTTTTGTATCATCTAGGCAAGGCAAACATGGTAGCAAATGCCTTAAGCTGGAAGGCAGTGAGTATGGGTAGCCAAGCTTCACTTTCAGTTTCAGAGCGATCGTTGGCCTTGGACATCCAGTCCTTGGCTAACCATTTGGTTAGGCTTGACTTGTAAAATCCTAGCAAAGTTATTGCAAGTATTAAGGTTCGTTCTACCTTGGTTGATCAAATTCAGAACCGTTAGTTTGAGGATCAGTAGTTGTGTGACCTTCAGGATCAGGTTGTTCAAGGTGAGGCTAGCCAGGATACTCTAGATTCAGATGGTGTTCTGAGGTTTGATAGTCATCTTTGTGTTTCGAGAGTTGGTGATTTGATTCAGTTGATTCTCCATGAGGCACATTGTTCTATATATTCCATCCATCGTGGCGCAGCCAAGATATACAGAGATTTGAGACAGCTTTACTGGTGGAATGGTATGAAGTGGGATGTAGCGGAGTTTGTGTCTTAGTTCTTAAACTGTCAGTAGATGAAGTTCGAGAACATGAGACCTAGTGGTTTGATGCAGCAACTTCCCATTCCTGAGTAGAAGTGGGAAGGGATTACTATGGACTTTATAGTTGGGTTGCCACATATTTCTAAGAGTTTCGATTCTATTTGGGTGATTGTTGATCAGGTGACTAAGTCAGCACACTTTTTTCCGGTTTAGACTACTTACAGTGCAGAGAGGTTAGCTCAGATCTACCTTTGTTCAATTGTTCGATTGCATGGGGTCCCAGCTTTAATCTTTTCAAACCGTGGCACTCAGTTAAAATCTTAGTTTTGTAGGGCTATTCAGCGAGATATGGGTACATAGGTTTAGCTAAGTACCGCATTCCACCCTCAGAAAGATGGGCAGTCCGAGAGGACTATTCAGGTCCTGGAGGACATGCTACGAGCCTGTGTTGTAGACTTTAGAGGTTCTTGGGATCAATTTGTGCCTTTAGCTGAGTTTGCTTATAATAATAGTTTTCATTTGAGTATTGGCATGGCACCTTTCGAGGATTTGTATTTTCGGTATTGCAGATCTTCGGTTGGTTGATTTGACAGGTTGGAGTCTAGGCTGCAGAGTACAAATTGGCTTCGTGATTCCTTAGACTGAGTATGAGTGATTTAAGACAGACTTTGGGCAGCATAGAGCAGCCAGAAGAGATACGCTGATCGTAGACTTTGTTCCTTGGAGTTTAGGTGTTGGTGACTTGGTGTTCCTCCATGTGTCGCCCACGAAGGGCGTAATGACATTTGGTAGGCGGGGCAAGCTTATCCCCAGGTTTATTGGGGCATTTGAGATTCTTCAGAGGGTTGGTAGTGTTTCTTACATATTAGCTTTGCCTCCAATGTTTTTACCTATGCACCCGGTTTTTCATGTATCGATATTGCGGTAGCATGTTCCAGACGAGTCTCATGTGTTACAGTGGGACACAGTTCAATTGGATAAGAGTTTAGCCTTTGTTGAGGAGCCGGTAGCTAATTTGGACAGAGATGTCAGGAGATTAAGGTCTAGGGAGATTCCAGTTGTGAAAGTTTGGTGGAGGCACTATCCAGTTGAGGAATATACCTGGGAGACCGAGCGAGAGATGCGGGCTCAGTATCCGCAGTTGTTTAAGCCTTCAAGTACTTTCTTATTCTTAACTTTCAAGGACGAAAGTCCTTTTTAGTAGTGGATGATGTAATGACCCTTTCGGTCATTTCCGCGTTTACGCTTTCCTTGTACTTTTAGAGCTTGCCTGTAGTGGCACCATGTCATTTATGGCTTGCTGGGACCGGTCGTTCGGTTCCCTGACCTTTTGTTTGGTCTTTATGGCCATTTCCCAGTTTTAGAGCTAAGTCTTAAGAGTTGAGTTATCGAAATCGTGCGATAGTGATTTGCAATCGTATGACCTCAACTGACCTTGTGGGTAGGTCGATCCTGATTCGAGGTGTCGTATGGACCTAACTTTCATCCTGTATCAAAGCTTGCGAGCCTAAATTACAGAATTTTATTAACATCGCGCGTATTTAAAAATATTTTATTTTAAAGTTGAATGTGGTAAAAAGTTATATTTTTATTGCCTTCCTAAAATATTTTATTTTTTTATGAAAAATACTTTTGTTATGATATAATTGTGTATGTATTTATTTTATAAGATTTTTTTAAATTCTTAATATATTAACGGAGATAGTAAGTCAAGTTATGTTAAAACATTATTATTATAGATAGTAGGCTTCACTCGAAATAATTTTCTATTATCTATGGTATATTTAAAAAGCTATATATATATATTTTACCACGAACATATGCAATACCCGAGTATATACGTAACGATATGAAAATAACTTTTGTCTAGGCACCTCTTTTCCACATGGAGGAGAAAGGGATGAACAACAATTCTTCCATTATTTATGTTGTGCCACTTGTTGATAATTCGGTAATCTACCTACTTATTGAGCCTATATCCATGAATTATTGCTATGTTTTGAGTCGATTTAGAGGTTTTTATGACCCTTATTGATGTCTATGCAGGTACTTTTGATAGAAGATGAAGAACAAGGATATGGACCCAAAAAGAGCCAAAAAGAAGCTAAGTGTGAAGAGTAGAGAAAAGTTGGAGAATATGCTATGGGATGCGGTGGTTGTGCGATATGCACAAGCCCAGGTGCAGTTCGCACCTCCTCCACACGAGGTTACAAAAGTTGATAAAGATTCTGCTAAGGAGTGCGGTCGTTGTGCGACACGCACAACCCGTTGTGCAAAATGCACCATCTTCGCACAAAGCTCACTTATGCTACTGAAGTCACTGGACTATATGAAGCACGTGTGCAACGCGCATAATGCGACGTGCGAACCACATGTCGCGTCGCACATCGCCCAGAGGGAAAATTTATCCTAATTTTATGTGACGACTTGGGAACATATTAAAGGCCAATTTAGGCTCATTTTATATATACAATACTTTAGACCTGAGTTTTAGATATAGTTTTTACTTTGTAAAGAATTTTCCACCTCCATTGAAAAAAGGGTGTCAATCCAAATCTCTTGGTTAACAATTTGTGTGCCTAATTTGATTCTAGAACTTGAGATTCAGCTACAATGGATGGGAATTTGAATTACCCAGATGGTATCTCTTCTTCTCCTACTATGAGTGGCTAAATTCTCTTGTCTAGGGGTGTATATATGATGGGTGCTTAGCTAATGGGTGTGGGTGTTGTTAATTCACCTTTATAATTGCTTATTTTACATGGGTATAGTAATTTCACCAAGTTTTAATCATAAAATTGGTGGTTGCAAACATTCGTTTACATTACGTAGCTATGTGATTGCTCGGGAGAGAATTTCATAGTTTTGGATGTGAAATTACTAGTGGGTACTTGGGAATCCATCTAGATTTGAGGCTAGGAATATCTCTAATCACAGGAATCTCCCATTTAAGGGTCCGAGCTAGGAATAGGACCACCTCCCCAAGCTAATTTTGGTTGATTGTTTACTACACCGATGATGTTCTAACCAAAATCATCGGAAATGTGGATGTTGATCGGAAGATAGCATTCCACACCTATGACCAATACTATTCATGTGAATAGGTGAAAGTATAAGTGAATTAATGATTACCCTATCCTAAAGTGAATGCCCCATCGGCTATGCATCCCTAGTCTTCTAAATCACTTGGTACACCCATCTTTAGTTTTATTAATTTTTGTTTAATTGTGTTAGTAGTGACAACTTTCCCAATTCCCCCCATCTTTTTACTTGTTCTTGTTTAAAAAATTACTCTCGCCTTGAAATCAACTCATACAAATTCTAGTTGGCTAAGTCAAGTCCCTTGGGTATGACCCCGATATCTGTTGGGTTTATAAATTTGGTTTTGCTGCTCAATAATCGTGGCCTCCTAATTGGAGAGCACGATTTGAGCGTTCATAAAAAATGGCGCCGTTACCGGGGACTTGAGTGTTAGCTAATTTTTTATTGTTGTTTTGAAGTCAAATTGAGAGTATTTGTTTTCTTTTATTTTTGTTTGTTGTTTATGGTGGACTTGTAGGCACACATCATTCGAGCATAATGGCCGGTACTTCTCACTCCGCCACTCGTTTTTGACCTTGATACTTTGCAAGACCTTAAGTTAGTTTTTGGGGGCCGAGGGAGCAATGGGTGCTACCTCTACTAAAGAGATGGAGGATTGGTTAAAAGATGAAGTTCGAAGAGCTAGAGAGTTATCAATCACTTCCACTCTCCTTGAATTCATGGTAAAGAGTGTCTCTAACGAGCGACTAGAAACAATTAACCCCATTGGTGCCATTGGTGCCATTGGGGGTATGAGGATTGTAGAAGATGGTGTGAGTTCGAATGAAGGTAGTGATGAAGTGTCCACTACTTACCACGAGGTGTGTTTCCATGATAGCCCTCACATTATGGACAGTTGTGATCATAGGAATCAAGGTCAGAATGAACCATCTGAAGACTCTAGAATGGAGAGTATGCTTTTACTCGTGCTAGAAAAAGAAGGGGTAACCTACGGAGTCATCGAGGATTTCAGCCACAAACCTTGGAAGTCTTGCCCAAACTGTTCAATCGCATTTTGTTGCCATTGAACATCTTGAAGAGATAATTTATTGGCTCAATTCCCAATTCAAATCTAGGCAATCCGAGGATGAAGAAAGAGTAGTGGTGCTAAGAGCTCTCTAGACCAAGAGGATGATTAAATACCAAAGATAAGTAAGCCTCAGAAAAAGCAAATTTGGAAATATAGTGTACCCAAGGTTGTTCAATGTGAGAGCAAGAAGGCTAAAGCTCTTAAACCATTCCCTACTTGTCTTCCTCCATTCCCTCAATGACTTTTGCAAGAAAAAATGGATGAGAGTCCGAATGATTTTGAGTCTTCATGGAAAAGAATCACCATAAACACGTTGGCGAGTTCCACTTCTAACAAAATGCTCGAGTATGCCACATTCATGAAATAGTTATGCACTACTTGCAATTTAGAAGAAGTGGGAATAATTCAGCTATCACCATTTAGTAGTGAGATTCTTTCGGGAAATTTCTCCAATGAAATGGTGATGCCAGGTGTGCACAAGGTTTGTGATTCGAAAGGGAGTCCACAAGTCCGCTAGACTAGTGTGTGATGAAAACTCAAGCGTCAACTTGATATCGTTAGCCACTTTCAAATGCATGGAATTAGGGAGGCCCACTAGCACATGTTTGGATTTTGGCATGGAAGACCGATCAACGAGGCATCTAGTTGGAATCGGTTGTGACATTTTGATCAAAATGGGGCGAATGGTGTATCCTGCGGACTTCGTGGTACTCGATTGAAAGGGGAGCTTTGAGATACCCATCATCTTGGGACATCCTATCCTAAAAATGGGGCACACCTTGAGTAAAATGAACTCGGGGGAATTAAAGTTTGCATTGAATGATGAGGAAGCCACTTTCAACGTGAGTAGATCTATAAGGCAACCAAGTGACCTTCAAGCGGCTTTCACAATTGAAACAATCAAAGAAAGTGTCGATTTGTACATGAGAGAGGGATTTGTTGATGAACTATTAGAAGTCATACTATTGAATCATGATGGTGAGGGTACGGAGGAATTCGACAAAGTTTGTTGTTCATTGGTGGGCATGGGATCCTACTCTCATCCCCCAAAGAAGCTTGATCTCGACCTCAAGAACAGGGAAACTCCACCATCTAAATGCTCCATCATTGAACCTCCTAACTTGGAGGTCAAACCTTTGCGCTCCCATTTGAAGTATGCATACTTGGGTGCCAACGAGACCCTGTCGATCATTATTTACAACAAGCTAAGCGACAAGCAAGTGAAAGCTTTGCTTAATATGTTGAAGAAGCATATCGGCTCTATAGGGTGGACCATTGCAGATATCAAAGGTATACCTCCAGGAATATGCACCCATAAAATAAACCTCCAAGAGAAAAGTATCCCTTCGATTGAGTACCAATGAAGACTCAACCCACCTATATAAGAGGTAGTGAAGAAATAAATCATCAAGTGGTTGGATGAAGGGGTAGTCTTTCCCATATCGGATAGCACGTGGGTTAGCCATGTGCAATGTGTTCCGAAAAAGGGAGGAATTACAGTGGTGCCAAATGAGAAAGATGATATGATTGCCCTCAGACCCGTGACTGGTTGGAGAGTGTGCATGGACTATAGAAAGTTGAATTCTTGGATGGAAAAAGACCACTTCCCTCTCCCTTTCATGGATCAAATGTTAGATCGGTTGGCGGGCCGTGGATTCTATTGCTTTCTAGATGGCTATTCCAGGGACAACCAAATTTCAATTGCCCAGAGGACCAGGAAAAGACCATTTTCACATGCCCGTATGGCACCTTTTCATTCAAAAGAATGCCCTTTGGACTTTGCAATGCTCCGGAAACTACGTTGCCAGCGTAGGTTATGATATGATATGTGCCTTCAAGGCTTATGAGAGTGGATCCACGTCTTTTTGTATGGTATCCTTGCCATAGCGGGGCATAGGACAACTTTGCCAACTAGGGTTATATAGTTGGGTATGGTGACTTGTTCCTTGGCAAGGTTCAAAATCATCTTTGCTAACTAGGGTTATATAGTTAGATTCCATGTAGCTCACATGGTGTCATGTCGGTTATAAGAAACTCCCTTATGTATGTTATTTTTTCAAGTTTTCCAAGCTTTATGAACTCTCTTATGAGATCCTATTTTGAAATTGGATCTTGCCTCATGATTTAGCTTTTCATTATGATATTTTCTCATGATACCCTATTACGTATGGATTATGTCCAAGTACGTTTTAAAGCATGATTTCAGTTGTTAAAGTATACTTAGCATGTCTTTTTCATGTTCATGCATTGCCCGCATACTTAGTATATTCCATAGTACTAACACATATTGTGTTGCATCCTTTGATGATGCAGATTTAGGTATCCCTTCACAGATACATGGCTGGGATTCTCGATCACTCTCAGTTAGCTTTGGTGAGTCCTCATGATTCGAGGACTAGACTTTACTCTAGCTCTTAGTTTCCCTTTTCTTTTCAGATTGTCAAGTTAGTTGGGGTATTGTCCCATCAACTCATTATGCTAGTTTTAGAGGCTTTTCAGACATAGATGTTATCGGATGATCTTTGGGTTATATTCCCTATTTAGTACTCTATCTATGATTATACTTCCTGTTTTGGTTTTTCTTATGATGCTTTCGCTATGCTTTCCCTTATGTTGTTTGAGAATGCTATGACCAAGGGTTAGCTTGGGATCCTCATGGTCCCGAGTCTCGTGTTACATCTAGGGGTTAACCTCGGGGCGTGACACGGCTACTTTCAAAAGGTTTATGATGTCGATATTCTCAGATATAGTAGAGGATACAATGGAGAGCTTCATGGATGACTTTTTTGTGGTGGGGGATGAGTTTAATGATTGATTGGAGCACCTAGAAGAGGTCCTTAAAAGGTGTGAGGAAACAAATTTGGTGTTAAATTTGGAAAAATGTCACTTCATGGTAAAAGAAGGGATAGTTTTGGGGTACAAGATCTCTGAAAAAGGGCTAGAGGTTGATCAAGCAAAGATTGAGGTTATCTCGAAGCTACCTCCTCTAAAAACTGTGAAAGGTATCTGGAGTTTCCTCAGGCACACTGGATTCTATCAGCGATTCATGAAGAACTTCTAAAAGGTGGCTCATCCTCTGTGTAAGCTTTTAGAAAAGGAGGAAAAATTTGACTTTGATGATAAATGCATGATGGCTTTCCTCACCTTGAAAGAGAAGGTCACCTCCACCCAGATTATCATTGCCCCAGATTGGTCAAAGCCCTTTGAGCTTATGTGTGACGCTAGTGGCATAGCTCTAGGGGCAGTGTTTGGTCAGCAAAAAGAGAAGCTTTTTCATTCGATCTATTATGTGAGCAAAACTTTAAACAAAACACAAACAAATTATACGGTTATGGAACAAAAATTGTTGGCTGTTGTATTTGCTTTTGAGATATTTTGAGCATATCTCTTGGGCACTAAAGTGGTGGTGCACACGGATCACGTTGTTATAAGGTACTTGATGACTAAAAAGGATGCCAAACCAAGATTAATTTAGTGGGTGTTACTTCTTCAAGAGTTTGATTTTGAAGTGAAGGATAGGAGAGGGTGTGAGAATCAGGTGGTTGACCACCTATCCCATTTGGAGGAAGAAGGAAGGCTGGTGGGAGAGCATGAAATTAATGACTCATTCCTGGATGAGTGAATTTTGGCTACATCTCATGACTTGACACCTTGGTTTGCTGATTTTGCCAATTACTTGGCAAGTGATCTACTTCCGAGGGGATTGAACTCTAATCAGAAAAAGAAATTCCTACACTATGTTCGGAAATATTATTGTGATGAGCCCTACTTGTTCTTGATTTGTGCTGATGGGATGATAAGGAGGTGTGTTTCGGAAATTGAAATGTTACCCATTCTTAGAGCATGCCATTCATCCCCTGTACCATGGGGATATGCGTACAGCCTCTAAAGTATTGCAAAGCGGGTTCTATTAGCCCACAATATTCCAAGATGCTCATGATTTGGTAAAGAAGTATGACAAGTGTCAACGCGGAGGAGGCATATCTCAGTGACATAAGCTTCCACTAATACCCATCCTGGAGGTATAATTATTTGATGTATGGGGTATCGATTTCATGGGACCTTTCACGAGCTCACATAGGAACACCTATATTCTAGTGGTTGTGGACTACGTGTCAAAGTGGGTCGAAGCGGTGTGTTTACCAAATAATAAGGGGAGAAGTGTGACTGCTTTCCTCAAGAAGAACATCTTTGCAAGGTTTGGCATGCCTTCTGCCATCATTAGCGATGGAGGATCTCACTTTTGCAAAAAGTTGTTCAGCGCACTACTTGAAAAATATATTGTCAAAAACAAAGTGGCCACTCCTTACCATCCACAAATGAGCTGGCAAGTTGAGGTGTCCAACCGGGAGATTATGTCCATCCTCTCAAAGTCAGTAAATATTCACCAAATGGATTGGTCATGCAAGTTGGATGATGCACTATGGGCATATAGGACAGCTTATAAAACCCCGATTGGAATCCCCCTATCAACTAGTTTTTGGCAAACTTTTCATCTCCCGATCGAATTGGAACACAAAGCTATGTGGGACTTGAAGAAGCTTAACCTAGAATGGGAAAGAGCCGCTCATACTAGAATAGAAGACATAAATGAAATCGATGAGTTTTGTATGCGGGCATACAAAAGTATCTCAATCTACAAATCTCGGATAAAGCACTACCATGATCGACAAATCCTAAGGCGAGAGTTTCACCCAGGAGATTGGGTACTATTGTTCAACTTGAAGTTCTGGCTCTTTCCGGGAAAACTAAGGTCCAAATGGTCGGGTCCTTTCAAAGTGCATCAAGTCTTCACAAATGGAGCTATAGAATTGGAAAATGAGGATGGCTTGGGTTTCAAGGTCAATGAGCAGCGAGTGAAGAAGAATTTGGGAATTTCGGGTGAAGTTGCATGTGTCGAGGTCATTTTCTTGGATGAACCTTGATTGGGAGATACCATCGTCGAGCCGTGACATTAAACCAAGTGCTTCTTGGGAGGCAACCCAAGCTCTTTTTTCTTCTGTATTATTTTTTCTTACTTTCTAGTTTTATTTTGTATGTTGTCTTTGTTAGCCTTGTAGTTGGGATTGAAGCTAAAAGTTAGGGAGAAATGGTCAGATTATGCGAGGCTTCATGCGATCGCACCTCATCAAGTGCGCATCGCATATCACATTGTATGTTCTTACCATAATAGCTGGCAAATCAGGCAGTATCGTGTGCGATTGTTGTGCGATCACAGGAGCAGTTGTGCGTGTCGCACACTTATTTTGCACCACGTCCTAAAAAACTGACAATTTACCACAGAAATCTTTGCCATCATGTACTTTTAGTGCAGACCACATGATCTTGAGTGTGTGTCGCACATCAGTCGCACCAACAACAAACAAAATGATGATCTAACTTGGCCGCTTTAACTGTGCGATTAGAGTGCGGCCGAATCATCCGTAGTGCATTTCGCACCTCAATTTAGTGAGTCTGCCATCTATTATCGCTTATATCATTGGGGACAATGTTCAATTTCGGTTGGGGGGTGCTCGCATCGCCTTATTAATAGTAGTGTAGAAATAAACTCTGAGGGTTTTCTTAATACTACGATTCTTTCCCAAGGAGCAAAAGTTTTGATTATTTTCTCTCTCTTTTCTTTTATTTTTGTGTGTCAAACCGGGTTGGTGTTTCCCTATGATAGATTGAGAGGTGACTTTCTTAAGGAAAACTGCCAAGTTTTAGTGTAGAATTGAATCCGTAAGTGCTCGTCTTGAAATGGACCCACCGAAAAAATAATCATGGCAATTTATTTTTGAAAATGAAAGGAAGAAGGGAAATGAATTTTTGAGGAAAATCATTCTCTTTTCATGACTTGCACACTCTCGCTTTGGCTTGATTGACTCACAAACGAGTGTGTAATGAACTAGGAATAGCTTGTCAAAAGTCATTTGCCCCAATTGATTGTGGGACTAATGAATGAAGTCTTGTGGCATGACGCCTTGTGTGGTGAGGTTATACCTTGATTCTTGTGCATAAGTGTCGTCTAGAACTTTCCCCGAATGTGATTCAAGGCAAACTTCTAGGTGTAACCGAGCTTGGAAGATGACCTTAGGCCCTTTTTGATAAGCCACTTCACCCAAATCACTTCACAATGACATCAACATACGCCTGAACCCCTTTGAGCTTGTGACCATTCTTTGGCACCTTGTCAACACCTTTGACCTTTTTGGAACCTTTATTTTTGCACCCATACTCCCTAATAGCTTGAAAATAAAACGTAGGCTAAAATCCTATGTTTGGGGGGGGGGGGAACAAAAGACAACATAGGCAAATGCCTAAGTTGGGGGGTGCACATGATTAAATAAGGAGAAGAAAGGAAGTTAACTTCAAGTGCAAGGTAGCACCTTAATTTCAAATTGAAAATTGCTCCAAAATATTAATCTAATGAGCAAATTGAAAAGCAAAAATTGGTGCTACCAATTGAAGGTGATATAAGGTATGAATGATCATGAGTTAAAAAGGAGAAATCTTGGGTTATGCGAGGGAGGAATAAGGTGAAGTTGAAATTGAAAAATTTGAGCGATGTTCGAAACGAGAACAAAGAGCATTAGGGAGGTGTAGTCTCTTGAACCAAATAATATCCTCACCTTAGCCCTAGCCAACATCGTAACCCGTAAGTCCTTTGTAATTACGAGCTTGGCTACCCTACATTAGTGGCGATCTACATGAAAGGCAAGCCTTTGGTTCGATGTGTATGCACTTGAACTTCCTTGAGAGAGTGAGAGTCTTTTTGGTTCTCTTATAATCCCGTGTTTTGAGAATTAAATGATTCTGAGTGGGATTCTCTCTTGTGGTGAGTGACATCATGCACTCTAATTGATGCATAGAGTCTCTATTTCAATTGAGGGGAATGAATGAGACAAGCTGTGTGGCAAACCTCGAGGCAAACCTTGACAGTCCATGCCAATGACTTGAGAAGCTTAAATGTCTTATTTTGAATGACAAATTCCCTTGATTTTCAATGAAACATGATGTCCTTTTGAAAAAGGTTTTGAAATGACAAATTGCCTTGAGTTGTGGGGGTCCAAATTGAGATGAGCATAGTAGTTGAGTCCTTTTCTTGAGTCTTTTCTTTCTTTCTTTTTATTAAGTTTTTAGTGTAGAGTAGTCTTTTGTTCCTTGATTAAGCCTTAACATAATTCGTTCCTTGCCTTGTGAATATCTTGCTTGAGGACAAGCAATAGTTCAAGTTTGGGATTTTTATAAGTCGGTAATCTACCTACTTATTGAGCCTATATCCATGAATTATTGCTATGTTTTGAATCGATTTAGAGGTTCTTATGACCTTTATTAATGTCTATGCAGGTACTTTTGATAGAAGATGAAGAACAAGGATATGGACCCAAAAAGAAGATAAGTGTGAAGAGTTGAGAAAAGCTGGAGAATCTGCCATGGGATGCGGTAGTTGTGCGACACGCACAAGCCGAGGTATGGTTCGCACCTCCGCCACACGAGGTTACAAAAGTTGCTGTAGATTCTGCTAAGGAGTGCGGTCGGTGTGCGACACTCACAACCCGTGGTGCGAAATGCACCATCTTCGCACAAAGCTCACTTATGTTGCTGAAGTCACTGGATGATCTGAAGCACGTGTGCAACACACACAATGCGATGTGTGAACCGCACGTCGCATCGCACATTGCCCGGAGGGAAAATTTTTCCTAATTTTATGTGACAACTTGGGAACATATAAAAGGCCAATTTAGGTTCATTTTATATATACAATACTTCATACCTGAGTTTTAGAGATAGTTTTTTCTTTGTAAACAATTTTCTACCTCCACCGAAAAAAGGGTTTCAATCCAAATCTCTTGGTTAACAATTTGTATGCCTAATTTGATTCTAGAACTTGAGATTCAGCTACAATGGATGGGAATTTGAATTACGCATATGGTTCTCTTCTTCTCCTACTATGAGTGGATAAATTCTCTTGTCTAGCGGTGTATAGATGATAGGTGCTTAGCTAATGGGTGTGGGTGTTGTTAATTCACCTTTATAATTTCTTATTTGACATGGGTCTAGTAATTTCACCAAGTTTTAATCCTAAAATTGGTGGTTGCAAACATTAATTTACATTACTTTGCTATGTGATTGCTTGGGAGAGAATTTCATAGTTGTGGATGTGAAATTGCTAGTGGGTACTTGGGAATCCATCTAGATTGGAGTCAAGGAATAGCTCTAATTGCAGGAATCTCCCATTTAAGGGTCCAAGCTAGGAATAGGATGACCTCCCCAAGCTAATATTGGTTGATTGTTTACTATACCGATGATGTTCTAACCAAAATCATCAAAAATGTGGATGTTGATCGGAAGATAGCATTCCACACCTATGACCAATGCTATTCATGTCAATAGGTGAAAGTATAAGTGAATTAATGATTACCCTATCCTAAAGCTAACGCCCCATCGGATATGCATCCCTAGTCTTCTAAATCACTTGGTACACCCATCTTTAGTTTTATTGCTTTTTGTTGAATTGTGTTAGTAGTGACAACTTTCCCAATTCCCCCCATTTTTTTACTTGTTCTTTTTCTTCAATTACTTTCACCTTGAAATCAACTCATACAATCTCTAGTTGGCTAAGTCAAGTCCCTTGGGTATGACCTCGACATTCATTGGGTTTATAAATTTGGTGTTACTGCACGATCGTCGTGGCCTCCTAATTGGAGAGCACGATTTGAGCGTTCATCACTTGTCCACACACAACATTACTTACTATGTATCGATTCATGGATTTAAAATGAGATTTGAAGGATGTAAAACATCTACTCTATTTATATATATGTATATATGCTTCTGCCAACTCTCTAGTTTTTCATTTAGGATCAATATGCCATGTTCTCTGTATGTATCTAAACAAACGACTAAAGAAAGTTATGGAGAAAAATATTTTGACTTTATACTTTATCATTAAAGGGAAAATTGATTATCTATGTCATGTTATTCAAGCCTAAGTTAGAGTTTGATTTCATTTCGGAGCTTCTCAGAGCGGTTCGGGCTTGGACATTGTCGTCCTAGCAGCTTGTCATTGGAACGGTTTAACTCTTTTAGACATCGCATATATAAGATATAATTATACAAATTAGCATCCTTGGGTTGGGTTTATTATCTTTGTACCCCAGACCTTGTCCGCTTCTTCATGTCCATCTTATTTTTGCTCCATTTACTGGAGTATTTGTGGTAGTTCATAGTATCACCCTTGTGGTCCTATGTGGCCTTGTTTTGACTCTGGACCATAGATGGTGGGTTATTTGGGAATTTCCGTGAGCTTCGGACATCGATATTTATATTATAGAGCTGGTTATGTTTGTTGTAGAGCGATTGGAGTCTGTGCAGGGCCGATAGGTTGATTGTGAGACATTAGGATACTGCTTGTGTTTGAGCATGCCATTATCATGCATATAAAGAGGTTTTCACATGTTTTACTATGGTTTTGGATTTGGGCCTACTATTGTTGGTTTTCTAAACCTTAGAGGGCCTCGAGGGCCCATTTTTGGTAAAAATAGCTAATAAAGGTTGGAATTATTTTCATGGATCTTCTTGGGGTTACAAAGAATTAAAAGGATAATTTTTATCACTGTTTTCATACTTATACTAGACTCGGCTGGGTCGTAGTGCTAGAATTGATTTCCTTTTGGCTTGAAATAGTACTAGACTCGATCGGATCAAGAAACAACCTGGTTTTACTACTATTTTAGACCCAGTTATGTACAGACACTCTTGTCGGGATTTTTTAGACTTGATTCACTTATTTAGACTCGGGTAGAACCCTGGGTGTGAATTTTCTAGGTCGGGTGACTTATTTGGATTCGGCTACATTTCGGACGGTTATATATTGAGATTAAGAGATTTAGTATGTGGTCTACAAGTAGACATCCATTGTAACACCCCAGAACTTCCAGGCCTAGACCCAGCTTAGAAAAACCAGAAAAATAAAATTTTCCAAGTTCTAGTCGAAACTAGGGATGGTTTCCACGGACCGTGGAACAGTCCACAAGCCGTGGAATGCCTCCGTGGAACTTATACAGAAACTAGCTATGTTGGACTCAAGACCATGAGTCAAAACCACAAATTGTGGAATAATCCACAAGTCGTGGATTCCATTCGTGGAACTCAGACTTGAGGCCAAACTGTCCCTATGAAACTACGACCTATTTCCATGAACCGTGGAATGATCCACATATCGTGGAATGGTCTCGTGAATCTCTGACCTGAGGGTCATCAATTCCTCAGTAATCATGGACAGGTTCCATGAGCCGTGGATGACTCCATGAGTCATGAACCCCATCCATAGATCTCAGACCCGCAGCTTGATAAAAAGGCCCAGGAACCACGACAGGGTTCTATAAGTAGTGGAAGCATCCACAGATCGTAGAACCTATCTGTGGAACCTGAGTCGCAATTTTTCCAACAGATTTCTTTTAATTTCACAGGGGTGTTTCCAACTTTTCCTATCTCTTTTAAGGCCTAAGCTATGTCTTTTTGCTTAGTCTAAGCCTAATTAATAAGTCAAAAACTACCTAAATCTCCCATTCTCTTAAAAATCATCCGACACTCGAAAAAAATAGAGAAAAGAAGCGACAATTTCTCTCAAGAACAAGCATGAGGTTTTCTTCAAGTTCAGCCCCTAAAACCCAAAGATTTTACCATAGAACCTACTTCCACGTATGTGGGATTTCATCAATGGGTCCCTATCACCCATTGAGTCCCTAGATTCAGTCTAGTTCTTCAGTTTTCAATTAGTTCTTCAAACCTAGGGTTACTAAACCTTATGAAATCATTGAAATTTAGATTTTATTACTTGTATGAGATTCATTACATGTTTTCTGGGGAAACTAGGATAGCCATACATATAGAATTCAGTAACCCTAGCATGTGTTAATTTTAGTACTCATAATTTATACTTGCTAGTCAGACAATTCAGTCAGTCATGCTTCATTATTTGAATGCCTTCAGTTTTTAGTATTATTGTGCATTCTTAGTTATATGAGTATTTGAGCTATCCAATATTTCAGTTTGCATTCAGTGCTTATATATTTAGTTAGGATTAGACTTAGCACCGAGTAGATGAAGGGATAAAGGCCCACTCGTAAGTTTAGGCTGAGAACTTTAGTTGATGTTCCCGAGTCCCAAAACTTCGGCGCCACCGTAGGTTCTAAAGGGGTCACCCATCAGACTAGGCATGACACCCTTGTCCCTTGTGGATATCAGTTTAGTGGATCCACGTCATATTTGTTTATACCCTTGACAAGGTATGAACACCCTCCCAGACAGGGTTATAGGTTGGCCCAATAGTTAGCTCAGCTTGGGGTATGTCGGTTAATAGTAGCTCCCACAGTTCAGATTCAGTACTTGCATTGACCTTGTATTCAGCCTTTTAGTTATTTAGGTCAGTTCAGCATGTTACAACTCATGATTTAATACTTGGTCATTGCATTTAGTTTATCTCTCAATTCATGCTTCAGTATATATATTTCCATGTTCAGTATTCATGTTTTACAGCTTTGCATATATCCCGCATGCTCAGTATATTTGAAGTACTGACGTACACTTTTGTGCTACATCCTATCATGATGTAGGTTCAAGTGCCTAGCGTACAGACCACGCTTAGTGCGACTTTCCTGTCGTTACTCAACAGCTCAGTGATGAGTCCTCATAGTTCGAGGACAAATAGTTATGCTTATTTATTCAGTTTTATATTTCAATTTTCAGACTTTTAGAGTTAGCTGGGAGCTTGTCCCAGCAACTCGCTTTAGTTAGAGGCTTTCAAACGTAGAACTAGAATTAGCTTTTGGGTTGTCAGTGTTACTTTTAGACTTACTACATTCTTAGATATTTATATATTCAAATATGCTTGGATTATTTTTCCAACCTATTTATTTAAACTAGATTAGCTTCCGCACTGATTGTATTTGATTTTAAAATGTCCAGATGTGCCAGACCATGGGTTAGCTTGGGGTCACTCGTGACACTAAGAACCATGTTACATCTAGGGAGTAGCCTCGGGGCATGACAACTTGGTATCAGAGCACTAGGTTAAAAGTGTCCTAGGTTATTTGAAGTCGCGTCAAGTATAGTCCTTTTAATGGGTGTGAAGTGCTCCACACTTATGAGAGGGAGGCTATGAGATATTTTTAGGAAAACTTCCCTTCTTTCTATTCTGTCTCGTGCTATAGAGTATGAACTCTATTTAATCTCTTTCGAACTCTTGCTCTACGCATTACAGAAAATGCCTACAAGAAGAGTGAACACAAGAGGGAATAGAGACAGAATTGGAAACCAACAAGCACCACCAGCTCCAGCAGACCCTCTGAATGAGCAGGTCACTTATGCAGAGTTCAGGGCTTTCTTTCAGGTGCTTGCTCAGGCTATTACTGCCCCGGTCAATCAGCAAGTTGTGGCACCAGCCCCGCCACAGACTAACTTTGCAGTTGCTAGAGTCCAATACTTTACTCGGATGAACCCTCCAGAGTTCCATGGTTCTAAGTCTGAAGAAGATCCACAAGAATTCCTAGATGACATCCAGAAGGTGACAGAGATTATGGGTGTCACCCTGGTTGAGAGTGCAGACTTAGCTGCTATTCAGTTGAAGGGAGTGGCTCATGTATGGTATCAGCAATGGAAGGAGTCACGAGGAGCAAATGTAGGTCCAATAGATTGGAATTTTTTTTAGACTGCATTCTTGGATAGGTTTTCCCCAATTGAACTCAGGGAATCCAAGGTCCATGAGTTTATCAACTTGAGCCAGAATGATATGAGTGTGAAGGAGTACTCTCTCAAGTTCACCCAGCTTTCTAAATATGGTCTGGCAATGGTTGCTGACTCCAGGGCCCGCGTGAGTAAGTTTGTGTCTGGTGTTTCTGATGATGTGGTCAATGAATGTAGGACCGCTATACTGGTTAAGGAGATGGAAATCTCCAGGTTGATGACTCATGCCCAACAAATTGAGGATGAAAAGATCAAAGCAAGGACAAGAGATAGCAACAGGGCTAGAATAGATGACTTCAGTTACTCTCAGCAGAGGTCAGACGGTGGTAAGCTCTGCCAAAAATCTTCAGCTCCAGCCCCATCTTCTTCTAGTGCCCCAGTACCCAAGTTCAGACAAGGTCGGAGGGATAGGGCACAAAGCTCTAAGTCCCAAGGTAGTGTCACTAGTGGGCGCACTCACCCAATTTGCAAAACATATGGTAGGAACAATTAGGGTGAATGTATAGCCGGTAGGGGAAATGGTTTTGGGTGTGGCAAGCCAGGCCATAGAATGAAAGAGTTCCCAATGACTTCTCAGAAGAGTAGGGATACTCGCCCGCAAAATTAGGCTAACTCTGCAGCAGCTCCAGCAGTTCGCCTGACTCACCAGGGTGCCTCATCTAATGTAGGTGGCGGTCAGTGCAAGATTAGATTGTATGTCCTTCTGACTCGATAGGACCAGGAGGTTTCTCCTAATGTGGTCACAGGTACATTACAAGTCTTCCATCTTGTTATTTATGCATTGTTAGACCCTGGGGCTACACTTTCTTTTGTAACTCCAAATATAGTAGTAAATTTTGGTGTCATTCCATAAACCTTCCCAAAGCTTTTCTTAGTCTCTACTCCAGTTGGTGATCCAGTTATTGCTAGATGGGTATACAGAAATTGCCCTATCATAGTTTCCTAGAAATTTACGTCGGCCGATCTAGTAGAGTTAGAAATGATTGACTTTGATATTATTCTAGGCATAGATTGGTTACACTCCTATTATACCTCAATCAATTGTAGAAGTAGGATAGTTTGGTTCCAATTTCCTAATGAACCAATCCTAGAATGGAAGGTAAATACCTCAGTGCCTGTAGGTTGATTCATCTCTTACCTTAAGGCTAGAAAAATAGTTTCCAAAGGGTATATCTATCATCTGGTTTGGGTTAAGGATTCAAATTCTGAGACCCCAACTTTTGAGTCAATCCCAGTGGTGAATGAATTCTCAGAAGTGTTTCCATAAGATCTTCCCGGAGTTTCTCTCGAAAGGGAAATTGACTTCGGAATAGATCTTCTTCCAGATACCCAGCCTATCTCAATTCCTCCTTACAGAAAGGCCCCAGATGAGCTTAAGGAATTAAAGGAACAACTGAAATACCTTCTAGATAAGGGCTTCATAAGACCCACCAACTCTCCATAGGGTGCTCTAGTTCTTTTCGTGCGTAAGAAAGATGGTTCACTCAGGATGTGCATCGACTACTGTCATCTAAACAAAGTCACAATCAAGAATAAGTATCCCATCCCTAGGATTGATAACCTTTTCGACCAGCTTTAGGGTTCTAGTTGCTTCTCTAAGATTGACCTCAGATCTGGTTATCATCAACTCAGAGTTAGAGACAGTGAAAGACAGCCTTCAGGACTCTGTATGGTCACTATGAATTTGTAGTTATGTCTTTTGGACTAACGAATGCTCATCCAGCTTTTATGGATTTGATGAACAAGGTGTTCAAGAAGTACTTGGACATGTTCGTCATTGTCTTTATTAATGATATACTTGTATATTCTCGAAGCAAAGAGGAGCATGCAGATCATTTGAGAGTTGTGTTGCAAACTCTCAAGGATCGCCAGTTATTCACTAAGTTTAGCGAGTGTGTATTCTGGTTGAAGTCAGTTGCATTCCTTGGTCATGTGTTGTCTAGTGAGGGCATTCTAGTTGATTCGCAGAAGATAGAGGAAATTAAGGACTGGCCTAGACCCACTTCTCCAACACACATCAGGAGATTTTTGGGTTTGGCTGATTACTACAGGAGGTTTGTTAAGCGATTTTCATCCATAGCTGCTCCGTTGAACAGGTTAAATCAGAAAAAGGTTAAGTTCCAGTGGTCAGACGAATGTGAGAAAAGCTTCTTAGAGTTGAAGACCAAGTTGACTACAGCTCCAGTTTTGACTCTACCAGAAGGGTTAGATGGTTTTATAGTTTATTGTAACACATCTAGAGTTGGCTTGGGTTGTGTCCTAATGCAGCATGGTAAGGTCATAGCTTATTCCTCTAGAAAGTTTAAGATTCATGAGAAGAACTACCCGACTCATGACCTTGAGCTTGCAGCAGTTGTTTTTGCCTTAAAAATTTGGAGACACTACTTGTATGGTGTTTATGTAGATATATTCACAGATCATAAGAGCCTCCAGTATGTGTTCACCTAGAAAGAGTTAAATCTTCATTAGAGAAGATGGCTCGAGTTCCTCAAAGACTATGATATGAATGTGCTCTACCATCTAGGTAAAGCTAATGTTGTGGCTGATACCCTCAGCAGACTGTCTATGGGTAGCGTGTCTCATATGAAAGAAGAAAGGAAAGAATTAGCTAAGAAAGTTCATAGGCTTGCTCGCCTGGGAGTTTGCCTTATGGACACAACAGACGGCGGTGTGGTAGTTGAAAATGGGTCAGACTCTTCTCTATTCAGTGAGGTAAAGGAAGAGCAAGACAGTGATCCCATCTTACTTTCGTTAAAGGTGCAGTTAATCAACAGAGGGTAGAGGTTTTCTCCCAAGAGAGAGATGGTGTGCTTCACTACCAGGGTCATTTATGTGTCTCTGATATGGGTGAGTTTAGACAATGGATCCTAACAGAGGCTCATAATTCCCAATATTTTATTCATCCCGATGCTACCAAGATAAACTCTGACCTATGGGAAGTCTATTAGTGGAATGGCATGAAGAGGGACATTGCAGATTTTGTGGCCAAGTGCCCCAACTATTAGCAGGTGAAGGTAGAACATCAGAGACTGAGAGGTGTGACTCAAGAGATTAGCATTCCTACTTGGAAGTGGGAAATGAGTCAACATGGATTTCATTATAGGCTTACCTTGTACTCGTGTACAACATGACTCCATTTGGGTGATTGTGGATAGGGTGACCAAATCGGCCCACTTCTTAGCGGTTAAGACTACAAATTCAGCAGAAGATTATGCCAGATTTTACATCAGTGAGATAGTTTGGTAGCATGGGGTTCCCTTGTCTATCATCTCAGATAAGGGTACTATGTTTACATCTCATTTTTGGAGATCCTTTCAGAAAGGTCTTGGTACGCAGGTAAACCTCAGCAAAATATTTCATCTGTAGACAGATGGTCAGGCAGAGCATACCATTCAAACCTTAGAGGACATGTTGAGAACTTGTGTGATCGATTTCAAAGGTATCTGGGATGATCACTTACCTCTCATATATTTTGCCTACAATAACAACCTCCATTCCAGCATTCAGATAGCCCCGTATGAGGCACTTTATGGGTGTAGGTGCAAATCACTTATTGGCTGGTTTGAGGCAGGTGAGTCAAAATTGATTGGGCCAGATTTGGTTCATAAGACTATGGAGAAAGTTAAGCTTATTAGGGAAAGGTTGAATATTTCTTAGAGTCGTTAGAAGTACTATGCAGATGTGAGGAGAAGAGACCTAGAATTTGAGATTGATGATTGGGTTTTCCTGAAAGTGTCACCCATTAAGGGTGTGATAAGATTTGCCAAGAAAGGGAAGATCAGTCCCCGATATGTAGGTCCTTATAGTATTGTGAGAAGGATTAGTAGTGTGGCTTATGAGTTAGAGTTGCCAGCAGAACTAGCAGTGGTTCATCCAGTCTTTCACATTTCATTTTTGAAGAAGTGTGTCAGTGATCCGGCATCGATTGTGCCCTTAGAGAATATGGATGTGAAGTATAGCCTCACCTATGAGGAGGTCCTAGTTGAGATTCTTGACTGTCAAGTTCGTAGGTTGATAAATAAGGAGGTCGCTTCAGTGAAAGTGCTATGGACGAATAAGTCCGTTAAGGGAGCTACTTGGGAAGCAGAAGTAGCCATGATGGCTAGTACCCTCACCTATTTCCTTATGATTCATCTCCAACTTGAGGTAATAGTTCCTCTTAAGTTTCTCAACTTTCTTATGAAACTCAGTCTCAGTATTAGATTTCCCAGCTATTCCTGCATTTTTAGCATATTTTTATGTCCTTAGAACTTAATTCAGTCAGATATCAGTTTCTAGTACTCAGTGGTAGGGATCGCAGCTCTTTCCTTCCAAACTCAGCTTGTTAGTATTCATTGGAGGATGAATGATCCCAAGAGGGAGATATTGTAATACCCCAGAACTTCCAGGCTTAGACCCAGCTCAGAAAAACTAGAAAAATAAAATTTTCCAAGTTTCAGTCGGAACCATGGATGGTTTCCACGGACCATGGAACAGTCGACGAGCAGTGGAATGCATCTATGGAACTCAGACAGAAACCAACCAAGTTGCACTCAAGACCATGAGTCAGAACTAAGAACCATGAAATGATCCGTGAGTCATAGATTTAACTCATTGAACTCAGACTTGAGGCCCAACTGTCCCTATGAAACTACGACTAGTTTCCATGAACTGTGGAACAATCCACGTGTTATGAAATGTTCTCGTGAATCTCATACATGAGGGTCATCAATTCCTCAGGAATCACGGACAGGTTCCACGAGTCATGGATAATTCCATGAGTCATGAACCCTGTCCGTAGATATCAGATCCGCAGCTTGATAAAAAGGCCCAGGAACCACAACAGGGTTCTACGAGTCGTGGAAGCATCCATGGACCGTAGAATCTGTTCGTGGAACCCTAGTCGCAAATTTTCCAGCAGATTTCTTTTATTTTCCTAGGGGTGTTTTGGACTTTTCCTATCTCTTTTAAGGCCTAATCTATGTCATTTTGCCTAGTCTAAGCCTAATTAATAAGTCAAAAACTACCTAAATCTCCCATTCACCTAAAAATCATCTGACACTAAAAACAAATAGAGAAAAGAAGTGGCAGTTTCTCTCCAGAACAAGCAAGAGGTTTTCTTCAAGATCAACTCCAAAAACCCAATGATTTCACCATAGAACCTACTTCCAGGTATGTGGGATTTCATCAATGGGTCTCTTTCACCCATTGAGTCCCTAGATTCAGTCTAGTTCTTAAGTTTTCAATTAGTTCGTCAGACCTAGGGTTCCTAAACCTTATGAAATCTTTGAAATTCAGATTTTATTACTTGTATGAGATTCATTACATGTTTTCTTGGGAACCTAGGATATCCATACGTACAGAATTCAGTAAACCTAGAATGTGTTAATTTCAGTTCTCATAACTTATACTTGCTAATCAGATAATACAGTCAGTCATGCTTCATGATTTGAATGCCTTCAGCTTTCAGTATTATTGTGCATTCTCAAGTATATCAGTATTTGAGCTATCCAGTATTTCAGTTTGCATTCAGTGATTGTATATTCAATTGGGAGTACACTTAGCACTGAGTGGACGAAGGGATGAAGGATCACCCATCAGTTAAGGATGAGACCTTTAGTATAAGTCCCCGAGTCCCAGAACTATGGCACAACCGTAGGTTCAAAAGAGGTCACCCGTCAGACCAAGCATGAAACCCTTGTCCCTTGTGGACATCAGTTTAGTGGATCCATGTAAGATATGTTTGTACCCTTGGCAAGGTATGAACACCCTCCCAGTCACGGTTATAGGTTGGCGCTATAGTTATTTCAGCTTGGGGTATGTCGATTAACAGTAGATCCCACAGTTTAGATTTAGTACTTGCATTGAACTTGTATTCACCCTTTTAGTTATTCAGTTCAGTTCAGCATGTTACAACTCATAATTTAATACTTGGTCATTTTATTTAGTTTATCTCTCAGTTCATGCTTCAGTATATATATTTCCATGTTCAGTATTCATGTTTTACAGCTTTGCATACATCCTGCATGCTCAGTACATTCGAATTACTGATGCATACTTTTGTGCTACATCCTTTCATGATGTAGGTTCAGGCGCCCAGCATCCAGACCATGCTTAGTGTGACTTTCAAGTCCTTAATCAGTAGCTTAGTGGTGAGTCCTTATAGTTCGAGGAAAAATAGTTATGCTTATTTATTCAGTTTTATATTTCAGTTTTCAGACTTTTAGAGTTAGCTGGGGGCTTGTCCCAGCAACTCGCTTCAGTAAGCGGATTTCAAACATAGAACTTGAATCAACCTTTGGATTGTCAGTGTTACTTTTAGACTTAATACTTTCATAGATATTTATATATTCAGATATGCTTGGATTAGTTTTTCAACCTATTTATTTAAACCAGTTTAGCTTCCACACAAATTGTATTTGATATAAAAATGGCCAGATATGCCAGACCATGGGTTAGCTTGGAGTCACTCATGATACTAAGCACCGTGTTACATCTATTGGTAGCCTCAAGGCGTGACATCTATGGACCTTGCCAATCTGGACTAGGGGCTATGTGGTGTGAGTGCCGAAGGAGGGGTGTACGATGAAGTTGAGGTACTCGGGGGATTCCTTTCCATGGATCCTGCCTCTATAAGTCCTTTTAGGTATCGAAGGGGGTAACATATGACACTACTATCACTTGGTTTTGGCATATCATATTACATCATGCATATTTTGTTCAGATTCACCTTTGTTTGCTATTTTCTCAGTGTAGGCTCCGATAGTATGGGATGTCGGAGGGTTTGTTTTCACTTGTATGTATTTCTCGGGTATATAAGAGTCCATAGAATTGTAGGTAGACTTTTATTTATTATTATTTTATCACGATATTGATCTTGATTATGGTGTTACTATCATGACTTGGTTTTAATTTTATTTTCAAGCGTGTATCATTATTTTCCTTTCCTCCTTCCCTTTTTACTTGAGGTTACCGATATATCGCCTTCTCCTTTAACTCTCTTTATATATTGTTATTTCATGAACCCCAGGTATGTTCCTTCTTCCTTTACCGGTGTTCTATGTTTTATAGTTCTATTATCTAGTCAGACCATGGGTTAGCTTCTATATGCTTGTTCATTGTTTCTGTGGCTACCTGATTCTTTTATGCTACATTATTTATTTTATATTTTATATGTGTCCAGTCGACCTATGGTACCTACTGGATACCTTTTGCTTTGCGATTGGTTCTCATACTATACTTCTGCATCTTTTGGTGCAAATCTGAGTGTTAGTTCTTGCCACTGACTGCACTGCCTCGTGTGAGTTATTTTAGACTATCCGAGACTGAGGGTGAGCTCTTGGTGATTGGGGCTTAGCTTTAGCTCATCCTATGTCTTATGTACTCCTTTTGTGATGACCCTTCTGGTCATCTTTGCGTTTACGCATTCATTGTACTGTTAGAGCTTTCCTATAGCGACCCCAAGTCATTTATGGCTTGTATGGGCTGGTAGTTTGGTTCCCTGGTCGTTCATTTAGTTGTTTTGGCAATTTTCCTATTTTAGAGCCTTAACTTAGAATATCATTGACTTTAGTCAACATTCTTAGCTAACATGCTCAGAATTGATTTCCAATAGTTCTGTTAGCTCCGGAGCATTGAGTTTAGTCGTGTTGGACCTTAAGTTGAGGCCTAAGAACTTTCGTTATGGGTTTTGTGTGGTTTTTTCTGTTTTCAGGCCATTTGGAGTTGAAAGTGTAACTTGGGCTAGCTTTTGATGATAGGAGCATCAAATTCGAAATCCAGCAATTCCATCAACTCCAAAATGTTGAATTTGGGTTAGATAGATAGTTAGTTCAAGTTCCGGGTGAGGTGGGATCATTTCAGGTGTTTAGTTGCATGTTGGTTAGTGTTGACTTGGGTCAACATTTCTCCAAAATGACCTCACATGGAAGTTTTGTCGATTCTGTTGAGTCCGGAACATCGTTTCCACTCTATTAGCATTATTGTTTTTTGAATATTAATTTCCAATTGTGCCCAAAATGCCCCTTAGAGTTGTGGAAAAGTTGCAGGTCTTTGGCTGTTGCAGGAGCAGTCCTCATGCCTTAATTGCGATCCCGAGCCTCCTTCCTTGCGACCGCGATGAAGCACCTGGTCCCTTTTTCATCGCAATCGCGATGTCCCTTATAACAACAGCGATGAAGCCTCTCGCCCGCTGTTCTTCGCGACCGCATGGCTAGCCTTCGCGATTGCGATTGTCTAGACAGCGTGGTCCTCGCAACCGCGAAGGGTACCTTTGAGATCGCGATGAAGGACCCTGCCAGTATATAACTTTTTCATTTCATTTTTCCAGCCTTCATCTCTCATTTCTCTAAACTCTATAACACCCAAAAACACTCTCTAACCTGCTCCAAACCAGTACACCCTTGAAGAATTCTTGTACCCTCAATAAATTCTTGCTCCGTTGGTGTTTTGGTAAGTTTCTCCTCTTCTCCATAGTTGTCTTCTCCATAGGTTTAAATCACCATTGTTGCCATCTTCTCAAGCTCAAAATTTTGTTATAGATTCTGTTCCGGGTGAAGTGCATGCTTGGCAGGCCCGTTCTTATTCACATTCTTGGCTTAATTCTTCCGTTTGGGTAGGTGATTCTTGCCAATTTCTAGTTTTATTTCCTTAAATTTCCATTGTTAGGTTCCTATCTTTAGGGGCTATTTTTAGCTCGAATTTATTACCCAAAATACTTGATTTTTCTGGCATGTACTCCCATGGTCTTGGGGATCATAATGTGAGTTTTCATTTTTGGTTTCGGGATGCAGGGTCCATGGGCCCGTCAGTGACCCAAATTTTGACCCGGCTACAATTGTAGCATTATGGTTATCGTTAGACTCATTTTAATGTATTATCTATGTTTATGATAGTTTGATCATCATTCCGGGTCTCTCTAAGCTACTCAGGCTTGGATATTGTTGTCTGAGTATCTTGTCGTCGGACGACAGGTAGGTTACGGTCCAAACTCCCTAGACTTAGCATATATCGGTTAAAATGGTACTAACTGGAATCCTTGGGTTGGGTTATTAGGTTGATACCACAGACTTTGACTGTTTTCCATGTTTTGCCTCATTTCTTTCCTCCGTTGTGTGTAGTATTCTCCATAGTTGATATTATCACCGTTATGGTCCTGTGTGGCCTTGTTTTGACTCTAGACCATAGATGGTGGTTTATTTTAGGGTGCTCATGAGTCCCGGGCATTATTATCATGATATTATGCTGTCTATCTGTGTTGTAGAGCGATTGGATCCTGTGCAGGGCCGATAGGTTAATTGTGAGCTGTTGGGTGGATATTTGTGTTTAATCATATCATTTCCATGCATATAGAGAGGATTTATCCATGTTTTACTATGGTTTTGGCTTTGGGCATACTGGAACTGATTTTCTAAAACTTTGCATGGCCCTAGGGGCCCATTTTTTATGAAAATGGATTAGAAATGGTTTGACTTAACATGTGGATCTTCTTGGGGTAAAAGAGAGTTAAATTCTGATTGCTATCACTAGTTTTTCTATTAATTCTAGACTCGGCAGGGCCGGGGTGCTAGTTGAGTTTTCTTACTGATTTGAGATGATTTTAGCCTCGATCAGACTGAGCACCTGAGTTGACTTTCTACTGTTTTAGACTCGATTATTCCCAGGCACCCTTGGAGGGGTTTTTGAGACATTCCCCACTACTTTAGTCCTGGACAGGGTCTGGGCATGCATATTCGAGACTGGGTCTCTAGCTTGAACCCAGACTTATTCTGGACGACATATTCTGATACAGAGTTTTATTATGGGGTCCGAGACCTCCATGGACCTTATCATTCTGGACTTGGGGATTGGGGCTGAGTTTGTCGGAGGAAAGGTATACGGCAGAGTAGAGGTATACGGGCAGTGTCCTTCCATAGAACCTACCTGCTGGGCCCGATCGGCAGTGAAGGAGGTACATACAAAGTTACAGTCCCACCGAGAGGTTATCAAGCATCATATCATTCATTGTTTGAGGCTCCACCCTTGTTTGCTATTTGTTGAGTGTACGCTCCAGTTGTATGGGCGACCGAAGAGTTTGTTTCACTTGTTTGCGTTCCTCGGTTGTATGGGAGGCCGGGGGGCTATAAGTAGACTCTTGTTACTTTATCACGATATTATCCCCTATTACAGTTATATTTATGTGAGATTGGATACTGAAAGGTTGTTAGTTCTTGGCTTGAGTTTGGTATGTTTAAGTCGATTATTTATTCTTATTTTCCCAAGCATGCCTATCTTTATTATCCTTCTTCCTTCCCTTGTACTTGAGGTTACCGGTATACCGTCCACTTCAGAAACTTATTATGTATAAATTGTTATTGCAAGGACCCCAGGTACGTCATTTTCTACCTTTACCTATGCCTGTTGTGTATATATTCGACTTGCTATCCTTGTATATTGTTCTGTTGTCTTCCCTCAGGGCTAGTTCCTGTGTACTTTTTTGTAGATTTCTGTGACTACTTGCTTCTACTTTGTCTGTTACTATGCTTTTATCTTATATGTGCCCAGTCAGCCTATGATACCTATTGGGTACCTTATGCTTTGCATTTGGTGCTCATACTACACTCTGCATCTTCTGGTGCAAATTCTAGTGTGGGACATCGCCGCTAGATCACTCTGAGTCGTGCTTGGAGATTTTGGACTATCAAGACTGAGGGTGAGCTCTTGGCGACCGAATCTTAGCTTTTAGTTTATCTTTTATTTTATGTACTCTATTACTACTCGGAGACATTTGTGTGTATATTATTTTGGATGCTTCGTACTCCTTATATGTAGTTCTGGCTCTGTACTATGATACCAAGTTTTGGGATTTGTTTAGTTTCCGTATATGTATATATATATATTCCTGCTATCTATTTTCTTTATTTGGTTCCCTTGCTTCTGCTTAAATTGTTATATAGTAGCCCATTACCAACTATTCTAGGCTACGGGGCCTGGTTCACCTACATGGGGCTTGTAGGTGCTATCATAACTGAGAAATTGGGTCGTGACAGCTTGGTATAAGAGCACTAGGTTCACCGGTGTCATTGGTATAGGAGACAATGTCTAGTAGAGTCGTACGGATTGGGGCAGAGACGTCCGTACTCAATCCTTGGGAGGCTATAGTGTCATCTTAGGAAAAATGGACTTTTCTTGTTTTTATCTCGTGTGTAGTACCCTCTAAGGTTTTTGGAAATCTCACTTATTTTGGTTCACTCTTCCGCAGATGGTTCATTCGAGATCTTCAACTTCTGGCAGAGGAGAGCCTTTGACCCCTGCACCTCCAGCTCCAGCTAGAGGCCAGGGTGGTCGCAAGGGTAGGGGTCGAGGTCGTACTAGAGCAGCGCCACCTGCTAGAGCTGCTAGAGTCGAGATAGATCCCAGTTTGAATATGAGCCATAGCTTGATCCTGAGCCGCAACATGTGGACCTGAGGACAACCCAGGTACCACCAGCTCCAATACCAGTCACAGCACCAGTTCTTGTGCCAACGTCTGTGTCAGCCCGAGCTCAGTCTTCAAATATATAGGGTTTACTTATTTATCTTTTGGGGATGATTGGAGAGAGACCTTCTTAGGTAGCACAGACATCCGCTCAGGGGGCAGCCATGGGTGTCCAGAGTTTAAGAGCGTAGCCTACTACTGTGACTCCCCGTGCTGAGGTTGTTCTGATTCCATCAGTTGCATAGCTTCTTGCTCCTCGCCCAGCTATGATAGATGGGGAGCAGAAGGCCTTGGTAGATTTTTAAGGTTGGCAACACCGAGATTTTCTAGTACGTCTGGTCATGACTTACAAAATTTTATTACTACCTATGAGGAGATATTGCATTATTTAGGGATATTGGAGACTCACGGGGTTGGCTATACTACTTATCAGCTGGAGGACCCAACGAATTTATGATGGAGGTCCCAGGTTGCTTGCCGACCTTCTAAATAACCTCCCTTGACTTGGTCCGAGTTTTATGAGGCCTTTATGTCAATTTTCTTGCCACAAAGCGAAAGAGAGTGTGGGAGGGAGGATTTCACTAGACTTACTTAGAACACTATGACCGTCTTGGAGTACGAGACCTGTTTCCATCAGCTTGCTCTATTTGGGGCCATGAATATGCCTAATGAGGCTGACAGGGTCCGTAGATTTTTTTAGGGGCTACGAAGAGAGTTTTGAGAGCCTACAGAGATATTGGTTGCTAGTGGTCAGTTTTTCCAGGCTATTTCAGACTATGATCGTACTATAGATGATTTGCATCATCATGAAATTGGGGCCAGAGATAAGAGGCCTCGACATCAGGGTGGCTATAGTGGTTCTAGACATGGTGGTAGGGGTTTAGGCCAGTGAGGCCGGGGTTATCAGCCACAAAAATATCAGGGTCAGTCCAGCCAAACGGTTCAATCTTAACTTTAGACTTCCAGTACTACTCAGTTTGAGCAGGGTCAGAGTAGCCATCCGAGCTACAATGATCAGTCTTCGAGAGGTGTAGCTTCTGGTGCATCAGTCCATAGTGGACATACTCCGACTGAGTAGGTCGTCAGGGGTTTGTTTCACCTGTGGTATGGTTTGTCATTTTACTAGAGATTTCCCCTAGCAGGGTGTATTTCAACCAGCCACCCCGCCGACTCAGCCTATTTGCTTAGTTCAACCACTGGCTCGATGAGGTGGTGGTAAAGGTAGAGGTGGTTCTCCATGTGGTAGGGCAGGTGGTAGGGATGGTTGTCGGGCAGGTGGAGGTCATCGTCAGTTTTATGCGATCCTTGGGAGACCGGAGATAGAGGCCTCAGATGCTGTGGTTACAGGTTCGATTTTTGTATGCCATTATTCCGCTATGGATTTATTTAATTCTGGATCCACTTGTTCATATGTATCTGCCTACTTTCTGCCTTGTATGGGGTTGGCTAGTGAGCCATTATCTGTTCCTGTTTCTGTTTTGACCCCAGTAGGAGATTCTTTAGTAGTGGATCGGATTGTGAGATCTTGTGTGATATCTGTTGGTGATTTGGAGACTTGGGGTGATCTGATGATCCTTGACATGTTATATTTTGATGTGATATTGGGCATGGACTGGTTATCCCCTCACCGTGTGGTTTTGGATTATTATGCCAAGATCATTACCATAGTCGTTCCCGATGTATCCCTAATTGTGTGGCAGGGTTCTGTCACGTGTGCACCGTCTGGGATCATCTCTTTTCTTCGAGAAATGAAGTTGATCTCTCGCGGGTGTTTAGCTTAACTAGCATATGTCGAGATGCTAGTGTTGACCCTTCGTCTCCCGAGTCTTTTCTTATGGTTAGAGACTTCCTAGATGTGTTTCGTACCGACCTGCCAGGCGTTCCACCTGAGAGATATGTTGATTTTTACATTAACTTAGAGCTGGGCACCAGGCCCATTTCTATTCCTCCTTACCGTATGGCTCCTACTGAGTTGAAGGATCTTAAGGAGCAACTCCAAGACTTCTTATCTAAGGGGTTTATTAGATCGAGTGTGTCTCCTTGGGGTACTCCTATTCTTTTTGTGAAGAAGAAGGATGGGTCGATGAGGATGTGTATTGATTATCTGCAGCTGAATAAGGTGACAGTAAGGAATAGGTATCCGATGCCGAGGATTGATGACTTGTTTGATCAGCTCCAGGGTTCAGCCATGTATTCAAAGATTGATTTGAGATCTGGCTACCATCAGTTGAGTATTAGGGCAAAGGACATCGCTAAGACAACATTCAGGACACATTATGGCCATTATGAGTTCCTGGTGATGTCTTTTAGGTTGACTAATGCCCCCACATCATTCATGGACTTGATACACAGGGTTCTTAGTCCGTACTTGGATATGTTCGTGGTAGTCTTCATTGATGAAATTCTGATATACTCTAGGAGTAGGGATGAGCATGAGCAGCACTTGAGGACTGTACTTCAGACTTTGAGAGACCATCGACTTTATGCCAAGTTCTCAAAGTGCGAGTTTTGGCTTGAGACAGTTGCATTCTTAGGGCACGTGGTGTCTAAGTATGGGATTATAGTTGATCCAGGTAAGATTTCAGTGGTTTGTGATTGGCCTAGACCTACTACTCCCTCAAAGGTTCGCAGCTTTGTTGGGTTAGCCGGGTACTACAGATGGTTCATTGAGGGATTTTCTTCCATAAAAGCACCCTTGACTATGCTGACTGGGAAGGATGTTCATTTCAGTGGTCGGATCAGTGCGAGGATAGCTTCCAGAGGATTAAGGCCTTATTGACTTCAACTCCAGCTATGACCTTGCTGGTTGAGGGTCAGAGTTTCGCCGTGTAGTGTGATGCTTTTGGGGTTGGTCTTGATTGTGTATTGATGCAGCAGGGCCAAGTGATAGCATATGCGTTGAGACAGCTGAAGGTTCACGAGCGCAACTACTCCACTCATGACTTGGAGTTGGCGGCAGTAGTCTTCGCACTCAAGCTGTAGAGGTACTAATTATATGGAGTTTATTGTGAGATATTCACCGATCACCATAGTCTTCAGTATATTACGAGTCAGTGAGAACTGAACTCGAGGCAGAGGAGATGGATTGAGTTGCTGAAGGACTATGATTTCACCATTTTATACCATCCAGGCAAGGAAAATATGGTAGCGGATGCCTTGAGTCGGAAGGCGGTGAGTATGGACAGGCTAGCTTCACTTTCAGTTTCTGAACGACCGTTGGCCTTGGACATCCAGTCCTTGGCTAACCATTTTGTTAGGCTTGACTTGTAGGATCCTAGCAGAGTTCTCGCCAGTATTGAGGTTCGTTCTACTCTAGTTGATCAGATTTAGAGCCGGTAGTTTAAGGATCAGAGTTTGTGTGACCTTCGTGATTAGGTAGTTCGGGGTAAGGCCAACCGGGCTACTTTGGGTTCTGATGGTATTTTGAGATTCGATAGTCGTCTTTGTGTTTCGAGGGTTGGAGATTTGATTTAGTTTATACTTCGTGAGGTGCATTATACTAGATACTCCATTCATCCTGGCACAGCGAAGATGTATAAAGATTTGAGACAGCTTTATTGGTTAAGTGGTATGAAGAAGGACATAGCAGAGTTTGTATCTTGGTACTTGAACTGTCAGCAGGAGAAGTTCGAGCACATGAGACTAAGTGGTTTGATGCAGCGACTTCCCATTCCTGAGTGGAAGTAGGAAAGTATTACTATGGACTTCTTTGTTGGTTTGCCTCATACTTTATGGTGTTTTAATTCCATTTGGGTGTTGCAGATTGGCTGACTAAGTTGGCCCACTTCTTGCCAGTTTAGACTACTTACAGCACCGAGAGGTTAGCTCGGATCTATATTCGTGAGGTTATTCGGTTGCATGAGGTCCCAGCTTCTATTATTTTAGACTGAGACACTCAGTTCACATCTCAGTTTTGGAGAGCTATTCAGCGAGATTTGGGAACAGAGGTTCATCTTAGTACTGCTTTCCACCCTCAGATAGATGGCCAGTCCGAGAGGACTATTCAGGTCCTGGAGAACATTCGTTGGGCTTGTGTTCTTGACTTTGGAGGTTCATGGGATCAGTTTGTGCCTTTGGCCAAGTTTGCTTACAATAATAGCTTTCATTCGAGCATCGGCATGGCAGCTTTTGAGGGCTTATATGGTAGACATTGCAGATCGCCGATTGGTTGGTTTGATGGGTTAGAGTCCAGACTGCAGAGTACATATTTTCTTAGAGATTCCTTTAATCGAGTCCATTTGATTCAGGATAGACATAGGGCAGCCCATAGTATGCAAAGAAGCTACACTGACCGTAGACTTCATGCCTTGGAGTTCAGTGTTGGTGACTTGGTTTTCCTTCGAGTATCGCCCGTGAAGGGCGTGATGAGATTTGGTCAACGGGGCAAGCTTAGCCCCAGATTCATTGGGTCATTTGAGATCCTCCAGAGGGTTGGTAGGGTTGCCTACATAATAGCTTTGCCTCTGATATTTTCAGTTGTTCACCCAGTTTTCCATATCTCGATGTTGTGCTAGTATGTTCAAGATGAGTCTCATGTGTTTCATTGGGATTCGGTTCAGTTAGATGAGATTTTATCTTTTGTTGAGCAGCCGATAGCTATTTTGGGAAGAGATATCAGGAGATTGAGATCTAGGGAGATTTCAGTTGTGAATATTTAGTGGAGGCATCGTCTGGTTGAGTAGGATACTTGGGAGACCGAGAGTGAGTTGCATGCTCAGTATTTGCAGTTGTTTAAGCCTTCAGGTACTCTTCTTCTTGACTTTCGAGGATGAAAGTCTTTCTAGTAGTGGATGTTGTGATGACCCTTTTGGTCATCTTTGTGTTTATGCATTCATTGTACTATTAGAGCTTTCTTGTAGCAACCCCAAGTCATTTATTGGGGAGAGGTGATTCGACAGGACATGGCGCAGTTGCAGCTTACCGAGGACATGACCCTAGATAGGAAGGTGTAGAGGACGCGGATTAGGGTAGAAGAGTAGTAGGTAGAAGTGTGGGTAGGCTAGTAGGTAGGAATGTGTTTCCTTGTTGTCCTGACTAGTAATCGTAGTGCTCGCTTATAGTTTTTGTGCTTGGATTCCTCGTAGTAGTATTTTGTGGCAGTGTTCTGCTTCTGTCTGTTGTTTGTTACTACATATTACTTCCTATCGTCTCTTGTAGTTTTATCATGTTTTTGTATCCTGTATCTTTGTTACGTCCTTTTTAGCCTATTCTTAGACTGTTTTTGTCTTGAGCCGGGGGTCTATCGGAAACAGCCTCTCTACCTCACCTCTGAGGTAGTGGTACGGACTGCGTACACTCTACCCTCCCCAGACCCTACGTTGTGGGAATACACTGGGTATGCTGTTGTTGTTGTTGTTGTTGTAACTTAGAATATGATTGACTTTAGTCAACATTCTTTGCTAACATGCTCGAAATTGATTTCTGACAATTCTATTAGCACTGGAGCATTGAGTTTTGTCTGGTTGGACCTTAAGTTGAGACCTGAAAACTTCCGGTGTGGGTTTTAAGTGGCTTTTTATGTTTTCAGGCCATTTGGAGTTGAAAGTGTAACTTGGGTCAGCTTTCAATGATCGGAGAATCAGATTCAAAATCTGATGATTCCATCAGCTCCGGAATGTTGAGTTTAGGTTAGGTAAATGGTTGGTTCGGGTTTCGGGTGAGCCGGGCTTATTTCAGGTATTTGGTTGCATGTTAGTTAGTGTTGACTTGGGTCAACATTTCTCCAAAACAACCTCACGTGGAAGTTTCGTTGATTTTGTTGAGTCCGGAATGTCGTTTCCACTCTGTTAGCATTATTAGTTTTTGAATATCGATTTCCAATTGTGCACGGAATGCCCCGTAAAATTGTGGAAAAGTTACAGGTTTTTGGCTGTTGCAGGTGCAGACCTCAGGCCTTAATCGCGATCGTGAGCCTCCTCATTGTGACCGCGATGAAGCACCTGGTCCCTTGTTCATCGCGATCACGATGTCCCTATTCGTGACTGCGATGAAGCAGCTCCCCCGCTGTTTTTCACGACCACGTGGCTAGCCTTCGCTATCGCAATGGTCTAGCCAGCGTGGTCCTCGCGACCACGAGGAGTCCCTTCGCGATCGCGATGAAGGACCCCTGGCAGTATATAACTTTTCCATTTCATTTTTCCAGCCTTCATCTCTCATTTCCATCAACTCTATAACACCAAAAACACTCTCTAAATTGCTCCAAACCAGTACACCCTTGAAGAATTCTTGTACCCTCGATAAATTCTTGCTCCGTTAGTGTTTTGGTAAGTTTCTCCTCTTCTCCATAGTTGTCGTCTCCATAGGTTTAATTCACCATTGATGCCATCTTCTAAAGCTCAAAAATTGGTTGTAGATTCTGTTCCGGGTGAAGTGCATGCTTGGCAGGCTCGTTCTTATTCACATTCTTAGCTTAATTCTTTTGTTTGGGTAGGTGATTCTTGCCAATTTCTGATTTCTTTCCTTAAATTTCCATTGTTGGGTTCCTAGCTTTAGGGGATGATTTTAGCTCGAATTTATTGCCCAAAATCCTTGATTTTCCGGGCATGTACTCCCATGGTCTTGGGGATCATAATGTGAGTTTTCATTTTTGATTTCGGGTTGCAGGGCCCACGAGCCCGCCGATGACCCAAATTTTGACCCGCCTACAATTGTAGCATAATGGGTATCGTTAGACTCATTTTGATGTATTATTTATGTTTATGATAGTTTGATCATCATCCGGGGTTTCTCAGAGCGATTCGGGCTTGGATATTGTTGATCCAGCAGATTGTCATCGGACGACAGGTCGGTTATGGTCTAAACTTCCTATACTTAGCATATATCGGATAAAATTGTACTAACTGGCATCCTTGGGTTGGGTTATTAGGTTGGTACCACAGACTTTGACCGCTTTCCATGTTTTGCCTCATTTCTTTCTTCCGTTGTGTGTAGTATTCTCCGTAGTTGATATTATCACCCTTATGGTCCTGTGTGGCCTTGTTTTAACTATGGACCATAGATGGTGGGTTATTCAGGGGTGCCCGTGATTCCTGGCCATCGCTATCGTGATATTGTGCTGGCTATCTGTGTTGTAGAGCGATTGGACCCTGTGCAGGGCCAATAGGTTGATTGTGAGATGCGAGGCGGCTATTTGTGTTTGATCATATCATTTCCATGCATATAAAGAGTAATTATCCACGTTTTACCACGGTTTTGGCTTCGGGCCTACTGTAACTGATTTTCCAAAACTTTGCATGGCCCTAGGGGCCCCTTTTTGATGAAAATGGATTGGAAATGGTTTGACTTAACATGTGGATCTTCTTGGGGTAAAAGAGAGTTAAATTCTGATTTCTATCACAAGTTTTTTATTAACGCTAGACTCAGCAGGGCCGGGGTGCTAGTTGAGTTTTCTTACTGATTTGAGATGACTTTAGCCTCGGTCGGACCGAGCACCTAAGTTAACTTTCTACTGTTTTAGACCCAGTTATGCCCGGGAACCCTTGGAGGGGTTTTGGAGACATTTCCCACCACTTTAGTCCTGGCCAGGGTCTGGGCATGCATATTCGAGACTGGGACTCTAGCTTGAACCCGGACTTACTCCGGATGACATATTTTGATACTGAATTTTAGTATAGGGTCTAGGACCTCCATGGACCTTGCCATTCTGGACCTGGGGCCTAGGCTACGTGTGTCAGAGGAAGGGTATACGGCAAAGTAGAGGTATATGGGCAGTGTCCTTCCATGGAACCTACCTGCTGAGCTCGATCGGCGCTGGAAGAGGTACATACAGGGTTACATCCCACCCAGAGGTTATCATGCATCATATCATTCATTGTTTGAGGCTCCACTCTTGTTTGCTATTTGTTGAGTGTACACTCCGGTTGTATAGGCGGTCGGAGGGTTTTTTTTCACTTATTTGCGTTCCTCGGTTGTATGGGCAGCCGGGGGACTGTAGGTAGACTCTTATTACTTTATCACGTTATTATCCCCTATTACAGTTATATTTATGTGAGATTTGATCCTGAGAGGTTGTTAGTTCTTGGCTTGAGTTTGGTATGGTTAAGTCAATTATTTATTCCTATTTTCCTGAGCATGCCTATTTTATTCTCCTCCTCCCTTCCCTTGTACTTGAGCTTACCGGTATATCGTCCACTTCTGAAACTTATTATTTATATACTGTTATTGAAAGGACCCCAGGTACGTCATTTTCTACCTTCACATGTGCCTGTTGTGTATATATTCGACTTGCTAGCCTTGTATGTTGTTCTGTTGTCTTCCCTGTAGCCTAGTTCCTGTTTACTTTTTTGTATATTTCCTTGACTACTTGCTTCTACTCTGTCTGTTACTACGCTTTTATCTTATATGTGCCCAGTCGGCCTATGATACCTACTGGTTACCTTATGCTTCGCATTTGGTGCTCATACTATACTCTGCATCTTCTGGTGCAGATCCTAGTGTGGGACATCGCCGCTAGATCGCTATGAGTCGTGCTTGGAGATTTTGGACTATCCAGACTGAGGGTGATCTCTTAACGACCGGAGCTTCGCTTTTAGTTTATCTTTTGCTTTATGTACTCTATTACTACTCGGAGAAATTTGTGTGTATATTATTTTGGATGCTTCGTACTCCTTATATGTAGTTCCGGCTCTGTACTATGATACCAAGTTTTGGGATTGGTTTAGCTTCCGCATATGTGTATATATATATTCCTGCTATCTATTTTCTTCATCTGGTTCCCTTGCTTCCGCTTATTGAACTGTTCTTCCGCTTAAATTATTAGATAGTATCCTATTACCAACCGTTTTGGGCTACGGGGATTGGTTCGCCTACTGGGGGGTTGTAGGTTTTATCATGACTGAGAAATCGGGTCGTGACACATTTGTCATTTAGAGACATATTTATATCTCCTTTTTGGATCCTTTGTACTCTGTTGATGTAGTTCAGCTCTTATACTAGGATACCAGTATTTGGGTTTGGTTTAGCTTCCATATATGTATAGTGTGTGTGTGTATATATATATATATATATATATATATATATATATATATATATATATATATTTCTGTTATCCCTTTTCTTTACTTGTTTCCCTTGTCTCCGCATATTTAAACTGTTCTCCCGCTGGATTAGTTGATAGTAGCCCATTACTAACTGTTCTGGACTACGGAGATTGGTTCGCCTACCGGAGGGTTGTAGGTGTCATCATGACTAAAAAATTGGGTCGTGACATCATCGAACGATTAAAAATTATCAATTTTTTATTTTGTATGTAGCATATCTTCTTAATACTATCAATTAGGACAAACTATTTAACAGAGGAAATTTGAAAAAAAAAATTGAAGTTTGATGAATATTAAAAAACAAACTAAATAAAAATGAGGAGTTATAAAATAAATAAGAATAGCAAAACAAAATTGTTAATCGAAAAGGATTAGGTCGAGAAAATAAATAAAGAAATAAACTAAAAAATAAATAAAGGGAATAACAACCTAAAAAAGGTTTAAAAAGGAAAGCATATATATTGATTATTTTGTAGGATACGATTCAGAATTCTCTTTTACTCATAAGATTTAGAGTTCACTATCAAAAAAATTTATTAGTGTAATTTAAAATTTGACATTAAGATAACTGTTATATGTAGAAATAAAGTTGTTTTCACAATTGTATTTACTGTTGTTGAATCAAAAATTAACTTTAAATAAATATTTTCATTATTAAAATCAAAATAAATAGAAGCACTTCTACTTATCAAAGATATAATAAAAATTATCACAAAATTCATCGATAAAGCAAATCACAAACAAATTATATTTGAGCTGAAGCAATAATAATTGAGAAGGCTTTGGAACGATCTTTACAAAATAGTTGATTAAGAATTTATATATTATCAGATGCAAAGCTTGTGGTACAAATGTTATAAAAAGAAGATAACAACATCGTGGGAAATAGATACCACTTGCGAGGATATATGAAGATTGATGAGTTCTTTTAAAGATATTACTTCCTCGAACATGGAATGTGCTAGCTCATAATCTAACACAATTCTCTATTTTCTTGCTACATAGATTTTTTTAGGATTCAGCTTTTCCAAGTTGGATTGTAAACGACGCATTGATGTTGTCTGAACATTTGAAACAGATTATGAAGTATTATATTGAAAAATAAATATAAGAAATTATATTGGGCCAGTACCACGGGCCCTAAATTATCTAGAATAGTATATATTATAGATATATAGAAATGTAAAGATGAGGATGACCAATGGCAAAAGAGAAATTACATTAATTATGAGGGCAAATTGTAATTTCAATTATATATTAGGAATCATAAAAGTTTTTGGTATCTGGGCACTCATGCTCAAGCCATGGCTCTATTTCCACTCTAGAAGCATCTTCATCTTTCTCCACTCATCCAAAAAGAAGAAGAAAATCTACCATCTGCATCAATCTTCATTCTTCGTCATTTTCTTTAAATTTTCACGACTACTCGATTGGGTATTTTCAGGTATGCATTTATTTGGATTTTCGCCCAAATCTTCTTCAGTTAATTTCAAATTTTTCAATTTTGTCTGACCATTTTCTTCTCTTTTGATTCTTCCTCTCATATTTAGCATTATCTTTACTTTTGCTTGTTTTCACTTTCTTAGTTGGATATTAAAACTCTAGATAGTTCAAAAAAATATCGAATTGACCAAAAAAAATTGGATATATGTATTTTTTTATTTTTTTGTAGATTATGGATAATTGAGGTTTTGTGTTATCTTGTGCTCATGTTTAGTGATATAACAGAGCCTTCATCTTTAGTATTGAAATTCACTCATATAGCTCGAACATCAAGGCAAAGGCATGAATTTGGTCGCTTTCTGTGAAATATTCTTACCAAATAAGAATGTAGAATGACGGACATAAATTTTAATGACCCTCCTAGTCATTTACGCGCGTTTGCCTTTTTTGTACTATTAGAGCGTGCCTGTAGCGGCCCCAAGTTATTTATGGCTTGCTGGAATTGGTAGTTCAGTACCTGGGCCATCTGTTTGGTCTTTTTGGTCGTTTCTTCTTTTAGAGCTTTAAGCATTTGAAATCATTGACTTCAGTCAACATTCTTGGTGAACATTCTCGGAATTGAATTCCGACAGTTTCGCTAACTCTGAAGCGTGAACTTTGGTCTATAAGGACCTTTGGTCAGGATCCGGGAGCTTTTCACTTTGGAATTCTCTCTCGTTCTGTGTTTTCAGGCCAGTTGGGCTTGTTTGGTTGACTTTGGTCAACATTCAGATAAGATGGCCTCGGATGGAAATTCTGTCAGCGCCGTTAGCTCCAGAATGCTGAGTTTGTGTTAGTTAGTTGGTTGGTTCGGATTTTGGGTGAGCCGAACTCATTTTTGATTCTCAGTTGGCTTTAGTTAGTGTTGATTTGGATCAACATTCCTCCTAGATTACCTTATACTGAAGATTCGTCAATTCCATTTAGTCCAGATTGTTGGTTCCACTCTAATAGTACTATTGGTTTTTGAGTATCGGGTTCCGATTGTGCCCGGAACACCCCGTTGAAGTTTTGGTTGTTGCTGGTTTTCCTGCTTCTGGTGGCCTTCAGTGCGATCGCGCTCCTTTAGCACGATTGTGCTGGTCTCTGATATTCCCTTCAGCGCGATCGCGCTCCTTTAGCGCGATAGCGTTGACCAGCGCGATAGCGCTGACCAGCGACCAGCTGCCATATATTTTTGATCCGTTCGATTTTCCAGCATTGTTTTCCCCATTTTCCCAACTGAAAATTAAAAATCCTCTCCACCAAAACTCTTTTTTTAGTCCTAGCTTGGAGAATTCATCAATTGGATTGGAAAGTCTCACTTCTTGGATGATCTTGTTAAGTTCTTCCCCCAAGTTGTTCTTCTCCCATTCTTGGGAACCACCATTGTTGACCCTTTCTAAAAGGTTGAAAATCCTTTGTAGAAACTGCCCCTTTGGTGTTGAATGTTTGAGGAATCGTCTAATTCACATCCTTGACGGAATTCCCTTGTTGATCTAGGTTATTCTTGCTCTATTTCCGAATTTATTCCTTGAATTTCATCTTTGATTTCTTGGCTTGGGCAGGCTGTTTTGAGCCCCAATCGTTGTTCGTTTCTGCTCAATTTTTGAGCATGTTCTCCCGGGATGGTAAGGAACACATGTGTGTTTTTTCCTTTCCAGTTTCGGGTTGTGGGGCCCACGAGCCCATTTGTAACCCGTATTTCGACTCGGCTATTATTATTATTATTACATTATGGGTATCATTAGTCTTGTTTTGACATATAGATTATTGTATTGATAGTGGTTTCACAATTTAGAGTTTCTCAAAGCAGTTAAAGCCTGGACGACACCATCTCTATAGCTATTTATCAGGTGACAAGTAGGTTATGGCTTTCTCATGCTAGACTCTGCGTATATAAGTTAGAACTGCATTAATTAGTATCCTTGGGTGGATTGTTTTAGGTTGGTACCCCAGGCCTTGCCTGTCTTTTCTGTCCGTTTATTTCAATACATTGATTTTAGTATTCGTATCAGTATTGTATATTACCCTTGTGGCCCTGTGTGACCTTGTATTGACTCTGGAACATAGATGGTGGGTTATTTGGGAATATTCGTGAGTCTCAGACATAGAGCTTTTAGTTTAGACTAGTTATGACTGTTGTAGAGCTATTGAGCCTGTGCAGGACCAATAGGAAATATTTGTGAGCCATTTTAGGCTACTCTATTATTTGCGAGCATATCATACATGAAAATGTTTCCTTGCATGTTTTACTACTGATTTGACTTCTGGCATACTATAAATGATTTTCTAAATCTTGCATGGCCCCGAGGGCCCATTTTTAGTAATGTGACTTCGAAAGGGTTTTGAAACTGGCTTTTATGAAACCTCTCAGAGTACAGAGGATACTATGATGATTTGATTACTTGTTTTCATCTTGATACTAGGCTCGACTGGACTGTAGCGCTAGACATTATTTTTGTACAGATTTAGACCCGGATACGAGTCGGGCACCCTGTTTAGGGATTTTAACACTTGATTTCTGATTTAGACCAAGAAATACTCCGGGCACCCTATTATAAGGGTTATTGAGATTCGACTACTATTTTAGACCTGGATACATTGCGGGGACCCTTGATGAGGGTTATTGATACACGACTACTATTTTAGACCCAGGTCGAAGCCGGGCATGTACTACTAGATTCTGAGTTTTGAGCTACACTTGAGATTGCATGATTTTGTATGTGGTTGAGGGGTAGACCTCTATGTACCCTTGTCATTCCTGGGCCACAGGCTATGAGATGATGCAGTATGCTAGGAGTAGGGGTGCATGGCGTAGAAGAGGTATACGGGAAAGAGCCTTCCATAGATACTGCCTCTATTGGGCTTTATAGGTACCAGAGGGGTTAACATACGGGACACTATTACATCAGATTCATTATCATCATGCATATTTCACTTAGATTCCACCCTTGTTTGTTATGTGTTCAGTGTACGCTTCGGTTGTATGGGTGGCCAGAGGGTTTGTTTTTACTTGATTGTGTTCCTCGATTGTATGGGCAGCCATTGTGACTGTAGGTAGATTATATTACCCCTATTATTTCATAGAGCTAGTTATGGTCCTTGATTCTTGTGGATTGGTAAGTTTTAGTCTGTCGAGGCTCCGAGTTTTGGGCTTGAGTATTAAGGGGCTAGTAAGTCCTATATCTTTGAGGCTCCGTCATGTGTCCTCCTGAGCGGTTGTGATTTATTGGACGTTGTTCCTTATCTTGATTCTGAGTAGAACTCCTGGTTCTGGTGATTTAGTTATTCCATTTTAGGTTGTAAATTGTGAGATGGATCCCGGTTCATACTTATCTTGAGAGTTGGTGTTTTTAGTATGTTTTCGTTACTTTATGGCTTCTAGTTGATTTTTTTGGGTTGCTTTCCTTTTTTCCCTTCTTACTTGAGGTTACCGGTATACTGCCATGTTCCTGATTCTCTCTCTCTTTATTTATACTATTGTTGCAAGGATCCTAGGTGCGCCCCTCTTTTTTACACTTGAGTTCTGTGCTAGCATTTTTTGTTTATAACTCTTGGTTGTCTGTTCTCTGTGCTAGTTCCTTGTGCTTCCTCTATTGTTCTCTGTGACTACTTTCTTGCTATTTGCTACTTACTATTTTTATATCTTATATACGCTCAGTCAGCCGATAATGCCTACTGGGTACCCGTTGCTTAGCAATTGGTTCTCATACTACACTACTGCATCTTTTTAGTGCAGATATTAGTTGAGCTTTCACCGTTGATCGCATTGGAGACTCATGCAGATTTTGGACATTCGAGACTAGAGTGAGTGCCTGACGACCGGGGTTTTACCACATCTCCTCTTTTGTGTGGTTACTCTTTGTATATTTAGAGACAGTGTACTTATCATTTTGTTACTTCTATCACTTGTATTCTATATGAAGCTTATGTACTATCGATACCAAGTCTTGGGGTTGGTGTAGTTTCATTATGCATATATATTTGGGTTTTGCTTCCGCTTTGTCTATCTTTATAGTCTGCTTCTGCTTATTTTCTATTTATTATGCGTTTTGGTTAGGTAGTAGCCCATTACTAACCATTCTGGGCTATATGGATTGGTTCGCCTTCTGGGGGGTTGTAGGTGTCATCATGACCTGAGAAATCGGGTCGTGACAGCTTGGTATCAGAGCTCTAGGTTCACCAGTGTCATGGTAAAGAAGCAAGTGTCTAAGTAGAGTCTCGTGGATTGGTACGATGATATTCATATCCTATCTGCGGGAGGCTACAAGGCATTATTAGGAAAAGTTCCATATTTGTGGCTCTTTATCATGCGTTCTTGGCTCTATTGACTTCTAAACTTTGGTTGTTTCATTCCTTCTCAAATGCCTAAGATAAATTTGACAACGGGTGGTATCGAGGCTTCTGTTCCTACTGCTTCAGTTCTTCCGTCAGTACCAAGACTTCAGAGTGAGAGTTTACTGCATCAGATAGGGGGTGTAGGGCCAACCCAGCCCATCCTCCGATTGGATTCATAGCTATCCCAGTTTTTAGGCCACCGTGGCTAGGACTATGAGTCCTCCAGTGGGTATTTCAGTACCCGGTTCTATGAGCAGTGCTTCATCTAGGGTTGAGCTACCAGTTCTTCAGCAGGGTTGTCTGTCAATATTAGAGTATGAGGTGAGATTTCATGACATGATTAGGCGTACTGCCAGGATGGTGCCTTCAGAGTTTGATAGAGTTCAGAGCTTTATTGGGGGTTTGATTTCACCACTTCATTTGGTTACCGAGCACTTGGTTACAGTTAGGACTACCTTTCTTCAGGTAGTGGATCATGCTTAGGCTATCGAGGTCTTATGCCATTAGGCTTATGGAGGTAGTGCTAAGAAACGTCATCACCAGGATAGTTCTCGAAGTTCTCAGGCTTTGGGTAGGGGATTCTCCACCAGAGATAGGTTCTATTGCTTCTTATCTACCCAAAGGTTTCAATTACTCCACGAGTTTCAAAAGGTGGTGGTATAGGGCATATTGAGCAGAGTAGATAGCGTTCAAATTATATCCTTCGGGGTTTGCCTTCAGAGTATGTAGGTCGTGGTGGCCGATCAAGTTCTGTAAGATCTTCCCATTGAACTTTATCTGGTAGAGGTGATGTGGTGAGCGTGGGCACTTTGCTTGGAATTGCCCCATGATTTTGTGTCCTGGTCAGCCTGGTTGTTATGATCGTGGGGAAGTTAGTCACCTTTATAGAGCTTGTGCCCAGCGAGGGATGGTAGAGCTTTCAGCTTTGACTACTCAGTCCATTGTTAGATCCCATCAGTCTAATGCCCTTCTTGGTGGGCTCGAGGTAGAGGAATCTGATATAATTGCTCCAGGTTAGGCTCATGTTACCTCCGACTTGTGATAGTACTATTTGTAATGTGGTTCCTTCCCTTCTACCATTTATTTGCTTATATGCCTACCTGCTACTTATTTAGTTGTTTGACTACTTGAGTTGTAGTATATGTGCATTTTTTTATTGGTAGTTTATTCTTTAGTATTGGATGGGGTGAGATGTCCTTTAGAGGTATTCTCCCGATGTTGTAACTTGTGGGTAGGTTTTGTAGAGCTCGCTTTCTATTCATTATGGTTCTAGGCTTGGTTGGGTCTTCCTTTCTAGCAGTCCTAGATAATTGTTTCCTAGGCTGTTATCTAGCGTGGCTAGGGATCCGTGTGTTGGTTCGATGTGATACCGGAGGTAGTGCCAGAGTTTGAGGCCCTTTCTTAAGTTGAGTAGTCTTGGTTATGTTGTTGAGCATTGGTTAGTTTTTCTTATCTCGGGTGATCTGAATTGACCTTGTTTAGTTGTTTTGGTTGGTAAGTTAGCAGGTATGGGTTGCTTTTGTGTTTTCCTCCTATTCTAAGTCTGGTTGGGTTGCTTTCTTACTCTCCCCAGCTCCAGGTTATAGGGTTGAGTTTGGTTGTGGCACTGTGATTGAGTGTTTGGCTATAGCAGTTCTGGCTAAGTGTTAACCATAGCCTCATGGTCGAGTTGTATTCATAGCATATTGGGTGATGTCGGGTATCTGATCCATTTTCTCCTACCTTGTTGAGTTTTGAAAATGTAAGTATGGGAGCTAGGGAAATGGCTCCAGATTATTATTTGAGAAGGTATTTGTAAGGTTCAGTTTTCGCTAAGGAAGGGTTTAGTTTAGCTGGGAAAAAAAGGGAGATGACTCTTTCTCCGTGCTGGTGTGTTTTAGTAGTTGACTGAGGTGACGACTAAGAGATTTTTTTGGGTTATGGGTTGGTGACTTGATTCGACTATCTACAAATTGCAGTGGCTTTTCCTTTAATTGGTTCAAGCATCAGTAGCATCTACAGATTGGGAAAATTATGTATTCATGGCCTAGTTGTCTTCAGCTCTATTAGTGTTCTTCGATGGTGGATGAGTCTACTTATGGGTTTTGACAGAGGCATTGATTGGAAATTGAGGTAGAGTTTCAGGATCGTTGGCGGCAAACTACTCCGGATAGTTCATAGTAAATTCATCTTGGTTGCAGCTTCTTGGGTTAGAAGGAAATGAGTTCAGACAACTTAGCTTCCCCATTTCAGTTGTATAGTGACAGTTGACCATGGACACCTAGTCCTTGGCTAACCTTTGAGTTACGCTGGATATTCCAGATTTTGGTGGTGTGCTAGATAGTACGAGGTTCCTTTTACCATGGTTAGACAGACTTAGCAGTGTGAGTTTGAGATTCAGTAGTGGTGTATGTTATATGTGATCAGGTTATGCGGGTTGAGGTTAGCGAGGCTATTTTGAGTTCCATTTATACTTAGAGACTGTTGGTCACCATTTATTTGCCGAGAGTTGGGAAGTTTGTTTAGTTGATTCTTCCAGGGTTGTCTTTTATGTGGGGTTGCAGTGTTGGTTAGACTCAGCCATTGTGGACTAGAAGTACGGTATTTGGTATGCTTCAGGATGGTGGGTCTGTGTGCTGATACAGTAGAGCGGTTGATTCGATCCAAAGGGATGAGTTAAAGGTCTACGCAACGATTTCTATGGCTTGATGGCAACTTTGAACCCCAAGCACCTTTTCCTTTGCCTTTGGGGTGTTTTGACTTGATATTCATGGCATGGTGGACTTCTTCCTGAGGTGAGAGTTGTAAGGTGATTTCAAATCCGAATTGTGTTCGAGTATTCGGAGTAGCAACAGTGTTTCTTAGAGTTTGGGGCTTAGCTGATGATGACGGACTCTGTGGTAGGCTTACCACACTACTTGCAGAGGCTTGGTTTTGGTTTGGGTCTATTGGGTAGGTTGCCCTGGTTTATTTTCTTTCTGTTGACTCAGACTCGGCACGGTGCAACAGTTGGGTTCTTTCTAATGTTTGGAAGTTTCTCCGTTAATACAGGGTGTTCATTCATGCACTTCCTAACCATGGTGTGCAAAGGTCAGATGGCTTCATATGGTTGGTTCAGCTAGGTTTAGTTATCGAGTTCGATGTAATCAAAAGTGTTCGTTGGTTGGTTGATGGTCAGTCAGAGCAGGTAACTCCAGTTTTTGACGATATGCTTCGGATTGTTATCTTGGATGGCAATGGCTAGTAGGCTATAGCTTGGTTTGGAATGGATATGAGAAAAAAGGGTAAATTTGTCTGTGGTAGAGTATAAGCAGGAACTATGGATCTCTGGTGTGTTAGATGATTTTTCGAGAGTGGCTCGAGTGTTCGATTTATATGAAGTCTCACAATTATGGTACAAAAGGATTTGGTTCAGGATAAAAGGGTTTTGCAGATCAGCGGGTTTATGAGCTAAAGTTTTGGTTGTTGGCTTTTCTGGCAAACTTGGTTGTGGTTTCTTAGTTTCGAGTTCTGTGTGTTGGTCTCCTTGCTTCTCTAGTTCAGTGTTGTGTCGGTATTTTCTGATTGAGATTCTCGAGGTTTAATTTGGGTAGGCCGGTCATTGGAATTTAGGAGTTTGAGTTTGAAATCTAGCTTGGCTAGTAAAGAAGTTTAGCTTGGTTGCTTTCTTTGGTTCTTTTCTGTTGGGTGCCATCTGATCAGGAGGCTACCTGGGTTGTCTGAGAGAGTAGTGCAGACTTTGTATCCGCTGTTCTTAAACCTCTAGTATTTCCTTCCTTCCTAACTTTTGGGGACGAAAGTCTTTTTAGTAGTGAATGATGTAATGACCCTCCTGGTCATTTATGCGTGTTCACCTTTCTTGTACTGTTAGAGCTTTCTTGTAGTGGCCCCAAGTCATTTATGGCTTACTGGGACCGGTAGTTTGGGGTCTGGGTCGTCTATTTGGTTTTTTTGGCCGTTCCTTGTTTTAGAGCTTTAAGCTTTAGAAATCATTGACTTTAGTCAACATTCTTGGTGAACGTGCTCGAAATCAAATTCTAATAGTTCCGTTAGCTCCAGAGCGTGGAATTTGGTCTAGAGAGACCTTTGGTTGGGATTCGGGAGCTTTTCAGCTTGGAATTCTCTCTCGTTCTGTGTTTTCAGGCCAGTTGGGCTTGTTTGGTTGACTTTCATCAACATTCGAAAAAGTCATCCTCGGATGAAATTTTGTTAGCTCCATTATCTCTGGAATGCCGAGTTTGTATTAGTTAGTTGGTTGGTTTGGGTTTTGGGTAAGCCGGACTCATTTTGGATGCTCGGTTGGCTTTAGTTAGTGTTGACTTAGGTCAACATTCCTCCTAGAAGACCTCGTACGGATGTTTTGTCAATTCCGTTGAGTCTGGAATGTTGTTTTCACCCTAATAGTACTATTGGTTTTTGAGTATCGAGTTCCGATTGTGCCCGAAATGCCCCGTAGAAGATTTGGTTGTTGCATGTTTTTTTGCTTCTGGTGGCCTTCAGCACGATCGCGCTCCTTTAGCGCGATTGCGATGGTCTGTGATTTTCCCTTCGGCGCGATCGCGCTCCTGTAGCGCGATAGCGCTGGTCTGTCACTTTTCCTTCAGCGCGATCGAGCTCCGTTAGCGCGATAGCGCTGACCAGCGACCAACAACTATATATTTTTTATCCCTTTGATTTTACAGCATTGTTTTCCCCATTTTCCCAACTCTAAATTGAAAATCCTCTCCACTAAAACTCTTCTTTTAGTCCTGGCTTTGAGAATTCATCAATTGGATTGGAAAGTCTCGCTTCTTGGACGATGTTGGTAAGTTCTTCCCCCAAGTTGTTGTTCTCCAATTCTTGGGAACCACCATTGTTGACCCTTTCTAAAAGTTTGAAAATCCTTTGTAGAAACTGCCCCTTTGGTGTTGCATGTTTGAGGAATCGTCTATTTTGCATCCTTGACGGAATTCCCTCATTGAGGTAGGTTATTCTTGCTCTATTTTCAAATTTATTCCTTGAATTTCCTCTTTGATTTCTTGGCTTGGGCGGGCTGTTTTGAGCCCCAATCGCTGTCCGTTTCTACTCAATTTTTGAGCATGTTCTCCCGGGATGGTAAGGAACACATGTGTGTTTTTCGTTTCCAGTTTTGGGTTACGGGGCCCACAAGCCATTTGTGACCCAAATTTTGACCCTGCTATTATTATAGCATTATGGGTATCTTTAGTCTTGTTTTGACATATATTATTGTATTGATAGTGGTTTCGCGATTTGGACTTTGTCGGAGCAGTTCAAACCTTGATGATGTTGTCCCCACAGCTATTCATCGGACGACAGGTGTGTTATGGCTTTCTCTACCTAGACTCTGTGTATATAGGCTATAACTGCATTAATTAGTATCTTTGGGTGGGTTGTTTAAGGTTGGTACCCCAGACCTTGCCCGTCCTTTTTGTCCGTTTATTTCAATACGTTGATTTTAGTATTTGTATCAGTATTGTATATTACCCTTGTGGTCCTGTGTGGCCTTGTATTGACTCTGGAACATAGATGGTGGATTATTTGGGAATTTCCGCTAGTCCTGGACATAAAGCTTTTAGTTTAGGTTGGTTATGACTATTGTAGAGCTATTGAGCCTGTGCAGGGCCGATAGGAAATGTTTGTGAGCCATTTGGGGCTACTCTATTGTTTGCGAGCATATCATACATGAAAATGTTTCCTTTCATGTTTTACTACTAATTTGGCTTCTGGCCTACTATAAATGATTTTCTAAACCTTGCATGGCCCAGAGGGCCCATTTTCGGTAATGTGACTTCGAAAGGGTTTTGAAACTGGCTTTTATGAAATCTCTTAGAGTAGAGAGGATACTACGATGATTTGATTACTGGTTTTCATCTTGATACTAGGCTAGGATGGACTGTAGCATTATATATTATTTTTCTATGGATTTAGACCCGGATACGAGTCGGGCACCCTATTTAGGAATTTTGACGCTTGATTTTTTATTTAGACCCGGAAACACTTCGGGCACCCTTTTATAAGGGTTTTTGAGATTAGACTACTGTTTTAGATCCGGATACGCTGCGGGCACCCTTGATGAGGGTTATTGATACACGACTACTGTTTTAGACCCGGGTCGAAGCTGGGCATGTACTATAAGATTCCAAGTTTTGATCTACACTTGAGATAGCACGGTTTTGTATATGGTCGAGGGATAGACCTCCATGGACACTTGTCATTCCTGGGCCACAAGCTATGGGCTGACATAGCGTGCAAGGAGATGGGGTGTACAGCGTAGGAGAGGTACACGAGAAAGATCCTTTCATTGATCCTGCCTCTATTGAGCCTTATAGGTACCGGAGGGGGTAACATACGGGGCACTATTACATCAGATTCATCATCATCATGCATATTTCACTTGGATTCCACCCTTGTTTGTTGTGTGTTCAGTGTACGCTCCTATTGTATGGGCGGTCGGAGGGTTTGTTTTTTTACTTGATTGCATTCCTCGGTTGTATGGACGGCTGTTGGGACTGTAGGTAGATTATATTACTCCTGTTATTTCATAGAGCTAGTTATGGTCCTCTATTCTTGTGGATTGGCAAGTTTTAGGCTGTCTAGGCTCCGAGTTTTGGGCTTGAGTATTGAGGGGCTAGTGAGTCCAATATCTTTGAGGCTCCATCGTGTGTCCTCCTGAGCGGTTGTGATTTATCAGACATTGTTCCTTATCTTGATTCTGAGTAGAACTCTTGGTTCTGGTGGTTTAGTTATTCCATTCTAGGTTGTAAATTGTGAGATGGATCCCGGTTCATGCTTATCTTGAGAGTTGGTGTTTTTAGTATCTTTTCGTTACTTTTATGGCTTCTAGTTGATTTTGTTGGGTTGCTTTCCTTCTTTCCCTTCTTACTTGAGTTTACCGGTATACCACCATGTTCCTGATCCTCTCTCTCTTTATTTATACTATTATTTCAAGGATCCCAGGTGCGTCCCTCTTTCTTACACTTGTGTTCTGTGTATATTTGTTTTCTGTGCTAGCATTGTTTGTTTATAACTCTGAGTTGTCTGTTCTCTATGATAGTTCCTTGTGCTTCCTCTATTGTTCTCTGTGTCCACTTTCTTGCTATCTACTACTTACTGTTTTTATATCTTATATGCGCTCAGTCGTTCGATGATGCCTGCTGGGTACCAGTTGATTAGCAATTAGTGCTCATACTACACTACTGCATCTTTTTGGTGCAGATATTAGTTGAGCTTTCGCTATTGATCGCGTTGGAGACTCATGCAGCCTTTGGACATTCGAGACTAGGGTGAGCGCCTGACGACCGGCGCTTGACCACATCTCCTCTTTTGTGCTTTTATTCTTTGTATATTCAGAGACAGTGTACTTATCATTTTGTTACTTCTATCACTTGTATTCTATTAGAAGTTTATGTACTATCGATACCAAGTCTTGGGGTTGGTGTAGTTTCATTATGCATATATTCGGGTTTTTCTTTCGCTTTGTCTATCTTTATATTCTGTTTTCGCTTATTTTTTGTTTATTGTCCGTATTGGTTAGGTAGTAGCCCATTAATAATTTTTCTGGGCTACGGGAATTTGTTCGCCTAATAGGGGTTATAGGTGTCATCATGACCTGAGAAATCGGATCGTGACATAAATATATATAGTTTCTTCACAGTATTAGTTAGACTTTAAGTTATGCAAATTAAATTTCAAGAAAACAGACCTGAGGTTCAACAAAACCCTCTTTGCTTACCAAAATTCTAATAATACTTAAAGTTAGGATTTAAGTAGATAGGAATCTAAAGTCGATATCCCCATATTAAAGTGCTTTATGTTTTTCACCATCTTCTCCTGATAAGAATAAGGCTAATGTTTTGTTTCTTACTTTTAGTTTATTTACATTCTTTTGTCTGGTTGTAGTGTGTCTACCCCCTAGAGTTTTGAAGTATTCAAGTGATTTAGGCAATGAGATTGCTTTTATTTATTGGGCTTAATTGTTGGTGTTTGTATTGAATGGCTGGTGGAGCACTATTTGTTAAAGTGTTCCTTATGCTTAATCACTTTGCATATACCTGTGTGTTCCTCTCGTTATTGAATAGTGTCGAAGTGCCAATACGGCCTATTCTATTTGGTTAGGTTAGGTAAGTGTTGCCTGATGTGATGTTACTCAATTAGGCATTGCAAATCTTTGACCTCTTCTCGCTCTTGCTATATTAGGATATGAATCGTTGCGAGCCCTTTTTGTTTACGTATTTTGTTTGTATTCTTTTTTCCAGAATCTTATATCTTCTTTTGCTTTTATCCTTGAGATTTTCTAATAGAGTAAAATTAAATGCTTACAGATGCTGAAAACCAATGTTCATCAACAAGCTGTATATGTTATTTCTTCCCTTCTTGGATCAGATTGAAAGGTAGGTTAAGATTGATACTTCTGTAATTTTAAACTAATGAAGGGATCAGACTATGTTGAAACCTGATCTTGCCATATTCTAACTGTTGTTGGGTTCTAAGTATTCCAGTGTTCCATTAGTCACCTTACTCTTCCCGTCTGTTTGCCAATTTTGATGAAGTTCAGTACCCCTTTCTTTGTTTTTTTCAAGGTTTAGATTCTTTTTATTTGATCCTAGGCAAATTCTGACCTTTATAACGTCCACTAAGTTGTGATTGTATTTACTACCACACAATCATCCGGTGTATTTGATGTTTTTACAGAAGATACATTCTCAACATTCTTTGCATCATCAACACCTAAATCCTCCTGAGCAACATACGATTGACCACTTGATTCCAGAGAAGTAGCTAGGGTAATGGTAACAATACTCAATGATTCATTTTGTACACTATAATCTAGAAAGTTAAGTATGGCATTGAATCCTACATACAATAGCAGCTTCATCATAAGCAATAGCAGCCTCACTAGTTGTTGAGAAAGTACCGAGCCACAGGCGCTTGCCATTGCTCTTATATTGACCACTACTATACACAGTCTCGTGAATTTCAGGCATCCATTTTCCCCAAGTCCTCTGACTTACTCCTCTGTATTTCAAACCCGAATTCTTAGGACCGCCTTTGCCTCGCATACAGCCTTTATTTGATCCACTAACAGGAAATTTTCACTTTTTCATCTATAGATTTAACCTTCTGGTTAAAAATTCTCCACCTTCACAAAATCTCTTCCATCGTATCACATCCATTATGCCTTTTTTTGTTTCCTTTTACCACAAGAATCCATGGTTATGTGAAAAGTTAAAGATTACAAAAGGCAAAGTTCCCAAATAATTACAATAAAAAACTAATGGTAATGGATTATCGTATTCTATTGCATGAATTTTCAGGCTAGATAGTATATTATTTGGCCGAACTTCTTTGAACAATCTATGTCTATGAGGTAGAGGTAATGTATACTCTACCCTCTCCATACCCCACTTGTGGGTTTACATTGGTATGTTATTGTTATTGTTGTTGAACTTCGTTGAACAATTCTATTATTTTAAAGTCTTTAACTTTTGCATGGGCCATCTTATATATGTGATGACTACAAACACCGATAAATTAGTGAAAAAATTGCATGATCGGCCATTCAATTGGTCCATTGTGATGCATTCATGTAAAGTTGAATCATAATATAAGGATTTTAATTGTCTTTTGTCCATTAAACACACTAACACTATCTTGATCATAGCTCACTTTTTGCTCAACTGTTAATAAAATAATATGGACAGTTTTCTGATCCTAAATAACTGAACATGAATTCATGGTAATGCATTTCACCGGTGTAGAGGCTCATTTCTTAACATTATTGTGGAACACTTAATTTCAAGAGAATCATAATTGTTGATAACCAATGCATAAACAAAAATATAGTGGAAAGTTCAGATAATACTTTTCTTATAGTCAGATAAAAAAATTTAACTCCTCAATGATCCAAAAGATCCTCAAAAAATAACTACCAACGCCCCACTAAATTTCTTCCAGGAAATCAATGTGATAATAAGGCATGTTGTCGAGGAGTATTCTTTAAGTGGTTGAATAGATAGAGATGATGAAAATATTCTGGAGTTCTGCTAAGGTGGTTTTTGACTTTTTTTTACAATACTTGGTACTGTTAACTCGATATCAGTTGTATCAATTTAGTCAATTATTCACCATATCACATTAGTCCAATTACACTTTTACAAATACTTGCTAAATGTATGATTTGTATTCCAAGCACTCCTTCGAAGAAAATTCTTGTTGGGGTTCTTAAGTTTGTTGCTTAAAAACTATATTTTAGGTCTTTTTCTCCTTAATTATATGGTTATCTGGTCTAATCATCTTAAAAGCGCTTGGTTTATTTCTCCACATGTTGCTGATTCCACTTTATCCACCGAGCTCTGGGATTTCAGACATTGCACTAAGAACAATAATGGTAAATTAACACTTTATTTTTTATCCATATTTTATGCTTTTTTTTTTTAATAACAACAAACTTCTCTTGGTTTTATCTTTCTAGATTACATGATTGAAAAGCTCGATATAGATGAGAGCAGAGTTATCAAAAAAGTGTTCAAGCATATACAATGGAGTATGAGGCTATAATGGCCAGTCTCAGGGTAGGATTCTCTCTTGGGTGAATTGGTTAAAAATGCTTAGTCTAAGCTTTTGTCAACGTATTAAACTTTGTAGTCATTTTTCTGCGCCATGGGCTTATGACACTGACTATAATGACTACGCAGGTGACAATTATTCTTTATGCTCTCATTACCTCTCTTGTAATATTATTTTAAATGAAAAATACCTGGCTAATCTGGCCTTCTCTTGGACAATTTTTTTCATGAGAGGTTACCTTATGAGCTTTTAATGACTGACCCCTGTTTATAGGAATCTTTTGGCCAACTTGCTTGTATGAGGTTGAAAGCTTGCCTACTTCAGAAAAGATATTAGTCACTATTTCGTTGTATGACAATGTCGGAGAAATATGTACGTATCTTGATAGTTACAAATATTGTCATATGCCATTATCGATTGGGGAAAAATATTTGATTAACTCAACATCGAGATGTATTTTAATACAAAAGGAATGATAGTTTAGGTAGGTAAATAGAACAATGAATAGTTGAGGTATAAAACTTACAAAAAGTGATAGTTTAGATGTGGTTTTGACCATTAACTAAAAAAAATACTCATATGCCAATGAAGCCCATATGGCCAACGTTCTTGTATTTCATTTACTCTCTTTCTTATATTTCCCTCCTATATATCTCTCCCTCTTTATTTCAATTCCATTGCTTCTAGCTAGAAGTTTCTCTGTTTTCTCAGTTAAGCCCTCTTTCTTTTGAAGTAATGACATGGCAGCTTCCTCCGTTAAAACTTTGACCTTCCATAAAGACTATTTCTTGATATTTTTTTCCATATTTTTTTAACTATATATATGATTTAAATTTTCCCCAAATGTGTTAAACAATAGTAGTATTTTTTGGGAAAAGTAGAATGCTTAGTGGTTGTTGTTTAGTTGTTTACATATGGTTTTGATAGTGTTTTTATTTAGTAAATAGACTTGAAATTTGTTCGTGGTAGGAGTATGTAGTATGAATACCAAAAAGGAACCTGAAAAAAGAGAGATGTAAACTACAATGGAATTTGTAGGATCTTGATGATTACTTCATTGTATTTCAGCCTAACTACCCACAAAATTCTATTAGCAGTAAGTTTTCCTGATTTTTCAACTTATTTGGTGATTATCATTTTTGAATTTGGTGATAGTAGGTGTTTGATTGTATTGTGTGTCAGTTGATACTTTTATATGCTAATTGTAAATCTTAAAGTAAACAATATTATGTCTAACCTGTAAACTTACACTTGAGACAAGGTGGTCCGACATTCAATGTTTAAGCCTTTCAGTTGGTAATAGTTATAGTCATATTAGTTCTAATGTTTTAGGATGATACTATGATAGGTTTACATGCTTACTTATCTTAAGGTTTCAATGTTCATGGTGAGTCTGTTATTAGCTTATTGACGTGTGAAAAGACTTTCTTTACAAGGTCTCTCTATTTGTACATGTCATCTGAGCAAATCATAAAAGTAAATATCACATTTAAAGCATAAGCCTATGTATTTAATATATATTGACTATATTATATGTTGGACTTCACATTTTTTGTCAATTGTCTATTATTAATTGACATCAAATTGAAAGGTCATATTGCAGTTTTTGTAGTTGATGCAGAGGCCAAATTTAAAAATAGAGAACAACACTATAATATTGTAAATTTATCAAGTCCTATGGGTCTTCCAAGAGAGGCTAGAGGATGGATCAAATGGGCATGCCTAATTTTTGAATTAGCAAAAAGAAAGCAAGACTACTGGCTACTAGATGACTACTCATTATATGAAGGATGATCAAATTTTTTTTAATGACCCTCCAGGTCATTTCACTGTTTCCTTGTGTTTTCTGCATTTTGAGTTTTCCCACAGCAGCTACAGTTTACTTATGACTTGCTGGGACTAACGGTTTTGTCTCCGGACCATTCATTAGGTCGTTATGACCATTTCACTATTTTAGAACTCCAACTTGGGAAATCCTTGACTTCGGTCAACTTTCTTGGTAAATTCATTCAAAATTTAATTCCGACAGTTCCATTATCTTTGGAGCATGGACTTTGGTCTAGTTTGACCTTTGGTTGGGATGCAAGAGCTTTTCAGTTTGGAATTTTCTCTCGTTCTGTGTTTTCAGGATATTTGAGCTTGAAGGGTTGACTTTGGCCAACATTTGGAGAAGACAATCTCGGATGGAAATTCTGCCAGCACTGTTACCTCTGGAATGTCGACTTTGGGCTAGAGGGACCATTGGTTCAGGTCCTAAGGCTTCTGAACTTGATTTTAACCCTTAGGTTGCGTTTTGAAATTTTTGGCCTATCGGTTGATTTTAGGCACGAGGCCTACTTTTCATTAATTCAACCTACAATAAGATTTTCATCGATTCCATTAGATTCGAAACGCTATTTTTAGTTGAATAGCTTAGCTCATTTGGGTTCGCGGGACTCCGAATACATTCCTAGAGGTCCATCGTGTGAATATCTACCTAAAGCTTGGCTTGGCATCACTGGTTGCTGGTATGAGCGCCCCAGCGAGCGCCAGGCTGCACCTGCGTTGGCACTCTTGCACCTTCTTGTGTGTGCTTGCATACCTGACGATGCAGGCAAGGCAGAGCTCCTCTGGCACCTTGGCCGCTACGGCGTGGGTGCTCCTGCGCTTGGCTTGACCGCCCATGCGCTATAGTGGCTGGCAACACATAAAGCTTGCCAGCCTTCTCTTTTCCTCTCATCTCCAAATTTCCCCAAAATGTTTCTCCATTTCCTTAAGCTCCAAACCTCCATATTTCTACCTAGAATATTCCCATCAGCTTGGAGGTAAATTATTGTCGATTCTTGATCATTTTATTGGTTTCATAATTGGTAAGCTTACCCTCCAATTTCCATAGATCCTCTTGTTTCTCCCTCTTTGTTTATCTTGGAGTGCAAGATGTTTGGAGCCCTTCCGGTGGTCAATTTATGCTCAAATTTTGAGCATGCACTCCTGTTGAGGTTGGAAACGTTGTGGTGATTTTTTTTTGATTTTGGGTTGCGAGGCCCATGGGCCTGCTTGTGACCCAAATTTTGACCCTGCTAAATTATTAGCATTATGGGTACCGTTAGCTCCATATTAATATATAAAATATAGTTATGATAGTGTGGCTTCTTGCAGATACTTCTCCGGGGGAGATAGGTCCCGCTCTTGTGGATTGTGCGTGCGTGTTTGGCTTTTTGGTAGGTTATGGTATACTTTTTCTAGACTTGGCTCGTATAAAGTATGAATATAATAACTTTCTAATGGTTGGTGGGATCTTATGATTTGAATACGGTTCTGAGTAGGCATATTGATCATTATAGGTGATTTAGGGGCTTTAGAGTAGATTCTGGCTCGTAAATCCTTAGTATAGGCTGTAGCTCTCCAGTAAGATTTGGGGATAGGGAGTATAATATCCTTGCGATTAGGGTCAGATGCCTTAGATTAGTTTAAGCTGCTTGGGGTCGAGGTTGCTAGATTTAGGGAACCTTAGTCTAGATTTAGATAAAGGTTCATGATAGAGTAGGCATTATAGTTCATTTATTATTATTATTATTCTTGCTCGTTTGGTGTTCTACATATCTTATACTTGTGGACCCAAAGCCGTAAAGACTGGATTAGTGGGAGCCCAGATCAGTATGGTTGTGTTTTTCTTAAGTTTCTCTTTGTTGTATGCTTTATGATTAGTTCCAGTTAGTTGATTACCTTAGGCGGGTCCCTTGGGGGTTGGCAGTTAGTGTAGTGTTTCCCTATTAGTAATTGTACTAGAATAGGCGGCCTTAGCTTCCTGACTATCCTTATCGTGTTATTTTTCTATGGTTGGCTTTGGTATGAGTATTTATGGGCTTGAGTCCATGGTTGAGCGTGATGGATTCTAGGTTAGTACGATCTTGATATGAAGAGTGAAACACCCCATGTTGGTATCGTTGCGTGCATTTACATGTATTCATACATACATTTAGACTGATTCATTTTCATCCTTTTCCGCATATGATTGGGCTATGGTACGAATTGAATGGAACTGAATGGTATGGATTGACTGAAATTGAATGGCTCGGTAGTTTAATAAGGAACTCTTCTTTTAAGAATTAGTTTTCAAATTAAGGAAAGATTTCACTGGTTTAAGTTGATTGCTAATGTTTAAAAACCCAAAATAATTCCTTTTTAAATGATTGGATCTCCAGGGGAGCGTCCTACTTTATCACTATTTTTTGTTAATCAAAAGGGAAAACGGTTTCTTTTTCTATAAACTTGTGCTACTAAAGTGAAATGGTACATCACTGTTTTACTGACTTCTGAATGGGAAAATACTTCTATATTATGCACTTGGTCTGAGAGGCAGTTCTGAACCTTACTTTCCATGGTTTTGTGGGATTATATTGATAAGCTTCGGCCGCCCCCTTTTGCATACATACGGGGTTTTACATTGTGGTTCATTTCTCTTGGTAAGCTCCGGTGGCCCATGAGAATACTCAAGTTTTTCTTGATTATACGAGGATATTGTGGTTTGGTTTATATTGATAAGCTCCACTGTCCTAAAGGGATATTTCAGGTATTATGGTACGGTATTGGTTGGTAAGCTCCGACGGCCTGTGAGGTGACTCAGGATTTCATCTATTACTGCATTGGCCACTTTTCATTTCATTTTATATCACATTTTAGGGTATTTCTTGCGTATCTTTACTATCAAAATCTGTGTACATCTGGTTTTCTTTATTGGGTATACTTTCTGGACTCGAGAAGTCCGAATTGGTTGTTGTTGGATTATTGTTTATGTTTTTCATATTGTTGTGGTATTTCTTCTTTTTATCTAGGTTTTGACCATTCTATTTCTTTCTGACTCATCTTTCTTATCCCTGGGTTATATTAACTTTTTGTTATATTTATATCTTGTTTGAGCTCAGTCGGTCGATGATGCCTACTAGGTACTGCGTGTTTTGGTACTCATACTACACTTTTGTATCTTTTTCCTGATGCAGATCCTAGTATGAGTTATCGCCATTGATTATGTCCTCGTGCAGAGTTATACCCTGGAGACATTGGGTGAGCTCTTGGCGATCGGAGTTGATCCACCTCTATCTACTTTTGGATTAGTCTTCTATTGTACTTTTAGAGATTATCTATATTTTGTTGTATCTATCTAGAACATCGAAGTGGTAGTAGCACTTTTACCGACTGACACCAGGTCTTGGGGGGATTCTTGTGTATTTTATTCTCTTCTCTCCCTTTTACTTATGTTAATTTACCTTATCTTCTGCTGTTTATTGATATTTCTTTCGCTTTTGGGTTCTTGCTTGTGTTAGACCATTACTTGCAGTTCTGGGCTAAGGGTTGGCTTACCTACTGGTGGGTTTTAGCAGGTGTCATCACGACTTGAGTTTTCGGTTCGTGATAGAGTGGTATCAGAGCTCTAGGTTCACCGGTGTCGTTGGTACAAGGGCAGGTGTCTAGTAGAGTCTGATTGATCGGTATGGTGACATCTGTATACTAATTGCGGAAGGCTATCGGGCATCCTTAGGAAAGTTCCATCTTGTTGATTCCTTCTCGTGCATTCTTTGCTCCATCAAAGTCTAAACTTTAATTGTTCCATTTCTTCTCAGATGGTTATGACGAGGTTGACAATGGGCATGGGCGAGGCTCATAGGCCTGCTGCTGGAGCACGATTACAAGTGTTAGGGGTTGAGGGTGTTCAGTTTCAGTTTGAGGGCATGGGGTCATCCCAACCTCCAGCGGGATTTGTAGCTTCACTGGCCGTTCATGGGATTCTAGCCAGGATTCTTAACTTATTGGAAAGTATGTCATGGGCTGGGACTCTACCTAGTGCACCTGGTGGTTCATAAGCTACAGTTGAGACACATACTTCAACCCAGACAATGGCATATAGTGGTCAGGGACAACGAGCACAACCAGCCTCTGTGGCTCCCTATTTAGAGATGTTGTCGATTCCATTAGTTGCTCAGCCTATTGCAACTAGGCCGGTTATGTCGATTGAGGAGCAGAAGATGCTGGGTAGGTTCATCAGGTTGGGTCCTCCGAGGTTTTCTGGTACCCTTGAGGAGGATGCTTACGAGTTCTTGATTAGTTTCTAGGAGAGGTTGCATAACCTTGGGTTAGTTGAGTCTCATGGGGCTTATTTCGCTGCTTTTCAGATGGATGGCTTGGCAAAACAGTGGCGGCGATCTTATATGGATTGCAGACCAGTCGGGTCACCTTCGATGACTTGGGCTCAGTTCTCCTAGGCTTTCATGGAGAAGTTTGTTCCTTGCAGCTTGAGAGAGAGGTACAGGGATCAGTTCACCAGGTTAGAGCAGGGATCTATGTTAGTTTTTGATTATGAGGAACTGTTACATGAGTTGTCTAGGCATGCTACTATGATTCTTCCTACAGAGCACAAACGGGTTCGCCAGTTTGTCAGAGGGTTAGATCTACCACTTTGTTTGGCTACAAAATAGCTAGTGGCATCGGGGGATATATTCCTTGTGGTTGTTGATCATGCACATTTTATTGAGGGTATATGTCATGAGGTCGGTGGATGCAGTGGTAAGAGGCCTCGCCATTAGGGTAGTTTCAATGATTTTTGGTTTTGAGTTAGAGGTTTCTCTCGTGGGGGCACCCACGACACTTTCAGTTTAACCGGCCAATTCATGCGGCACTACACATTTCAGGGAGCAGTTGTTCGAGGCACAGTATACAGCGTAGTCGGGGTTCAGGTTGGACTTATCGAGGGTTGCATTTAGGCTATTCAAGCCATGGTGGCCAGTCAGGTTTAGCAAGATTTTCTTACTGGGCCACTTCAGGTAAGGGTTGTTATGTTTGTGGTGAGCGGGGACACTTTACGAGAACTTGTTTGAGGTTCAGCGAGTTTCACCCCCTCTGAGTTCCAGCATCACCAGCCAGATGCAGTGCACAGATTAGTAGGGATGGTTCCCAGGTTGTTAGTGATGGTTCGAAGCCGTATCGGTCGAGTAGTCATGGAAGATGGAGTCACATAGATGCTTTTAACATAGGTAAGATTCTATTATCATCAGTGCGCTTTTGGTATTGTTCGATGTGGGATTTGCATGTCCTTATATATACCTGCTTACATTGCTCTCATCTGGACTTACTTTATGGGATTGTAATGTTTCTACATATAGCTACCCCGTAGGAGAATTCTTTTAGTAGTGGATCAAGTATGTCAATCTTGGATAGTAGCTATGTTGGGGTGCAAAGTGCGGTAGGCCTTGTCATCTAAATTGGTAGGCTTGTGCGGTGATTTTAGGCGTGGTTATTTCTATCTTAGAACCTAGCCACCTTGGGTTGTTGGATTGTCTTGCAGTTGTTTTGTGGTGATAGCTCCGATGTTTTTACCTTAGGTCAGTCTCTGCAGGTGATGAATATTCCGATTGCGGAGGTGTTTTTCTAAAGATAGAGTTGGAGATCGAGTTATCTCCTCTTAAGGATCGGGGTGGTGGGCATTCCAAGGACTACCTTAGGACTCATTCCTCTATAAGTACCCAGCTATGTCCTTTGGTTTGACCCATGCCCCAATAGTAGGTGCAGATTATTGAGCATCGTGTTCAGATCCTATTTGGGTTCTAGTTACTACAATATTCTTAGGTGGAATCTGAGTCTACTCGAGGAGTAGGGAGGAGATCGATTAGAATTTGGTTTTGGTTTCAGACTTTGTGGGTTAACAGGCTATTTTCGGAGGGTTAGGAAGAATTCCTGTGTTCGTGGCACCTCTGACTAGATTGATTCAGCAGACCATTCCCTTCTAACGGTTAGGCAAGAGTGATATGGGTTCCTAAAAGGTTGGAGGCTTGTGGATTCCAGCAATGGTTCATAGTCTTTCTATGAAGGGCCAAAAAGTTATCAGTTAGAGAGATACTTCCGAGCTATTGGAATTTGTACTAGTCCAGCAGGGCAGATGCTTAGTTCTAATTTCTGTGTCGGGAGTTGGGGACCATGGAACAATTTCTAGCTTTTGGAGTTACAGGTTGAGTTTAGGCTTCATTGATTACTCAGTACATTTCTTGCATGGTTTTGGTGTCCTTGTGGTCTATCGGATAGGTGGACCTAGCAGTCACTTCTTCCGGATCAGACATTATGTGGTTCAAAGAGTTTGGTTCAGAATCGTCTTTTGAAAGGTTGTCCTTCGGCATGGGGTGCCTGGTTACATATTTTAAAATCCTGATGTTTTCTTTGCAGTTGGGGTTCCTAATAGTTGTTTCAGATGAGTATGGGTTCTTCGGATGATCTCAGCGGAGTTGTCCATTTATGGACCGTCTGTTAGTAAGGGTAGGCTACTCCAGGTTATAGTGGGTATGTCTGATGAACACTCAAATTATGCTCTCCAAAGTAAGAGGTCACAGAGATCATGCAGCAAAACAAAATTTATAATCCCTACGAGTGTCGGGGTCGTACCCAAGGAACTTGGGGTAGCTAAGTAGAGATCGTAACCAATTGAGTTCAAGGTGAGAGTAATTGCCCAAAATAATAAGTAAAGGGATGGGGGAATTAGGAATTTTGTCACTATAATCGCAATTCAATTTAAAAAGCAATAAAAGTAAAACGGGTGTACCAAGTTGACTAGACGACTAGGGATGCATATCCAATGTGTCACGCCCTTAGCTAGGAGGGGCGGACGTCAAGTGAGTTATATGAGCACCTGCTAAATATATATACTAAACTAATGCTAAAGTTGTAAACTGATAAGAAACAATATGGACATCAACATCTGTTTACATATTCTGAAACATAGATAACTGAAGGGTCCACTAAACTAATTGTACAGCTGAAACAAGACTATGTCTAAGAAGCCTCTAAAGAGTTTACAACTAAAAACATGATAACTAGTCGGTACAGGGCCCCGATATACCCAACATATGATATGTACATGAATCCAAAACATGTGACCTACGCATCTGACAACTCCAGAGAGAGGTGGAGCTTACCAACTGATCAACTGGAAGGCACTGGTCTATTGTGGATGTTTGTAGCCTAATTACCTGAGCCTGCATTCATAAAATTCAGCACCAAAAAATAAAGGGACGTCAGTACATATGAAATATGTACTGGTATGTAAAGCATACTGAATAACAAGTAGACATGTAAGAATGCTCACTGAATTGAATATCAAAGATAGGAAAATCTGAGAATACACATACTGGGAATGTAATCTGAAACTAAAACTGAAACTAATACAATGACCAATATCAGGGGTCCTTATATAACGTATTATACACTACTTAATTACATATGTTTAAAATCCCTAGAATTAGCCTAGGTGACATCTTTACCCTTTTACATAGCTTATCTACTCTTTATGTAATACTAATTATCAGGAAGTCACAAGATGGCCTGTTAGCGATCAGTGACACCTGTTTTGAATCTGTAGCTAACTATCACCACCATGTGTGAAATCTCATAGTCTGGATAACGTGGTCTGTCAAGGTAAGCCCTCCAGGGCTCCTGTAAGGTCTGCCTACAGGCCTGTGTAGTTAGGGGAATCCATGACGGGAAGTTCCTGCTGACTCTGTATGAATTTTGTGCACAGAATAGCGTCGCATATAATGGCCCTAATGATACCCACCCCATGCTGCAGAGTAGGCTATAATCTCATCTTGTTTGTAAAGGCTCATAGTAAGCAACTTATGAATCATATAACTCGTTATCTGAATATTGATTACTTCTTTTAGCTGAAGAATCATATATCTATGTGATCTATATACTCAGGTCCATTTTGTGGCCAATTAATTTCTCTAAGTTCGTGACATAAATGCTCTGTAACTTCTAAGAGTTTCAACTGAAGACATGTATGATCGTGTAAAATATATGACTTCTTTGACTAGAAATGAGTACTATAACTCTATAGGTTTAGAACTCCACCCTAGAGAGACCTATAATAGAAATAATCTTTGCTTTCAAGAAGCATATAATCTATGATGACCTTTATTGGAGGAACATGTGACTCTAGGTCATGCCTTGATGGCGAAAAGAGGTTTTAGCTTTACATACCTTACTTCGAGACTGTCTCTCCCTTATGTAGCATCATTGGTTTCCATCAAACACTCCTTATCTATGACATAACAACATATTTAATAGTATAAGCGACTAACCAAGAAATATGGTGAGGTCGGGAAGATGATAATAGCTTACGAGCAATAAGCTTAGAAAATAAGATAATTAAATGGTGTATCATCACACCTCTCTATTTTCCCCTTATCAACTGAACTATGACAACCTATGAAGTCAACATTAATCCCTCCATCAATTCCTTACAAAATGCAGCCCATTTCATATCCCAAACAGGGTCATAAACTTGACCGCTCGACTTTTAAATACTGCCTCGAAAGTTCTTTATTTAGCAGCGTTTAAATGACCCTTTAAGCTCATAGATTAAGTTGGGCGAGAATTATAGCATTTAATACAGTGATAGGAAACCAAATAATATATAAATAGCATCTTCAATCCATTTAGGCATTTTATCAAACACTTGACGAGGGACAAGCTTGCAAGAGCCATAGAAATCGTGTTTGCTATACCTAGCGTTCCTCCTTATTGCAACAAGCTTGCTGCCTCAATACACCACAATACACACCTCATTTAGTCAACAATACATCCATTACACCCCTCTACATACTCCCTCCTCACCGAATATATTAGTTACAATGGGCAAAACATGGACTCACGGCTTCCTTTCACCGTCCCGTGAGTCCTACCCGTAAACTATACATAAAACAACTCTTAGAGTCATATTTATACGTATAGAAGAGAATCCATACCTTTATAAATAAGAATACAATCCCTGCACCCTTTTTATCTTCAAGAACAACATCTTTTCCTTCAATAAAACACTTGACTAAGTATGTTTCCGTGACCTACTATGAAAAATACACTTGATTCTTGAAGGAATTCACTTACCTTAGGCTAGGGAGGTCTTGAGATGAAGAAGAACTGAAGAAAACAAGTTTTAAGCAGGTCCCTTATGTTCTGATATGTATGGGAGACTAAATCCCAAAGTTTCAATATAAATACACCTATTTTGCCCGACTTACCCAAGGCTGCCACATGTCCCGCAGTGATTGGGCAGTACGCGTGTCTATAGTAAAATATGCATAACTCTTTACTCCGAACTCATATGGATGAGAGGTTTGTTGAGTTGAAAACTAGACTCAAATACTTTTAATTTGGTTTTTCATAGGACCTCTAAATCATTTTATATTGGGAGATATACCCGTTACAAATAAGACCTTGTACTAGCTTGCTTGAAATAGTCCACTGTAGTGAATCCTTCAATTTGAACTTTTGTTCCAAGTCTCCATTTGGTCTATAACCTTGGTATATCACTTCAAATGTCTTACTATAAGCATCCCTTGCATAATTATCCATTCACAACCTTATCCTCTTGGTTCATAATGATTCCTTCATGTTTACGAGTTGCACGCGTATCTTAAGTTTGGGGCACTACATTATCCCCCCCTTGGTATCATTCATCCTCGAATGAAGGATACGACTCAAAATTATTCTAACTCTACCTTTTTCCAAAAAAAAATTGTCAGAGTTTCCCTTGTAAACTGGCCTATCCGAAACCTGTCAGCTAACCAAAACACATACCATACGCTTCACAGAGCATCACAACAAGAGAATAATATTCAACAGGTATCAATGAGGCTCCGCTTGGCCTTATAGGAATGAAAACTATTGTAGTTAATATAGCTTAACTCATACTCCTTCAACTTTACATCTCAACTCTCAGGAACATATAGAACTCTTGAATCATAGGCACGTATCAAGTACCTGAACATTTAGCATATTGATAAAATAGTATTAAGAAATATGACTAAAATTGATACTTGAATGAAAGGAGTAATGAATTTAAAAATCTTCTAGTTGTTCCTTGAATAAGTGTGGATATTTGCCCCTCATGTCGGCCTCTGCTTCCCACGTGGCTTCTTCTACATTCTGACTTTTCCATAGGACTTTAACTGAAGTTATTTCTTTCGTTCTCAATTTTCTGATTTGTCTATCTAGTATGGCCACTGGGACTTCTTCATATGATAAATCTCCTGAGAGCTCTATACCCTCTAATGGGATAACTTAAGAAGGATCTGCTAAGCATTTACGTAACATAGACAAGCAAAAGACTGGATGCACTGCTGCTAACTCAGGAGGTAAATCAACCTCATAGGCTAGTTGGCCAAATCTCTTTAGGATTATATAAGTACCAATATATCTAGGGCTAAACTTACCTTTCTTTCCAAATCGCATAACCCCCTTCATAGGCAATACTTTCAAGAATACCCAGTCATCAACTTGAAACTTTAAATCTCTGCGCCTCACATCTGTATAATATTTCTGTCGCCTTTGAGCGGTCTTCAGCTGCTCTTGTATTAGCTTTACCTTTTCAACTGCTTGATGGAGAAGATATGGTCCCAATATTTGAGTCTCACCTATATCAAACCAACCAATAGGTGATCTATATCGTCTCTCGTAAAGAGATTCAAATAGATCCATGCCAATACTGGAGTGATAACTATTATTATAGGCAAATACTATCAAGGGCAAATGATCATCCCAATTGCCTTTAAAGTCCAGAATGCATGCTCTCAATATTTCTTTGAGTGTATGAATAGTGCGCTCGACTTGACCATCCGTCTGTGGATGGAATGCGGTGCTAAGGTTCACTTGTGTTCCCAAACTCTCCTGGAATGACCTCCAAAAATATGAGTTGAACTGGGCACCCCTATCTGAAATGATGGACATTGGGGTTCCATGCAAGCGAACAATCTCTCTTATATATAGCTTGGCATAATCTTCTGTGGTACTGGTAGACTTAACTGGTAAGAAGTGAGATGATTTTGTTAATCGATCAATGATCACCCAAATAGAGTCATGCTTGTGAAATGAGGAAAGCAAACCTGTAACAAAATCCATATTAATGGCCTTTCATTTCCATACTGGAATGCTCATAGTCTGAGCTAGGCCACCAGGCCTTTGATGTTCTGCTTTCACTTGCTGGCAGTTGGAGCACTGTGCTACAAACTCTGCTATATCCCTTTTCATGCCATTCCACTAGTAGACCTCTTTAAGGTCATGGTACATCTTTGTAGAGCCTGGATGAAAGGAATACCGATAACAATGTGCTTTAGCCATTATCTGTTGTCTTATACCATCTACATTAGGAACACACAGTCTTCCTCGACACGTTAAGGAACCATCCCCCGCCATCTTAAATGCTGAAATTTTTTATTGTCGGATTCCTTCTCTGTACTGGAGTAATAAGGGATCATCATATTATTTTTCATTCACTACAGCCACTAATGATGAATCTGTAGTGTTTTGCACAACCACACCCCCATCTTCAGAATCTAGAAGTCGAACTCCTAGACTGGCTAATCTGTGAACATCTCGTGCTACTTCATGTTGAGCGGGTGACAAATGTGCTAGGCTGCCCATAGAAACACGACTGAGAGCATCCGCTACAATGTTAGCTTTACCGGGGTGGTAGAGAATATTGACATCGTAGTCTATCAGCAACTCTAGCCACCTTATCTGCCTTAAATTCAACTCCTTTTGCTTGAAGATATATTGGAGACTCTTATGGTCTATAAATATGTCAGCATGTACCCCATACAAGTAGTGGCGCCAAATCTTAAGGTCGAATACAACTGTTGCAAGCTCTAAATCATGTGTGGGGTAGTTTTGTTCATGCTTTTTCAATTGTCGAGAAGCTTATTCTATAACCTTCCCATGTTGCATCAAGACGCATCCTAGGCCGACACCCAAAGCATCATAATAAATGGCATACCCTTATGTGCCCTCTAGTAAGGCCAATACAGGAGTTGTAGTCAATCTATCTTTCAGCTCTTGAAAGATTCTTTCACAAGCATTTGACCACTGAAATTTGGCTGCTTTCTGTGTTACTTTAGTCAATGGGGCATAAATAGAGGAAAATCCCCCCACAAACCTCTTGTAATAACTGGTGAGCCCCAAGAAACTATACACTTCTGTCAGAGTGGTAGGTCGAGGCCATCTCTTCACATCCTGTATCTTCTGAAAGTCCACTTTGATACCTTCATCAGAGACCATATGGCCAAGAAAAGCCATTGAGTTCACCCAGAACTCACATTTAGATAACTTGGCATAAAGCTGGTGTTCTCTAAGAGTCTGTAGAACTGATCTGAGATGGTCTGCATGCTTTGCCTCATCACGTGAATATATCAAGATATCATCTATAAATACAATCACGTATATATCAAGAAAGGGTTTGAAAACCCTATTTATCATATTCATGAAGGCTGTTGGGGCATTCGTCAGTCCAAATGACATGAAAAGGAACTCAAAGTGCCTATATCTAGTTCTGAAGGTTGTCTTAGGAATAACAACTTCACGTATCCTTAACTGGTGATAATCAGATCTTAAGTCAATCGTTGAAAAACATTTAGCTCCCTGCAACTGATCAAATAAATCATCTATTCTGGGTAGGGGGTACTTATTCTTTATTGTCACTCTATTCAACTTCCTGTAATCTATACACATTCGCATTGTTCCATCCTTCTTACGTACAAATAGTACTGGAGCGCCCCATGGAGATATGATGGGTCGAATAAAACCTTTGTCAAGTAGATCTTTCAACTGCTTCTTTAGCTCTTTCAACTCTGTTGGTTCCATTCTATAAGGCGGAATAGATATAGGCCAGGTATCGGGATCTAGGGCGATACCAAAGTCAATATCTCTAACTCGAGGTAATCCAGGAAGTTCATTGGGAAAAACATCTGGATATTCATTCATAATGGGTACAGACTGAAGAGTTGACACACGTTTCTCTACTTCAAGGTCTCTGACATGGACTAGGTGATATAAACACCCTTTTGTTATAAGCCTTTGTGCCTTAAGATAGGAAATAAACCGTCCTCTAGGAATCACAGCATTCCCTTTCCACTCCAAGACTGGTTCTCCAGGGAAATGAAATCGAGCAACCTTAGATCGATAATCAACTATAGAGTAACAAGAGGATAGCCAGTCCATGCCCATAATGACATCAAAATCAACCATGTCCATCTCTATCAAGTTAGCCAATGTATCATGGCCACATACTATTACTAGACACCCATAGTAGATCCTTTTAGCTATAATAGACTCTCCTACTGGAGTTGATACTACAAATGGCTCACATAATAACTCTGGCTCTATTCCAAACTTCTTAGCAACAAATGGAGTAACATATGACAGGGTCGCCCCTGGATCTATCAATGCATAAACATCATAAGAGAGGTTGGATAAGGTACCTGTAACCACATCTGGAGAAGCCTCTAAATCCTGTCGGCCTGCTAATGCATACATTTGATTTGGGCCAGCCCTCGAACCTGAACCTCTACCTCTACCCCTACCTATACCTCTGCCTGTCTGTGCCTGAGGATCACACGATGAAGGTGGTGCTGAAGAAGAGGATGCTCCTACAGAGCCTGTGGACAGTGATCTATCACCCCTTCCCTCAGCTCTAAGTCTAGGATAATTATGCATCTTGTGACCCTCGAATCCAAACCCATAACCTACCTAGGTGGACCTCTGCTGGAGAAATCCCTGTCACTTCTGTGATACCTGCCATCTACCCTGGTCCTCTTACTCTGCTCCTTTTCTGATCTACCTGCCCTGCGGTCACGGATGCGATCCTCTGCCTGCTGTGCATATGCCATCAGTCTAGCAATATCCATATCATTATTAAGTGCAGCAACCGCACAAGAGTCAATCAAATGATCTCCGAGGCCACCCACAAAGTAATGCATCCTCGCCCTCTGGGTGCTGACCATGTCTGGAGCAAATCTGGTCAGCTGCGTAAATCACATGATATACTCCTTAGCACTGAGGTTATTCTATCATAAGGATAGAAATTCATCCACCCTCGCTTCCCTGAGCTCTAAAGGTAAAAAGTGATCCATAAAGGCCCTCGAGAATTCTTCCCAAACTGCTGGAGGGGCGTTTGGGCCCCTGGAATCGACCCACATCTCATGCCAGGCAATGGAAACATCTTTTAGCTGATAGGATGCCAATTTCACAGCCTCAGTCTCAGATATATGCATAACCCTGAAGATTCTGTTGATCTCATCTATAAACTATTGAGGGTCCTCTTTCACAATAGATCATGTAAACACCGGGGGATTCATCCTAAGGAAATCACGAACTCTGGATCCGGCAGTGTCCCCTTGAATAGTGTTACGTGTAAAAACATTATGTCCTTAGACTTGAGCAGCTACTAACTAGGTAAACAATTGTATTGCTCCTCTAAGATCCTGTTCTGAGGCACCTGGTGGTGGTACATGCAGTGTAAAAACTATTGGTGATGCTACTGGAGGCGTAGAAACTCTTCTATGCCCTTCTGTTCTAGGCACCTGAGGATTTGGCAAGACCTCTTGAGCTATGGTCTGATCCGCTAATACTGGAGAATGCTCTATAGTGGCTGCCTTCTGAGTAGTGCTGGTAATGGCCCTATGACCTACATTATCCATATCTTTAGTAGACATGATTTGTATCACAAATAAGAAGAATATGAGTCAGAAATAACTTTCTATGACTTAGCTCTACTGCAGGATCTAGATTTTAATAAAAGCTCATATTCCTAAATGCTTGTGTAGTCCCTTAATTATAAATGTGGCGCGCAACACATTCATAAGGAAGTTCCTACTAGACACAGCTTCTTAGACTCTCTGGGACACTTGAACCTTGTGCTCTGATACCAAGTTTGTCACGCCCCTAGCTAGGAGGGGTGGACGTCAAGTGAGTTATACGATCAACTGCTAAACATATATACTAAACTCATGCTAAAGTTGTAAACTAATAAGAAAAAATATGGGCATCAACATGTGTTTACATATTCTGAAACATAGATAACTGAAGGGCCCACAAGACTAACTGTACAGCTGAAACAAGACTATGTCTAAGAAGCCTCTAAAGAGTCTGCAACTAAAAATATGATAACTAGTCGGGACAGGGCCCCGACATACCCAACATATGATATGTACATGAATCCAAAACATGTGACCTAGGCATCTAATAGCTCCAGAGAGAGGTGGAGCATACCAACTGATCAACTGGAAGGCACTGGTCTACTGTGGATGTTTGCTAGCCTGAGTACCTGTGCTTGCATTCATAAAATGCAGCGCCCAAATATAAAGGGACGTTAGTACATATGAAACATGTACTGGTATGTAAAGCAGACTCAATAACAAGTAGACATGTAAGAATGCTCACTGAATTGAATATCAAAGATAGGAAAATCCGAGCATACACATACAATGAATGTCATCTGAAACTTAAAATGAAACTATTACAATGACCAATATCAGGGGTCTTTATATAACGTCTTATACACTACTTAATTACATATGTTTAAAATCCCTAAAATTTGCCTAGGTGACTTCTTTACCCTTTTATATAGCTTATCTACTCTTTATGTAATACTAATTGTCAGGAAGTCATAAGATGGCCTGCTGTCAGTGATCGGTGACACCTTTTTATCATCTTTAGCCAACTATCACAACCATGTGTGAAATCTCATAGTCTGGATAACATCGTATGTCAAGGTACGCTCTCCAGGGCTCCTGTAAGGTCTATCCGTAGGCCTGTGTAGTCAGGGGAATACACGACGGGAAGTTCCAGCTAACTCTGTCTGAATTTTGTGCACAGAATAGCGTCGCACGTAGTGGCTCTAATCATACCCACCCCACGCTGCAGAGTAGGCTATAATCTCATCTTGCTTGTAAAGGCTCATAGTAAGCAACTTATGAATCATATAACTCGTTATCTGAATATTTATTACTTTCTTTTAGCTTAAGAATCATATATCTATGTGATCTATATACTCAGGTCTATTTTGTGGCCGATTAATTTCTCTAAGTTCGTGATATATATGCTCGGTAACTTCTAAGAGTTTCAACTGAAGACATGTATGATCGTCTGAAACATGTGACTTCTTTTACTAGAAATGAGTACTATAACTATATAGGTTCAGAACTCCACCCGAGAGAGACCTATAATAGAAATAATATTTTCTTTCAAGAAGCATATAATCTATGACGACCTTTATAGGAGGAACATGTGACTCTAGGTCGTGCCTTGATGATGAAAAGAGGTTTTAGCTTTACATACCTTACTTCGAGACTCTCTCTCCCTTATGTAGCGTTGTTGATTCCCGTCAAACACTCCTTATCTATGACATAACAACATATTCAATAGCATAAGTGACTAACCAAGAAATATGGCGAGGTCGGGAAGATGATAATAGCTTACGAGCGACAAGCTTAGCAAATAAGATAATTAAATGGTGTATCATCACACCTCTCTCTTTTCCCCTTATCAGCTAAACTATGACTAACTATGAAGTCAATATTAATCCCTCCATAAATTCCTTAAAATATGCAGCCCATTCCATATCCCAAACAAGTTCATAAACTTGACCCCTCGACTTTTAAATACCGCCTCGGGAGTTCTTTAATAAGCAGCATTTAAATGACCCTTTAAGCTCATAGATTAACTTGGATGAGAATTATAACATTTAATATAGTTATAGGAAGCCAAATAACATATAAACAACATCCTCAATCCATTTAGGCATTTTATCAAACACTTGATGAGGGACAAGCTTGCAAGAGCCATAGAAATCGTGTTTGCTATACCTAGCGTCCCTCCTTATCGTAGCAAGCTTTCTGCCTCAATACACCACAATACACACCTCATTTAGTCAACAATACAACCATTCCACCCCTCTACATACTCCCTCCTCACCGAATATATTAGTTACAGTGGTCAAAACAAGGACTCACGGCTTCCTTTCACCGTCCCGTGAGGCCTACTCGTAAACTATACTTAAAACAACTCCTAGAGTCATATTTATAGGTATAGAAGAGCAGCCATACCTTTATTAATAAGAATAAAATCCCTAAACCCTTTTTATCTTTAATAACAACACATTTTCCTTCAAGAAAATACTTGACTAAGTATGTTTCCGTGACCTACGATGAAAAATACACTTGATTCTTGAAGGAATTCACTTACCTTAGGATAGGGAGGGCCTGAGATGAAGAAGAACAGAAGAAACCAAGTGTTAAGAAGGTCCCTTATGTTCTGATATGTATGGGAGACGAAATCCCACAGTTTCAATATAAAACACCATTTTTGGCCGACTTACCCAAGGTTGCCACATGTCCCGCAGTGATTGGGCAGTGCGCGTGTCTATAGTAAAATGCGCAAAAAGTTTTACTCCAAACTCGTATGGATGAGCGGTTTATTGTGTTGAGCACTAGACTTAAATACCTTTAATTTGGTACTTTGTAGGACCTCTAAATCATTTTATATTTGGATATATACCCATTACAAGTAAGACAATGTACTAGCTTGCTTGAAATAGTCCACCATAGTGAATCCTTCAATTTTAACTTTTGTTCCAAGTCTCCCTTTGGTCTATAACCTTGTTATATAATTTAAAATGTCTTAGTATAAGTTTCCCTTTGTATAATTATCCATTCACAACCTTATCCTCTTGGTTCATAATGATTCCTTCACGTTTATGAGTTGCACGCGTATCTTAAGTTTGGGGCCCTACACGATGGGGTTTTGGTTATGGGATAGGGTGATTATCAATTCGAACCTATTCTCGCTTAATGACGTGAATAGAATTGGTCATGGGTAAGATTTTCTTATCTATCGATCAACAATCTTATATCCGATGATCTCAGTTAGAGCATCATTGGTTTGATCAATAAACAACCAATCTAGCTTGGGGAGGTCACACTATCTCTAGCTTAGACCCTAAAATGGGAGAATGCAACGATAAGAGCTATCTCTAGCCTCAAATCTGAGTGGAATTCCAAGTTCCCACTAGTAATTTCACATTCGAAACTATGAAATCCTTTCTCAAGCAATCACATATTCAAGTAATGAAAATTAATAATTGCAACCACCAATTTTAGGATTAAAACTTGGTAAAATTACTAGACCCATGTCAATTAAGCAATTATAAGCTAGAATAGATAATACCCACACCCATTTCTTAAGCACCCATCATCAATACACCCCTAAACAAGAGAATTTAGCCACTCATAGTAAGAGAGAAAGAGATACCAGCTGGGTACTTCAAAATCCCTTCCATTAGAGCTGAATCTCAATTTCTAGATTCAATTTGAGCACAAAAGTGTTAACCAAGAGAATTAGATTGAAACCCTCTTCTCAATGGAGGTGAAAAACTTAGTCTCTAAGCTAAAAACTCTTCAAAATATTCATAATGAAAAAGTTTTTTACAATTGTGCATGAATAGACCTTTTATAGTTTCCCAAAACGTCACTAAAAATTATGACAAAAATGCCCTTTGGGAGGTGTGCGGTGCGACGTTTGGTTCGCATATTGTGATGTGCACGTCGCACACTGCCTCCGTTTGAACCAATGACTTTAGCTAGAATTGGGAGTTCCGTGCGAAAGGGGTGCAGTTCGCACCTCAGGATGTGCATGTTACACAACAACCGCACCCCTTGACAGACTCTTCAGTGACTTTTGCAGCTTGTGCGGAGGAGGTGCGATTCGCACCTCGGCCAGTGCATGTCGCACGGCCACCACATCTCCGATCAGAATCTTCATTTTTTTTTGAACACTTCACACTTCACTCCTTCTGAGCTCTTTTTAGGTCCATTTTCTTGTTTATCATCATCTATCAAAAGTACCGGCATAGACATCAATAAAGGCCATAAGAACCTCTAAATCTATTCAAAACATAGCAATAATTCATGGATATAGGCTCAATAAGTTTGTAGATTACCGACTTATAAAACCCTTAAACTTGAACTATTGCTTTTCCTCAAGCAAGATACTCACAAGGTAAGAAATGAATTTGCTTTAAGCTCAATCAAGGCACAAAACACTACTCTACACTAAAAATTTAAGAAAAAGAATAAACAAAAGACTCAAACAACCTACTCAACTACTATGCTCATCTCAAATTGGACCACCACAAATTCAAGCCAATTGATCAATTCAAACCTTTTCCAAAAGGACATCATTTCTCATTCAAAATCAAGGGAATTTTGCCATTCAAAGCAAGACATTTGAGCTTCTCAAGTCATTGGCATTGACCATCAAGGTTTGCCTCGAGATTTTCCACACAACTTGTCTCATTCATTCCCCTCAATTGAAATAGAGACTTCATGTTTCAATTCGAGTGCATGACGCCACTCACCACAAGAGAGAATCCCACTCACAATCAATCAATTCACAAAACACGGGATTATAGGAGAACCAAGAAGACTCTCACTCTCTCAAGGAAGTTCAAGTGCATATGCGTCGAAACATAGGCTTGCTCGTCATGTATATTGCCACTAATATAGGGTAGCCAAACTCAAAATCACCAAGGACTTGCGGGTTACGATGTTGGCTACGGCTAAGGTGAGGATATCATTTGGATCAAGTGAAAACACCTCCCTAATGCTCTTTATTCTCATTTCAAACAACGCTCATATTTTTCATATTCACCTTGACCTTATTCCTCCCTCACACAACCCAAGATTTCTCCTTTTTACTCATGATTATTCAAACTCCTTATACCACCTTCACTTGGTAGCACATATTTTTGCTTTTCAATTTGCTCATTGGATTGATATTTTGGAGCAATTTTCAATTCAAAATTAAGATGCTACCTTGCACTTGAAGTGCACTTCTTTTCTTCTCCTCCTTTGATCACATGAACTACCAAACTTAGGCATTTGCCTCTGTTATCTTTCGTTCCCCCCAACAAACTTAGGATTTTAGCCTACATTTCATTTTTTTAAGCAATTAGCGAAGATGGGTGCCAAAATAGAGGTTCCAAAAAGGTAAAGGTATTACAAGGTGCCAAAGAACGGTCATAAGTTCAAAAGGGGTTCGCTAGGATTTGATGTCGTGGGAAGTCATTTGGGTGAAGTGGTTGTCACAAAGGGCCTAAGGTAATCTTCCAAGCTCGTTCACACCTAGAATTTTTCCTTGAATCACATTTGGGGAAAGTTCTAGACGACACTTATGCACAAGAATCAAGGTAAAGCCTCACCACACAAGGCATCATGCCACAAGACCTCTTTCATTGGTCTCACAATTAATTGGGGCAAATGATTTTTGACAAGCTATTTCGAGTTCATTACACACTCGGTTACGAGTCAATCAAGCCAAAGCAAGAGTGTGCAAGTCATGACAAGAGAATGCTTCTCCTTAAAAATTCATTTCCCTTCTTCCTTTTATTTTCAAAACAATTTGCCACAAGAAATTTTTTGGTGGGCCCATTTCGAGAAAAGCAACTATGGACTCAATTCTAAACTAAAACGTGGAATTTTCCCTTAAGAAAGTCGCCTCTTAATCTATCATTGGGAAACACCAACCCAGTTTGACACACAAAAACAAAAGAGAAGAAAAAGAAAATAATAAAAAATCTTGCTCCTTGGGAAAGAACCGTGGTATTAAAAAAACCCTCAGAGTTTATTTCTAAACTAATATTAAAAAGGGGAAATCTGAATTGCGCTCTCAGGATTCATTTTTAAACAAGCCTCGGTGTAGGCCTTTAGCGCATTTGCAAAACACGAGTAGTAAGACAATGGAGCATGTAAGACCAACCCGGTAACACAATCTTAATCCACAAAATTCAAGCCCGGCAAGGGCACAAATAAGCTCAAAACAAAACATAAAAACAAAATGAAATCTAAAGGCCCTGCAAGGGAAATAAACATCATAATCATCAAATAATCTAGCAGAATAGAATGTCAACAAGGCCCGACAAGGGAAATAAAATGTCTCAAGCCCACTCACGGGTGCTAACATAAGCAAGTAAAGCCACCCCCTCCCCATAAAAGGAGCATTGCCCTCAATGCTCATAGTGCAATAGGAAGAGGGTGGAACTCCCTAAAGGACAAAGCCTCATTGTCATCATCCAGTTCTTGATCTTCGTGACTGGATAACACTTCATCCTCATAGGCTGCAAAGAAGCTATCAAATGGTCCTGGAATGGAATGAGGTGGAGGCAAGGTGGTCGGATTGGCTTCTACCACATGTGCTTTTCTTTTTTCCTTGCCCATGTCTTTATGGAGGGTCTTGACAGATTTCTCACACTCGTCCACCCATTTGCGCAAATTGAGAAGGCTTTCCACAACTTCTTACATGGCCCACTTGACTGCCCTTATAATTAAACCAGGTAGTTCATTTTACAATTCCCTCAATTGACTCTCATGATTGTAAGTTTTGTCGACCACGTCTTAGAACCTAATGTTAGACAGTGGCCCTCTGGGTGTGGTGGCTAGAGGTGTGGGTGCTTCTGAAGCAGGAGGATATAGAGGAGAGGTATGTATTTCAACATCAGCGTCATCATCCTCGACTTTCATTGACTCCTCTTCCCTATGACTTTTGAATCGAGGAGCGTCCCAGTCAGTCTTCTTGTCAAGATCCAATACACCAATGGCCAGAGTAGGAGTCTCACAGTCGAATAAGGGAACACCGGCTTGCAATGTCACAGTCGAAGAAAGTAACACCGGCTTGCACACAAAGTTTGCTAATTAACACTAGAAAGGGAAATGCATCACAACTCCTTCAAGATTTCCTCTTTATCACCAATGCAATGACCTCACCCACATTGATATAATCTCCTACCATGATTGTAGCTACCAGAATGGCTCCATCATGTGTTATCTTTTGGTCATTTTGAGAAGGTATTAGATGGAAGCGCACAAAGTCATACCATAAGCGTGCCTCGAAGTATAAAGTCAGGCGGGGAATTTCACCTCCTATAATGGCCCAGGGATATGTGTCAGTAGCAATGATGGAGGCATCCAATTCGAGAGGCTTATGCTTGAGAAGTAGCTTCTCTATGAGGTTAGGTGCTGATTCAATTGGATTGCTCCAATAGATGGCAATGATTGCAGTTGGAGTGATCTTGACTTCTTTTTCCTGAACCATAACTGAGTCCAATGCGGGGAATTTCTCACAACATTCTTTGTGGCCTTTAGCATCTTGTGAGGTCTGATATGAGGCGAAGAACTCTTGGACTAACTCCTTGTAATAGGTTCCGGGAACTTCCTGAAATGGTTTCCACTGACGGTTGGCAAACTGATTGGGAATGTTTGGTAAATTACCCCCACCGCATTTAGGTTGAAGCTTTATTCCTCATTGAAGGTCCTGCCCCTATCACGATCATAGTTCACTTTCATGCCCTCCATTTCGAACCGAACTCTCTCCTCCTCTGAGACTTAGTCACAGGAAGATGAGACTTTCTTTTTCCCTTTTGCAATTTGCTTGGAGGAGGCGGGAGTTGTTGGCCTGTGTGAGCTTCTCTCGGCGTTACCCTTGTTAGAATACATGTTCTGCATACAAAGATAGTGAGCCAAAAAAAAAAACTAAGAAAGAGTTAGCAAACTACAAAGGATGGAATGCAACGGATTAGAAAAATAAAGTAGGTGAATGTCGGCATGTGCAGACCACATACAAAATGCACCAGAGAGAGAGTGTGTCGCATGTTCTATCGCCCAAGCAGATAGAATCCTACAAGGATTTTCTATCAAGGTGCGAAGCTGGTCCGATTTGCACCATCAGAATTGCATGTCGCACCAGGTGTCGCCCCTCAGATCAGTGACCTGCTTTGTATTTTCAACATGGTGTGGTGCCTCATGCGACCCACACATCAAGATCTATGCGTCTCATGCGAAGCACACAATGGCACAATTGGAATTTTTGGTTCCTTGTGTTCTTGTGAGTTCCGCATATGACCCATAGAGCAAGATGTGCATAGATACTTGGCACCCCACAACGACCCAATCCGCATTAAACAAGGGGGACAAGGGGTATCATGACCATAACTTTCGGGTACTCAGACTTCCCCAGATTTTCATTGACACAATAGCAAGCAAGAAAGTAACTCAATGACTTCCCTTAAGATGGGCGTTACCCTGTCAATCATCGGAAACATCAAGCCCTCACTTGCACAATGAATATCCATAATTTTAGCAATAATTAACCCCCTCCCCGCACAACATCATATACCCCAAATATAATACTAATCAATAATTATGGGTATACAATCAGAAAAAATCAGCCTTAAGAGTAAACTTTTAATCAAAATCTCATGATAAACGATGATTTACCCTTAAGAATAATGTCACCCAATCTATCATCGGGACAAATCATTCGTTCATCACAAGTGAGTTACTCAGACTTTACGTGAGATTGTTATTGTTGACACTCAATTTTTCCCTTCACATTTTAAATTAAATTTGAGCTTCTTCATCACCCAGATTTGAAAAAGAGGGATATTGCTTCCAATTGTGAGTCAAAGATTACCTTGGAAGCGAAACTGAAAACTGAAAGTTTGATAAAATAAAAGGAATAACCCACATGCCTTCTCACAGGGGTGTGGTTTGATTGTGGTGGAATTCAATCCTCAACTCGCGTTTAAAGAATTTGATAATCCTCTTCAGACTATATCCCAGTTCGCTGCTAAGAAAAAGTTTCACGTTGTGTTGCGTTCATTTTAATGTCATCCACTTTCATGCTCCGCAAAATCTGTGGTAATTTTGCCAATAGAAAATGTAACATATACACGAATATAATTTGTGCAAACCTGATTCAGCATGTCACCCTGAAGGAGGTGACGATCCAATTTGCCTTTTTAGGTGGACGAATAAATCTTGAATGCAACATATCATTTTGAATGGTGTGGCTGCCCAATATGTGTCATTGAAAGGTGGACAACCCATTTTAAGTGTAACATGTCCCTTTAAATGGGTGACTGCCTAACGTGTCTCATTGAAAGACGGACGACCTATTTTGAATGCAACATACCACTTTGAATGGGGTGACTTGCAACGTGTCTCATTGAAAAGCGGATGACATATTTTGAATGCAACATGCCATTTGAACAGGGTGACTGTCCAATGTGTCTCATTGAAAGGAGAATGCCCTATTTTTAATGCAACATGCAACTTTGAATGTGGTGACTGTCTAATGTATCTCATTGGAAGGAGGACGAGCTACTTTAAATGCAACATGCCACTTTGAACGGGGTGACTGTCCAACGTGTCTCATTAAAAGGCGGATGACCTATTTTGAATGCAACATGCCACTTTGAATGGGGTGACTGTGCAACGTGTCTCATTGAAAGCCGGACGATCTATTTTGAATGCAACATGCCACTTTGAACGGGGTGACTACCCAACGTGTCTCATTGAAAGGCGGACGACCTATTTTGAATGCAATATGCCACTTTGAATGGGGTGACTTCCCAACGTGTATCATTTAAAGGCGGACGACCTATTTTTATGCAACATGCCACTTTGAACGGGGTGACTACTCAATGTGTCTCATTGAAAGGCAGACGACCTATTTTGGATGCAACATGCCACTTTGAACGGGGTGACTTTCCAATGTGTCTCATTGAAAGGCGGACGACCTATTTTGAATGCAACATGCCACTTTGAACGGGGTGACTGCCCAATGTGTCTCATTGAAAGGCGGATGACCTATTTTGAATGCAACATGACACTTTGAATCGGGTGACTACCCAACGTGTCTCATTGAATGGTGGACGACCTAATTTGAATGCAACATGCCGCTTTGAATGGTGGACGACCTAATTTGAATGCAACATGCCCTTGGAGGCTTCCTTCATAGTTGGTACGAGGTGCGTTGTTGTAGAGATTTTTTGTAGGGTACTGAGCATGATATGTTCCATTGTAGACCAGATATGGTGAATGTGAAGGTTGTTGGTGATATGAGGTACCTCCTCGAGTCATCACTCCCATAACCTCTTTCTCTTTTTTCTTTCCATTTCCAAAAGAGCCAGTTTGTAAAGTCTTATTAGTGGACTGCAATGCTGTGAAATTTGTTATTTTACCAGTCTTGAGGCCATCTTTAATCATTTCTCCAGTTTTGATAATTTTGATAAAACATTTTCCACTCATTGTTATCGTTCGTTCATAAAATTGTGGGTCAACAGCCTGAATAAAGTAAATGATCATTTCTGCTTCCTTCATTGGGGGGTGTACCCTGGATGCTTCTTCTCTCCAACGTATGGCATAATTGCGGAAGCTTTCAATAGATTTCTCCCTTAGCTTTGTAATAGAGATTCTATCAGGAGCGATCTCAATATGAAACTTTTAGTGATCCACAAAAGTGTCTGCCAAATCATTCCACGAATGCCACTTAGTTACATCCTGCTTAGAGTACCACTCTAAGGCCTTTCCACTTAAACTTTGATTAAATAACTTGATTCTTATGCCTTCATTCTTCCCCACACCAATAAACTTTTCACAATATACCTTCAAGTGGAAGAAAGGATTTTCAGAACCATCAAACTTTTCAAATTTTGGAATCTTGTAACCCGGTGGCAACTCAATCTCATGAAATGCACATAACTCTTCGTATATCACACTTTGGTTATTACCTAGCCCACAAAGACTTCTCATAGCATCTTCCAAATTTTTGAGCTTTCTATTCATTATTTCATCATTGACTGCTTTTGCCTCTTTTTCATTTTCAACATAGTGATCAGCATCTATGTGATGCAGTCCTTGAGTTTGTGTGATAGGTGGAGCAGTGGTATAAGTGTATACTGGTGGAGCATGGTGTGAACCGATACATTCCGAATCTTTGGAGGAGCAAATGTGTACACGAGGGGAACATTTTAAGAAGCATAAGCATTTTGAACTTATTGAGAAGTAGTGAAATGATCCCCCTGATCAAACTCCTCTGAGGTTGGAAACATAGGTCCTTTTGACGAACATCAGGGGGTAGGGTCACGCAGGGTGGGTTTTCAGAAGCAGTTCTGTTTTGCATAACCATGAGCCTTAGTTTAGAAATTTTTTGCTTTAAACTAGCAACGACCTCTGGGTTATTTCTGATCTTGCTGACGTGCCAGAGTCTGCTACGACAGTCAATGGGGGAATTATCTCAGATGAAATGATTGTGTTGATCAAACTGGAGTCCATATTTGAACGAGTCTTTTTGGTAGCCCAAATAAGAAATGGTGAGTTTGTAGTAACTTTCTTGACCTTGGATGAAATTGCTTTCTTCGATCTTTGTGAAGTGAGAAAGTTTGATTACAAACACAAATCAGCCTCTCTAGAGAAAGAAAAACAGTCAAAATGTAAAAGTGTCAGTCTATTGATCGTAATAATTAATCAAAGTATATAAAATAAATATCATTTATTTTGCTTGAAACGGACTAGTCCAAAATTCAAGAAATGGGTCATTTTAAAAGATGATTGAATGGATAGAATTTTGGCCATTCGATGAACTTTTGAGATGAAGGGAGAGGACTTTGAATAAAGTGAGCTACATGTTTTGAAGAAAGGTATAAATGTTCATACTCAATTCAGTAACACGAGTTGAAATTCTGGGAGAAAATATAAAGTAAGAATGTGTTATGAGATTTGAAGGTAACAGAGCCCTAATATTATGATTGACTTATAAATTGATAGAGTATTTGATTAACTGTGGCTATGACTATGAGTGAAAAGATGATTTTTAAGAATGACGAGGTCAACATGAATTTTAACGGTAACCTAATGATGTTTCTGGAAAATATAAAATGTAGAACTTGGGAATTTTAAACGAAATTGATGATGGACCTTTTAAAAGTATTTTAGGAAGACTTAAATTTTGAGTTTATATGCCTAATGACGCTCTAAGATATTGGAATGGAATAATGGACTAGTCACGTTTAAATATTAACATATGTATATTAATCAGACAAGTTAAATAGGCATGGATGAATCAAATTATACAACATTTAGCACATAAATAATATATAACGCGTCCTAACATATATGTGACCTTTTAAGACAAAGCTAAGCCTAACGTTTGAAGGACGTATATGCCGTTTGTAAGACGTTCCATTGCCCTAAAAAGATATTATACAAATATATGAATAAACTAAATGGGGATACACAATAAGAAAAGAGGGAAATAAATAATATCAATCCCACGCAGGGGAACAATCCTAAACTAAACCGCCTTGGAGGTCCACCGTTCTTGAACATGATATTTACGAACACCTTTCAGATGAAGATCTATCTATAAACTAATAAATTTCCAATCCCGAGGAATAATGGTTCGTACAATTCGGCATATATATCCTTCAAATTTATCAAATAGTTGGATGATTGTCTTTTATTGGCCGTGGGCCAATTAGACGCAAGGTGGTCTTCTAATAGACTTAATATCCCTTGAATATTAAGACGTCTTAGGTCAATACCTATTTACGGAATTTGGTTTCGCTCTACGCTAGTTAACTAGAGTGGGTTTGAAAAGAAGACCGGGAACCCGAGTAGACAATTGTGGGATGATACAATGAACAAGTGCTGGCCAACCTTAAACTAACTAATTGCTCATTGTTTCAAAAATTTCAATTTTTTAAGTGGAGAAGTGACCGCGAAGTCACGGGTAATCACTTTTTTCCTAATTCATTCTAAGTTTGCCATTTGGCAGAACCTGTATGCCATGAATGCAACAATAATAACTGAAGTGCAAATTACAATTATTACAAATAAAAGTTAGCCAAACAAATAAAATCCTTTTGGTTAGAACCTAGATGAATCCCCAGAAGAGTCACCATTCTATTACGATCATTTTCCAAAATTAAAAAAAAATCATAACTTTCGTGGCGAAAAATTCATTCATTTGATTTTATTTTGATTTTTTTTTTATTAAAGAGTGTTTAAAGAGAGAGAATCGCCACTTAATTTTAGAAAAATTAAGAAATCATTTTAAAAGGTAATTTTAAAAGAAAACCTTTTATTTTGAAAACCAGAGAAAGGGTAAGGGTTCAAGTTAAATTCGAAAGAAGGTGTTAGGCACTTTCGAAAATCCACAAAGTGTGGTTCCCGATGGGTTAAATTCGTAAGAAGGTGTTAGGCACTTTCAAAAATCCACAAAGTGTGATTCCCGATGGATTAAAACTTGTTTGGCTAATTTTAAAAATCTTAATTCATTTGAAAAAAACATAAAGTTATTTGAAAATTTTATTTAAAAAGAATAGAATTTTTTTGTTACTTAGACATTCATATTTATTCCAAGTAACGAAATAAATTAAACGTCCAAAGTTTCAAATAATTCTAACTTTAACAATTTATCCGAGTAAAGATTTCGAACTAAATAATTAGTCCAACTCCTAAACATGGATTTGAGCTACTTAATAACTATGAAGGGACATAAAATATTCCTCAAGTCATTCTATTGAGCTTAAGTTTTCCTAAATAAAATGAATTTGAATAAATAATAAAAGGCAAGTCATTAATCGTCCACATGAAGAAAATGAAGAAATTTGATAAATAATTGAACTCTCTTGAGGATTCATCTAAGTTATTATGTGAAATCAAACAAAAAAAAAGTTAGGGTAAGAAAAATAAAGCGCAAATAAATAATATAACAGTTGGACTAATGCCCAAAATCAGCTGTAATATGCTGGTATTCCGATTTGTTACCATCGTTGTGATGCTGCTGCTATTAATATGTAGCTCTTTCAAAGTATGTTCGAGTCTTCTTGTATTACTTAGGATATTAACCCCAGAATTTTCTTAGCATCTGTTCATAGTTGGAAGAGGCTGACTCGGGAACAAAGATGTATGTTGGGTTGAAAGTTGAAACCCATCACATAAAATGCTGGAAAGGATGAGTCCACAATTGGACTCATATCGACATCACATGAAAAGGAAAGAAACAGAGAAATATTAGTAAAGGAACGAGACTACGATACTACTATATTGAATTCATAGACCATAGGTTACTAGTGAAAAATCAGGCTTCGCATTCGTTAACATGATTCCTAGCAATCCAATCTTTTCTTTAGCTAATCTTAACAAATTGACATATCTCCAAATTTAATCATACTCTGACGTAGAACCGACCACGAGCAGTAGCTTTTCAAGGATTGACATTCAACAAGGCAGTGATTAACTTAAACAGGGAACCTTGGAAAATTATTGACAGCCCATAAAATGTCTAAACTTGAGCCTAGTAAAATATTTTTTTGGGCAGAATTTTAACAGGTGAAAACAGGTTTGTTTTTATGCTAAGTAGATAGTGATGAATTCCTAATGAAAGATATGCTCAAATTTGATACTAGTTTGATTAAAAGAAGGTAGCAAATCTGAACAAAAAGCCAAAATCTCTTCAGTTCCTATATTTATCAAGACATGGTTGTCATCTAGTTTTATATCCTAAAAGATGTCATAAGAATGTTATCATGCCACAAAAAAAAGACCATTTCATTAGTGAAACTTGATGGGAACTTAAGTTTTACACTAAGAGTAATCATAATACATTTGTCACGACATGGAAACTCAATGAAATGAGGCTAAAGTATGTTGTATCAAGCATGTTGAATGTTTAAACAAAAGGATTATTAATCATTTTCCTTTTAAATTACTCCGATAAGCAGTGAATTACATTCAGTCAAACAATTCACTCTAATCAACGGCTAAACAACAGCTAAAAATAGACTTCATAAATCATCTTTTATCAAGTAACATTCAACTAAATGCCATATTTAATCAAAAAGTAAGGAGTTTGAAGCAGATTCACTCATGGTTTCAAAATAAATTCTCAGGGAACTCTTCTAAGGTTTTTTCTAGAACGCATAATGAACTATCTCAAGTCATTAGGCATATGAAACAGAAAAATACAATGAGGTGCTAAAACTCAAACAATCTATAAAAATTTACTATAAGGAAATCTAAACAGCCAAGTAGGAAAAGAGAGAGCAGAACCTAAAACAAAGAAATGAGAATATTATCTTTCTTGGGGGCAATGACAGGGTTCGACGAGCTTCGTCAGAGAACTTCCACCCATCGAAACTAGAAACAATTTTGTCGGAGAAAACGAAGAGACTTTTAGAGTATCTTTTCTCTGAAATCTTTGGTTACGTGAGATTAATGAAATGCTCCACCAGAATCTTCAAATATTTCCCCAAAAGTCAGCCCTTAACAATAAAAAGAGAGGGACAATTTATAGGAGAAATTGGGGTAAAAGAGGGGGCGAAACATAGGGGTTTTGGGGCAAACCACTTGGTGAAAATTCAAAATTCAAACGGGAATTTGCCCTAATCAATTGAGATGGAGCCATGTAGTGTACTATTGAGTACGAATTGAGAGGAATAAACTGCAATTCAAGGGCTTAGAGGACACCTGGGGGGTTTCTAGGTTCTTCTAGACCCTGCCAGCGAATCGATTGTACGAGTTTGAGAGGGAATGAATGGAATTTGACAGAGTTGGAGCGATTTGGGCGTCGTTTGGTGAGTTGATGATGGTGCTTGAGCTTCTGGGTGTTTGTTCTTTGAGAGAGAAATGAAGAAAGAAGGAGGAGAGGTGTGAATGTGCGCGTGTGGTTTGTTGTGTACCTATATGTGGGTATTCTGAGAGTAATATTTGTTAAGAGGAGAAAGAGTGGGCCAAGTTTGGGCTGTCTAGTGGGCTGTTTTGGGTGGTCTGAAAGATGGAAATTATTGGGCTAAAAGAGGGCTGAATAAAGGGGTTAAAGAATTTAGGAGCTGGCCAGATTACTTTGCAAATATGGCCATATTTGGTTTAAGAAATAGCCAGATTGAAATATTTAGAGAAATCAGACTAAAATTTGAATAGACGAATTTGTTTAAATTGAATACTTGAGCTTCTTTAACTTAAATAAAGTAAAAATAACTATTTTTTTAAAAACAGAACCACTTTATAAAATTAAAAGACTAATTATTCAAATAATCTCCTTTTTTAGGAAAACAAAAGCTTCTCAATTTAAACACGGTTTTCACTCGAAAATCATTTTCGAAAAATATTTTCTAAGTAAAATCTATTTAATTCCATATAGTTCAATACAGAAAGTATATACTCTTACTTAAAATAACAAGATTAGCATGAAAATTGATTTTGAGGACATTTAGTTTTATAAGAACAATTATTTTGAAATTGTTTTAAATTGAAGAAGCTCAAATTTAATTTAAAATGTGAAGGGAAAAATTGAGTGTCAACAATAACAATCTCACAGGTCAGATATATCAGGAAACCAATATTCCTAGCACTCGATTATATTTGCACAAAGAGGCCTAAATTAAAGCAGATCATACAAAATAATCTAGTCCTAGATAAAGCCTGTGCTAGATCTAATCTAATCACTTAGTCATATTGTTCTTGCTATGCCCCTAGACGATAGAGAAGGTTCAGGCAATTCAAATGGCCAAAACCTTCGGGAGGAAGATCCAACAAGGCTATGACTAAACAAGGCTATGATTGTAATCAGGGACGGAGCTACCTTAGCCCGAGGGGTGTCCAGCGACACCCCTTCGTCGAAAAATTACATTATATAGATAGGTCAATTTTTGATTTTATAGGAATATATATTAGTGTTGACACTTTTTGACACAAGTTGAAGGTTTGGTCCAGCGGTTGCGGCCTTGCTAAAGCCCTCCTAGGTTGCGTGTTTGATCCTTTCTGGCCGCGTATTTCATTTTTTTACTACAGTGCATTTATTTTTTTATATTTTGACTCCCCTTCATGAAAAATCTGGCTCCGCCACTGATTGTAATATTTCTGTTTTGTACTCTCAATCAAGAAAGGCACCAGGTTTCAATTGCTTCTCCCCAGATTTAATACGTAAAAAATGTGCGACTTTGAGAGAGTTTGGGGCTAAAATAGTCCCTTAACTATTAGAGTAGGTTCATTTTGGTCCTTCAAATATAACTCTGAGCATATTTAGTCCTTAACTTTACTAAAGTGGAGCACTTTTGATCTCCCTAACAAAATCCGTTTAAAAATAATAGTGTTAAACCCATGTGGCAACCCACGTGACTTGTAAAATACAAACTCATAGAGGTTAAGTGTTAGCTATTATGAGTATATATTTAATTTTACACGCTCTTAAACACAATTAAGAAGAAATTCGCACACCCCTCACCAAATTACTAGCTACGTCACTGACTTTAAGACCATTTTGTTACTGCAATTAAGAAAATTGTTATTTTTTTCGAGTGGGCAGATCATTGTGTTCTAAAATATTGTCTTCAAATATAAATAGCTACTACTATATTAATCCTAAAAAATTAAGAAGACAAGAAAGAAAGAAAATGTATATCAATTAAGAAAGAGATAACACTGTCAAATTTACACCGTTAGAAAATTATCATTTCCGTTAATTTTTAATATTATTATGTTAGGAAGATCAAAAGTGTTTCACTTTAGTAAAGTTAAGGGACTAAATATGCTCAGGATTATATTTGAGGGACCAAAATTAACCTACTCTAATAGATGAGGATAATTTTAGCCCAAGACTCACTTTGAGACTTTTAAGTGCGACTTTATTCAATGTACTTCATTAATTTTTTGAGTTAAAGTAGATTTTTTCGAGATGGAGATTGGGATGTACTACGGATTCTCCTCTACTGCTTCAGCTACACACAAAGAAACGGATTAGTGGATTGATGATGGAAATGGTAAAAAGGTACATTTAAAGACACTTACATGCATCTATACCCCAAGAACACGGGACATTGCACCTCTCATGGGATCTTCAGGAACTCTCATCCACTTGTTCCTGCATCCACTGGGGAACACACCTTTAAGAGGCAGATTAGTCACTGGCATCAAGATCTGAAAGAAAGAGAGAGTAAAGGTACAACTTACTTTTGTGAGTAGAAAAACAAGCCCAGCTTCCACGAAATAAGGCCAGGTTGATTGATGATCCAGATGAGATGAGAAGGAGACGAAGCTTCGAGTTGCAGAGCATCATTAACGGTGCCATCTTTGTTCAACTGAGCATAAGGAGAGGAAATGGATTAGGAAACCCTATTTTTAGGAGGCTGTTTTTATCTGACTTGGTTTGATTTGGATCGGGTAAAACAAAATAATAATTTTTCTTTTAGTCTTTTCTTTTTGCGCTTAATTGATCCCAATTATGTTATTAAGCTTCAGTTGGATTTTTTTTATTATTAATAAAAGAGCTACGAGCTCCAAATTTGCATAATAAAGGTACTAGCTACTTAAACAATCACCATTTATTTAGAAAGTGACTTAATTAGTAATAACATATTTAATGAACAAAAATTTCTGTTTTGTAGTTTTCTTTTATAAAATGTTTGAGCCACTATGAACATTAAAGTTGAACCACCAATTTAAAATAAATCTACAATAAATATAACTAATCAAATAATGTTTTGTGGCTTCAATTCCTGCTCCAGTTTGTGGGGCTATTGGCCATCATATACCCCGGATAATCATTCATTCACTTTTTCTTTTCCTTTTTAACCGTGCGTGTTTCTCGTATTCCTTGAGCATTGCTACAATTTTCAAAATTCTAAGAAGAAAAATAAATAATACAAAAAAGGAAAAAAATAAGAGAGTAATTTTTGGAATAAAAATGGCACCTCAAATGTTAGTTCTTGCTCTAATATTTTTTGTTGTCTCAATAAGCATGGCCTCCGCGACATCAAATGCCCCAGCAACTTCTCCAAATGCTGCAGAAAGCCCAGTTGATAACAATGTCATTGGCACCCTCGACGGAACTGTAGGAGGCGCTGCACCTGTTGGTGGACCAGTTCCTGATGGTGCTTTCGCTAACCTTTCTCCAGAGTCACAATCTAGTGGCGCCACCATTAACCCTAGGCTCTCAACCATTGCCACTACCATCGTCTACTCCGTTGTGGCCGGTTCCTTCCTTTTATAAAGAATACATGTTTGCAATGCACCAACCAAGAATTTTCTCAACATCAATATCCCTTCAAATAAATTGAGCTCAATTGTCCCAATAACTGTATTTAATCCTTTTCTATTTATCTTTCTTTGTTCTTAGTCCTTGATTTATTAAAGGACAACGTCTTCACAAATAAAAGAAAATGTTTGTATCAATTTTTTTCTAGATCTTAAGATGAGCACTAAAAGTGAAGTACACGACACGCACCCTTGATATCCACATGTTTCTCTCTTAATTATCCAATAATTAATTAACAGAAGTACATAGAACTTGTGTGCTTATAATTACCATTACTTCATTATTTCACATTTTAATTTAGTGGTTTTAATGATATATAATGAGAAAATAATAAACATTAAGATTGAAATACGTACCATTGTATTTAGGTTAATTATTCATATAATATTTAGGTAAAATCACAAAATTAAACATATCATATTTCTTTTACTCATAAATTAGTATCGGAATTATAATTTCACATCTGTCTTTCAAAATAATTTAGTCCTCATATCAAATGACTTGGATATTATGAATAGTATTTCTATGGACACGTTGTTGTAGGCCCCCCAAAAAGACTTTTTTATGAGATAAAGGCACAAATATTTTTTATTAGGTGAAAGGGTCCCTATTAGGATTACGACTAGTAAAATCATCAGAAAAAGTTATCTGACCTTCGAAACTAGCTTTCATGTTTAAAAAATAAATTTTGGTCCAATATTTTCTTTTAAAAAAATAAAACAATGACTTATCCAAAACAGATACCACATTTTAAATTGCTATTTCATCTAAATCTAATTATTAATAATTATCCAAAAAAAAAACAATTTGCCACAACCACTTCTTCTTCTTCACTACTGCCACCATTAATTCCCCTTTTAAAACTAGATAGAGATTGTAAAATTACTCAAATTCAACCTCGTTCCATTTGCCTTGCTCAAATTTGTCCCCCTCGTCTCTCTCCATTCATCCTATTTATCCTACATGGCAGTGAATAACCTTATAGGCAGACTGTGTAGTTATATTCAATTAGAAAAATCGGGTGTGGTAATACACCAAGTGTTTAAAGAGTATATAGTATTACTTCTTGTCGAGTGTTTAGCTTCTATCTTACAATGCCATCATTGTGATTAGCTGCTAATATTAGCTTTATTATGTACTTATATTGTAGATTAAAACCTTAAAGGGGAGGCTGAATTGTGGTAGTTGTATTGGTAAGGAAACAAGGTATGTAAGGCTATTAAATTTCATATTCTTTAGTATGAAGTCCCATACTAGTGTTACTACCAACAAAGTAAGCATCCTAAGTGCTTTCCTAGTAAATAATACATAATGACGATGTACGATTTGCAACGTAGAAAATGACCTTTGTCATACTCTCTACGATCTCACGAATGTGTTAAAATACTTTAATATATGCTTATTACTAGATCTACGTGTCTGTTCCTCCAAGTACTTATATGAAAAAGGTATTCTCAACAACACGCTTTATGAGTTCTCCTTTAAGTCAAATAAGGTTCATTGTGTCATATAAGTTCCTAACATTACATTTATGTTACATTTGGTTCTTATTCCATTGTTACTACCTTAAACATATATATTCACATGTATTCTACTATTGGTTTATGGTTCCAAAGTTTAATAATGTTACGATCCTTAAAATAATAATCTCAAAGATTAAAGCAATGACATGAAGCGAATCTATGTATTTATGAGTGGCATTTATCAAGACCCGGAATTGGGCCATGATGGAGCCTACTATGAACCCCACAGTAAGCAAGTCAAACCCAAAGAATGATGCTACAAATAAAACCTAAAACAGATAATACAGAAGTAAGAAACTAAATAAGAAAAGGCCATTAGCATATATATATAGACAAAACAGTGTAACATATACAAACAGGCCCAAAAGAGACCAAGAAAGACAAAATATATACATGAGAACCAAACCCCATACCTGGTGTCACTAGTACAAGAGCGTCTAACGTACCAGAATAAAGTTATACAAGATGCCATTGTCTATCCAAATAAAAATAAAGAAAGTAAGAATAGAGGGAAAACGGTAAATCTCTGGATTCCAGGAGCTCACCACGATCCGAGTAGCAGCTGGCCTTGAATGAGTATATGGTCAATGCAGGTGGCTCGTACTAGTTGGTGCATCAGAAAAAGATGCATAAATATAGTATGAGTACAAAAACAAGGGGTAATCAGTAAGCATCATAGGCCGACCCAACTCAGAAGATAATATATAATATAAGAGGCATGAAAGTAAACTAAGCATTTCGATCAACCTAGAAGTCTAAAAATAATTAAGATAACCATAAGGTAAGCGTACAAGTTCGAAAACCAAACCGAAATCTCATATAATCAGGAAATGATGGTGAAGTTGATATTAAAAGAAATAGGCACTCAAGGTAAAAAGAGGAAATACGAAAATGCGGCGCAATATGAGATGAATGCAATGCAGTATGAGTCCAATCCAATTTAAGTCCAGAATCTTATATCAGACGTAACAGTAAATAAACATAAGCTTGGAGTCTTTCATCAAATGTAAAACAAGTAAGTAAGAGCCAAAAATCATACATCAGATGTGAAGTAAGTAAAACGCTCTCCTCTGAGCTCAAATTAGTAAAAGATGAGGTATTTTAGTTTTAAAAGCTGCAAATCAGTAGAAAGGTAGTACAAACCCTTTAGAAAGCAAAAATATGTAGTAAGGGAGCAAAACCTTTTTAGAACAAAAAACCCATGTTTCTCTTTTAGACCACACCATGAACCATGTATATGAATGCAGAAATGTATAAATGCCATCACAAAAATCATGTCAATAAAAGAATCTACACCAAACAGGGCAAAACCACCTTTCAAGTAAGATATACTGACCTTGAATCTCGTTTAGTCCAAAACCATGTCCTCGGGTCGATAATTTCACAATATATGGAAGTAAAAGCAAAAATGGAGCAATAAAAGTAACTACTAGGGACAATCTATTCTACCACGTAAACCTCCTCAATTATATGCTATCCTAATCACCTTAAGACTAAAATCCACCTACACTAAGGCTTGAGGCGAAGGTACTAATCTAAGGTCTCGAAAATAGCTAAATTTATTAGTAAGGATCGTTAAAGCGTAATTTTATCCTACAAGCATCCCTAACTAATATTGAACTTATAAAATATAGAATCTAACTGAACTATGTCTACCTCAGGGTCGAACCGCAAACACGAATCATAACTCGTGTGCCTTCTCCTTCTGAAGAGCCGCGAATCGCTGTCACGCTATCACAAATATATTTTAGGTGTCAAGAAGAGAACGACACCTATTTTGATATTTACATTTTCAGGAAAGAAATTGGGTTAGAAATTGACCCTCGGGCACCACTAATTAAAAAAAATCAAAAATCATAAATACGTTCACAAAAGGGGTCTTTAACCCATGCTCGAAATTTGGCTGCAAACGGGGCACGTTTCGTGGACCAAAACATCCCCGAACTATACTTGATCATGGAATTATTTTCAAGAATTACAGCATGGAATTCTACAAAAGGAATGATGGAAAAATGCATAAAACTACAAGAATTTAGGCGGGGAAATGTAAGGAACTTTTTTGTAGAAGGTTGAAGGGAAGGACCCTCAAGAATTACTCCCTAAGCTAAACTATGGAGGAAATTTCTTTTGAAATAGAGGAGAAATTGGTTGCAGTATTTATAACTTCCAGAGGTCCTTCATCGCGAATGCGAAGAAGCATCAGTGGACCCATCACCATCGCGATGGTCCCTTCATGAACCCACCCAAAGAAGTGACCCGTCCCGTGTCCACTAACTCCTTCATTGCGACTGCAATGGCCATCTAGAAAATGCGATGGTCAATTTTCTTGACCTTGGCAATTGCGAGGCCCTCATCGCGAATGCTATGAAGGTACAGTAGCTAGACAAGCAACAACACACTAGCACTACAACAAAGACCGATTTTTTTTGAATGGACCCTCGTGATTCATTTGGAATCCCATAAACACAAACCAAATATGCTACCCAACTTGAAATGACATTCCAGACTCAACGGAATCATCAAAATGACCAACAGAGGTCATCTTGATGGAATGTTAACAGAAGTCAACACTTGCTGGTTTTGCCAAAAAGTCACCCAAGTGCCCAAAATGAGCCTGGAAGCCTTGAGACTCAAACCAAAGGTCCCACTAGCCTAAAATCCATGCTCTGGAGCTAACATCCCTGATGGTATTCTCGATCGAGCCCATTTACTCCGAATGTTTGCAATAGTCATACCTTTGAACTTTAAGAGTTCCAAAATAGAGAAACTCTTCTGAAAGTTGACCGAATGCCTTGGGAAGCATGCCATCAATCCCAACAAGTCAAAATAACTATGTAGAAGATACGAGGAGGGTCAAAATGGTAAGAATGTACAAATATATTAAAATAACCCCGAGGGTCATTACAACATCCACTCTAAAAGAATATTTATCCTCGAAAGTTAGAGTAAAAAAGGTACCTTTAGGCTAAAAAAGGTGAGGATAATGGGTCCACATGATAGTCTCGATCTCCTAAGTAGCCTCCTCGATAGGATGATGCTGCCACTAAATCTTAACTAAAAGAATCTCCTAGTACATCAACTATCTAACCTGTCTGTCCAAAATAGCAATATGCTCCTCCTAAAAAACTAAAGACTCATCCAACAGAACCGAATCACACTAAAGCACATACGATTTATCCTGAACATGCCACCTTGGCATAGAAATATGGAAAATAGGATGATGACCTAAAAGGTCAAGATGTAAGGCTAACTCATATGCTGCCTCTCCAATGCGATAAAAGATCTCAAATGGCCCGATGAACCTAGGGCTAAGCATTCCCTTCCTCTGGAACATCATCATGCCCTTCATGGGCGACACACGAAGGAAATCCCTATCACCAACCATAAACTCTAAGTCTCAAACTCTCTGCTCAGTATAGCTCTTCTACCTACTCTGGGTAGTATAGAGTCTCTCATGAATAACTTGAACTCGATCCATAGAATTATGTAGAAAGTTGATACCCCATGCCCTAACCTCAAAAGCATCAAACCAACCCACTAGAGACCTGCACCGCCTACCCTACAATGCCTCAAACGGTGCCATCTAAATACTTGAATAGTATCTATCAGAACAATAGCCTCCTCCAGTATCAATCTAACCAAGTCCCAAACTTTAGGAATGCATACGACCCTCAATCCTCAAAACACCCTACGAATCTAATATCGCCTTCCTAGCCTCACCACTCAACACCTTAAACGAATGATGCTCAAATTTGCATCATCAAATTGTTATGCCTGAATCTGCTCTAATAATGAAGATCTAGCATCAACACAAGCAAGAATGCGCCCTGGCTTAGAAATGTCATGTCTAACCAACCTATTAGCCAAGGACAAGATGTCCGAAGCTAAAGGTTGCTCCTCCGCTTTCAAGAATGCCAAACTACCCATACTCACTGCCTTCTAGCTCAAGGCATCCACTACCATATTTGCCTTGCCCAGGTGATAGAGAATTGATATGTCTTAGTCCTTCAGTAACTCCAACCACCTGTGCTGTATCAAATTTAGGTCCATCCAGATGAAGTTGTACTATAGACTATGATGGTCACATAAGATCTTACAATGTACTCCATATATATAGTGCCTCAAAATCTTCAACATGAAGACTATCGCCGCTAACTCCAAGACATTAGTGGGGTAGTTCCTCTCGTGAACCTTCAGCTATCCAGAAGCATAAGAAATAACTCAACCCTACTGCATTAATACATAACCCAAACCAACTTCGGACATATAACAATAAACAGTAAACCCCTGACCCTCAACCAGAAGAGTAAAAATTGGACCTCAGGTCAATAAGGCCTTCAGCTTCTGAAAGCTTGCCTCACACTCGCCAGACTACTAGAAAGGAACATTTTTCTGAGTCAATTTATTCAATAGAGCTACTATAAAAGAAAACCCCTCCATAAACCCTCTATAATAACCTGTCAACCCAAAGAAACTACAAACCTCGGTAGGAGAAATAAGCCTAGCCCAATCACAAACTTCTGCAATCTTTGCCAGATCTACCATAATACCATCCCTGGAAATCACATGCCCTAAGAATGCCACAGACTCAAGGCAAAACTCACACATAGTGAATTTTAGATCTTACAAGGTCTAAAACACGACTCTTAAATATTGCTCATGCTCCTCCTTACTCTTCGAGTAAACCAGAGTCTCATCGATGAACACTATATTGATGGAATCCAAGTAGGCTGCAAACACACAGTTCATCAACTCCATAAATGCTATTGTGGCATTGGTCAACCCAAAAGACATGAGTAAGAACACATAGTGGTTTTAGCGAGTCCTTAATGCAGTCTTTGGTATATTCACAGCCCTGATCCTCAACTGATGATAATCCGATCTCAAATCTATATTAGAGAACATGGATGCACCTTTTAGCTAGTTAAATAGATCATCAATACACAACATCAAATACCTATTCTTAATGATCACCTTATCAGCTGCCTGTAATCAATACACATATGCATGGAACCATCCTTCTTCTTCACAAACAGAACAAGAGCACCCCATGGAGGCACACTTAGCCTAATGAATGCCTTACTCAAAAGATCCTAAAGCTTCTCCTTATGCTCCCTCAACTTGGCAGGTGATATTTTATATGGAAAAATAAAAATGGGTTGAGTGCCCAGCTCAAACATTAATACCAAAGTCGATATCACGATCAGGAGAAAGTCTTGGTAGATCAGAAGGGAATACATCTGAATACTAACAAACTATAGGAAAAGACTTAAGTAAAGGTTTGCTGGGACTAGTATCATGGATGTAAGAAAGATAAGCTAAGCACCACTTCCTAAAAATTCAATGGGCTCTCATGAAAGACATAAATTTCCTCAGTACATGGCTATGGGTAACCATCTATATAATAGGAGGGATACCAGACATCCGTAGAGTAACAGTCTAGGAAAAGCAATCCAAGATTGCATGATAAGAAGACAATAAATCCATGCCTAGAATCATATCAAAGTCAACCATATCCAGCATAACTAGGTCTACCCACATGTCATACCCTAGGATAGTCACTACACAAGCCCGATATACATAATCCACTACAAAGGAATCTCTTACTGGGGTAGCTACACGCATCAGTACATGTAATAAATCAAAAGTAGACCCAGAAGAGTAGCATAATAAGCATATACATATGAAAATATAGACCCTGTATCAAATAATGCAGAAGCTGACTGATGACGAATGGAGATCGTACTTGTGATGACAGTATCTGAAGCCTCAGCCTCTTGTCAGCCCAAAAAAGCATACATGTGGCTTAGTGAGCTATGACCACCTGATCTACTAGACTGAGGACCACCTCAAACACCCTAGGGACCACCCCTAATACCCTGCATACCTCCTCTAGCTAGTGGCACTAGATCCTTGGGGGCCTGAACTAATTGACCATGTTGACCATTGTGTTTGAATATAGGGAAATCTCTAGAAAAGTGACCCAACACACAACATTCGTAGCAACCTCTTCCTGCTAAACTCCGTGGAGAAGAATGCTCTGAACTTGAATGGTCACCACATCCTTAATACAAAAAATGTGCACCACGAGAAATTTAACCTGAACCTTGGCTGCTCGGACCACTCTGATCTGGATACCCACTCTCAGAAATGTATAGCACCTCCTAAACATGTCTGCTAGGCTAGAAGTGCTGCTACTATTGACCCCACCCAAAGAATACTCTACCATGGAACTATGGACCATTATAGCTACCCTGATGATGGTGCCTCTTATTGCTACCCCCATGGGCCGCGTGATGTATACTCTCTATGGTGAGAGCATGCTCAACAACATCTAAGAAGGACTGTCCAGAAGCTACCATGCTCTCAGTAGCTAGATGAAGCTATAAGGTCAACCCTCTAACCAAGCAATGCACCCTCTCATGTTTGGTAGGCAGAATCATGGTAGCATGCGTAGCCAACTCGTGGAAGACCAGATACTCAGAAATAGTTATAGAGCCCTTCTCTAACCTGGTGAACACATTTCTCAGCCACTCTGTCATGCTTCACGGAATATACTTCTCCAAGAATGCCTTAGAGAATTAAGCCCAAGTCATTAGAGGTGACCCCCGGCTAGTTTGCAAGCCATATAAGATCTCCACCACTATTTCGTTGGACCATCCAGCTCAAATATGGTGTAATCGTATTCATGAAACTCTACTAACCTGAGGTTATGCAACCTCTTATGGAAACTAATTAAGAACTCATGAGCATCCTCTCCTAGAGCACCAAAAAACCTTGGAGGACCCAATTGAATTTACCGAGCAACTTCTGCTACTTAAAATACAACTATCCTAGATGCTATAGGCTAAAAAACTGTTAGAATAGGCAACACCTTTAATCGAGGAGCCGCAATAGCAGGCTGTGCTCCTTAACCTTTTGTTATTTCCTGGGATAAAGTCTGAGACTCATCTCGAACTTGTGAGCCACTACGAGTACCAAGTGAAGCCTCGGGCTGCGATATGCCCTCTAGAAAACCAAAAAGACAAACCAAAGTGTCTTGTAAGACCAGTGTAGCCATAAAACCTATTAGATGCTAGGCTAGCCCCATGCTCTCCAAACTAAGTTAAATATCCTCTACCTCAAATGATGGCTCTAGTGATGGTATGCTATCCTGGGCTCGAGCTAGCACCGCAACCCATGCCTTACCCCAACCTCTTGGTCGACCTCTACTGTGTCCACTAGCTGGGGCTCTTATTGTAGGCGCAAGAGGCCTCGTCCTCACCTGCTACTGATCTCATCCAAACCAATTAAGAAAGAGTGATACAATGACATTTAGAAGTGTATAGAGTCAACTACAGACAATATGGAAGCAATAAGATGGAATTTTCCAAAGAATGCCCTATAGTCTCCTGCAGATAGGATATGGACATTATCATACTAATTCTTAAGACTCTAATAGGTACTTTCTCTTTTACTAGTTACCACACTATCATGATCCAAAATTGGACCATGATGGCACCTACTTAAGACTTCCAGTAGGGAAGACAAACCCAAAGAACGATACTATAAATAAAAGCTAAAACAAATAAAGTGGAAGTAAGATACTAAATAAGAAAGGGACACTAGCATAGATATATACAAAATGGTATAAACTATACAAACAGGCCCTAAAGAGACCAAGAAAGATGAAATATATACATGAGAACCAAACCCCGGACCTAGTGCCACCAGTACAAGAGCGTCTAATGTATAAGAATAAAGTTATACAAGATGCTACCGTCTATCTAAAATACAAAATAAAGATAGTAAGAGTAGAGAGAAAGCGGTAAATCTCTAGAAACTAGGATCTCACCACGATTCGAATAGAAGCTAGACTCAAACAAGTAGATGGTCAACAAAGATGACTCGTACTAAGTGTTGCATTAGAAAAAGATACAAAAATATAGTATGAGAACCAAAACATGGGGGTACTCAGTAGGCATAATAGGCCGACCAAGCTTATATAATATAGGAAGTATGAAAGTAAAATAAGCATTTCAATCAACCTAGAAGTCTAAACATAATAAAGATAACCATAAGGTAAGCGTACAAGCCAAAAAATAAACCCGAATCTCATCTAATCAGGACATGATGGTGAAGGTAATAATAAGAAAGGAAATAGGCACCCAAGGTTAAAACAGGCAAGAGGAAAATGTTGTACAATATGAGATGAATGTGATGCAGTATGAGGCTAATGCAATATGATTCCGAAATCATACATCGACATAACAGTAAATAAACATGACCCCAGAATATTACATTGGATGTAAAGCAAGTAAATATGGGACCAAAATCTTACATCATATGTGAAGTAAGTAAACCTCTCTCTTAAGAGAATAAATTAGTAAAAGATGAGGCATTTTAGTTTTAAAAACTGCAAATCAGTAGTAAGGTAGTACACACTGTAACACCCCACCCGTTTGAACGTTGGATTAAATCATACTTTTGGGATAAGATTAAGAGCCTAAGATGTTAGAAATAATGTTTTATGAGATATTTTAAATGCACAATGGTTGTATGGTAAGTTATGAAGTCAAATAAGTTTCAAAATAAAAGTCGAGGAAAGTTATTGTAAATGTCATTAAGAAATTCTCTGAAAATTTTGGTCAAATGTATCAAAGGTTTTCTCTTAATATATAAATAGTTAGATGGACCCCGACCTATCAAATCGAAGGTCTACGAGTCTAGTTTCCAATGCACTAAATCATTCATCCATACAACTTCAAAATAGAGAGATATTTGCATTTTTGCAAGACTGCACAAGTAAGCACGTCAAGGTGGGCCCCTAGCCTCTATGTCGGTTTTGCTTTATAAAGGATGTTCCTTCTTTAACTTCATAAAGTATGTTCCTCCTTCATTTTAACTCATAAAAATAAACCAAAAACTACTGAAAATCATAGGGAAAGCCCCTAAATACTCCATAGATTTTGATGCTTTCAATTCATAAGTTGAACGGAAGTTGCTCCATGTTGCAAGCTCGTCATTTTGGTATAGTTAGCCCCGTCGATTTCCTGGCGTATCTTCATGGGTGTTGTGGCAGAGAGATAGCAGGTATTTATTGATTATGTTGCAGTAGCTACGTATTTATATTGGCAAGGCAAGGATACCGTACACTTATATACTTATTGAATCGAGATACTAAGCTTCTAGTTATGAAAAGTTGTAGTTGCCGATGACTTGTAGTAGTTTATTGTTGATTTTGGCTTTGACTATTGTTACTTCAAAGAGGCAGATTGTTTAGCTTGGTATTTCAAAGGTTTTTTTCAAGGAAATCCTTCCCCTACGACACTCCTTTATAATCCAATGTTCTAGTATCTTTTTTATAGATTCTTGAGCCACAAAGCGGTGTTTTGGACACCGTAGCTCCGGGCAGCGCCTTTGCCTTGTTAAGTTTAATTAATATTGTTGTGTACTAATGGTCTTAAGGTGTTGGAGGGACTGAAGGTTGGTTTGATTCTTATCGGAGTCATGGAAGATGGTCATTGGATTGAATAACATAAAGTATGCCTTGAAATAGTGCCTCGGGAGCTCTTCGCTCCTTCGAGATGTGGTTAGCATGTTGTTGTTGGATTTAGCTTCTGTTTATTATTTTTAGTAGCCTTATTTTGTGATTTGGAATTGACTGGTCGCGAGTGTGACATTGATTCCTTATTGATTGGTTTATGGCTCGTTCTTACAGCCTTGTCAATTCTCACATTTGTTGCATTACATTTTCAGTTTCTGGCATGACATTTAAGGCCAAATCTTGTAAAGCCTATGTAACATCGTTATTTGACCAATGGCCTTAGAGTATTGAGTTTTTCCCCATATCATGATATAGCGAATATCACTAGCACTCTATTACTTACTTAGCAGCATGGAAGAGCATGTTTTAATTGTATTGGGGTCACCTATGATTACATGACATTATTGTGTTGTTTTTATCATTTTGATGCCGCCTATGAGGTTGTTTTGGCCTCAGCAGACACTGACAATGCAGGGTTTTGGAGCCTACATTCTGGTTACTATTACCGTGACTTCGGGATGGGCAGACAAGACCTACATGACATGAAGGCTGTACCTATGGTGCAACAGTTACATTATATTACCGTGCCTTTGGGCCAAGCAGACCGTACCTATGGGACAGGCAGGCTATACCTATAGGGCATCAATTATATTATATTACCGCACCTTCGGGCTGAGTAGACCATGTATCATAACCCGATTTCTCGATCATGATGGCACCTACAATCCCCCGGTAGGCGAACCAATCCTCATAGCCTGAAATGATCAGTAATGGGATACTATCTACCAAGAAAGAGGAAGAGTAATATAAATAGGAAGTAAGGGAAATAAATGAAAAAATAGACAACATGAATACATATATAGTAGCGAAAGCTAAACCAAAACCCCAAAACCTGGTATCACAGCATAAAAGCCAATACTAAATATACAGAGTACAAAGGATCCAAAAGAATATATACACATCTGTCTCTGAATAGCAAAAAGCGTACAAGAAATAAAGGATGAGCTAAAGGCTAAGCCTAGTCATCAAGAGCTCACCCTCAGCCTCAGATAGTCCAAAAATCAGCCCGCACGAGTTTCCAATGGATCATTCGCAATGGCCCACACTAGGATCTGCACTAGGAAGATAAAGAATGTAGTATGAGCACCAATTGCTAAGCAACAAGTACCTAGTAGGTACCATAGGCTGAGTGGGCGCATACAAGATATAAGAGCAATAATATAGCAGAAAAGAAATAAGTAGTCACAGAAACAACGAATAGGTACATGGAAGTTAGCAGAAGAAGGAATACAAGGATAAAACAATCATGCTCGGTTAGCTACTAGACATATATGCACAGAACATCGGTTAAAGAAAGAATAACGCAACTGGGGTCCTTGCAACAACAATATATAAGAGAGTTTAGGAAAATAGGAGGTATACTGGTAACCTCAAGAAAAGGGAAGGAAGGAAGGTAACTAAACATAAACATGCTAGAAGTGAACCATACAAGGTAAGGACAACTGCATAAAAATTCACCAGATTTATAGCATGAAATAGTACTACAATAGGATATAATAAGAACAAATCTACCTATAGTCCCAACGAGCACCTATACACACGAGGAATACATACAAGTAAAAACAAACCCTCATTCATCCCATACTACCAGAAAGTACACTCAACAAACAAAAAACAAGGGTGGGATCGAATACAAATGGATAATATGTTGCAAAAGTGAAAACTAGGTGGAACAGTAACCCTGTATGTACCTCCTCCGGTGCCTATAGGCCCAGCAGGTAGGATCCATGGAAGGACACGGCCTGTATACCTCAACTGCACTGTGTACCTCTCCTCCAGCACACTCGGCCTGTAACCCCTGGTCTGGATAGGCAAGGGCCATGGAGGTCCTCGACCATATACTAAATCTCATAACCTCAATAAAATTATCCAGAGTGTATCCAGATCTAAATAAGTAACAAAATCTCGACAATGCATGCCCGGGGTGCTACCCGAGTCTAAATAAGTGAATCAAGTCTCAAAAATCCCAACAAGGTTACTCGAACATAACCAAGTCTAAAACAGTAGTAAAACCAATCTGTTGCTCGGTCTGACCGAGTCTAGTATCATTTCAAAACCAACAAGAAAACATGTCTAGAACTCAGGCTCTGCCGAGTCTAGTAACAGTACGAAAACCAGTGATAAATCAGCCTTTTAACTCTTTTACCCCAAGAAGATCCATGAAAACAATTCCAAACCCTTTTATAACCATTTGTACCAAAAAGGGCCACGGGGCCATGCAAGGTTTAGAAAACCATCAATAGTAGGCCTGAAGCAAAAACCATAGTAACACAAGAAGAAATATCTTTATATGCATGATATTGGCATGCTCAATCAAAAAAATTTGCCCAATGGCTCACAATCAACCTATTGGCCCTGCACATGCTCCAATCGCTCTATAGCACAGATAACCAATCCAATAGTCAAATATCAATGTCCGAAACTCACAGACATCCCCAAATAACCCACCGTCTATCGTCCAGAGTCAAATACAAGGCCACACAGGACCACAAGAGTGATACTATAAACTACAATGAATACTATAATCATCAGAGTGAAAATAAGTCACGCATGAAGAAGTAGACAAGGCCTGGGGTACCAAGCTTATAAACCCAACCCAAGGATGCTAATTAATATAATTATATCCTATATACACAAAGTCTAGAGGAGTTAAACCGTAACCTACTTGTCGTCCGATGACAAACTGCTAGAACGATGATGTCCAAGACTGAACCGCTCCCAAAAGCTCCAAAATGAAATCAAACTATCATAAACATAAACTACACGTTAATACAAGACTAAAGATTATTGCTGAAAGTATAGCTGGGTCGAAATTCAGGTCACCATTGGCCCTGCAACCCGAGGTCAGAAATGGTAAAGTATACAATGATCACCACACTCCCGTGAGTGCATGCTTAGAATAGCTTAAGGAAATTCAAGAGAGGAATTATGGAAATTAAACGGATAAAACTTACAATTATGATGGAGAGACGATCAAGGCCAAGAAAATCACAACCTAGCACCAAGATTTGAAGTAATATGATGTTTTGGGGTGCTTGGACTGATAAAAGTGGAGGTTGGGTGGATTTGAAGTGTTGAAAATAAAGGAAGGAGTTTATATTCTGCCCAGGGGTCCTTTTTTGTGATCGCAAAGGGACCCCATAAAGTCGCGAGGAAAACACTGGCTAGACCATCATGATTGCAAGGACTAGCCACGCAATCACGAAGAACAATAGAGGAAAGGCTTCATCGCGGTCACGAGGGAGGATCTCGCAATCGTGTAGAGCAAAGGAAGTTGGTGCATAGGCCCTTCATCGCGATCGCTTAAAGGGACCCTCATAATTACGATGACCAGCGAGGCAGGCCATTGCGATCGTGATGGCTTCCCTTGTGGTCGCGATTAAGGCCATAGGCATGCACATGCAACAACAACCAGCAGAAATCTAAAGGAAAAAAGTCTTTGAGTGGGCCCACAGTGCTCATTTGGGACCCTATGCGTGTAAATGGACTATGCTAATGTACTCTAAATAACATTCCAGACTTAATATAACTAACAGAAAACTCAACGGGGGTCGGTTTAATGAAAAGTGGGCCCAACACCCAAAAACCAACCTTAGCCCAAAATGGAACTCAACACCCAAAAATGAGTCCGGAAGCCTTGGGATATGAACCAAAGGTCCTCTAGCCCAAATTCAACATTTTTGAACTAATAGCGCTGATGAAAATTCCATCCAAGGCCGTTTTCTCCGAATGTTGACCAAGGTCAAACTTTCATGTTTAACTCGCTAAAAAGCACAAAAACCAACACAAAACCAAATCAAAAGCTCCCAGACCCAGGGCAAGGGTCTATCTAGACCAAAATCCATGCTCTGAAGCTAACGAAACTGTCAAAATTTGATTTCGAGCACATTTACCAAGAATGTTGACTGAAGTCAATAATATTCTAAGTTTAGGCTCTAAAATAGAGAAAAAGCCATAAAGACCAAACAAACGGCCAGGGCACTGAACCACTGGTCCCAGCAAGCCATAAATAACTTAGGGCTGCTACAGGCAAGCTTTAACAGTACAAAAAAAGCATAAATGCGGGAATGATCACAAGGGTTATTATTTCATCCACTAATAAAAAGGACTTTCATCCTTCAATATCAAGAACAAGGGAGTACATAAAGCCTAAAAAAACTGCACATACTGAGCCCGCATCTCTCTCTCGGTATCCCAGGTAGCCTCCTCGACTAGATGGTGCCTCCACTGAACCTTAACAACTATAATATCTCTAGATCTCAACTCTCTTGACATCTCTGGCCAGAATATCAATCGTTTCCTCAATAAAGGCTAAACTCTCATCCAACTGAAGTGAATCCCACTGCAACATATGAGCCTCATCTGGGACATACCGTCGCAACATCGATATATGAAATACTGGGTGTATAGCTGAAAATATCAGAGGCAAAGCTAACTGATAGGCAATACCACCAACTTTCTGAAGGATCTCAAATTTCATAATATATAGCTGGGGCTAAGCTTGCCCGGTCTACCAAATCTCATCACGCTCTTCATGGGTGATACACAGATGAATACCAAGTCACCAATACTAAACTCTAAGGCATGAAGTCTACAATCAGCATAGCTCTTCTGCCTACTCTGGGCTGCCTGAAGTCTGTGCTGGATCACACGGACTCTGTCTAAGGAATCACGCAGCAAGTCTGTACTCTGCAGCCTAGACTCCAAACCATTAAACCAACCTACCGGTGATCTGCAATGACTACCATTCAATGCCTCGAAAGGTGTCATGCCAATATTCAAATAGAAACTATTATTATAAGCAAACTTGGCCAAAGGCATAAACTGATCCCAAGAACCTCCAAAGTCAAGAACACATGCCCAAAGCATGTCCTCCAGGACCTGAATACTCCTCTTGGACTAGCCATCTATCTGATGGTGGAAAGTAGTACTGAGCTGAACCTTTTTACCAAAATCTCACTGAATAGCCCTCCAAAACTGAGATAGGAACTGAGTGTTGCAGTCAGAAATGATAGAAGTTAGGACCCCATGCAAATGAACAATCTCACGAAGGTAAATCTGAGCTAACCTCTCTGTGCAGTAGGTATTCTAGACCGGCAAGAAGTAAACTGACTTAGTCAGCTGATCAATAAGTACCCAAATGGAATCAAATCCTCTAGAAGTACGTGAAAACCCAACTACAAAATCCATACTAATCCCTTCCCACTTCCACTCAAGAATGGGAAGTCACTGCATCAAACCACCAGGTCTCATGTTCTCGAACTTCACCTGCCTTTAGTTCAAGCACCGAGATACAAACTTCACTACGTCTTGCTTCATACTACTCCATCAGCAAAGCTATCTCAAATATCTAGACATCTTGGCTGCACCAGGATAGATGGAATATCTATAACAATGTGCCTCCCGAAGAATCAACTGAATTAAATCATTAACTCTTAGATCACAAAGACAACTATCAAACCTCAGAACACCATCTGAATCTAGAGTAGCCCAGTTGGCCTCACCCCGATCAACCTAATCATGAAGGTCACACAATCGCTGATCCTCAAACTGATGATGGCTCTGAATCTGATCAATCAAGGTAAAATGAACCTGAATATGGCGAGAACTCTGCTAGGATCTGAACAATAAAGCCGAAGCAAAGAGTTAGCCAAGGACTAGATGTCTAAAGCCAATGGCTGCTCTGAAACTAAAAGTGAAGCTAGGATGCCCATACTCACTATATTCTGACTCAAGGCATCTTCTACCACATTTGCCTTACCTGGATGATATAGAATAGTGAAGTCATAGTCCTTCAGTAACTCAATCCATCTCCTCTACCTAGAGTTTAGCTCTCCTTGACTCATGATGTACCAAAGACTATGGTGATAGGTGAATATCTCATAGTGAACCCCACATATGCAGTGCCTTAAAATCTTGAGCACGAAGACTATCGCCGCTAACTCCAAGTCGTAAGTGGGGTAGTTGCACTCATGAACCTTTAGCTACCTCAATGCATATTCAATGACACTACCTTGCTGCATCAACACATAACCAAGACCAACCCCTGAAGTATCACAATATACCGAGAAGATCTAACCCTCAACTAGCAAGGTCAACACTGGAGCAGAAGTCAATAAGGCCTTAAGCCTCTGAAAACTATCCTTGTACTAATCCAACTACTAAAATAGGACATCCTTCCTCGTCAGCATAGTCAAAGGTGCTGCTATGGAAGAGAACCCCTCGATGAACCTCCTGTAATACCCTGCTAACCCAATAAAGCTGCGAACCTTAGTAGGAGTAGTCGGTCTCGGCAAATCACAAACTGCTAATTTCTTACCTAGGTCTACTCTAATCCCATCCTTAGACACCACGTGCCCTAAGAATGCAACTGACTCAAGCCAAAACTTGCACTTTGAAAAATTGGCATAAAACTGATGATCTCTCAAAGTCTGGAGTATAACCCTCAAGTGCTGCTCATGCTCATCCCTACTCCGCGAGTATATCAGGATGTCATGAATGAATACTATCATGAATGAGTCTAAATATGGGATAAGCATCCTGTGCATCAAGTCCATGAAAGCTGTGCGGGAATTAGTCAACCCAAATGACATCACCAGGAACTCATAGTGGCCATAACGTATCTTGAATGCTGTCTTAGGGATGTTCTCCACCCTAATCCTCAACTAATGGTAGCCAGACCTTAAATCTATCTTCAAAAACATAGTTGAACCCTGAAGCTAATCAAACAAGTCATCTATGCACCGCATCAGATACCTATTCTTCACAGTCACCTTATTCAGCTATCGATAATCAATACACATCCGCATCAACCCATCCTTCTTTTTCACAAATAGAACAGGAGCACCCCAAGGTGATGCATTTGGCCTGATGAAACCCTTAGCTAATAAGTCCTGGAGCTGCTCCTTAATCTCTCTCAATTCAGCTTGAGCCATATGGTAAGGAGAAATAGAAATGGGTCTAGTGCCTGGCCCAAAACACGATGGAAAAGTCAATATCTCTCTCAGGTAGATGGCTGGACAGGTCGATAGGGAACACATCTAGGAAATCTCTAACCATAGGAACTGACATAGGGGAAGAAGGGTTAACACTAGTATCTCAGACATATGCTAGATAAGACAAACACCCATGAGAAATCAACTTCTTAGCTTGAAGATAAGAGATAATTCCAGATGGCGTGTGGCGGACAGAACCCTGCCACACAATCGGGGATATGCCAGGCATGACTATGGTAACGATCTTGGCATAGCAATCCAAAACTGCATGGTGAGGGGATAACCAGTCCATGCGTAGAATCACATCAAAGTCTAACATATCAAGAATCATCAAATTACCCCAAGTCTCAATATCTCCAACTAAAATCATACAGGACCTCACAATCCGATCCACTACTAATGAATCTCCTACTGGGTCAAAACAGATACATGCATATATAATGACTCACTAGCCAACCTTAAACAAGGCAAATAATAGGCCAAAATATATAAGCAAGTAAATCTAGGAATCCAAAGCCGACAGATGGCATACAAAAATTGTACCTGTGATCACAACATTCGGGCCTCTGCCTCTGGTCTCCCAGGGACCGCATAAAATTAATGATGACCACCACCTGACCGATCGCTATACCTATAACCTATCCTGCCATGTTGGGCACCACCTCTAGCCTAACCACCTCCCTTCTAGTTGATGGCTAAACTGCACGGATAGGCTGAGCCGGCTGACTTATAACCCGCTGGGGGAAATCTCTAGCATATTCGCAAAGACTCCGCACTCATAATAGGGCCCTGAGGCCCACCCTACCGGGATGAACTAGATAGATTAGTGTGTCCACCATCACTTGATTCCCCAGAAGATGTACCCCTTGGAGTCTGACCACTGTAACCCTACTGACTACTCTGGCCTTACTCAAACTGAGAACTACCGGAAGACTAAAGTGAAGCCTGAACTAGTCGACTAGACTGAACCTGGTACTGCTGTGGTAGATAACCTCAGTCCCACTAGCCTGACCCTCTACCATTATGATGGGAACCAGTGTAGCTGCCCTAGTGTCGAGGGATCTTATCTCTAGCCCCCTAATCATGGCAATGTAAGTCCTCCACGATACGGACATAGTTCGTGATAGCCTAAAATTATCAACCACTAGAAACTAATATCTCAGCTGGCTGTCTAAGCTCTATATGCAATCCCCAAACAACCCCCCATCTTTCTTCTGGGGTTTGCTTACGAAAGGGTCTTAGACCTCAGCTTGGGAAAAGCATGATTTAGGTAATTGATCTACGCTTCAATAAAAATAAAGAATCCCCTAAAATTATCCATACCTAGACTCATGGTGGAGCTTCATTTCATCCAAATTATCAGCTGGACATTTAAAAATCGTCTATACATTTAGAAAAAACAACAAAGTGGTAGACTCTTTAGAAAACTTCGGTTGCGATTATCAGTTTGACTATAGGTTTTCCTCTACAGCTGATCTTCCTCAACAAATTCAGGTTTTTTCTCTCAAAAAAGTGGGTTTATTGAATATCATATTGGTTTGGATTTGTTCACTTTCATTTTATTAGCAGTAATGTTTTTGGCTGTCTTGTAGGTCTTTGTGAGCAGGTCTATGTACTTTTTTTTATGGGTAAGGTTTTGACAACAAACCTATGGATTCTGTCGGGCTCAGTAGGCATGATCATAGCCTAAATAGAGCGAGCTGGTGGAAGTGAGTCTTGTACTCAGAAATGGTCATAGATCCCGGCATAAGTCTAGTGAACTGCTCTCTACGAAGCTCTCTTTCGCTCTGTGGCAAGAACTTTCCATAAAGGCCTCATAGAACTCTGACCAAGGGAACGGAGGAGACGAAGATGGTATGCAAGCAACCTGGACCCTCCATCACAACTTAGTTGGGCCCTCCAACTGATAAGTAGTGTATCCAACATCGTGAGGGTCCAGTAAACCAAAATGATGTAGCATCTCCTCACAAGTAGTATTAAAATCACCTGGATCCTGACATGGTGTACTAGCAAATCTACGTGGAGCCAATCTAGGAAATCTACCCAAAGCCTTCTGCTCTGTCTCTGTCATAGCTGGGCGAGGGGAAAGAGGCTGAGCAACAGATGGAACTGGAATAACTTCATCACGAGGAGACGCAGTAGCAGGCTGCACTCCTGAACTCTGTACACCCAGGGCTGCTCCCTGAGCGGATGTCTGTGACACATCTGAAGGTTGTCCCTCTATCATACCCAACAGCTGAAGAAGTAATCCATGAATATTTGATGAAGGATCTAGGGCTGAACCTAGCAAAGAAATTAATACTGGCATTAGTGGTACCTGGGTAATCCCCCGATCCACAAGGTGCTGCTCTAGAATAATCTCGGGTTCATACTCGGGCTCAAACTCGACCCTAGGTGATCTAACTAGTGCCGCTACTTGGGCATGATCCTTAGCTTTACCTCTGCGACCTCCTCAACCCCTAGCTGGAGTCGGGGGTGCTGGAGTCGAAGGCTCAACCCCACCTGATGTTGACAAATCGTACAAACTATCTATGGGATAATGAACTAAAGTATGTGAGATTTTAAGAAACAATCAAGGATAAGATGCATGATACAGAAGCAAAAAGAGAGTCATATGTCCTAAGATGCCACTGTAGCCTCTCGAAGATTGAGTATGGATGTCTCCACCCTGATCCGCAGGACTCTACTAGACATTGACTCATATACCAATGACACCGGTGAACCTAGGCTATGATACCAAGCTATCACGACCTAATTTCTTAGTCATGATGGCACCTACAACCCCCTAGTAGGTGAACTAATCCCCGTAGCCCAGAATGGTTGGTAATGGGCTACTATCTACCAAGTAAGCATAAGAATGATCTAAATAGCAGAAGAAAGGGAAAAAAATTAAGAAATATACAACATGATAAATATATATAAGTGGAAGGTAAACCAAAATCCTAAAATCTAGTACCATAGCATAAAAGCCAGTACTAAATATACAGAGTACAAAGGATCCAAAAGAATATATACACATCTATCTCTGAATATCAAAAAGAGTGCAAGATATAAAGGATGAGATAAAGGATAAGCCCAGTCGTCAAGAGCTCACCTCAGCCTATGATAGTCCAAAAATCATCCCACACTAGTCTCCAATAGATCAACGACAATGACCCACACTAGGATTTGCACCAAGAATATACAGAGTGTATTATGAGCACCGACTGCTAAATAATGGGTACCTAGTAGGTATCATAGGCTGACTGGCTGAATATAAGATATAAGAGCAGTAATATAGCAGAAAAGAAATAAATTTTCACCGAAACAACGAATAGGTACATGGAAGCTAGCACAGAAGGAATACAAGGAGAAAAAAAATCACGCTCATCTAGCTACTAGACATATTGATGTGCCGCCATTCTACGGCATATTTGACGCCTCTAAACTAAGAACAATCGTAAGTTTTCAAGCAACCGTCATCGTTTTTGATGTTTTATGTTATGTTTTCAGGAAAGAGAGACAAACATAGAAACGGAAGGAAATACGAGCAAAACGACGTTCTAGATAAGAGTGACGGCCTGAGTGACGGCCAGTCACCAAGGTGACGGTCCGTCAGCCTGGCCGTCAACTTGAGGCAGCACCACTGCCTAGTGGTGACGGCCACCGTGACGGTCCGTCAAGCTGGTGATGGTCCGTCAGCCCAAACTATCAAGTTGAGGCAGTACGCGACGCAGATTCCGAACATTTTTGGGTTTATTTCCTGGACTCCTATAAATACCCTATGTTAGGTTTATTTTATTTTATTCATTACCAATTCATTACCCGATAGTTCTAGGATATTTTTGAGCAAGAATTCGAGAGGAAAACACTACACAATCACGTTTTTCTTCTTGATCATCTTGTTCTTGATCGTTCTTGGGATCTTGGTTTTCTTGTTCTTGGATAATTGAAGCTTGTTTTCATTATATTGTAAGAATCTCTTTTCTTTATTATGAATATGAATTTCTTTTCTTTCCATCAAAGCATGATTAACTAACTTCCCACAACTAGGGTTGTGGGAGCCATGGCTAAAGTAGCGATATAGATTCCGGGTAGCGTCGAGTTCAATATTTATGATTGTCACGTTGTTAATCATTCATTCTTCACGTTTTCTAGTGGTTGCAAACATTAGATCATGCCTAGGTTTAATTTGCTTGAGTAAAGAAATTAAAACCGGGAAATTTGGTTAATAACGAGGATTCGAGACTACCAACTCTCGTCTGATGATTAATGCTGTACCTAGATTAATCTACTTGATGTTTAGGATTGAAATATAAAAGCTCACCTTTTCAAGTTCGAAAGAATTGAAAGGGATATTCATATATTTGGTTGAGAAACGTTTAGACGATACCATGAATTCAATCACATCGTGACATGCATATAGAAAGAACCCGGTTAAGCCTTGAGTCGAAATTGTTACGACGCCATGGTGAACACTTCCCTAGTTCTCTCTTATATTGATTTTCACTCGTACATTATTATTTGTTTTTGTTCACAAATTGATCGCACAAACCCCCCTATTTACCGGAAACTATTGACTACTAGTTATCTAATTCACGAACGACCTAATTTTCACCTTATTCCCTGTGGGATCGACCCCAACCTCTGTTGGGTTCTATATTTGACGACGACCGCTTACGCTTCATAATTTGAGGTGTAGTTTGGGCGTTATCAAATTTTGGTGCCGTTGCCGGGGAATACGGTTGTTTATTAAGTTTGGTGTGTTTATTTGACTCTTAGTCATATTTCCTGCTTTTATTTTTATTTGTTGTTTTTGTTTTTACAGGGTACAGAGTTGTGCATGCCAAGTACCCGAGGCTCGGGTGAACCAATATTACCCTATGACCCCGAGCTTGCAAGAACGATAAGGCGAAACATGAATGAGCAACAACAAGAGGCAGCGAGACTCGCTGCAGCTCAGCAAGCCTAACAATGTTTGAATGCTGGTGGTCTTAAGGTCGACATTGAGTTGAATGATGAGGAGGTCGACTTAGATGGAGCTGGTGCCACGGGCGCTATTGCGTTTCCTCCGCTAGCTCCTGGGGCCATGTTTAACATCACTAGCACAATGATTCAGCTGTTGAATTTGAGAGGAGTGTTCCGTGGTGTTGCTGGTGACGATCCAAACCGGCACCTGATGAATTTTGTGGGTATCTGCAAGTCGTTCGAATTACCTGGAGTAAGTCAGACAGCGATCAGGCTCAGGTTGTTTCCGTTGTCTCTGTCTGATGAGGCAGCGTTATGGTTGACAGAGCTAACCCCCGACTCTATCACAACCTGGGGAGAGTTGAAAGGAGCTTTCCTAGAAAGGTTCTTTCCTCCCTCTAGGATGATACAGTTGAGGGATGAAATTAGCAATTTCAGACAACAACCTCATGAGGCGTTACATGAGACGTGGTTGCGGTTCAAGAAGAAACTGACACAATGCCCTAACCATCAATTGACCGACAATTTCTTGATGCAGACATTTTACAGAGCACTAAATTCGGCTACAAAGCTGACATTGGATAATGCAGCAGGTGGAGCATTTATGGGTCTCACTTTTGCCGATGCCACAACTATTTTGGACAGGCTCACCAAAACCAATAGGGCCTGGCATACACGTGATACAGAGGTAGCAGCTAGCACTTATGCAGTTGGTATGTCAGCAGAGCAGCGCATGAAGGAGGAAGAGCGGGACCATGATATGGCCCATCTGAAGACTCAAATGGAACTACTGACAAAGCATTTGTTGTCAGGAGGTATCGAAAAGGTGAAAGCTGTGGGTTCCCAAGGTAGAGCAGCAGAGTTTGAATCTGATGAGGAGGCAAATTATTTGGGTGGTTTCCAGGCCAACGGCCAAGGAAACCAAGGTCGGAACTATCAGAAGGACAACTACCATGAAAAAGCTGGCTACAGAGATCGTGATCAGGGGAACTGAAAGAATAACACTGATAGAGGTGGGTTGTATGTACCACCTGGTAATCGGGAAAGAGCTAACACCGAGACAGGGACGTCCAAACTAGAGAACATGATGGCTAAGATGCTGCTAAAAGTGGAATCGACCAAATCTGCGGTAAAGGAGATGAGGACTGAATTATCAACAATAAGTCAGGTAGTGGATTCACATTCCACCTCGATCAAGCAATTGGAACAACAAGTGGGTCAAATCTCGACATCTCTAAATCAAAGGAGGACAGGTACCTTGCCGAGTGACACCGTTCAAAATCCGAGGAAGGATGGGAGCTGTATGGCGATCACTACAAGAAGCGGTAAAATGTTACCGGAATCACATCCGGTAATTCAGACTCAAGGTGATGTTGTGGATGACAATGTGGTGGAGGATGCTACACAAGGGCTCACGGATAAAAGCAAGGAAGTTAAAAAGCTTCCAACTATGATGCCTCGGCCACCACCTCCCTTCCCACAACGTTTGAAAAAGAAAGCGGACGATAGCAAGTTCCTGAACTTCATGACCATACTGAAGCAGATATCAGTCAACATCCCTCTGGTGGACGCTCTTGAACAAATGCCCGGATATGCCAAGTTTATGAAGGACTTGATTACCAAGAAAAGGTCAGTAAGCTTTGAACCAGAAGATAACCTACACCACTGCAGTGCTATCTCTTCAAGTTCATTAGTGGAAAAGAAGGAAGATCCAGGTGCTTTTACTGTTCCCTGTACTATTGGGAAAATTAACTTTGAAAAAGCCTTATGTGATCTTGGTGCTAGCATCAACTTGATGCCGCTAGCAGTATACAAACAATTGGGTTTGGGAGTGCCCAAACCAACTACCATGAGGGTGCTAATGGCTGACCGTTCAGTAAAGCAACCAGTGGGAATATTGTCTGATGTGCTGGTCAAGGTTGGTAAGTTCATATTCTCGGCCGACTTTGTGATCTTAGACTGCGAAGTGGACTTTGAAGTCCCCATAATCTTGGGACGACCATTGTTAGCTACTGCAAGAGTGTTGGTCGACATGGAAAGAAACGAACTGACGTTCAGATTAAATAATGAATTGGTCAAGTTTGATGCGTGTAAGTTGATGAAGCAACCAAGAGACATGAGAGTGGTCGTGGTTATAGAGGTGGTTGATATAGCCCCTGCGGAGTTACATATTGAGGAGAAGGGTCCTGTCGAGACCCTAGCGGTTACAAAAATGAGGTTGCGATCGCAAGAAGGGAAACATGTCAAGGAAGGCGGTGAAAACAAATCAAGGAAGAGAAAACACCGCAAGAAAACCAGCAAAGAAAGAGTAAAGAAGTTGCCGCGACTAGCTACGGAATCGATAAAAGAAGAAGTTGGAGCTCAACGGGATGGGGTAGCTGGCACCTATTCTATCAATTTTGCCTACTTTGGAGACCCTGGCGGTCTCCAACATCATGCCAGACGCTGAGTCCTATGGGCTTCATAGGTATTCCTTTTTCTCACAGTATTAGCTGTCACATGTATGCATTTGGGCAATGCATGAGTCTAAGTTGAGGGTGTTGGGATACCTGTGAGTCTTTTACCACCGAGGGTTTTTGTTGCCGAGTTTCTTTTCCCTCCGGCGTGCTATCTAGTAGAACCGGCATGTTTAGGTTGTCGTTTAAATTTTAGTTGTTTTCTAGTGTCTATAGCAAGCATGGCATTTTTTTGAAAAAGGAACTAAAAGGAGCCCCCTCTGAAAAAGTTGATTTTGTACTTATGTTTGAAATGATTGACTGTCTGGATCCTTGGATGTCATTGTGTGGTTATGATTGGAATAAGTATGCTTAAGCCGAGCTATTGTTTTGATAGTTGGTAGTGGTATGGCTTCTTGGTGCCAAGTGTGTGTGAGCTTATTGTTATAAATTCTTACTCTGTGCATGCATCTAGAACTTGCCCGGTCTATTTTGTTAAGTTGAAGTTGGTTGCTTAGGAAAGGATCACAGGCCCTTTTTGTGTGCAGTCCACTTAGCCTATAAGACCGTCCAAATGTAAATAATCCCTTTGATCCCTGTTTGAGCCATAATTGACCCTGTTCGTTCAATAACCTGTCACCGTTCCTGTTTAACTTTGAATCCCTGTTTTGGCCCTGGTCCTTCCTTGGACATCGTGCACCTCAACTCAGGCAATCAGCCTAAGTTGAGGGTGGCTACTATAGAGGTAAATGATAAGAAAAATAGGATGGATAAGATTGGTTGTGGATAGAATGAAAATTCCGGGGGTGTGTCTAAGAAAAGAAAGATAAAGAAACGAAAAAAAAAAGAGATGAAAAAAAATGAAAAAGAAATAAAAAGAAGTGTCAAAATAAAGAGGACGCACCTGTAGCTAGAAAGAAGGGAATAAAGAGGTGAATAAGGATGGACAAAGTGAAGTTATGTGGAAATAGTAGGTTGGTGATTCCAAGGAGGGTTTAGTCACTATTCCCCAAACGTATCCTACCTGCACCCGAAGCCTCATTACAAGCCTAAACAAATCCTGTAGTGATCCTGAGCGGCTTTCTGAAAAACTGAAATAGAATAGTAAGGGCAAGCCTATGGCATCGCATGTGCATTGTTTGAAATCGTTTGTGAGTGTGAGCGCCTTACCTAGTCCCGAATCTTGTGTGTGGGACTTCTTTGTGGTGAGGGCACCAAGATTTCTGTATTGTCTATTGACTGTTAGGATAGCTGTGCGTGTGTATGCATAATATTCTATCATATCGGAATGACATGTTTGGATCCTTGCAAGTTAACGTTTCATACATTTGTGTGCTACTAGGGAGCTTGATTTAAAATTGAATGACCATGAGTTGCTAGAGACACGAGTTTGTTTTCTTAGTTGAGTCGTCTTATTGTTTTCTTTTATGTCATGTTGCTTGAGGACAAGCGAACGTTTAAGTTGAGGGTGTTGATGTGCCGCCATTCTACGGCACATTTGACGCCTCTAAACTAAGAACAATCGTAAGTTTTCAAGCAACTGTCGTCGTTTTTGATGTTTTATGTTATGTTTTCAGGAAAGAGAGACAAACATAGAAACAGAAGGAAATACGAGCAAAACGACATTCTGGATAAGAGTGACGGTCTGAGTGACGGCTAGTCACCAAGGTGACGGTCTGTCAGCCTGGCCATCAACTTGAGGCAGCACCACTGCCTAGTGGTGACGGCCACCATGACGGTCCATCAAGCTGGTGACGGTCCGTCAGCCCAAACCGTCAAGTTGAGGCAGTACGCGACGCGGATTCCGAACATTTTTGGGTTTATTTCCTTGACTCCTATAAATACCCTATGTTAGGTTTATTTTATTTTATTCATTACCAATTCATTACCCAATAGATCTAGGATATTTTTGAGCAAGAATTTGAGAGGAAAACACTAGACAATCACGTTTTTCTTCTTGATCATCTTGTTCTTGATCGTTCTTGGGATCTTGGTTTTCTTGTTCTTGGATAATTGAAGCTTGTTTTCATTATATTGTAAGAATCTCTTTTCTTTATTATGAATATGAATTTCTTTTCTTTCCATCAAAGCATGGTTAACTAACTTCCCACAACTAGGGTTGTGGGAGCCATGGCTAAAGTAGCGAGATAGATTCCGGGTAGCGTCGGGTTCAATATTTATGATTGTCACGTTGTTAATCATTCATTCTTCACGTTTTCTAGTGGTTGCAAACATTAGAACATGCCTAGGTTTAATTTGCTTTAGTAAAGATATTAAAACCGGGAAATTTGGTTAATAACGAGGATTCGAGACTACCAACTCTCGTCTTATGATTAATGCTGTAACTAGATTAATCTACTTGATGTTTAGGATTGAAATATAAAAGCTCACCTTTTCAAGTTCGAAAGAATTGAAAGGGAAATTCGTCTATTTGGTTGAGAAACGTTTAGACGATACCATGAATTCAATAACATCGTGACATGCATATAGAAAGAACCCGGTTAAGCCTTGAGTCGAAATTGTTACGACGCCATGGTGAAAACTTCCCTAGTTCTCTCTCATATTGATTTTCACTCGTACATTATTGTTTGTTTTTGTTCACAAATTGATCACACAAACCTCCCCCTATTTACCGGAAACTATTGACTACTAGTCAACTAATTCACGAACGACCTAATTTGCACCTTATTCCCTGTGGGATCGACCCCAACGTCTGTTGGGTTCTATATTTGATGATGACCGCTTACACTTCGTAATTTGAGGTGTAGTTCGGGTATCATATATATACACAGAAGACAGGTGAAAAAAAGAATAACGCACCTGGGGTCCTTGCAATAATAATATATAAGAGAGTTTAGGAAAACAGGCGGTATACCGGTAACCTTAAGAAAAGGGAAGGAAGGTAATTGAACATAAGCAGGCTAGCCGTGTACCACACAAGGTAAGGATAATCGCATAAAAATTCACCTGATTTATAGATTGAAATAGTACTACAATAGGATATAAGAAGAACAAATCTACCTACAGTCCCAATGGGAACCCATACACCCGAGGAACGCATACAAGTGAAAATAAACCCTCTAGCATCCCATACTATCGGACCGTACACTCAGCAAACAACAAACAATGGTGGGATCAAACACAAATGGATGATATGATGCAAAAGTGAAAACCAGGTGGAACAGTAACCTTGTATGTACCTTCTCTTGCGCCTATAGGCCCAACATGTAGGATCTATGAAAGGACACGACCCGTATACCTTAACTGCACCGTATACCCCTCCTCTAGCACACTCAACCCATATCCCCTGGTTCGGATCGGTAAGGGCCATGGAGGTCCTCGACCACATACTAAATCTCATAACCTTAGTATAATCATCTAGAGTATATATGGATATATATAAGTAACCAATCTTGAAAATACATGCCCGGGGTGCTACCCGGGTCTAAATCAGTTAATCAAGTATCAAAAACCCCAACAAGGGTGCTCAGACATAACCGAGTCTAAAACAGTAGTAAAACTAATCTGTTGGTTGGTCCGACCGAATCTAGTATCATTTCAAAACCAACATGAAACAATGTCTACCACTCCGGCTCCACCGAGTCTAGTAACACTATGAAAACCAGTGATAAATCATCCTTTTAACTCTTTTACCCTAATAAGATCCATGAGAACAATTCCAAACCCTATTATAACCATTTTTATCGAAAATAGGCCCTCGGGGCCATGTAAGGTTTAGATAACCATCAATAGTAGGCCCAAAACCAAAACCGTAGTAAAACATGAATAAATCTCTTTATATGCATAATATTGGCATGCTCAATCACAAATAGTAGCCCAATGACTCACAATCAACCTATCAGCCCTGCATAGGCTCAAATCACTCTACAACACAGACAACTAACTCAATAGTCGAATATCAATGTCTGAGACTCACAGACATCCCCAAATAACCCACCATCTATGATCCAGCATCAAATACAAGGCCACATAGGACCATAAGGGTAATACTATCAACTATAATTAGTACTACAATCATTCGAGTGAAAATAAGTCAGACATGAAGAAGTGGACAAGGTCTGGGGTACCAAGCTAATAAACACAACCCAAGGATGCTAATTAGTATAATTATAACCTATATACACAAATTCTAGAAGAGTTAAATCGTAACCTACCTATCGTCCAATGACAAGCTGCTAGAATGATGATGTCCAAGCCCAAACCGCTGCAAGAAGCTCCGAAACAAAATTAAACTATCATAAACATAAATTATGCATTAAAATAAGACTAACGATACCCATATTTTTAAAAGTATAGCCGGGTTGAAATTTGGGTCACCAGCAAGCCCGTAGCCTCGTAACTTGAAGCCAAAAATGGAAGAGCGTACAATGATCACAACACTCTCGTGAGTGCATGCTTAGAATATTAGATGAAATTAACCTAGGGAATGGCTTAAAAGAGCCTACCATCTAAAGGAACAACTTAAGGAAATTCAAGAGGGGAATTACAAAAATTAAATGGATAAAACTTACAATTATGATGGAGAGATGATCAAGGCTAAAAACATCACACCCTAGAACCAATAATTGAAGTAATCTGGCATTTTGGGGAGCTTAGACTGATAACAATGAAGGTTGGGCGGATTTAAAGTGTTGAAAATAAAAGAAAGGAGTTTATATACTGCCCAGGGGTCCTTCTTTGCGATTGTGAAGTGATCCCACGCGGTTGTGAGGACCATACTATCTAGACCATTGTGATCACAAGGACTAGCCATGCGGTTGCGAAGAACAAGAGGGGAAAGGCTTCATCGTGATCACGAGGGAGGATCTCGCAATCGCGTAGAGCAAAGGAAGCTGGTGCACATGCCCTTCATTGTGATCACGCGAATGGACCCTCACAGTCATGATAAATAGTGAGGTAGGACATCACGATCATAATGGATTTCCTTGCGGTCAAGATTAATGCCATAGGCCTGCACCTACAACAACAACTAGCAGAAATCTGAAGGGAAAAAGTCTCTGGGTGGGCCTACAAGGCTAATATGGGACCCCATGCGTGCAAACAAACTATGATAACATACCTAAAATAGCATTCCAAACTCAATAGATTTGATAGAAAACCCAATGGGGGTCGGTTTAATGAAAAGAGGGCCCAACGCCCAAAAACCAACCTTAAGCCAAAATGGAACTCAACACCCAAAAATGAGTATGGAAGCCTCGAGATCGGAACGAAGGGTCACTCTAGCCCAAAGTTGACTTCCTAGAGCTAACAGTACTGATGGAAATTCCATCCGAGGCCGTTTTCTCTAAATGTTGACCAAGGTCAAACTTCCAAGTTCAACTGGCTAGAAAATAAAAAACTAACAAAAGCAAAACTAAAAGCTCTTAAACCTAGGAAAAGGATCTATCCAGATCAAAATCCATGCTCCAAATCCAATGGAACTGTCAAAATTCGATTCCGAGCATATTTAGCAAGAATGTTGACCAAAGTCAACAATATTCTAAGTTTAGGCTCTAAAATAGGGAAACGGCCATAAAGACCACATGAACGGCCAGGGCACCAAACCACCAATCCCAGAAAGCCATAAATGACTTGGGGCCACTGCAAGTAAGATTTAACAGTACAAAGAAATCATAAATGCGGGAATGACCAGAAGGGTTATTACACCATGTTTCTGGGCCAGGCAGACCGTACCTATGGGATTGGTAGGCTGTACCTATGGGGTAGCACATATATGGTACCACAAAGCCTCAGAGTTTCAATGATTCACGAGACATGTACAATCATACAGTTTAGATAAGATTTTCACTGGGGTCCAGGTAAGGGGGTTAGTATGTCTATTTTGTGACTATTTATGCCTACTAGGACTTATGGCAATTGTATGCTATTTGTACCTGCCGGGCTTATGGGGGCTAGGTAAGGTTATTGTTTGCTATGTGCTTTATATTGTATCTTATTGCAGGAAGGTAAGTTATTGTACTTCTGTTTCACTCCTGACCTTTTGTTCAGTCCTTACACTTCAGTTTCAGTTTTTAATTTTCCTTAAATGCTTGGTACATTATTTGGTACTAATGCCCCATTGCTTGGGGTTGTTGCATTCATAGCTGCAGGTTCTGAGCGATGAAAAAACATACTTGTCGGGTAGCATAGTCAAGCTTTCAGCGAGTTGGTTGACTTCTTTCCTTTCAGGGGTTGCCAGAGTCTCAGAGGTTTACCTTTTTGCTATTTATAGTTCTTGGGTAGATTGGGGCCATGTCCCACAAAATATTGTATTCATAGAGGCTTGAAAAGACTATTCAGTTGGGTTGCATAGCTACGATGGTGGCCATTTTGGCCTTGTATGTTTATTAGTTGTAGCTTGTTAGCCAATTGAGCCTTGTTCTTGTTTTGTTGGTAGTTTAGCGGCTCATTGGCCTAGTTTACATTGTGTATACATATTTTCAATTTTTATATAGAGATCATCGTGGACTTGATTGGCCCTCATAGCATTTATGCTTTCCTAGATATCATGGCGGCCTCGTCGGCCCAAACAAGGTTTATGTGCGACCTGCTTATTGCTTTATATGAACTATTTGGAGTAGTTGTTTTCTTTCTAGAGTTGTTTCCGGCCAAGGGCTAACTTTTAAGCTATGTTATACTTTTTTGTTTTCTTAATTGTGTGTGGCTCCAATGCGCCATTGGCAAATAGTTCAGCAAGGTCAGCTTTGGCCTAAGTTTTGGTATTAGGTTCTAGTTGTCGTCTCCCCCCTCCCCCTGAGTGTGGGGAATAACAAACTTGGTATCAAAGCAACATTATATCTTAGGAAGTCTGCAAGCCGTATCTAGTAGAGTCTTGTTTATAAATGTGTTGTGCACCATATTTCATAAGAAGGAAGCTACATACATTATTCAGGAAAGTTACTCTTTTTGTTGCTCAAGTCGTCCTATAGAGCTTAGTCACAAGGGTTGAGTTCTTTGGCTTACGATTGTTATTTGGCTTGTACTGGAAAATTGGCCTACTGAAACAGCAAGAAATTCATTGTTGTAGGCCTTAAAATCATTGCAGTAATATAATGGCAATGGGGGTTATGCCCGCACCAGCTCGTGTGACCATAGATCAATGGCAATGATTCTTGTAACAGTCTTCAAAATGGTTTCTTAAAGTACAAATATTGCAACAGTTATTCCTCCCTCAATAACGACTATTTTATATATCAATTAAAACAGTTAAAATTGTTACAATTGATGATTCATAACAGTTCTCTTGTCTATTCTCATTCCCGAGGATACCCCCTGGGTGTAACACGGGACCTGGGACCACAAGTGCCCCAAGCTAACCCTTGGTCATAGCATAACTCAGGTATATCAATTAAGCATAGCGGAAACACAATACGAATTAGATAACTCAATCCATAAGATAAAATCAAAATAACATAATTCGAAGAAGACCTGAATATCATCTATATCTGAAAAGCCTCTATACATGACATAAGGAGTTACTAGGACAAGACCCTAGCTAACTCAAAGTTCGAACATAAGTAGTCTAAACAAAATAGAGTCATAACTAGCCCTCGAACAATGAGGGCTCACCAACACTGACTGGATACCCGGCTTCGTCTAGTGATGAGCCTGGTGGGAAACACCTGAATCTGCATGATCAAGAGGATGCAACACAAAATATGCGTCAGTACTATAGGATGTCCCGAGTATGTGAGATATGCATGTTCATGATAAAAATATACTTAAAACATGATTAAGGTGAACCTTTTCATAAAGAAATAACATAAGAGTATTATCAAGATATAATACATAAAAACATGAAGTACTGTTAAAATTCAAAGTATGATATCAAATAACTTCATAGCTTGAAAATAATCATGTGGGAGTTTCTCTTAACCGACATAAATCATGATGAGCTACATGGAGTCCAGTGTCATGCACCCACACTGAAAAAAGTTGTCCAAACCGACCAAAGTTAGAACCATGTTCATAAGGATCCTGTCATATGCCACGGAGGGCAACCTATGGTGGCAACGTAGTTTTGGACTTGGGGTTATTTAGAACCCTCATCGCTCGGTGCTAAATACTACTCCCAAAACATATAACATAAGGCTCACATTCATGTGACATATCTAGATGTCAAGACGGTTCATAAACATGTTCATACCCCAGATCTTCATACTATCACGAATCTTAGTTTAGAAAATGATTCATGAGCATTGATAGCACATCGGGTGTCTTGCATTGCATAATAATTCATAACTTGAAAACTTGCATGGCCTTAGTTCAATTTCATAATAACATATACTTTCATAAAACATAGGAACTAGGCATGCACTTGCTTGAAATTCATGAAATTATGCTATCATTTTTTCCAATTTGCTTAAATCAATTCATGCATGCAGGATTTACCATAATTGACCTTCCATTCATGAAATAGGAACTCATATGTAAAAACACCCATGCAAAATCATGCAATTTAATGAAATTTCATAATAAAATCAAGAGAAGGTAATTTATAGCAAAACCCATAAGAATTAGGTAAGAACCCTAATTTGAAAGTTCATGAAATCACAAATTGAAATTTGGGATTTTGGGAACAAGGGTGGAAGGAACCCATTGTTAAATACCTACATACCTTGATTGAGGTTAACCCACTTGAAATTGAAAAGATTAGGAGACTTGGGACTTAGAGCTTGAGAGAGTTCTTTCCCTTTTTGGGAGATGAATGAGGTAATGAGAAGGCACTTAGGCTAATAGTGTTTGAAATCATGCTAAGAATGGCCAAAATGACCTCACTTAGGAGTTAAAAGAGTGGGTAATAACTAAAATACCCCTGGGAAATAATTAAGAAAAGCTGACAAAAGGGGTCGGCTTCAAGAATCACAGGTCAGTTCTACAGGTCATCGTTTGAACCACGACTCGTGGTTCCCACTCGTGGTTCCTGGCCAATGATCAAGCTACAGAAGGCAAACTATGGGTCTACAGGATAGACTCGTAGAGTGAATCACGAGTCATCAACCTGACTCATCGTTCTTGAAGGGCTTGGCATGTCTCTGATCAGGTTCCACGAGTCAACAGGACAGTCCATAGTTCAAACTACGGGTCATAGATTGAACTCACCTTATTCTTACTTGCCAGACCAATGAGGTAACGAATGGGAAAAAAGTTGGTTACAATGCAGATTTGAGGCTATCAACCCTCATATAATAGCTTGATCTTGTCCGGGAATAGCTAATCTGGGATTAAAGGTAAAGGTTAGTAAAGCATACACCCATAGACGGACCAAGTTGCGTGGTGAAATTCATCTATCTAGGGGACCAACTATTTAGGTGCACCTAACTTACCAATCTTGCATGCTAAGCACCAAACTAGCTTACTAAGTACAATGCCTTACTAAGTTATGATATCATGGGGAACACTACCCTAGTCACTTCTATCATTGATTACAACACTTGAAACTGTTACTTTGTTACTTGTTCGAATTTGAATTACGATTACTACTTGTTACTATAAGCCCCCCTTGTAGGGAAATAAATGGCCAAGAGCGCGAGTAAACATAATTGACCCTAGTCCTTTCATATTCCCTGTGGGATTGACCCTAACCTTAATTGGGTTCTATATTTGAACAACGACTGCTTTATGCTTCTAAAAAGAGGTGTGATTTGGGCGTATCAAATTTTGGCGCCCTTGCCGGGGAATAAAGTTTAGGATTAAGAGAAATTGTGTTTATTTCACTATTAGTCCTTATTTCCCAATTTTACTTTTTTTGTTGTTTTTGTTTTGTTCCACAGGTTGCACACTTGTGCATACCCAGTACATGGAGTCAAAGCAATCCCCTGATTCTATTCGATTCAGAACTCCAACAAACTCCGAGAAACATGGTTAAAGAGGGAGTTTATGAAACACCTGAAAAGGCCACAACTCGGATGTTGATCGAAGAGCAAAAAGGAAAGGTAGAAGAAGAAGCCCAAATTACAGAAGATGCTCAAATTGACGCAGACCTTGCTACTCAAAATGTTGCAGCCGAGAAAGAAAGGCAAGCATGACATCAAGATGCTCATCAAGTCACACTAGATGCTCAGGATGCAAGAGATGAGGCAGCCCGATGCAATATACCTCAAGATCCAGTAGCACAAAGGGGGAATAGAGGTCAACAGATTCTACAATTCTGAAACATCCCATGGTACAATCTTGATGATGATGATGTTGATAACATGGTGACAATAGGCCCTATTGTATTGCCACCACTGCCCATTAGTACAAAGTTCGATATTACAAGCACTATGATTCAGCTGCTGAACCTGAAGGGATTATTTGTTGGCAAGCCCACTGATGATGTGAAATTGCATTTGAAAAGCTTTGTGAAGATCTTCAAGGATTACAACCTTCAAGGGGTAGATCAAGATGCTGCTAGATTGCGGCTCTTTCCATTCACTTTGACTGGAGAAGCAACACTTTAGCTTGCGAAACTGCCTGATAACTCGATATTCACATGGCTTGAACTGAAAAATCAAATTCTAGAGAGGTTTATCCCTCCTTCAAGGATGTTGCAGCTAAAGCAGGGGGTCTATAATATCAAGTAGCTCCCTACGGAGGCACTGTACAAAAAGGGCTTAGGTTCAATAAGAAGCTGAAACAGGTTCGAATCATAGAATCCCTTCGGATCATTTGATAGAGATCTTCTACAGAGCATTGAATGCAAACACCAAGGCAGTAGCATATACAGTAACTGGGGAAGCATTCATGGATAATATGTCATACCCCGAGGCTACACCCTAGGCATAACACGGGATCCGGGAAATAAATGCCCCAAATTAACCCTTTGTCATAGCATACTCAAGCATAACAAAAGGTAAGCGGAAGCATAATAAAAGATAATGGGAATCCATAAAAGAATATCATAAAGTCTACAAGAACCCAAATCCAAGAAATACAACCAAATATGTCTGAAGCCTCCAAATCTTAAAGTACGAGTTGATGGGACAAAACCCCAACTAACTCAAAAATTCAACGTAATGGACATAAGGAAGATAACTCATAACTCTGCCCCTTGCAAGTTGAAGACTCACCAATCGGGTAAGCTGAAAAGCTGGCATTGACTAGCCACGGGCCTGAGGAATAGAGCCTGAATCTGCATCATCAAGAGGATACAACACAAGATATGCGTCAGTATTATGGAATGTACCGAGTATATGATATATGCATGAATATGATGAAAACATGCTAAGTATGCGTTAATAATCAAAATCATTGTTTAAAGGTAAAACATGATGCAAATGACTCTATGAACAACCATAAGCTGAAAACATGATCATAAACAAAGAGTCTGAAATATGAATAAGAGTCAAATACATTTTTGAAGGATAAAATATTTATGAGGGAGGTTCTCTAACCGACATAGACCATGTGAGCTACATGGAATCCGATGTATACGCCCCATCGAGAGGACCCAATATACCTTGCCAGCGAATAAAGGCATAATTATGGTGTGATCACTAAATATGATGCCCAACAGAGGGGAATTATAAGCCTATGGGGGCACGTAGTTCTGGGACTAAGGGTACTCTTACCCTGTCTAACTCGGTGGTAAATACTACTCCCAAATCATACATATAGCTCATATAATAATGGGCATATATGATGCCATAATTGATTATAACTGATAACATATCTGATGTCAAAACTGTTTGAAAAACAATAAGACATACCTGATGCCATGAAATTCAAATTGATACATTTAAAGACTTAGCATATCTATAATTTAAACCATGATTTACCTTTCTAAATTCATACTTGAAGAATTAGGCATGCAATTTCATAAACACAAGAATGGTCATGATATCTAATCATGTAAAATTTTACTTGAAAATATTCAATTCAATGGGATCATGCTAGAAAGAAACCTTAATGCTTGGGCTTTTAAAACCAATGGAGGAATCATGATCAAATCATAATTAAGCAATTAGAAGCCATGAATTTAAGCATAGAAACTGATTTCATAAGTTTTCCCCAATTTAGATCAAAACCCTAATTTCACAAGTTCATAATTCAATTTGAGGATTGGGGGTTTTGGGCACAAGGGTGAAAGGAACCCATTGTTGAATACCCACATATCTTGATTGAAGTTAACCCACTTGAAATTGAAAAGATTTGGAGACTTGGACTTGGAGCTTGAGAGAGTTCTTTTCCTTTTTGGGAGATGAATGAGGTAATGAGAAGGGACTTAGGCTAATGAGGGTAAAAACCCTTCTAGAAATAGTCAAAACAACATCATTTAGGGATTAAAAGGGTGGGTAATAACTAAAATACCCCTGGGACATAATTAGGAAAAAGTTGACATTCAGGGACCACGGATGGGTTCCACAAACTGTAGACCAAACCACGGATCATGGTTTCCATCCGTCGTTCCTGACCAAAGAACAAGCTACAGAATCCAAACTATGGGTCAACATGATGGACTCGTAGAATGGATCACGAGTCATAGAATTGAGTCGTCATTTATGGGATCTGATATGGTCTCTGATCAGGTTGCACGAGTCAACAGGACGGACCCATAATTCAAACTACGGTGCGTCGTCTTGACTCAAGGTTTATGGGAATCAGTCAGTCCTTACGTCTGATACCACGAGTTGACAGGACGGGCCGTAGAATGAAATATGGTCCTTAGAACCAACTCGTGGTTCTCAGACCAGAGCCTGAGCCTAGAGACTTAAACCACATATCCATTCCACGACTCGTGGTTCAAACCACGGTCCGTGGTTTGGACCCGTCATCCCTGGAAACTTCAGAATTTTTAGATTTCTTAAGTTTAAAGCTGGATCAAGTTCTGGGGTATTACAATATCTCCTTCTTGGGATCATTCGTCCTCGATTGAAGACTATGCGAGGAAACTTAAAGAAATAACAGTCCAACCAAACATCAAAACATGAAAATTTAACCTTTCAACTTGAAAACATGACATAACTAACTTCGTAAAACATGGATGCATGCTAGGATCATAAGAGAAACTAATGGAATAGGATCAAAGGAACATATTAAGGAGGAAACTATTACCTCAAGCTGAAACGGGATCGGAAGGAAAGAGGTGAGGATACTTGGCTTTCATGGCTGACTCCGCTTCCCAAGTAGCTCCTTCAACAAGCTGATTCCTTTAAAAGACTTTTACCGAAGTAACTTCCTTGTTTCTCCACCTCTGAATCTGACGATCAACGATCTCTATGAGAACTTCCTCATAAGTGACACTATCCTTCACACCTATATCCTCCAAGGAATAATCAATGGATCACTCACACATTTCTTCAACAAGGAGACATGGAAGACTAGATGAACCGCTTCTAACTATGATGGCAAATCCAACTCATAAGCAACACTTCCAACTCTCCTCAGAATCTGGTAAGGACCTACAAAATGGGGACTAAGATTTCCTTTCTTGCCAAATCTCATCACACCCTTCATGGTGAAACTTTTAGGAAAACCCAATCGTCAACTTCAAATTCCAACTCTCTTCTTTTCACATCCGCATATGATTTCTGTCGGCTCTGAACGCTCTTCAACCTTTCCTGAATAAGCTGAACCTTCTCCATAGTCTCATGAATCAAATCTGGACCAATCAAGGCTGCCTCACCTACCTCAAACCAACCAATAGGAGATTTACATCTCCAACCATAAAGTGCCTCATACGGAGCCATATGGATGCTAGAGTGAAAGCTGTTATTATAGGAAAACTCGATAAGAGGTATGTGATCATCCCAATTACCTTTAAAATCAATCACACAAGCCCTTAACATATCCTCCAAGTTCTAAATGGTACGCTCTACTTGGCCACCTGTCTGAGGGTGAAAAGTTGTGCTAAGCTTCACCTGAGTACCAAGACCCCTCTGAAAAGATCTCCAAAACTGAGAGGTAAACTGAGTATCCCTATCTGAAATAATCGACAAGGGATGACAATTCAATCAAACTATCTCCCAGATATAGAGTCTGGCATAATCGTCTGCTGAATCCGTAGTCTTAACATCCAAGAAATGGGATGATTTAGTCATCCGATCAACAATTACCCAAATCGAATCATGTTGCCTTTGGGTATGAGACAAACCTGTAATAAAGTCCATATTGATCGCTTTCCACTTCCAAGTAGAAAGGTCAATATCCTAAATCACGCCACCCGGTCGCTGATGCTCCACCTTCACTTGCTGACAGTTGGGACACTTTGCCACAAAACCGGTTGTGTCCCTTTTCAAACCATTCCACTAATAGACTTCTCGTAGATCATGGTACATCTTGGTGGCACTGGGGTGAATGGAATATCTGGAACTATGAGCCTCAGTCAAAATCTTCTATCGTAACCCATCTACATCTGGCACACATAATCGACCTTGATAGCGAAGCACACCATCTCCCCCTTGGGAGAAAACCTCAACTCTTTGTTGATGGACTGCACTCTTTAGTTGAAGCAAAATAGGATCACTGTCTTGCTTTGCCTTCACTTTATCTACCAAAGATGATTCAGAACCATTCTGGACAATAACACCACCTTCTATCGAGTCTATAAGGCGAACTCCCAACCGATCTAGCCTATGAGCCTCCTTAACCAGTTCCTTCTTCCCATCTTCGACTAAAGACACACTACCCATACACAATCTACTAAGGGCATCCGCCACAACATTGGCCTTACCAGGATGGTAAAGCACACTCATGTCATAATCCTTAAGAAGCTCAAGCCATCTTCTTTGTCGCAGATTCAATTCCTTCTGAGTGAACACATACTGAAGACTCTTATGATCGGTGAACATATCCACGTGCACCCCATACAAGTAATGTCTCCTAATCTTCAAAGCAAAGACCACGACTGCTAACTCAAGATCATGCGTAGGGTAGTTCTTCTCATGAGTCTTAAGCTGCCTAGAGGCATAAACAATCACTTTACCACATTGCATCAAAACACAACCCAAACCAATCCTAGAAGCATCACAATACACAACAAAGTCATCTAGGCTCTCGGGTAGAGCCAACACTGGAGCTGTGGTCAATCTAGTCTTCAATTCCTAAAAGTTCTTCTCGCACAAATCAGACCACTAAAATTTTACCTTTTTCTGAGTCAATCGAGTCAAAGGGGCAGTCATGGAAGAAAACCCTTCCACAGACCTCCTGTAGTAACCAGCCAAACCCAAAAAACTTCTAATATCAGACGGGGAAGTGGGTCTAGGCCAGTTCTTTACTGCCTCTCTCTTTTGAGAATCAACTCGAATACCATCCTTAGTTACAATATGACCCAGAAAAGCAACAGACTGCATCCAAAACTCAAACTTGCTAAACTTAGCAAATAACTGCCGATCCTTGAGAGTTTGCAACACCACTCTCAAATTGTCCGCATGCTCCTCTTCATTTTGAGAATAGATACGGATATCATCAATGAACACAATCACAAATATATCCAAATACTGCTTGAACACACGATTTATCAAATCCATAAAAGCTGCAGGAGCATTCGTTAGACCAAAAGACATCGCAATAAATTCATAATGACCATACCAAGTCCTGAAGGCTATCTTCGAAATATCATACTCTCTAACACGAAGCTGATGATAACTAGATCTAGGGTCAATTTTCGAGAAGAAACTAGCACCCTAAAGTTGATCGAACAAGTTATCAATCCTAGGGATGGGATACTTTTGCTTGATTGTGACCTTCTTCAACTGGCGGTAGTAAATACACATTCTAAGGGAACCATATTTCTTCTGAACAAACAAAACCGGGGCACCCCATGGTTAAATGCTAGGCCTAATGAAACCCTTATCAAGAAGATCCTTCAACTGATCCTTCAACTCTTTAAGTTCCATGGGGCCCATCCTATAGGGAGCAATAGAGATAGTATTCATATCTTAGAGAAGATCTATCCCAAATTCAATCTCTCACTCGCTCGGGAGTCCGAGAAAATCTTCGGGAAACACTTTTGGGAACTCGTTCACAACAAGAACAGACTGAAGGGATGGGGCCTTGGACTTCATGTCCATAACCCAAACTATGTGATAAAAATAACCCTTAGAAATCATCTTCTTAGCCTTAAGATAAGATATGAAGCAACCTCTCGAGGAAGGGGGACTACCTTGCCACTCTAAGACAGGTTCATTTGGAAACTTGAAACTGACAACCCGAGTACGACAATCAACAGAAGCATAACAAGCATGCAACTAATCCATACCAAGAATAACATCTAAATCTGTCATCTCCAACTCTACTAAATCCTCTAAAGTGACTCTATGAAGGACTGAGATAGGGCAATTTCGGCAGATCCTTTTGGCTAGGACTAATTCACAAACAGGAGTAGAAACACAAAAGGGTTCTAAAAGTAATTCAGGACATACTTCAAATTTGCATGCTATATAAGGGGTCACAAAAGATAAAGAGGCACCGGGATCCAACAAAGCATACACATCAAAAGAGAAGACTTTAAACATACCAGTAACAACATCTGGGGAACCCTCCTTGTTCTGACAAGATGACATAGCATAAAGGCAGTTCTGGCGCTAACCATCAGAACTAAAAGCTGTGCCCTATTGGACTGGTCGACCTCCTGGGGCTGCTAGAGCATACTGGGTCCTACCTCCCTGTCCCTTTTTAGTGGAAGGGTAATCTTTGATACGATGCCCAATCTGACCATAACCAAAACAACCCTCTCTACCATCCAAACACTCAGCGGGGTGATTCTTTCCACACTTGGCACAAACGGGAAAAGAAGGCCCCTTTGTACCACTACTCTGAGAATAAGAGCCTGTACCTCTACCAGACTCATCATTATGGATCTTGGAGGCCTGAGAAGGAGTACTAGCCGAAGAATGCACTGGTCCTGATGACCTCTTCATAAAGTAAGAGCGATGTCCGCCTCCGAACCTCTGATAGCCAAATCTCAAGCCCTCAGATCTAGCTCTTTTGTTCTCTCTAGACTCCTCCTTAAGCTTGTCTCTCTTGATCTGGTGTGAAAAGGTCATAAGCCTCAGAATGGTCATATCACTCAAAAGAATCGCAGACCTACACTCTTTCTTCACCATATAAGAAATCCCATAGATAAACTTGCTCATCTGATCATGCGGGTCTGCTACCATAGAGGGGGCATACCTAGACAACTGAGCGAACTTCAAGCTGTACTCTTGGAATGATATCGACCCCTGTCTCAAGTTCACAAACTCCTCAGCCTTTACTTGCCTCAACTCTTAGGGAAAGAAACGGTGAAGGAAAGCCTTCTCAAAACACTCCTAAGTCATAGGGACCACACCCCTAGTTCTAGCTTCCTTCCATTTAGTGAACCAAATATGAGCTACATCCTTGAGTTGATAGGATGCAAGATCTACACAATTAGCACCAACCACTTGCATAACATCAAATACCTTCTTCACTTCATCAATAAAGTTTAGTGGGTCCTCACTCTCTTTCGAACTACAGAACTTAGGTGGGTTTATACGAATAAAGTCATAAACTTGGGCCTCTACCCCACCTTGAGGGTGGACGGGGGCAGGAGCCTGCTGATTGGCCTGAGCGGCCAAGGTTTGGGCTAGAAAATTGATGGCATCCCTTTACACCTCATTCATGACCTCAGGAGCCAAAACTCAAGGAGCAACATTCCGAGCGGCTCGGTGAGGCATAGCACATTGAGACATAATCTGAAATGTACAAGTTAAGGATTAGAGGGACATTAGAGTTAAGCTCTATCGCATGATATGATCATAAAGAAGTGAACTTTTCCTAAGACACCTCATAGCTTTCCTCTCATATATGTGGAGCACTTCACATATATGAAAGAGACTCTACTCGATGCAGCTTTTAGACATCCTAGTACTCTTGAACTTGAGGCTCTGATATTAAGTTTGTCACGCCTCGAGGCTACCCCCTAGGCGTAACACGGTATTCGGGACACAAGTGCCCCAGATTAACCCTTGGTCATAGCATACTCAAGCATAACAAAAGGTAAGCGGAAGCATAATAAAAGATAATGGGAATACATAACATAATATCATAAAATCTACAAGAACCCAAATCTGAAAAATACAACCAACTATGTCTGAAGCCTTTAAATCTTAAAGTATGAATTGATGGGAGAAAAACCCAACTAACTCAGAAATCCAACGTAATATACATAAAGAAGATAACTAATAACTCTGGCCCTTGCAGTATGAGGACTCACCAATCGGGTAAACTAAAAAGCTGGCACTGACTAGCCACAGGCCTGAGAAATAGAGCCTGAATCTGCATTATCAAGAGGATACAATGCAAGATATGCGTCAGTACTATGGAATCTACCAAGTATATGAGATATGCATGAACATGAAGAAAACATGCTAAGTATGCGTTATTAATCGAAATTATGCTTTAAAGGTAAAACTAGATGCAAATGACTCTATGAACTACCATAAGTTGAAAACATGATCATAAACAAAGAGTCTGAAATATGAATAAGAGTCAAATACATTTTTAAAGCATAAACTGTTTCTGAGGGAGGTTCTCTAATCGATATAGACCATGTGATGTACATGGAATCCGATGTATGCGCCCCATCAAGAGGACCCAATATACCTTGCCAGGGCATAAAGGCATAATTGTGGCATGATCACTAAATCTGATGCCCAACAGAGGGGACTTATAAACCTATGGGGGCACATAGTTCTGGGACTAAGGGTACTCTCACCCTATCCAACTCGGTGTTAAATACTACTCCCAAAACATACATATAGCTCATATAATACTGGGTATATCTGATACCAAAATTGATCATAACTGATGTCAAAACTATTTGAAAAGTAATAAGACATATTTGATGCCATGCAATTCAAATTCATACATTTAAAGACTTAGCATATCTATAATTCAAATCATTCTTTACCTTTCTAATTTCATACTTGAAGAATTAGGCATGCAATTTCATAAACACTAGAAAGGTCATGATATCTAATCATGTAAAATTTCTCTTGAAAATATGCAATTCAATGAGATCATGCTAGAAAGCAACCTTAATGCTTGGACTTATAAAACCAATGGAGGAATCATGATCAAATCATAATTAAGCAATAAGAAGCCATGAATTTAAGCATAGAAACTGGTTTCATAAGTTTTCCCCAATTTAGATCAAAACACTAATTTCACAAGTTCATAATTCAATTTTAGGATTGGGAGTTTTGGGCACAAGGGTGAAAGGAACCCATTATTGAATACCCACATACCTTGATTGAAGTTAATCCACTTGAAATTGAAAAGATTTGGAGACTTGGACTTGGAGCTTGAGACCTTGAGATTGAGAGAGTTATTTTCCTTTTTGGGAGATGAATGAGGTAATGAGAAGAGACTTAGGCTAATGAGGGTAAAATCCTTCTAAAAATAGTCAAAACGACATCATTTAGAGGTTAAAAGAGTGGGTAATGACTAAAATACCCTTGGTACGTAATTAGAAAAAAGTTGACTTTTCAAGGACCACGGTTGGGTTCCACGAACCGTAGACCAAACCACGGCTCGTGGTTTCCATCCGTCATTCCTGACCAAAGGACAAGATGCAAAAGCAAAACTATGGGTCAACAGGATGGACCCATAGAATGGATTAAGAGTCATAGACTTATGTCATCATTTTTGGGATCTGATCAGGTTCTACGAGTCAATAGGACATACCCGTAACTCAAACTACGGTCCATCATCTTGACTCGTGGTTTCTGGGAATCAGTCAGTCCTTAGGTCTGATACCACAAGTTTATAGGATGGGCCGTAGAATGAACTACGGTCCATAGAACCAACTCGTGGTTCTCAGACCAGAGCCTGAGCCTGGCAGACTTAAACCAAGGATCCATTCCATGACCCATGGTTCAAACTACAGTCCGTGGTTTTTACCCGTCATCCCTAGAAACTTCAGAATTTTCAAATTTCTTAAGTTTAAAGCTGGATCAATTTCCGGGGTGTTACAAAATACTTATGTCAAAGCTTCTGAGATGCTTGATAAGGTTACCAAGATGAACAGGGCCTGGCATACAATTATATTTTTATTGCTCCTGAAGACCAAGAGAAGACCACTTTCACTTGTCTATATGGGATGTTTGCATTAAAGAGGATGCCATTTGGGTTATGCAATGCACCAATGACATTTTAGTGATGTATGATGTCAATTTTATCAGATATTGTAGAGGACACTATTGAGGTGTTCATGGATAATTTATCGGTAGTTGGTGACTCTTTTGACGATTGTTTGGCTCATCTGAGATGTGCGTTAAAAAGATGTGAAGACTGCAACCTAGTGCTGAATTAAGAGAAGTGTCACTCTTTGGTCAAAGAGGGTATAGTGCTTGGCCATTGGATTTTCAAAAAAGGTATTGAGGTCGACAAAGCGAAGATAGAGGTGATTGAAAAATTGCCTCGACCAATTTCTGTGCAGGGTATTCAAAGCTTTTTAGGGCATGCTGGTTTCTACCGTAGGTTCATAAAAGATTTCTCTAAAATTGCACGTCCCTTGTGTAAGTTATTGGAGAAGGAGGTGATTTTTGTTTTTGATGAGACATGTCTGACTGCATTTGAATGCCTAATGCAAAAGTTAATCTCCGCTTCCATTATTGTTTCACCTGATTGATCTCAGCCTTTTGAGGTTATGTGCGATGCTAGTGGAGTCCACTAAAAATCAGACCTAGGAAAAGGATGCAAAAATATTCTTCATCCCATCTACTATTCTAGAAAAGCACTTAATCCTGCTAAAAAAAACTACACAGTGACATAACAAGAGCTGCTTGTTATGGTCTTTGCATTCGAGAAATTCAGATCTTATTTGCTTGGCACTAGGGTAATTGTGCACACTGACCATGCAACTCTTAGGTACCTCATGGCAAAGAAGGACACGATGCCTAGGCTGATTAGATGGGTGTTGCTGCTGCAGGAATTTGACTTTGCGGTCAAGGACCGAAAGAGGACAGAAAATTAGGTAGCAGATCACTTTTCTAGATTAGAGGAAGAAGCGATGTTGAAGCTGAATGATGAGGAAGAGATTGATGATTAGTTCCTGGACAAGCAAGTATTGGCTGCTTCCCAAGATCTGATTCCATGGTTCGCAGACTTTGCCAACTATTCAACAAGTGATATGGTGCCTCCTGATATGTCTGACAACCAGTGAAGAAAGTTCATGTATGATGTTAAGAAATTCTTCTGGGAGGAGCCTTTCTTATTTCATGTATGTGTGGACATCATGATATGTAGATGTGTGCCTGAAGCTGAGATGATGGAGATATTAGAGGCTTGACATTCATCCCCAGTTGGTGGGCATCATAGTGGTATCCGAACTGCACACAAGATCTTGCAATGAGGCTACTATTGGCCGACCATCCACAAGGACGCCCATGAGTTTGCTAAGGCTTGCAGTAGGTGTCTGAAAAAAGATGGTATATCAAGGAGGCATGAGCTTCCTCTCACTCCCATCCTTGTGGTTGAACTATTTGATGTATGGTGCATTGACTTCATGGGTCATTTTGTGATATCGAATGGGATGCGGTACATATTGGTGGTTGTTGACTACGTATCTAAGTGGGTAGAGTCAGTTGTTCTTCCCAGTAATGAAGGCAAGTGTGTCACAACATTCTTGAAAAATAATATCTTTTCTAGATTTGGTACACCACGGGCAATTATTAGTGATGAAGGCTCTCACTTTTGAAATAAGTTGTTTTGTGCTTTGCTTGAGAAGTATGGAGTGAAACACAAGGTTGCTACCCCCTATCATCCAAAGACTAGTAGGAAAGTTGAGGTTTTCAACCGCGAGATAAAGTCAATCCTATCAATAACACATTATTTACATATTGTGGAGACATCATAACACAGTCTTGAGAATCTAAAGATTGTTCTTGATTTATTGAAGTGTTCTTGAGGATTTGAGATTTCCGATTTTCTTTACTTGTTCTTGTAAGTTAAAATCATGATCTTTTCATCTAAATCTGGTTATCTTGTTACAACCATGAGTAGCTAAATCCACAACTAGGGTTGTGGTAACCATGAAGTATTAGCAAAGTAGGCAAAGTACTTGGTAATTCTAGGATGGTGTTTATGCATGTATTGTTCTTCCCTTCGCTTTGATTGCTTTTTAACGGTTGCAAACATTAGAACTCTCCATATTCTTACTTGCTAGACCAAGAAGGTAACAAATGGGAAACGGGTTGGTTACAACGGAGATTTGAGGCTATCAACCCTCATCTAATAGCTTGACATTGTCCGGGAATAGCTAATCTGAGATCAAAGGTAAGGGTTAGTAAAGCATACACCCGTAGACGGACCAAGTTGCGTGGTGAAATTCATCTATCTAGGGGACCAACTATTTAGGTGCACCTAACTTACCGATCTTGCATGCTAAGCACCAAACTAGATTACTAAGTACAACACCTTACTAAGTTATGATCTCATGGGGAACACTGCCCTAGTCACTTCTATCATTGATTACAACACTTGAAACTGTTACTTTGTTACTTTTTCAAACTTGAATTACGATTACTACTTGTTACTATAAACCCCCCTTGTAGAGAAATAAATGTCTAAGAGCGCGAGTAAACATAATTGACCCTGGTCCTTCCATATTCCCATTGGGATCGACCCCAACCTTCATTGGGTTCTATATTTGAACAACAACCGCTTTATGCTTCTAAAAGGAGGTGTAATTTGGGCGTATTAACACCCGCAGAAACACCCTATATCCAACCATAAACTCCAAGTCTCGAACCCCCAATTAGCATAGACCTTATACCTACTTTAAGCGGTACGGAGTCTCTCTTGAGATGCCCATACTCTATCTATGGAATCATGCAACAAGTCAATGCCCCAAGGCCTAACCTCAAATGTATCAAACAAACCCATCAGAGACCTACACCTCCTATAATACAATGCCTTAAATGGAGCTATCTGAATACTCAAATGATAGCTAGTATTTTACGCGAACTCTGCCAAAGCCAAGAAATGGTACTACTAACCTCTAAAATCAATCACACACACTAAAAGCATGTCCTCTAGAACCTAAGTAGTCTGCTGAGATAGACAATTAGTCTGTGAGTTAAAAGTTGTGATAAACTCAACTCGGTTACCCAACTCTCTCAGAATTGACCTTAAGAAACATGATGTAAACTGAGTACCACAGTAAAAAATGATAGAAATAGGCACCACCTGCAAACGAACTATCTACTAAATGTAGATCTGAGCCAACCTCTCTGAACTGTAGGAAGTCTGAACTGGCAGAAAGTGAGCAGACTTGGAAAACCTAACAACAATGACCCAAATAGTGTCAAATTTCTGAAAAATATGTGGCAAGCTGATAAGTCGATAATCTACTAACTTATTGAGTAAAAATCCATGAATTATTGCTATGTTTTGAATATATTTAGAGGTTCTAATGGCTTTTATTGATGTCTATATAGGTACTTTTGATTAGTGATGAAAAATAAAGAGATATACCTAAAAAGAGCTCAAAAGGAGTTAAGTGTGAAAGGATCGGAAAAGATAGAGATTCTATCCTGAGATGCGGTGCCCGTGCGAGATGCATAAGTAGTGGTGCGGAATGCACCCCTACAACATGGATATGCAAAATTCACTGAATAATCTGCTAAGGGGTGCGGTCGATGTGCGACACGCATAAACTTAGGTGCAAACCGCACCTCCTTGATATAAAGCCTCCAAGATGAGCTGAAGTCACTGGACCAACTGAATATAGTGTGCGACGTGAACATCATGATGTGCGAACCACATGTCATATTGTACACCACCCGAATGGCAATTTTGTCCTAAATTTTAGTGACATTTTGGGAAAGTATAAAACGCCAATTTAGGCACAGTTGTAAATAACATTCTTCAGTTCAAAACATTCTGAAGAGCTTTTTACCTTTGAGAACAAGTTTTCCTATCCAAAGAGAAGAGGTTTGAATCCATTCTCTTGGTTAACAATTTGTGTACTCAAATTGAGCTTAGAACTTGAAATTTAGCTTGAATGAAGAGGATTTTGACTTACCCATTTGGTAAATCTCTGGCCTTTGCTATGAGTGGCTGATTTCATTTGTCTAGGGATGTGTGGATAATAGGTGCCTGACAAATGTGTGTGGCTGTTTTTTATTCTTGCTTATAATTGCTTATTTGACATGGGTCTAGTAGTTTCACCAAGTTTTAATCCTAAAATTGGTGGTTGCAAACATTAATTTTCATTACTTGACTATATTGTTGCTTGAAAGAGAATTTCATGGTTTCAGATGTGAGATTACTAGTGGGAACTTGGGACTACATTCAGATTTGAGGCTAGAAATAACTCTTATAGATGGAATCACCTATTTAAGGGTCTAAGCTAGAGATAGTGTGACCTCCCCAAGTTAGATATTGGTTGCTTGTTAATTTAACCGATGATGCTCTAACTAGGGATTATTAGATATATGGTTGTTGATCGAGATATAAGCAACTATACTCATGACCAATGCTACTTACGTCAATAAGCAAGAATAAGTGTGAATTGATAAACACCCTATCCCACATTAAAGCCCCATTAGATACACATCCCTAGTCGCCTACTCAATTTGATACACCAATTTACTTACTTGCTTTAAATTTGAATTGTGATTGTAGTTATAGAATCTCAATTCCCCCAACCTTTTACTTTTGTGTTTTGAACATTTACTCTCCTTGTGAACTCATTTCGACACAATCTTTATTTAGCTAGAATCATGTTTTTGTGGGTACGACCCCGACACCTGTTGGGTACTTATAAATGTGTTTTGCTTGACAATTGCCATGCCTCCATATTTGGGGAGTATGATTTGAGCGTTTATAAAAAATGGCGCCGTTGCTGAGGACTTGAATTGATAGCTATTTTTGATTGTTGATTTGAAGTCACTTTGAGAGTGCTTGTTTGTTTTACTTTTGTTTGTCATTTGTGTTGTGATTAAATAGGCTAGCCTATGAACAAGGGCAACGACAATAAGAGCATTGACGACTGTATGGAGGCCGATAAGGCTGAGCCTATGATGCAAGGGGGTGAAGGTGCAATCCGCCCACCCTCCACAGTGGGAAAAAGTGTCTTTCATGTCACTAGCACCATGCTCCACTTAATACAAATAAAGGGCCTGTTTGATGGAGCAACACATGAAGATGCCAACCGACATATTCAGAATTTTGTGAAGACTTTCAAACAATTCAGTTTTCAACATATCCCCCAAGAGTCTATCTGATTACGCCTATTCCCTTTTTCCTTGATGGGGGAAGCCACAACGTGGTTGGAAGAGTTGCTGGATGACTCTATAACATCTTGGGCAGAGTTGGTTGAGGCATTTATATCGAGATTATTTCCTCTATCTAGAATGATAAAGCTAAGAGATGAGATCACCAACTTTAGTCAACTCCCAGATGAGCCTCTACATGAAGTTTGGTTAAGGTTCAAAAAGAAGCTTCTCTTATGTCTGAACCATGAGTTGTCAAACAAAGTATTGCTATAAAGCTTCTACCAGTCGTTGAACTCTCTAAATAAGTCGATGGCTGACAACCTTGGAGGTGGCACCTTCATGGACTTAGAATTTCCCATTGCCTCGACTTTGTTAGAGCGAATGACAAAAACCAACCAAGCTTGGAATACAAGAGAAGCGAATGTGCCAACTTTGGGAACGCCCTAATCTATCTTGACCAATGAAATGAGAAAAAGAGAAGAGGAGAGGGATGAGTAAATGGCCAAGATGATGACACAAAATTGACTTTATGGCCAAGTATGTAATGGGAGTAGGTGGTTCGAAAGTGGTGAATGCTGTGAGTACACCAGAAATCAAAGCGAGTGATGATCAGGTGATGACAATTGTCTATAGTAAACTGTGGTTTGTGTCAGTGGGTTCTCATCGTGGGTATTATTGCCTGAGGGAGGAGAACCAAGGTAGGATAAGAGACAAGGAAAGGGATGGAAATTGGAGGGATAGAGAAAAAGATGGTGATCGTTTCAATCACCGGAGTTCAAATCCCTATATGACTCTCTCTACCAACTGGGCACAAGCAAACTCGGTCATTCCAAGCTAGAGGACATGTTGTCCTTGGTTCTCAAGAAGGTGGATACGACAAACATTGGAGTGAGTGAGCTAAAGAGTGAAGTTTCAATACTTCACCAAACTGTGAGCTCCCACTTAGCCTCGATCAAGCATCTTGAGGCTCAAATGAACCACCTCTCAATACAAAATGAACCTGAGGATGAAGGGGACACTTCCTAGTGATACCATCACCAATCCAAAGAACGAGTGATTTGAGGTACTATCGTCGAGTCGCGATGTAAAATTAAGCGTTTCTTGGGAGGAAACCCAAGTACTTTTACTTTGTTTTTGGTTATCTTTTGTTGTTTTTAGTGAGTTTTTAGGGAATGCATGGAGTGGAAAAATGGACAAGTGAAAACAGGGCAAAAAGGGATTGTGCGGAGGACTGTTCTGACCGCACGAGTCACCGCATGCAAAAATAGAGTGCCTAGAAAGAAGTTGAAAATTGGAGGTGACGTTTGCTGCGTTGTGCGGTCTGCATGACCCCAAGTGCGCATCGCACCTCCATCGCATGGCTAGCCAGATTCTTGGGCAAACCCAGGGGAGAAAAAGGGTGATATGCGAAACGCCATGCGGTCCGCACCAAGGCTGGTGTGAATCGCATATCGCGGTGCACAAGAGGTAAATTTGAATTTTAATTGACCTAACCTATTGACCAACCCAACCCGGAGATGACCCGGCGGACTTTTCATCTTCTTTTTCCTTTAAAAACTGCCTCCTTCACTACCTTAACCATAATTTCTCTCTAACTTCTAAATTCCTCTCTTAAAATTCTCTCTAAATCCATCAAACTTCCCCAAAATCTTCTCGTCCTCTCACCCAACCATCTCCACCGCTCTGCCACTGTCTCCACCATTAGTTTCTCCGGGTGAGTTGATTGGGTCACCATTGTTGCACTACAAAAATATTCATTTTTCACTTCTCTCCGCCTAATCTTCACTTGTGGTAAGTTCCCCGATGTTAAATACTAGTTTTTTTGAAGATTGGAAACTCATATTGTGAAGCATGCTTAGTAGAATTTCCATGTTGATTTTGGGTGAGATCCGAAATTTTTGGGTCTCCAATTTTGAGTTGCATTGATAATTTTGCTTATTGTCAACTTGGTAGAACTAGAATTTTGTTAATGCATGCTGATTGGTAGTGAAATTTGGCCTTGAAATATGTGTTTGGGGTGAAGTCTGAGTAATCCACTTGTGATGGATGAATGGTTTAGCCCGATGATAGATTGGGTGACTTAATTCTTAAGGGCAAATCGTCGTTAGTCACAAGGTTTATGTTGAAAATTGATTATGAGGGCTGATCTTTGCTACTTGTATGCCCATGATTCGTTGTTACTGATCTTGTGCGGGGAGGGGTTAATTGTTTCTAAGTTTATTGGTGCCCATTGTTGCAAGTAAGGCCTTGATGTTCCCGATGATAGACGAGGTAATGTCCATCTTAAAGGAAGTTGTTAAGTCTTTTTATTGCTTGATGTTGTCAATGGAAATCAGGAGAAGTCTGAGTACCCGGATGTTTATGACCATGGTATCCCTTACCCCCTTCTTTAACTATTGTTGGTATGTTGCATAATGCCAAGTGCCTAAGTACATCTTGCTTTATGGATCACATGCGTAATTCACAAGAACACAAGAAACCAAAAATTTCAATTGTGCTTTTATGCATTTCACATGCGATGCATAGATCTTGATGTGCGAGTCTCACAAAGTATCGCACCATGTTGAAAAGAAAGAGCCAGTCACTACTTCAAGGGGTGAAGTATGGTGCGACGTGCACTTTGGCTGGTGCGGACCGCACCAGCTTCACACCTCGATGGAAAAATCCCTGTAGGATTCTGATAGCTTGTGCGATGGCATATGCGATGCACACTCTTTCTGGTGAATTTCACATGTGGTCTACACAAGCCATCAATCACCTACTTTGGTTTTCTAGTCTGTTGCATCCCATCTTTTATAATTTGTTAACTTTGCTTACCTTGTATATAGATGTGTAGTGCCTTCTACTAACCCCCATTTGCTGGAGTATGTCTTCCAACAGGATTTATCAAAAAAGGCATGCCACAAAACACGCCTCCAGTGCAGGTGTTCCTATGCAAGAGGGACGACCCAATGAACCACAACTCCGATTTGGGCTCAAGGGGATGGAAGCTTTATACCTCAAGTATCGGGAAAAATGACCATTCTTGGAAGAGAAGGGGTTCAATGTGGAAGATTTTCAAGAAGAGTTCCCAAACATGCCGAAATAGTTCCGTATAATAGCTTGGGAACATTTTGCCAAGACCCCGGGTCCCTATTTTCCTGAATTGGTACGAGAATTCTACACTTCGTATTGGGCCCAACTTGATATGTTGAAACACAAGGGTCCACTTGTCACGTCCCTAGGCTACCTCCTAGACGTAATACGCGATCCAGGGCACAAGTGCCCTAGACTAACCCTTGGTCCTATCTTACTCAGTCATTCATAAGAAAACATAGCGGAAGCATAGATAGAACATTAGACAACCCAAATCCATCAATGATAAGTCAATACGAAACATAGTTTTAAAAGAGAGACTCGAACACTAGGTATGTCTGAAAATCCTGTACACATGACATAAGGAGTTGCTAGGACAAGACCCTAGCTAACTCAAGGTACGAGAGTAAATAACCAAAAACTAGCTAGAATCACAACTAGCCCCCGAACAATGAGGAATCACCAATATTGACTGGAAATGGCCTGCGATCTCTAGCCACGTGCCTGAGGAAAGGAACCTGAATCTGTATCATCAAGAGGATGCAGCGCAAAGTATGCATCAGTACTATAGGATGTATCAAGTATATGGGATATGCATGATCATGATAAAAACTTACATAAAAAATGCTAAATATGAGATAACTCGTAAAAGTAGGTAGCATAAGAAAGTATCAAGATATAAGGCATAAAACATGAAGTAAAGTCAAGATTCCAAAAATAGAGTAACATATAACTTCATAGCTTGAAAATAATCATGTGGGAGTTTCTCTTAACTGAAATTAAACCATGATGAGCTACATGGAGTCCAGTGTCATACACCCACACTGAAAAAGGTTGTTCTAACTGGCCAAGGTTAGAATCATGTTCATATGGATCCTTTCATAAGCCAGGGAGGGCAACTTATGGTGGCAATGTAGTTTTGGAGTTGGGTTATCTAGAACCCTCATCGCTCGGTGCTAAATACTACTCCCAAAACTTATAACATAAGGCTAACATACATGTGACATATCTATATGTCAAGCTTGTTCATAACATGTTCATAACTCAGATCTTCATACTACTCACGAATCTTGGTTTTGAAAATGATTCATGAGCATTGATGGCAGATCGAGTGTCTTGTCTTGCATAATAATTCATAACTTGAAAACTTGCATGGCACTAGTTCAATATCAGAATAACATATACTTTCATAAAACATAGGAACTAGGCCTGCACTAGCTTGAAATTCATGAAAACATGATATCAAATACCCAATTTACTTGAATCAATTTATTCTTGTAGAATTTGCCATAATTAGCCTTCAATTTGAAATAGGAGTTCATATGTAAAACCCCATGTAGAACCATGCATTTTAGTAGTAATTTCATAATAAAATCATGAGAAGGCAATTTATAGCAAAACCCATAAGAATTGGGTAAGAAACCTAATTTGAAAGTTTATGAGATCAAAATAGAAATTAGAGGTTCTGGGCACAAGGGTGAAAGAAACCCATTGTTGAATACACACATACCTTGATTGAAGCTAACCTACCTGGAATTGAAAAGAAAAGGAGACTTGAACTTGGAGCTTGAGACTTGGAGCTTGAAGGAGTTCTGTTCCCAATTTGGTAGATGAATAAGGGATTATAGAAGACTTAGGATAAATAGGGTAGAAAACCGTTCTAGAAATAGTCAAAATGACATCATTTAGGGGTTAAAAGGATGGGAAATGACTAAAATACCCCTAGAACATAATTAGAAAAAAACTGGAAGAAGTTGATTTTCAGGGAAACGGATGGGTTCCACGAGTCGTAGACCAAACCACATCTCATGGTTTCCATTCATAGTTCCTGAAAAAAAGAACAGGTTGCAAAAGCCTAACTACGGGTCAACAAGATGGACCTGTAGAATGGACTACGATCCGTAGAAATAATCCATCATTGCTAAGGGATTTGGCATGCCTCTGATCAGGTTCCACGAGTCAACAAGACGATCCATAATTCAGACTACGGCTCGTAGTCTTAACTCGTGGTTCCTGGGAATCAGTCAGTCCTCAGGTCTAGTTCTACGAGTTGACAAGATGGGCCATAGACTGAACTACGGTCCATAGAACTAACTCGTGGTTCTTAGACCACAAACTGATTTTGGAAGACTTAAACCACGGATCAACTCCACGACTCGTGCTTCAAACTAGGACCCGTCATTTCTGGAAAGTTTAGAATTTTCAGATTTCTTAAGTTTAAAAGATGGATCAAGTTTCGAGGTGTTATAATATCTCCCCCTTAGGATCATCCATCCTCGAATGAAGACTAAGAAAGAAACCTTTGAGAGAAAACAACCCAACCAACAACAAAACATGAAAACCAAGGAATAAACATGAGAACTAAACTTGTAACTCAAAACATGACTGAACAAACTTCCGAAAACTTGCATGCATGCTAAGATCATGAGGGGAACTGATGGAATAGAGTAGGATAGACGTACTAATGAGGAAACTACTACCTCAAGCGGAAAGTGGATCAGAAGGAAAGAGATGAGGGTACTTCATTTTTATGGCTGCTTCTGCTTCCCAAGTAGCTCCCTCAACAAGCCGATTCCTACAAAGAACTTTTACCGAAGCGACTTCTTTGTTTCTCAACCTATGAATCTGATGATCAAGGATCTCTGTGGGAACCTCCTCATAAGTGAGACTATCCTTCACACCCACATCCTCCAAAGGAACAATCAAAATAGGATCACCAACACACTTCTTTAATAAGAAAATATGGAAAATCGGATAAACCGCTTATAATTTTTTTGGCAAATCCAACTCATAAGCAACACTACAAAATCTCCTCAGAATCTGATAAGGACTTACAAAACAGGGACTAAGCTTCCCTTTCTTGCAAAATCTCATCACACCTTTCATGGGTGACACTTTCAGAAAAACCCAGTCATCAACTTCAAATTCTAACTCCTTTCTTCTCACATCTGCATATGATTTTTGTCGACTCTGGGTGGTATTCAACCTCTATCTAATAAGATGAATCTTCTCCATAGTCTCATGAACTGAATCTGGACCAATCAAAGTTTCCTCACCTACCTCAAACCAACCAATAGGAAATCTACACCTCCGGCCATAAAGTACCTCATAAGGAGCCATCTGGATGCTAGAGTGAAAGTTGTTGTTGTAGGAAAACTCAATAAGACGTAAATGATCATCCCAATTACCTTTGAAATCAATCACACAAGCACTCAACATATCCTCCAAATTCTGAATATTATGCTCTGCCTGGCCATCCGTCTAAGGGTGAAAAGTTGTACTAAGCTTCACCTGAGTACCAAGACCTCTCTGAAACAATCTCTAAAACTGGGATGTAAACTGAGTACCCCTATCTAAAATGATGGACAATGGAACACCATGCAATAAGAATATCTCACGGATGTAGAGTCTGGCATAATCATCAGCTGAATCTGTAGTCTTGACAGCCAAAAGGTGGGATGATTTAGTCATCCGGTCGATGATCACCCAAATAGAATCATGTTGTCTTCGAGTACCAGGTAAACCAGTAATGAGGTCTATATTGATTTCTTCCCATTTCCAAGTAGGAAGGTCAATATCCTGAGTCATACCACCCGATCGCTCATGCTCTACCTTTACTTGCTGATAGTTGGGAAACTTAGCCACAAAACTGGCTATGTACCTCTTCATACCATTCCACCAATAGACTTCCCATAGGTCACGGTATATCTTTGTTACATTAGGGTGAATAGAATACCTGGAACTATGATCCTCAGTCAGAATCTGTTGTCGTAACCCATCTACATTTGGCACACACAATCGACCCTGATAACGAAGAACACCATCTCCCTGTTGGGAGAAAACCTCAACCCTTTGTTGATCGGCTGCACTCTTTAGCTGAAGAAAAATAGGATCACTGTCTTGCTTTTCCTTCACCTCAGCTATCAAAGATGATTCAAAACCATTCTGAACAATAACACCACCTTCTGTCGAGTCCATAAGGTGAACTCTCAACCGAGCAAGCCTATGAACCTCCTTAACCAATTCCTTCTTTACGTCTTCAACTGAAGACACACTACCCTTAGACAATCTACTAAGTGCATCCGCCACAACATTTGCTTTAACAAGATGGTAAAGCACACTCATATCATAATCCTTAAGAAGCTCAAGCCATCTTCTTTGACGCAGATTCAATTCCTTTTTAGTGAACACATACTGGAGACTTTTATGATCGGTGAATACATCCACATGAACGCCATACAATTAATGTCTCCAAATCTTCAAAGCAAAAACCATGGTTGCTAACTTAAGATCATGAGTAGGGTAGTTCTTCTCATGGATCTCAAGCTATCTTGAATCATAAGCAATAACTTTACCACGCTGTATCAACACACAACCCAAACCAATCCTAGAAGAATCACAATACACATCAAAGTCAACTAGGCCCTCGAGTAAAGCCAACACTGGAGTTGTGGTCAACTTAATCTTCAATTCCTGAAAGTTCTACTCACATAGATTGGACCACTGAAATTTAACCTTCTTCTGAGTCAATCAAGTTAAAGGGGCAGCAATGGAAAAAAACCCTTCCACAAATCTCCTATAGTAACCAGCAAAACCTAAAAAACTCCTAATATCGGACGGGGAAGTGGGTCTAGGCCAGTTCTTTTACTGCCTCAATATTTTGAGAATTAACTTAAATACCATCTCTAGTCACAATATGACCCAGAAAAGCAACAGACTGCATCCAAAACTCACACTTGATAAACTTAGCAAACAACTATCGATCCTTGAGAGTTTGCAACACAACTCTCAAATGGTCCACATACTCCTCCTCACTCTGAGAGCAGATAAGGATGTCATCAATAAAAACAATCACAAACATATCCAAATACTATTTGAACACACGGTTCATCAAATCCATAAAGGCTGCAGAAGCATTCGTTAGACCAAAAGACATAACCAAAAATTCACAATGACAGTACCAAGTCCTGAAGGCTGTCTTCAGAATGTCACACTCTCAAACACGAAGCTGATGATAACCGTATCTAAGGTCGATCTTAGAGAAGAAACTAGCACCCTGAAGCTGATCGAATAAGTCATCAATTCTATGAATGGGAAACTTATTCTTTATTGTGACCTTGTTCAACTGATGATAGTCAATACACATTCTGAGGGAACCATCTTTCTTTCGCATTAATAAGACTGGAGCACCCCATGGATAAATGCTAGGCCTAATGAAATCCTTATCAACATCCTTCAACTGATCCTTTAACTCCTTAAGTTCCGCGGGAGCCATTCTATAAGGAGGGATAGAGATGGGATTTTATCTGGAAGAATACCTATCCCAAAGTCGATCACCTGCTCAGGAGGTACTCTGGTCAAATCTTGGAGAAACACTTTTGGGAACTCATTCACAATAGGAACAGAATAAAGGGATGGGGTTCCGGAATCCGTGTCCATAACCCAAACTAAATGATAAACATAACCCTTAGAAATCATCTTCCTAGACTTAAGATAAGATATGAAATGATCTTTCGAGGATGGGGGACTACCTTTCCACTCCAAGACGGGTTCATTTGGAAACTTAAAACTGACAACCCGAGTACAACAATCAACTAAAGCATAGCAAGCATACAACCAATCCATACCAAGAATAACATCAAAATCAGTCATCTCCAACTCTACTAAATCCACTGAGGTGACATTATGAAGGACTGAGATAGGGAAATTTTTGTAGATTCTTTTGGCTAGGACTGACTCAGCAACAGGAGTAGACACACAAAAGGGATCTAAAAGCGATTCAGGACAAACTTCGAATTTGTATGCTACATAAGGGATCACAAATGATAAGGAGGCATCGGGGTCCAATAATGCATATACATCAAGAGAGAAGACTTTCAACATACGAGTGACAACATCCAGTGAACTCTCCTGGTCTTGACGAGAGGACATGGCATAAAAACTGTTCTGGCGCTGACCACCAGAACTAGAAGTTGTTCCCTGTTGGGCTGGTCGACCTCCTGAGGCTGCTGGAGCAGACTGAGACCTACTACCGCCCTACCCCTTCTTAGCCGAAGGGCAATTTCTAATCATGTGTCCAGCCTGTCCACACCCAATGCATGAACCCGTGCCCAAATGACACTCTGCCGGGTGACTCTTCCCACACTTATTGCAAACAGGGTAGGAAGGCCCCTTTGCACTACTTCCCTGAGAATAAGAGCCCATACCTCTACCAGACTGATCATGTTGATGCCTGTAGGCCCGAGAAGGAGCACTAGCAGAATAATTAACGGGTCCTGATGACTTCTTCTGAAACAAGGAGCGATGTCCGCCACCGGACCTCTGATGGCCAAAAACTGAACCCTCGGATCTAACTCTCTTGTTTTCCCTAGCCATCTCCCTAAGCTTGTCTCCCTTGATCTGGTAAGCATGAGTCATAAGTCTTGAGATACTCATGTCACTCAATAACATGGCAGACCTACACTTTTTTTCACCAAGTCTGAGACTCCATAGATATACTTGCTCATCTAATCATGTGGGTTAGCCATCATAGCAGGAGCATATCTTAAGAACTGAGTGAACCTCAAACTGTACTCCTAGACTTTCATGGATCCCTATCTCAAGTTCACAAACTCCTCGGCCTTAGCTTGCCTCAACTCTCACAGAAAGAACCGGTCGAGGAAAGCCCTCTCGAAACACTCCCAAGTCATAGAGACCTCGTCCCTAGCCCTAGCTTCCTTCCATTGCGTGAACCAGATGTGACTACATCCTTGAGTTAATAGGATGCTAACTCAACACTATCAACCCCATCTACTTGCATAACATCAAAAAATTTCTTCACCTCATCCAAAAAGTTAAGCAGATCTTCCCCAACCTTCGAACCCCAGAATTTCGGCGGTTTCATACGAATAAAATCATGAACTCAGGTTGCTACCCCACCTTGAGGGTGGATGGGGATAGGAGCCGATTGGTTGGCCTGAGTATCCAAGGTATAATCTAGCATATGGATGGCATTCTGGAACTCCTCATTCGTGACCTTGGAGGCTGGAACTGGAGGAGAAGCATTCCCAGCAGCTCGGTGAGGCATGGCACATCGAGGCATAATTTGAAACATACAAGGGAAGGATTAGAGGGGTATTAGAGTTAAACTCTATGGCATGATATGATCATGAAAGAAGTGAAGTTTTTCTAAGACATCTCATAGCTTCTCTCTCATAAGTGTGGCGCGCTTCATACACATGAAAGAGATTCTACTCGATGCGACTTTCAGACATCCTAAGAATCATGAACCTGAGGCTCTGATACCAAGTTTTTCACACCCCAAGGCTATTCCTGTCACGCCCTGAGGTTACCCCATAGACGTAACACGGGACTCAGGGCCACAAGGATCCCAAGCTAGGTGAAATTGTTAGACCCATGTGAAACTCTATGGCATGTTTGCAACCACCAATTTTAGGATTAAAACTAGGTGAAATTGTTAGACCCATGTAAATTATGCAACTATAAGCAAGAATAAATAACACCCATACCCATTTCTTAAACACCCATCATCAATGCACCCCTAGATAAGAGAATTTGGTCACTCATGGTGAGAGAGAGAGAGAGAGATACCAGCTGGGTGATTCAAAATCCCTTCTATTAGAGCTGAATCTCAAGTTCTAGCTTCAATTTGAGTATGGAATTGTTAACCAAGAGAATTGGATTGAAACCCTCTTCTCAATGGAGGTGGAAAACTTAGTCTCCAAGTTCAAAGGTCTTGAAAATACTTAGAATGATAAAAGTTATTTACAATTTTACCTGAAGAGGGATTTTATAGTTTCCTAAAATGTCACTAAAAATTAGGAAAAAAATGCCGTTCAGGCGGTGTGCTGCGCGACGTGCGGTTTGCACGTTGCAATGTGCGCATTGCACATTGCCTCCAGTTGAATTAGATACTTCAGCTAGAATTGGGAGCTCCGTACAAAGGGGGTGTGGTTCGCACCTCAGGATGTGCGCGTCGCACATCGACCGCACCTTGTGACAGACTCTTTAGTGGCTTTATGCTCTTGTGCATAGGAGGTGTGGTTCGAACCTCAGCCTGTGTGTGTCGCATGGCCACCGCGTCTCCGGTCAGAATCTTCAACCTTTTCGAACACTTCACACTTTACTCCATTTGAGCTCTTTTTGGGTCTGTTTCCTTGTTTATCATCATCTATCAAAAGTACCTGCATAGACATCAATAATGGCCATAAGAACCCCTAAATCTATTAAAAACATAATAATAATTCATGGATGTAGGGTTAATAAGTTGGTATATTACCGACTTATGAAAACCCCAAACTTGAACCATTGCTTGTCCTCAAGCAAGATACTGACAAACAAGGAATGAATTATGCTCTAGGCTCAATTAAGGCACAAAAGACTACTCTACACTAAAAATTAAGAAAAAGAATAAACAAAAGACTCAAATAACTATGCTTATCTCAATTTGGACCACCACAAACTCAAGGCAATCGATCATTTCGAAACCTTTTTCAAAAGGATATCATTTCTCATTCAAAATCAAGAGAATTTTTGCCATTCAAAACAAGACATTTAAGCTTATCAAGTCATTGGCATAGACCGTCAAGGTTTGCCTCGAGATTCTCCACACAACTTGTCTCATTCATTCTCCTCAATTAAAATAGAGACTCTATGTTTCAATTTGAGTGTATGATGCCACTAACTACAAGAGAGAATCCCACTCATTACAATCATTCAATTCACAAAACACGGGATTATAGGAGAACCATGAAGACTCTCACTCTCTCAAGGAAATTCAAGTGCATACGCGTCAAACCATAGGCTTTCCCTTCATGTATATCGCCACTAATTTTGGGTAGCCAAGCTCGGAATCACCAAGGACTTGTGGGTTACGATGTTGGCTGGGGTCAAGGTGAGGATATCATTTGGATCACGTGACTACACCTCCCTAATGTTCTTTGTTCTCATTTCAAACACCACTCACATTTTCAATTTCAACTTCACCTTATTCCTCCCTCACACAACCCAAGATTTCTCCTTTTTACTCATGATCATTAAAACTCCTTATAACACCTTCACTTGGTAGCACCTATTTTTTATTTTCAATTTGCTCATTGGATTAATCTTTTGGAGCAATTTTCATTTCAAAATTAAGGTGCTACCTTGCACTTGAAGTGCACTTCTTTTCTTCTCCTCATTTGATCACATGCACCCCCAAACTTAGGCATTTGACTACGTTGTATTTCATTTCCCCCCCCACCCCAAACTTCGGAAGCTCTTATTTTCATATTTCTCATTCCTTACCTTAATTCTGAATCTATTTCTTGGAAGAAAATAAGTTTCTTGAAATTTGGTTTGCTTAACTCTTTGGGCGGTTTCGTAATGTTCCTCACCAACGATCCGAGGTTGAAGCATGGTTGACGTTGAATCTAAAGGATCTACTGCTGGATAAATAGTTTTAGCCTACATTTTATTTTCAAGCGATTAGGGAGGATGGGTGCCAAAATAGAGGTTCCAAAAAGGTAAAGGTGTTACAAGGTGCCAAAGAATGGACATAAGCTCAAAAGGGGTTCACTAGGATTTGACGTCGTTGGAGGTCATTTGGGTGAAGTGGCTGTCAAAAAAGGCCTAAGGTCATCTTCCAAGCCCATCCACACCTAGAATTTTGCCTTGATTAATATTTGGGGCAAGTTCTAGATGACACTTATGCACAAGAATCAAGGTAAAGCCTCACCACACAAGGCATCATGCCACAAGACATCTTTCATGAGTCTCACAATCAATTGGGGCAAATGATTTTTGACAAGCTATTCCGAGTTCATTACACACTCGTTTGTGAGTCAATCAAGCCAAAGAGAGAGAGAGTGCACGTCATGACAAGAGAATGATTTTCCTCAAAAATTCATTTCCCTTCTTCCTTTTATTTTCCAAATAATTTGCCACGAGAATTTTTTTGGTGGGACCATTTCGAGACAAGCAACTACAGACTCGATTCTAAACTAAAACTTGGCATTTTTTCTTAAGAAAGTCGCCTCTCAATCTATCATAGTGAAACAACAACTCGGTTCAACACAAAAACAAAAGAGAAGAAAAAGAAAATAATCAAAACTCTTGCTCCTTGGGAAAGAACCGTGGTATTAAAAAAACCCTCGGAGTTTATTTCTAAACTACTATTAACCAGGGATATCTAAATTTTGTGCACATGATTCACTTTAAAACAAGCGTAGGCGTAGGACTTTAGCGTATTTCCAAAGCATGGGTAGAAAGACAATAGAGCATGTAAGACCAACCCGGCAACAACATAAAAATTAAGCCCGGCAAGGGCACAAATAAGCTTAGGGTAAAACAAAACATAAAAGAAAATCATAATCATCCAAATAATCTAGTAGAATAGAATACCAACAGGGACCGACAAGGGCAATAAAAGAAGAACAATGCCTGACAAGGGCAATAAAATTTCTCAAGCCCATTCACGGGAACCAACACAAGTATAAAATGTCTCAAGCCCACTCACGGGCACCAACACAAGTAAGTAAAGCCACCCCCTCCCCATATAAAGAGAATTGCCCTCAAAGCTCATAGTGCAATGGGAAAAAGGGTGGAACTCTCTGGAGGATTAGTCCTCATCATCATCATCGACAACTGCTTCCTCATCAGAGGCTTTCTCACTCGGGCTAGCACCACCCTTTCAGGAGTGCACAAAAAGTGTGGAGGCATGGAGGGCCCTCTGAAAATCCAGATCCTGATCATCGCGCAACTCTTGATCATCATTGTTAGGCCACTCCTCATCTTCATAGGCTGTAAACAAGCTATCCAAGGGACAGGGAATGGAACGAGGTAGAGGTAAGGTGGTCAGATCTGCTTCTACCACTGAAGCTTTACCTTTCCTTTTACAAAAATCTTCCTACAATGTCTTGATTGACCCCTTAATGAAATCAACTCTCTTGCATAGTGAGTTCAAGATATACACCACCCCCTTGACTGCACTCTTGACAACCTTATTTATCATTCCGGGTAGTTTGGCAGCTAGGTCAGCAAGCTGCTTCTCATGGTTATGAGTTTTGTCAACCATGTCCTGAAGGCTGCTTTTGGTCATTGAGGGGTATGGGGCATGTGTACGTGCCTCAGAAGTAGCCCTAGAGGGGGATGAAGTGTCTGCCCTAGTTCCAAGCTCATCACTGTCAACTCCACTGAATTGCTCAACCCTTTGCTTCTTAAATCTGAGGGCATCCCTGTCTATTTTTCTATCAAGGTTGATGGTCTCAATAGCATGAGTGAATTTATCACAACTGAGGATAGGGACATAGCCTTGGCACAAAGCTTAGTGATCAGCACCGGGAAGGAGAATGAGTTATTTCCTCGATGAGCTTTTCTCCTTATCACCATAGCCACTATTTCCCCAAAGTTCACATGCTCTCTCGTTATAATGGCTGCAATTAGAATGGCCCCCTCTTAGGTTATCTTCTGATCATTTTGGTAAGGCAAGAAGCGGTTGCGAATAAGATCATACCAAAGATGAACCTCAAAGATTAAGGACCTCCTTGGGATATCTCCCCCTATAGTGGATCAAAAGGGAACATCTTGAGCAATGACGGGGACTGTCTCCTGGTATGGCTTTGAGTCAGCCATTAACTTATCCATGAGGTTTGCTGCAGGATCAATTTGGTGTCCCCAATAGACATCATTGATGGCAGCAGGGGTGATGCTAACTTTCTTTCCCCTGACTATGGCTGAGTGCGGGTTGGGAAATCTCTCCACATGCCCTTTGTATCCTTTAGAGTCCTGTGTAGCCTGATAAGCTGCGAATAATTCTCGCATACTTTCCTTGTAGTACCCTCGGAGTACCTTCTGAATGGCATGCCATTGCTGGTCAGCAAATTGTTGGTGCATGTTAGGTAACTCATCTCCGACCTCGCCTAACTTGAAACTTTGCTCGTTATTGAATCCTCTATCTTTGTCACATTTGTAGAAGGCTTTCATGCCCTCTACTCCAAAATAAAGCCTCACTTCTTCAGTAGCAGACCTTTGCCTAGGTTGGGTCCTAGTGTTGCACCTGTTTGAAGACATATTCTGCATACAGAGATTGTGAGGTAAAAAAAGAAACAAAACCTAAAAAGAAGTTAGCCAACTACAAAGGATGGAATGCAAACGATTGGAAAAACAAAGTAGGTTAATGTCGGCTTGTGCGGACCACGTGCAAAATGCACTAGAGAAAGTGCGCATTGCATGTGCTATCGCACAAGCAGACAAAATCCTATAGGGATTTTCTATCAAAGTGCGAAGCTGGTGCGATTCACACCATCAGAAGTGCGTGTCGCACTAGGTGTCGCCCCTCAGATCAGTGACCTATTTTGTATTTTCAACATGGTGTGGTGCTTCATGCAACCCGCACTTCAAGATCTATGCATCTCATGTGAAGCGCACAATGGCACAATTGGAATTTTTGATTCCTTGTGTGCTCGTGAATTTCACATGAGACCCATAGAGAAAGATGTGCATAGATACTGGGCACCCCATAATAACCCAATCAGCATTAAATAAAAGGGATAACGGGTATCATGACCATAACATCTGGGTACTTAGACTTCCCCGGATTCTCATTTACATAATAGCAAGCAAGAAAGGAACTCAAAGACTTCCCTTAAGATGGATGTTACCCCGTCTATCATTGGGAACATCAAGCCCTCACTTACACCACGAATATCCACAATTTCAGCAACAATTAACCCCTTCCCTACATAGGATCATATACCCCAAATATAATGCTAAACAAAAACCATGGGTATATACTCAGCGAAGTCCAGCCTTAAGAGTCAATTTTTAATCAAAACCTTACGATAAACGATGATTTACCCTTAAGAACGATGTCACTCAATCTATCATCGGGCCAAATCATTCATTCATCACAAGTGAGTTACTCAGACTTCACCCCAACACATAATTCAAGGCTAAAAATCACTACCAATCGACATGCATTACTAAAACTAAAGTTCTACCATGTTGATACATAGCAATATAATCAATACTACTTAGGTTTGGGGACCCAAAATTTTTGGATCTCACCCAAAATCAACATGTCCATTCTACTAAGCATGCTTCAAAATATGAGTTCCCAACCATTATAGAAACAAGTATTTAACGTCGGGAATTTTACCACAAGTTAGGATAATGAAGAGAGGAGTGAAATTGAAGGTTTTTGTTCTTAGATAAAGGTGACTAGTAAAACCTTCCCGGAGAGATGACTACGACGGTGGTGATGGAATGGTAGAGATTGTGGGTTAGATGAGGAGATGATTTTTGGAGAGGTTTGAGGGGTTTAGAGAGAGTTTTGGGAGAATTTTTTTGAGGATTTGAGGAAAAATATGGTGGAAGAAGAAGAAAAAAGGTTGTTTTAAAATAAAAAGAAGAAGAAAGGTAGGTCGGGGCTTCTTCGGGTCAGGTTAGTCAACGGGTTAGGTCAATTAAAATTCCAACTCACCGTTGGTGCACTGCGATATGCGATTTTCACCAGACAAGGTATGGATCACATAGAGTTTTGCACATGCCCCTTTTTCTCCCTTGGGTTTTCCCCAGGCATCTGTTTCACCATGAGATGGAGGTGCGACATTCACTTTAGCTCGTGCGATCCGCACGGCCAACTGCACATTGCCTCCAAATTTGCAATTTTCCTTTAGGCATCTGTTTCACCAAGTGATAGGTTGTGCGACATGCACAATTTTTTGTACGGTCCGCACGGTGCCCTTTTTGCCTTACTTTCCCTTGTTCAATTATTCCATCCATGCATTCCCTAAAAAAACACCAAAAATAATAAAAGATAAACAAAAACAAATAATGAAACTTGGGTTGCCTCCCAAGCAGCGCTTGATTTAACGTCGCGACACGATGATACTACTTCAATCCTTAATCATTATTTGGGTTGGCAATGGTGTCGCTAGGAAACGTCCCTTTAATCCTCGAGTTCATTTGGCTTGAGAGGTGGTTCATCTCGGCCTCAAGGTGCTTGATTGAGGCTGAGTGGGAGATCACAGTTTGGTGAAGTGTTGAGACCTCACTCTTTAGCTCGCTCACTCTTGTATTTGTGGTGTCCACCTTCTTAAGAACCAAGGACAACATGTTCTCTAACTTGGAATGCCCGAGGTTGCTTGTGCCCAGTTGGTAGAGAGAGTCTGCCTTGTTCAGAGGGATATAGGGATTCAAACTCTGGTGATTGAAACGATCACCATCCTTATCTCTATCCTGCCAATTTTCATCTCTTTCTTTGTCTCAAACCCAACCTTGGTTCTCCTCCCTCGAGCGATGATATCCGGGATGAGAACCCTCCGACACAAAACATAGATTTCCATCAACCACAGTCATGAGCTCATCATCACTAGCTTTGATTTTTGATGTACTCACTGCATTCACTGAATTAGCACCGCCAGCTCCCATCACATGCTTGGCCATCAATTCCATTTGTGTCATCATTTTGGCCATTGTCTCATCTCTCTCTTTCTCCTTTTTTCTCATTTCATTGATCAGTATGGATGAGGGTCCTCCCAAAGTTGGCACATCCGCTTCTCTTGTATGCCAAACTTGATTGATCATTGTCATTTGCTCTAACAAAGTCGAGGCTATGGGAAACTTTAAGTTCATGAAGGTACCACCTCCAAGATTGTTAGCCACTGATTTATTCACAGAGTTCAATGATCGTTATAAGCTTTCTAGCAGCACATTGTTTGACAACTCATGATATGGACACAAGAGAAGCTTCTTTTTGAATCTTTGCCAAACTTCATGAAGAGGCTTATTCGGGAGCTGCCTAAAGTTGGTAATCTCATCTCTTAGCTTGATCAATTGATATGGAGGAAAGAATCTTGAGGTAAATGCCTCAACTAACTCGGTCAAAGATGTGATAGAGTCATCCGGCAATTATTCCAACCATGCCGTGGCTTCTCCCGTCACGGAAAAAGGGAATAGGCACAATCAGATAAACTCTTGGGAGATATGTTGAAAGATGAACGGTTGGAAATATCCACAAAATTTTGAATATGCCAGTTTGCATCTTCATTTGCTGCTCCACAAAATAGGCCCTTCATTTGGATTAAGTGGAGCATGGTGCTAGTCACATGAAAAATAACATTTCCCACCGTGGGGGGTAGGCAGATTGCACCTACACCCATTTGCATCATAGGCTCAACCTCATTGGATTCTATGAAGCCATCAACGCTCTCGTTGTCGTCGGCCTCGTTCATAGGCTAGCCTGCTTAATCACAACAAAAACAACAAACAAAATTAAAAGAAACAAGTACTCTCAATGTGACTTCCAAACAACAATCAAAAATAGCTATCAACTCAAGTACCCGACAACAACGCTATTTTTTATGAACGCTCAAATCATTCTCTCCAATTAGGAGTCCACAGTGATCATGCAGCAAAACAAAATTTATAAACCCAACAAGTGTCGGGGTCATACCCAAGGGACTCTGGGTAGCCAAATTTTGATTGTAACAAATTGAGTTCAAGATGAGAGTAATTGGTCAAAACGAAAAGTAAAAGGATGGGTGGAATTAGGAAAGTTATCACTACAATCGCAATTCAATTAACAACAAGAAAACTAAAGCGGATGTACCAAGTTTAACTAGACGACTAGGGATGCATATCCGATGGGGTTTTTGTTATGAGTTCAGGTAATTACAAATTCATAACTATTATCGCTTAGTGATATGAATAGAATTGGTCATAAGTAAGATTTGCTTATATCTCGATCAACAATCTTATTTTCGATGATTTCGCCTAGAGCATCATCAGTTTTACCAATAAACAACCAATCTAGCTTGGGAGGTCACATTATCTATAGCTTAGACCCTTAAATGGGAGAATCCGATGATAAGAGCTATTCCTAGCATCAAATCTGAGTGGAATCCCAAGTTCCCACTAACAATCTCACATCCGAAACTATGAAATCCTTTCTCAACCAATCATATAGTCAAGTAATGTAAATTAATGTTTGCAACCACCAATTTTAGGATTAAAACTAGGTGAAATTGTTAGACCCATGTCAATTAAGTAACTATAAGAGAGAATCGATAACACCCATACCCATTTCTTAAACACCCATCATCAATGCACCCCTAGATAAGAGAATTTAGCCACTCATGGTGAGAGAGAAAGAGATACCAGCTGGGTGATTCAAAATCCCTTTCATTAGAGCTTAATCTCAAGTTCTAGCTTCAATTTGAGTACACAATTGTTAACCAAGAGAATTGGATTGAAACCCTCTTCTCAATGGAGGTGGAAAACTTAGTCTCCAAGCTCAAAGTTCTTGAAAATATTCAGAATGATAACAATTATTTACAATTATGCCTGAAGAGGCCTTTTATAGTTTCAAAAAAAATCACCAAAAATTAGGACAAAAATTCCCTTCAGGCAGTGTGCGGCGCAATGTACATGTTGCACACTGCCTCCGATTAAATCAATGACTTCAGCTAGAATTGGGAGCTCCACGCGAAGGGGGTGCAGTTCGCATCTCAGGATGGGAGCGTCGCACAACACCCGCACCTTCTGACATACTCTTCAGTGACTTTATACTTTTGTGCAGAGGAGGTGCGGTTCGTACCTTGGCCTGTGCGTGTCACACGACCACCGCATCTTCGGTCAGAATCTTCAACCTTTTCTAACACTTCACACTTCACTCCATTTGAGCTCTTTTTGGGTCCATTTCCTTGTTTATCATCATCTATCAAAAGTACCTGCATAGACATCAATAAAGGCCATAAGAACCCCTAAATCTATTCAAAATATAGCAATAATTCATGGATGTAGGCTCAATAATTTTGTGGATTACCAACTTATCAGGGCTCAACTGGCACCTGATGCCAAAACATAGGACAAAGACAACCCTACTGAACAATTTGCCAATGGCACATAGCAGCAACACATAATCAAGAAAATAAACAAATATATCTCATCTTAATAAACATCCCTCGGCTAGCCAGACCCCTATCAACAGCTTTACAAAGAAAACAACTACTACTAAATGTTCATTTAAAGTAATAAGTAGGTAGTACATAAGTCCTTTTTTGGCAGTCGAGGATGCCATGATATCTAGGTAAGCATAAGTTCTATGTAAGCCTTCAAGGCCACCATGATTTATTTACAGAAGTTGAAACAGGTATATTAAATGTAAATTATGTCAACCAACTGCTAAGCTGCCAAAAATAATAACAACAAGGCCCAACTAGCCAACAAGCTACAACTAATTAAGATACAAGGCCAAAATGGTCATCATTATAGCTATACCACCAAACCAACTAGTTTGTAACTCTCTATGAATTTCATAATTTTTGGGATATCATCCTAACCTACTCAAAGTCTATAAATAGAAAAAAGTCAAACCTCTGAGACTCTAGCAACCCTGGAAGGAAAAAAGTCAACCAACTTACTGAAAGCTCAGCTATGCTACCCGGTAGGTCTGTGTGGTCATCACTCTAATCCTGCAGGCATGAATTTAGCATCCCCAAGAAATGGGACATCAGTACAAAATAATTTATCGAGTATAAAAGGCAAACTGAAAACTAAAACTGAAGTCTAGGACTGAATAAGAAGGGCAGGAGAGCAGAAGTACAATACCTAACCTTCCTACCTTAATGTAGCATTTATACATATAGAAAAAAATAACTTGACCTGGCTCTCATAAGTCTAGCAGGTACAAACATCACACAATCACTATAAGTCCTGAGTACAAAAGTCCCAAAATACCGATACTGGCCCCTTACCTGGACCCCAATGAAAATATAATCTGAACTATCTTAATGTACATGTGTCATGAATAAATACAAATCAGAGGCTTTGTGGTATGATATAAGTGTTGTCCGATAGGTACATCTTGTATGTCCAATAAGTGTAGTCTACCCAGCCCATCAGTACTGTTTGCCCTGCTTGTAGGGACAGTAATATAATATAACATTTTCGCCATAGGTACATCTTGCCTGCCTCACAGGTACGGTGTGCCTAGCCCGTAGGCATGGTCTTCCAACCCAATGGTAAGATAAAATTAGTCAGAATATAGGCTCAAAAACCCTGCAACTATGTCAAGACAATGAGCTCAACGTGTCAAAAAATCTTTGTGAAGATATTAAGCTCTAGTTATCAAAAATTAAGTAGTATTTTGGTCTAGGGAGAGGTTCAACTATTTTTAAGTCTTGAAACGAAGTTAATTAGAGAGAAAATGATTTTTAAACTAAAATGTCAATATATATCCATTCTACCGACTTGGACCGACCTTGACCTGCCTGGTTGTACAATTACACAGATGCAAATACTCTCTATTCTAAAGTCGTATGATAAACTATTTGGTAAATTTAAAATTAAACTCGTAGACCTTCGATTTGGTAGGTCGGGGGCCCACTAATTATTCATCGATTAGGAGAAAAGCTCCGAGATATTTGACCTAAATTTTTAGGAAATTTCTTAATGGAATTTACAATAACTTTTTTTGACTTTTATTTTGCAACTTGCTTGACTTCAAACATAACATGCGACTATCGTGCAATAATAATATATCATAAAACATCCACCCTAACATAATAAGTACTCTTACTTTTATTCCAAAAGTAAGAGTTAATCCAATATTAGATTGGGCGGGGTCTTAGATCCTACCCCCATAGGGATATTTGTCATTGAATGGTGATAATGTTCATAGAATCACAGGAAATAACACACGAACACAAATTATATAAAATTGATGTACCTCAAGTACTGAAATGCGGGTCTATTATATATTAAACTTGAACATCATTTGAATGAGTGAATGTCATGCCCAAAACTCAGGGGGTGCAACTGGCACCTAATGCCAAAAATTAAGTCAAAACTGACCCTACCAAACTTATTGCCAATGGTGCAAAACAGCCACATGCAATCAAGAAAACAAACAAGTATATGTCAACTTAAAAATCAGCCCTCAGCCAGCAAGGGCCCTGTCAACAGCTATAGAAAGAAAATATCTACTCCCAATAGTTCATATAAAGCAATAAGCAAGTAGCGCGTAAGTCCTGTTTGGGCCGTCAAGGCCTCCATAATATCTAGGAAGCACATATTCTATGCGATCCTTCAAGCATATCATGATTTATATACATAAGATAAAAATAGGTACATACAGTGTACTAGGCCAACCAGCTGCTAAACTAGCAACAACAACAACAAGACCCAACAGGCAAACAAACTACAACTAATCAATATAGAAGGACAAAATGGTCACCATAATAACTATACAACCCAACTAACTAGTCTACAAGCCTCTATGAATACAATTATTTGTGGGACATGGCCCAACATAACCCAAAACTATAAATAGCAAAAATGGCAAACCTCTGATACTCTGGCAAACCCTGCAAAGTAACAAGTTAACTATCTTGCTTAAAGCTCATGTATGCTATTGGCAGGTCTATCTGGTCATTTCTCAGAACCTGTAGGAATGAATGCAGGGCCCCCAGGAAATAGGGCATCAGTAAGAAATAAAGTATTGAGCATGTAAGGCAAACTGAAAACTAAAACTGAAGTGTGGGGACTGAACAGAAAAAGGTAGGAGGAACACAAAAGTACAATACCTTACTTTCTATAATAATGAAACATTTAAACACGTAGTAAATAATAATCCAACTTGGCCCCTATAAGCCCATAAGGTACAAACACCACATTGTCGCTATAAGTCCTAAAGAATTCAAATAGTCGCTAAATACCCATACTGGCCCCCTTACCTGGACCCTCGTGATGATCTCATCTGAACTGTTTGAATGTCTATGTGTTGTGAATAATTACAACTCTGAGGCTGGGTGGTACCATATAAGTGCTTCCTCATCGGTACAACCTGCATATCTCATAGGTACGATCTATCTGGCCCATAGGCACATTTTGTGCCGCATGAAGGTGTGGTAATGTAATATAACTACTACCCCATAGGTACAGTCTACCTGTCCTATATGTATGGTATGCCCATCCCAAAGGCACGATAATATAGTGTAACTACTGTCCCATAAGTACAGCATGCCCATATCGTAGGTACGTTCTGCCTAGCCTGAAGGAAATGTAATATTATTTAGAATGTAGGCTCCAAAACCCAGCAGTGTCAGTGTCTATTGAGACCAAAACAATCTCATAGGCGGTAGAAAGATGACAAAAAAAACACAATAATATCATGTAATCACAGGTGACCTCAATACAATCATAATATGCTTCTCTAGGCCGCTAAGTAAGGAATAATGTGATGCTGATAGTCGTTATATAATGTTATGGAGCAAAACTCAATTCTATAAGGCCAAGTGTCGAATAATGACGTTACACATGCTATTCAAGCTTTGGCCTTAAAGATCATTCCAGAAAGTGAAAATCAAGCCTTAACATACCTTTTAACCAAAGCCCCAAAGGTGTTTCTAGGAAACTTGACAAACGAAACGCAAAGCAACAAGTGGAGGATATAATAAGGCTACAAGAATTAGCCAAAGCCAATCGATAAGGCTTTAATGCCACACTCGTTACCAGCCATGTCCAAAGCATAAAATTAGGTCAATAAGAATATTAAACAATAGCTATATCCAATAAAGATATCCCAACAACATCTCGAAGGAGCGACGAGCTCCCGAGGTAATATAACAAGGCATACTTCACGTTGTTCAATCAAACAACAATTGTACGTGAATCCAATAAGAATAACACAAACTCCCAAATACCTCCATCACCTTAACACCATCATTACACATTACTAATAACCAAACATAATAAGATAAAGGGGCTGTCAAAAGACACGGTATCTAAAACACGACTTTATGGCTCGAAAAGCTGTAAAAATGATACTAGAATATGTAGATACGAATAAGGGTCACAGGGGAAAATTTCCTTGACAAAAGGGACTGAATTCCAAAGCTAGACAATCTTCCTCCTCGCTGTAACAACAAATGAAGTAAAAACCAACAAGAAACTACTACAAGTCATCGGCAAATATGTCTTTTTATAACTAGAAGCTTAGAATCCTTTTTAAAAAAATAGAAAAGTGTATGGTATCCTTACCTTACCAATATCACTCCATAGCTACTTCCCAATACCAATAATCCCATTGAACTCTCCCGTTGTCCAAACCCTAAAAGAGAAGCACCACACAAAACACAGAGAAAACTCTATAAAGATGATGAGCTCAACATGTAGAATAACTTTTGTGAAGCCCTTAAACTCTAGTTCAGCTATTTATTAAGTCTTGGATGATGTAATTTGGACAAAAAATGACTTTTCAAAGCTGAAATCTCAATATATATCCATTCCACTGACTTGGGCCCACCTTGATTTGCCTCCTTATGCAGTATTATGAAAATGCAAATATCTCTCTATTTTGAAGTCATATGAATGAACAGTTTGATGAGGTAGAAACTAGACTCGTAGAACTTAATTTTGGAAGGTTGGGGCCCCACTAATTCATATAAATTGGGAGAAAACTCTTAAGACATTTCACTCAAATTTTAAGAGAATTCCTTAAAGGAATTTACAATAACTTTTTTTGAATTTTATTTTGCAACTTTCTTGACTTCAACACATAACAAACGACCATCATGCATATAAAATATCTCATAAAACATCCTTCATAACATATAAGGTACTCTTTTTATCATTCCAAAAGTACGAGTTAATCTAACGTTCAAATGGGTGGGTTGTTAATCCCTCCCACATTCGTCCACGAATAATAAAAATGGGCATGGCATCACTGGGAACAACAGAAGAAAACATATAACAAAAAAGAGTAAATGCATCAGGACCCCCCTAAAGTTGGTCGACATTTGGAAGTAGACACCTTAACTTTACGGGGGTCCTATTACACCACTCAACTAATTATACAGTTGTAAATACCCCATTTTGACCCATTTGCTCACCAGCTTTGTTCTCACGTTTGGCGCGTGTGTCTCACCCATTAATAAGTCGGGTTTAACCTTGACCCGCCTCTTTTAACCTTTAACCTTTCTAGATATTTCTATTTCTCTCTCTAAACCGATCAAAATCAGAAAAGTAAAAAAGCTAAGGGATTGTTAGGGTTTGTGATTGTCTTTGTCAATTGCTGAGATTGTGGTGTCGAAAACTAAGAAATTACATAGCAAACAAAGTAGTGAAAACTTACAGGTTAGGGTTCTTCACGATTTCTTTAGTTTTTGTAAAAATGTCCAAAAAAATTTCATGTAGTAGCTATTTTTTAGGGAAAACATCTTTATAGGGAAAACATATGGAACTTTCTTACCTTTTGTATCTGATTTCGTTGATGATGAGAGAATTTTTTTTTGGAGAGGCTTCTCCAACGCTAGAAATGGAGTTTTTGGGAGGTTGAGAAGATGAGTGTCTTTATATAAAGAAAGGATTTAAATTAACCATGCCACGTGGTGTTTTTTAATTGATTTGTTGCTGCAATTTCCTTCAGTCACGCGCCTTTGAAACGTGAGAACAAAGCTGGTGAGCAAATGAGTCAAAATGGGGTATTTACAACTGTATAATTAGTTGAGTGGTGTAATAGGACCCCCGTAAAGTTTAGGTGTCTACTTCCAAATGTCGACCAACTTTAGGGGGGTCCTGATGCATTTACTCAACAAAAAATTAACATGCCTCACATACTCAAATGTGGGTCTATTATCTATTGGTTCTGAACATCTTCTGAAGGGGTGAACAAGTGGGGATATACGGTCTTCATGTACTCTTTAGCTTCCCACATTATCTCCTCGATATTATGGTTCCACCATAATACTTTCACTAAATTTATATCCTTATTCCACGATCTTCTAATTTGGCGGTCTACTATGGCAACATGGACTTCATCATGAGATAGTTCTTCTGAAATATGAACATCTGTTGTTGGTACTATATGTGTTGGACATCTGATACACTTTGATAAAATAGAAACATGAAAGACTGGGTGCAATGATTCTAATTCTAGAGTCAAGTCTAGCTGGTAAGCAACTCTGCCTATCTATTGCAAGATATGGTATGGCCCAATATAATGAGGTCTTAGCTTGCCCTTCCTGCAAAATTGCATAACGCCCTTCATAGGCAAAACCATAAAAAAGTCCTAGTCATGAATATTGAACTATATGACTTGCTTCCTAACATTCGAATATGATTTTTGGCAGCTATGAGCGATCAACAATTTCTCTGTGATTAGCTTAAGCTTTCCCATGGCCTACTGCACTATGTCAAGTCCAAGCAACCCTGACTCTCAAATCTCAAACCAACTAAGAGGCGATCGATATTTCCGCCCATATAGTGCCTCATATGGTGCCATACCAATGCTGGAGTGATAATTTTTATCATAAGCAAACACAATAAGCGACAACTGATCATCCCAGTTACCCGTAAAATCTAGCACACACGCCCATAATATATCCTTAAATGTCTGGATTATATGTTTGGCTTGTCCATTAGTCTGAGGATGAATAGTTATACTAAGATTAACTTGAGTACCCAGACCTTTCTGGAAGGATCTCTAGAAATGTTTTGTAAACTAAGCTTGTCGATCTGAAATAATTGATGATAGGACACCATGTAGTCTGACTATTTCACTAATATATAACCCCGCATAATCTTCAGCTGAGAATATGGTCTTGATAGGCAATAAATAGACTTATTTTTTTAGCATATTGACAATCATCCAAATAGAATCAAACTTCCATCTTAAAAGAGGTAAACCGCTGACAAAATCCATATTTATTTCCTCCCACTTCCACAATGGAATAGCTATCTCCTGAAGTTGCCCACTAGCCTTCTAATCCTCTACCTTTACCTACTGACAATTAAGGCACTGTTTAACAAACTCAACTATATCCCTATTCATTCCTGACCACTAATAAATATCCTTAATATCATGATAGTTATTTCCCTCTTCAACTATATCCCTCTTCGTTCCACCATTGCCGGGGACTTAAGTTGATAGCTATTTTTTATTATTTTTTTGAAGTCACCTTGAGAGTACTTGCTCATGCGTCACTAAAATACTCGGTACCTCCTATAGTACTAACACATATCTTGAACTGCATCCTTTAATGATGCAGATTTAGAAGTCCCTTCCCAGGCACATGGCTAGAGCTTCCAAGCCACTCTACATGTTCGTTGTTGGCGAGTCCTCTTAGGTCGAGGACTAGTCATGTTATTATCTTGTGTAAGCTTTTTGTTTTCATACTTTGAGTTAGCTAGGGTCTTGTCCTAGCAACTCTTTATGTCATAAGTAGAGGCTTTTCAGACATAGACAATATTTGAGTCTTTTTGGATCTTGTATGCCTATTTGAATTGATTATCCATTTATGCTATTCCGACTTTATCTATTGTGCTTCTGCTTATCTTTTGTTATGCTTGAGAATGCTATGACCAAGGGTAGCTTGGGGAATTTGTGGTCCCAAGTCCCATGTTACATCTAAGGGGTAACCTCAGGGCATGACAAACTTGGTATCAGAGCCTCAGGTTCAAGAGTCCTAGGATGTCTAAAAGACGCATCGAGTAGAGTCTCCTTCATGTGTGTGAAGTGCACCACACATATGATAGGGAATCTATGGGATGTCTTACAAAACTTTACTTCTTTAATGATCACCTCGTGCGATAGAGCTTAACTCTAATGTTCCTCTAATCCTCATCTTGTACATTTCAAATTATGCCTCCTCGACCTGCTATGCCTCCCTGAGCCACTCAGAATGTTATTCCTCCCGTTCCGGTCCCCGATGTCACGAATAAAGAGTTCAGGAATGCAATTCATTTGCTATCCTAGACCTTGGCCAATCAGCAGGCTCCTGCCCCAGTCCACCCTCAACTTTATTGATGAAGTGTAGAAGATCTTCAAAGTTATGCAAGTGGTTGGGGTCGATTATGTTGAGCTTGCACCCTATCAACTCAAGGATGTAGCTCATATTTGGTTCACACAATGGAAGGAGGCTAGGGTGAGAGACGCGGTCCCCATGACTTGGGAGTGTTTTGAGAGGGCTTTCCTTGATAGGTTCTTTCCTTGAGAGTTGAGGCAATCAAAGGTAGAGGAATTTGTGAACTTGACACAAGGATCGATCTCGGTTCAAGAGTATAGTCTAAAGTTCACTCAGTTGTCTAGATATGCTCCCTTTATGGTAGCAGACACGCATGATCAAATGAGAAAGTTTATATATGGGGTTTATGATATGGTGAAAAAGGAGTGTAGGTATTCCTTATTGATGAGTGATATGAACATTTCTTGACTCATGAATCATACCCATCAGATTGAGGGTGACAAGCTTAGGGAGATGGAAAGGGAGAACAAAAGAGCTAGATCTGAGGGTTCGATATTTAGCCATCAGAAGTCCGGGGGTGGACATCGCTCTTCCTTTCAGAAGAGATCGTCAGGTCCCGTGCATTCTTCTGCCAGTACTTCTTCTTAGGCCTCCAGACCCCGACATGATTAGTCTAGTAGAGGTGCAGGCTCTTATGCTCAGGGTGGTGGTGCAAAGGGGCCTTCTTTCCCCGTTTGTACCAAGTGTGGGAAGAATTACCCCGGTGAGTGTTTGGCTGGTAGAGAGGGTTGTTTTGGATGTGGTCAAATTGGCCATCATATCAGGGATTTCCCTTTAGCTAGGAAGGGACAAGAGGGTAGGACTCATCCTATCCCAACAGCTTCAGGAGGTAGACCAGCCCAGTAGGGCGTAACTTCTAGTTTTGGGGGTCAGCGTCAGAACCGTCTTTATACTATGTCCTCCCGTAAGGATCAGGAGAGCTCTCCAGATGTGGTTACTGGTATGTTGAAAGTCTTCTCTCTTGATGTGTATGCTTTGTTGTACCTCGGTGCCTCCTTATGTTTTATAACCCCTTATGTTGCTTATAAGTTTAAGATTTGTCTGGATCAACTTTTAGAACCCTTTTGTGTATCTACTCCTGTTGGTGAGTTAGTCTTAGACAAAAGAATCTATCGAAATTTCCCTATCTTGATCCTTCATAGGGTCACTTCAGCGAATCTAGTAGAGTTGGAGATTAATGATTTTGATGTCATTCTTGGTATGGATTGGTTGTATGCATGTTATGCTTCTGTTGATTGTCGTACTCAGTTTGTCAGTTTTAAGTTTCCAGATGAACCCATTTTAGAATGGCAAGGTAGTACCCCTTGCTCGAAAGGTGGTTTCAAATCTTATCTTAAGGCTAGGAAGATGATTTTAAAGGGGTATGTTTATTATATAGTGCGGTTTATGGACACGGAGTCCGAACTCCACCCCTTCAGTCTGTTCCTATTGTGAATAAATTTCCAAAAGTGTTTCTCGAGGATTTTCCTGGAGTTCCTCCCTCCCGAGAGATTAACTTTGGGATAGATCTTCATCCAGATATGAATCATATATCCATTCCTCCTTATAGAATGGCTCCCATGGAACTCAAAGAGTTGAAAGTTCATTTGAAGGATCTTCTCGATAAAGGTTTCATCAGGCCTAGCATTTCTCCATGGGGTGCCCCAGTTTTATTTGTTCGAAAAAAAGATGGTTCTCTTAGAATGTGTATTGACTACCATCAATTGAATAAGGTCACAATCAAGAATAAATATCCTATTCCTAGGATTGATGACTTGTTCGATCAGCTTCAGGGTGCTAGTTTCTTCTCCAAAATCAACCTTAGATCCGGTTATCATCATCTTCGTGTTAGAGAGTGTGATATTTCAAAGACAGCCTTCAGGACTCGGTATGGTCATTATGAATTTGTTGTGATGTCTTTTGGTCTAACAAATGCTCCTGCAGCTTTTATGGATTTGATGAACTGTGTGTTCAAGCAGTATTTGGATATATTTTTGATTGTTTTCATTGATGATATCCTCATCTACTCTCGCAGTGAGAAGGAGCATGCGGACCACCTGAGAGTTTTGTTGCAAACACTCAAGGACCGACAGTTATTTGCTAAGTTTAGCAAGTGTGAGTTTTTGATGCAGTCTGTTGCTTTTCTGGTCATATTGTGACAAAAGAGGGTATTCGGGTTAATTCTCAAAGGATCGAAGCAGTAAAGAGTTTGCCTTGACCCACTTCCCCATCTGATATTATGAGCTTTTTCTTTTTGGCTGGTTACTACTGGAGGTTTGTGGATGGTTTTTCTTCCATCGCTGCCCCTTTGACCCAATTGACTCAGAAAAAGGTAAAATTTCAGTGGTCAGACTTGTGTGAGAAGAACTTTCAGGAATTGAAGACTAGATTGACCACAGCTCCAGTGTTAGCTCTACCCGAGGGCCTAGATGACTTTGTTATGTATTGTGATGCTTCTAGGATTGGTTTGGGTTGTGTTTTGATATAGCCTGGCAAGGTGATTGCTTATGCTTTGAGACAGCTTAAGACTCATGAGAAGAACTATCCTACTCATGATCTTGAGTTGGCCAACGTGGTCTTTGATTTGAAGATTTGGAGACGTTATTTGTATGGGGTGCATGTGGATGTATTCACCGATAATAAGAGTCTTCAGTATGTGTTCACTCAAAAGGAATTGAATTTGCGACAAAGGAGATGGCTTGAGCTTCTTAAGGATTATGACATGAGTGTGGTTTACCATCTGGGTAAGGCCAATGTAGTGGCAGATTCTTTGAAAAGATTGTCGATGGGTAGCATATCTTCACTCGAAGAAGAAAAGAAGGAACTAGTTAAGGAGGTTCATAGGCTAGCTTGGTTGGGAGTTTGCCTTATGGACTCGACATAAGGTGGTTTTATTGTTCTGAATGGTTTCGAATCATCCTTGGTAGTAGAAGTGAAGGCAAAGCAAGACAATGATCCCATTTTACTCCATCTTAAGGGTGCAGTCCATCAGCAAAGGGTAGGTGTTCTCCCAAGGGGGAGATAGTGTACTTTGTTATCAGGGTCGACTATGTGTGCATGGTGTAGATGGGTTATGCTAGCAGATTTTGACTGTGGCTCATAGTTCCAGATATTCCATCCACTCTGGTCCCACCAAGATGTACCGTGATCTACGAAAAGTCTTTTGGTGGAATGGTATGAAGAGGGACATAGCCGGTTTTGTGGCTAAGTGTCCCAACTATCAGCAGGTGAAGGTAGAGCACCAGCGACCGGGTGGCATGATTCAGGATATTGAACTTTCAACTTATAAATGGAAAGCAATTAATATGGACTTTATTATTGGTTTGCCTCATACTCGAAGGCAACATGATTCCATTTGGGTGATTGTCGATCGGATGACCAAGTCATCCAACTTCTACGCTGTTAAGACTACTGATTCAGCAGATGAATATGCCAGACACTACATCCGGGAGATAGTTCTATTGCATGGTGTTCCCTTGTCTATTATTTCTGATAGAGGTCCTCAGTTTACATCTCAGTTTTGGAGATCGTTTAAGAAAGATCTTGGTACCCAGGTGAAGCTTAGCACAAATTTTCACCCTCATACAGACGGCCAGGCAGAGCGTACTATTCAGACTTTGGAGGATATGTTGAGAGCGTGTGTGATCGACTTCAATCGTGATTGGGATGATCACTTACCTCTTATCGAGTTTGCCTAAAACAATAACTTTCACTCTAGCATCCAGATGGCTCCATATGAGGCACTTTATGGACGGAGATATAGGTCCCTTATTGGTTGGTTTGAGGTAGGTGAGGCAGCCTTGATTGGTCCAGATTTGGTTCATGAGACTATGGAGAAGGTTCAGCTTATTAGGGAAAGGTTGAAGACCGCTCAGAGTCGACAAAAATCTTATGCATATGTTAGGAGAAGGGAGTTGGAATTTGAAGTTGATGATTGGGTTTTTCTAAAGGTGTCACCCATGAAGGGTGTGATGAGATTTGGAAAGAGGGGGAAGCTTAGATCCTGTTTTGTAGGTCCTTATCAGATTCTGAGTAAGGTTGGTAAGATTTCTTATGAGTTGGATTTGCCATCATAGTTGGAAGCGGTTCATCACGTTTTCCATGTTTCCTCGTTGAAGAAGTGTGTTGGTGATCCAAGGTTGATTGTCCCTTTGCAGGATGTGGGTGTGAAGGATAGTCTCACCTATGAGGAGGTTCCTGTAGAGATCCTTGCTCATCAGATTTGGAGGTTGAGAAATAAAGAAGTTGTTTCGGTAAAAGTTCTTTGGAGAAATCAACTTGTTGAAGGAGCTACTTGGGAAGCAGAAGAGGCCATGAAGGACAAATATGCCCATCTCTTTCCTTTCGAGTCAGTTCCAGATTGAGGTATAGTTTCCTCCTTAGTATGTCCCTCCGATTCTATTCCACCAGTTCCTCTCATGATTCTAGCATGCATTCATGTTTTATGAAGTTAGTTTATCATGTTTTCAAGTTGAAAAGTTTAGTGTTTATGTTTACTCTTTGATTTCCATGTTCTGTTGCTGGTTGGGCTATTTTCTCTTCAGCTTTCCCTTGTTTAGTCTTCATTTGAGGACGAATGATCCCAAGGGGGAGATATTGTAACACCTCGGAAATCAAACCAGCTATCTAAGTTAAAATCTCAAAAAAATCTCAAGTTTCCAAAGACGATGAGTCAGTCGATGGTTCGTGGTTTGAAACCACAGTCTGTCATGTGCACTCATTGTCCAATTTCCAGAAGACCTCTTAAACTGTACCTAAAATGATGAGTCAAAGGACGGTCCATCCTTCTGGACAATGGGCCTTCATCCCCATCCGTATTCCCTCAAAGTTCAGAAAGTCCAGATCCCTCAAGGCAAACCACGAGTCTACAGGATGGTCCGTCGTTTGGAAGTACAGACCGTGGTGTGACTCGTGGAATGCAATTCTAGTAGCTCCACTAAGTGTTAGTTGAAAACCATGGATCATATTGACGGTCCGTCCTATGGGATGACGGACCGTAGACTAACTCGTGATCCTTGAAGGTCAATTTTTCCAGCTTTTTCTAAATTATGTCCCAGGGGTATTTTATTCATTACTCACTCTTCTAACTCCTAAATGATGTTGTTTTAACTATTTCAAGAAGGGTTTTCACCCTTATTAGCCTAAGTTCCTTCTCATTACTTCACTCTTCTCCAAAAAGAGGGAAATTCTTCTCCAAGCTTCAAGTCTCAAGCTCCAAGTTCAAGCCTCCTAAGTCTTTTCAATTCAAGTGGGTTATCTTCAATCAAGGTATGTGGGTATTAAACAATGGGTTACTTTCACCCTTTTGCCCAAAAGCCCAATTCTTTTGTTAAATCATGAGCTTGTGAAATTAGGGTTTTTGATCTAAATTTGGGAAAACTTATGAAATCAGTTTCCATGCTTAAATTCATGGTTTCTTATTGCTTAATCATGATTTGATTATGATTTATTCAATGTTTTTAAAAGCCCAAGCTCTAAAGTTGATTTTTAGCCTGATTCCATTGAATTACATGTTTTCAAGAGAAATTTGACATGATTAGATATCATGACATTATGTATTTCATGAAATTGCATGCCAGATTCTTCAAGTATGAATTTATAAAGGAAAAGCATGATTTGAATTATGTCTATGTTAAGTCTTTAGATGTATGAGTTGAATTGTATGGCATGCAAATATGTCTTATTGCTTTTCAACAGTTTTGACATTAGATATGTCACCAGTTATGATCAGTTTTGGCATCAGATATGCCCCAATATTATATGAGCTATAAGTATGTTTTGGGAGTAGTATTTAGCACCGAGTGGGACCGGGTGAGAGTACCCTTAGTCCCAGAACTACATGCCCCCATAGGTTTACAAGTCCCTTCTGTTGGGTATCAGTTTTAGTGATCACACCACAGTCATGCCTTTATACCCTGAAAAGGTATATTGGGTCCTCTCGATGGGGCATATACATCAGATTCCATGTAGCTTACATGGTCTATGTCGGTTAGAGAACCTCCCACAGAAACAATTTATATTTTAAAATGTACTTGACTCTTATTCAAATTGCAGACTCTTGTTTATGATCATGTTTTCAGCTTATGGTGTTTTACTGAGTCATTTGCATCCAGTTTTATTTTTAAAGTATGATTTCGATTGTTAAAGTATACTTAGCATGTTTTAAACTGTTTATCATGTTCATGCATCGCTCATATACTCGGTACATCCTATAGTAGTGACGCATATCTTGCACTGCATTCTTTGATGATGCAGATTCAGGAGTCCCTTCCCAGGCACGTGGCTACAGCTTTCTGGCCACTCTACATGTCAGTTGTTGGTAAGTCCACTTAAGTTGAGGACTAGTTATGTTATTCGCTTGTGTTAGCTTTTCATTTTTGTACTTCTAGTTAGCTAGGGTCTTGTCCTAGTAACTCTTTATATCATAAGTAGAAACTTTTCAAACATAGATTGTATTTGAGTCTTTTTAGATCTTGTATGCCTATTTGACTTGATTATCCATTTATCCTATTTTGACTTTATCTGTTATGCTTCCTCTTATCTTCTGTTGTGCTTGAGAATACTATGACCAAGGGTTAGCTTGTGGCATTTGTGGTCCCAAGTCCTGTGTTACATCTAGGGGTTAACCTCGGTCCGTGACCTATTTGTTTTATGTGTATCGGGTTTTGATTTTTCCCTGAGCCCCCGAGAGTATTTCTAATATTGAAGGTTTTCTACAGCTAGGAAGTACTCAGCACAATTGCACAGGGTCACCGCAATTGCGCCCTTGGCGCTTTTCTCCTTTAGCGCTATCGCGCTTGGGCACCAGGATCACGCAGGTGCCCGTATTGGTTCTTTAGCACGATTGCGCCTGGGACTGTGATTGTGCCAGTGCCCCTGCCATATCGTTTAGCACAATCATTCCTGGTGACCGCGATCGCGCAGCTCTACTACCTGCGATATATAAAGCTTGTTCCTCAATTTTTTAGCCATTTTCTCACTTCCTCTCTCACTCTAAATAATTTTCCCTCACCTAATTCTTGTGCTAAATCATATTCTAGCTTTGGGGATTCATCAATTGGAGGATTTCATCATTTCCTTTCTTATTTTGGTAAGTTCCTCTTCTCTAATTTCTCCATAGCCATGACTAAGGCTCCGTGGTTGGGTTCTAGCTTATCTTGAGGTTAATTCTTGTGTTGTAGCTGCCTATTGGGCTTGATTGTTCATTAAGGCACGAGTTTCACCTTGTTGACCATGCTCCCTTCCTCTGTGGTACGTAATTCTTCGTTTTATTCTTGATTATGTAAATTTTTCTCATTGTTGATCCCTCTTCATCTCTAGGCTATTTTAGGCCTTTCCTTTACCAATTTTCCACTTAATTTTTGAGCATCCGCTCCTCGTAACATTGCTAACCTTATGGTAACTTTTGTTTCTGGCTTCAGGTCGTAGGGCCCACGGGTCCACTTTTAACCCGGATTTGGCCCAACTAAATTATTAGCATTATGGGTATCATTAGCTTCGTCTTGATGAGTAGATGTTATTTTTGATAGTTTGAGTAATATTCGGGGCTTCTCGAAGCAGTTTGGGCTCGGGTGTCGGCCTTCCAGTGGCTTATCATCAGACGCTAGGTAGGTTACGACTTACCCACCTTAGACTTTGCTTATATAGGATATAATCGTACTATCTAGCATCTTTGGGTTGTGTATACTAGGTTGGCACCCCAGACCTTGCCTGCTTTCCTTCTGTCCGTCTCATTTCCTATGTTTGTTTTTGTATTTGAACTGGCTTTGTAGTATTACCCTTGTGGCCCTGTGTGACCTTTGTATATGCCTTTGGACCATAAATGGTGGGATATTTGCAAAATGTCCGTGAGTCCGAGACATCAACTTGCGATTATGAGCTGGTTATTTGTGTTGTAGAGAGGATTGAGCCTGTGCAGGGTCGATAGGTTTCTTGTGAGTTGTTGAGCTACTGGTTGTGTTGATCGTATCATCTTTATCATACAAAGAGTTTTCTGCATTGATTTTATTACTATGACGGTTGCGGGCCTAACTATCACTGGTTTTCTAAACCTTGCATGGGCTCGAGTGCCCGTTTTTTATTTTAAAAAGGCTATAAATGGATCTAAGCTGGTTTTATGGATTTTTCTGAGATAAAAGTCTCACACCCTAAATTCGGGAAGGCATAACTAGCACCTTGTGCCCCACTTGATCGAGCGAATGAATTGAAACCAACCCAACAACATTGATGGGTTGTTAAGGCAAAGCCGAACAAAATGAAATACAACAGAAATCAACTCTAATATAACAAAAGTATAGTACAAGGCCAACCAGGCCACAACTGACTACCAGACCCAAAAGAGATGTCTACAACCTCTAAGATGAAAAACTACTAACCATGAATCGAGACAAGACCCTGACGTACCCATTACCAATACAAAACCAAAGAAGACTCTATACTCAGCAACTCTGGAAAGAATGGAGTATACCAATCATCAGCTGAACTGGACCACTCGCAACAAGGACCATTGTCTACTTGATAACTAGAAGACATGAATGTAGCGCCCCCAAGGAAATGGAGACGTCAGTACGAAAGAATGTACTAAATATGTAAGGCGACATAATAGCATAAACAACATAACCCAAAATTGAAACCACAATATGATAAAAGTTGGATTAGGAACAATCCCAACATCCCAGCCATAACCTACATAGACACAACGTCAGCCCAAAACCATCTTACCTTCCCCTACTACAGTCCCTACAACAACCACAACCTCGGCCACACATTACCTCTAAAACTTAATATACAGCTAACCAGAACAATCATAACATAGAAATGCAATACAAGATGAATATCAAAATACATAGGCTCAACCTGCGGAATGAACTCATTCCTTACGGGAGAGCAATACACAAGGAAGACCATGCAAAAATATACTCACACCTTAAAAGTCCTTATAATTCCATGGGCTCTACCATGCATAATGGTGTCACGCCTTACAAGTCCTCGCAGAGCCATGGGCTCAAACATGCGGATAAGTCTCACACCTTATAGGTTTTCGTGAGCCTCTAGGCAACCACAAATGCAATATAACATAATATAATATCCAACATACAATACATTATAAGAATTTATGGCATCCCACTAATATCCGAGAACCAACGTACCTCCTTAGTACCACAATCATAACACCACGATAAACCCGACCCTCACTGTCGTCTGATAACCACAAATATACACCTCATCCTTCAAACTTAAAACTAAGATAACATCACCAAATATGAGCTTTTAACATGAATAACACCAATAATAATTTAGAGACATCTAATAATCGATTCTTAGATAGCACGCTAGACACGAAGATCACAAATTATAAGAAATCATGCAAAAAAAAAGGAATAGCCTTTACATACCTAGAATTCGAGATTGAATAACTTGACGTAGACAATCAATTTTCTTTCGTGGATCCACTATAACATCAAAAATATTTTTCTACACCAGTTTTCCTTTGACGTATATATACACATATGCATTGAGGCAAAATAGAAGTTTTAACTTCTTTAGACCCATTTGCAGCAATATAATTTGCAAAAAGCATAATAAATTAAGAGTAGTTGAAAGTGAAGGAGGAAATCCGTTTTAAGCATATATTTCAATATATGTACTCACAGTTGGGGTTTTAAATTGGCCAATCTATATCATATATATATACCACACATGTAGTTGACTTAGTAGGCTAAGGAGGAACAAGTGCCAACCAGTTAATTCATGCCCAACTTGTTGTCCATCTCCCTCTCCTCCATGCGGAGTGGAGGTGCAAGCGCTATAAATATTTCCTTCCCGATATATATACAGTTGGGTATTGCGTAAGTTTATGATAGAATATATATAACTTCTTAAATATACCACAATTAATAGAAAACTATTCTGAATAAAGACTACCTCATATAATAGTAATTTTTCAACATAACTAAACTTACTATCTATGTTAAAATATTAATAAATTATAAAGACTCTTATAAAATAACATAAACAAATATATCATAACTAAAATACTTTTCATAAATATTTAAGATATTATAGGAACACAATAAAAACATATTTTTCCCAAATCCCAACTTAAATCAAATATTCCCAAATTATGCGCAATATTTTAATAAAATTATCAAATTTAGGCTCGTAAGCCCTCTAGGAGAGATGAAGCAGAACCTTAAAACACCCGGGGTGTGACATCCTCCACCCCTTACGAACATTCATCCTCGAATGTGGAATAGAACGCACAAGTAGAACTAGGAACTTCATGATTTTTTGGTAGAACCTCTCCTAAACAGCAGACTATACCAAACATGTAACACAACCCAGAAAATAAACTACATCCCTCACAAAGCCTCCACTCGCTATCAAAACTCATCAAGCCCCACATGGTCATCAAAGACATAAACTCATAACTGGAAAAAGAAAAGTTACCTCAAACATGAATGATCCCATCCTCGAAAAAGCTATGACATCACAGATTAAGATCGACCTTTCCACAAGGTCTAACGATCGTGAATCTCTATCGCACAATTTTGGCAATCCAACTTTTAAGATTCAACTCTACAACATGATCTAAAAGATGAAAGAAAGGTAACCAATCCTAAATACCTTGTAGCTTCCTGATTATAAGTGTGGTGCACAACACACCTATAAGAAAGACTCTACTAGACATGACTTGTAGACTCCCTAGTACACGACCAGGCTCTGTTACCAAGTTTGTTATGCCTTAAAATTCAGGGAGGTGCATCTAGCACCTTATGCCCCACTTGATCGAGCGAATGAACTGAAACCAACCCAACAACATCGGTGGGCCGTTAAGGCAAAGTCAAAAAAAATTAAATACAATAGAAACCAACTCGAATATAACAAAAATATAGTACAAGGCCAACCATGCCACAATTGACTACTAGTTTCACAAGAGATGTCCACAAGCCTCTAAGATGAAAAACTACTAACCACGAGTCGGGACAGGGCTCCGACGTACCCATTACAAATACGAAAGAAAAAAAGACTCTAGACTTAACAACTCTAGAAAAAATGGAGCATACCAATCATCGGCTGAACTTGACCACTCAGAACAAGGACCGTTGTCTATTTTATAACCTCCAGGCATGAATACAGCGACCCCTAGTCAATGGCGGTTTCAGTATGAAAGAATATACTAAATATGTAAGGCGACATAATAAAAGAATCAACCTAACACAAAACTGAAATCATGATATGAAGAAAGTTTGATTAGGAACAATACTAACATCCCAGCCACAACCTGCATAGACACAATTTCAGCCCAACACCACCTTACCTTTCCCTACTCAAGGCCCCAACACAACCACAACCTCGGCCACACATCACCTCTGAAACTTAAGATACAGCTAACCAAAATAATCATAACATAGAAATACAATACAAGATAAACAACAAAATATATAGGCTCAACCTGCGGAACAAACTCACGCCTTATGAGAGAGTAGTGCACAAGGAATACCATGCGAAAATATACTCACTCCTTAAAGGTCCTCATAATGCCATGGGCTCGACCATGCGGAAAGGTCTCACGCCTTACAGGTCATCACAGAGCCACGGGATCAACCATGTGAATAGGTCTCACGCCTTACTAGTTTTCGTGAGCCCGCTAGGTAACCACAAATGCAATAACATAATACAATATGCAACATACAATACAATACAAGCTTTTAAGGCATCCCACTAATATCCAAGAACCACCATACCTCCTTCATACCACAACCATAACACCATGATAAACCCGACCATCCATCTGATAACAACAAATATATACAACATCCTTCCAACTTAACACTAAACCAACATCACCAAATATGAGCTTTTAACAAGAATAACACCAATAATAATTTAAAGACCTCTAATGATCGACTCTTCGATAGAATGCTAGACACGAAGATTTCAAATTGTAAGAAATCATGCCAAAAAAGAAAGCAATAGCCTTTACATACCTACAATCTGAGCTTGAATAATTTGACGTAGATAATCAATTTTTTTTGGAGATCCACTATAACATCAAAAATATTTTTTGACACCAATTTTTCTTTGACGTATATATACACGTATGCACTGAAGCAAAATAGAAGTCTTAACTTTGTTAAACCTATTTGCAGCAAAATAATTTGCAAAAGCATAATAAATTAAGAATAGTTAAAAGTGAAGGACAAAATCCATTTTAAGCATATATTTCTATATATGTACTCACGGTTGGAGTTTTAAAATGGACAACCTATATCCTATATTTATACCACACATGTAGTTGCCTTAGTAGGCTAAGGAGGGATAAGTGGCAGACACTTAATACATGCACAACTTGTTGTCCATCTCCCTCTCCTCCACATGGAGTGGAGGTGGCAGCGCTATAAATATTATCTTCCCTATATATATACACTCTGGTATTACATAAGTTTGTGATAAAATATATATAACATTTTGAATATACCATAATTAACATATAATTATTCAGAATAAAGCCTACCTCATATAATAATAATTTTTCAACATAACTAAACTACTATCTCTTTTTAAATATTAATAAATTATAGAAACTCTTATAAAATAACATAAACAAATATATCATAACTAGAATACTTTTCATAAATATTTAAGACATTTTAGGAACACAATAATTTTTTTTTACAAATCTCAACTTAAATCAAATTTCCCAAATTATGCATAACGTTTTAATTAAATTATCAAATTTAGGCTCATAAGCCTTTGAGATGAGATAAAGGAGAACCTTAAAACACCAGAGGTGTTACAAAAAGTTATTTGTAATGGTTTTTTGAATTGACACTAGACTCGGTTGGGCAAGCATGCTAGACCTACTTTCTACTGATTTGATACGACACTGGGCACGGTTACTGATATTGAGAGTTTGTATATGGTCTTGGAGACCTCCATGGACCTTGCCAATCCAAACTAGGGGCTACAAGCTAAGAGTGTCAGAGGAGGGGTATACGGGAGAGTAGAGGTATACGGGGGAAGCCTTCCATGGGTCTTACCTACTAGGCCTACCAGCATGGGAGGAGGTGCTTATGGTACCACTGGAATTTTTAGCATATCACACATTGTTTGCACGGTTCCACCATTGTTTGCTATTCGTTGTGTACACGCTTCGAGAGTATGGGATACTAGAGAGTTTCTTTTAATTTATATGTGTTCCTCGGGTGTATGGGCACCCATTGGGACTGTAGGTAGATTAGCTTACTCATTCATATTATAGTTACTAGTTAGTTTTCCTTTCTGATCATCCTTACCTTGTGAATTATAGTGTTAGCATGATTATGTATGTTGCTTTTCCTTCCTTACCTTTTATTTGAGGTTACCTATATAAAACCATGTTCTTAAACTCTCTGTATATATTCTTTTTACAAGGATCCAAGTGTATTATCTACTTTTTCACCGGTGGTCTGTGATACATATTTTTATGGCTTGAATAGTATACTTGTATTCTCCTTGCCTGTTATCTGTTACTAGCTTCCATGTGTTTTCATCTATTTGCTTATATGACTACTTCCTTCATTATCTGCTACTGACTGCTTTTATATCTTATATATTCTTAGTTTATCTATGATGCATACTGGGTACCCGTTGCTTTGCAATTGGTACTCATACTACACCTCTACATCTTTCTGGTGTAGATCCTAGTATGAGTTATCAGTGTTGATCATGTAGATACTCATGCAGCTTTTGTACATCCAAGACTAGGGTGAGATCCTGACGACCGGGGCTTGGCTTTATCTCCTCTTTTTCTCTATGTACTCTTTTTCGATTCAGAGATCGATGTATATTCTTCTTTTTTACTCTCTTGTACTTTGTATATTTATTAGTGGCTTCTATACTATGATACCAGGCTGTGGGATGGTTTAGGTTACGTATATATATATATATATATATATATTTCAGGTTGTCTTCTCTTTTTACGTCTTATTTATATTCTTCCGCTTATTACTCTTTCTATTGCTTGCTTCACTTCATTAGTAGCCCATTACTAACTGTTCTGGGATACAGGGATTGGTTTGACTATATGGGGTTATAGGTACCATTATGATATGAGAAATCAGGTCGTGATATGATAATATACTGGGTAAAATTGTGTAATAATTGCAACGTAGGCCTCTACTATTGGTCAACCAAGGAAAGCATAGAAATGAGGGAGATTACCTTTGGCCTGTGTAACTCAACTACTACCACTTGGCAAGTATGTGTGGGACCTTTACCTATCTTAAAACCACTATGAACCCTAGCTGGTTGAGCCACTGCCCTAGTAGGAATCTGAAAACTCTAGAAATGACCTTCAATTTCAAGTCATTCCAATCCCTCTTAACATTCCCTGGTTCACAACACCTATAAAAAGATCTATGAACCATCATTTGATAGAATGAACACGGATAACCTAAATGGCAACCATATCTTTAAGACCTCAGAGATTTACCCTATGAACTCTGACCCAAACTATAAGATTCTCATAAAAAGTGACCTCCTTTGAATGACTAGATAAAATCATGAACCATTCTTTTAGGATAAGAATGAAAACTCCTTCAAAACGATCCCCTACCTCCAGATAAGGTACCACTATGAGTACCAATTGTACGAGACCTTTTGTCCCTAAGATCACTGAACTCTTCACATCTCATAAGCTCAAACTCCTTGGCTGAATCGACAACCCTCTTAAATGAATCCCTAGATTCTTTTGTTAATATATTACCACATGAACATGATAGGTAAATTTCCTCATAAATAGAAAAATCATCCTAGTCTCATAAGCAGTGTAGAAGCTACAGGAAGAGTTGAAATGGTAAAAACACATGAATAACTAGTGACGAGGAGGGTCAATACATTTATGAAAAAAGTTATATTTACCACAAACCTACGCAATCTCTGGTTACATACATGTCATAGTCTCCGTTTAAGATTTAAATAGATAAAAAGTATGTTGCATTTACACAACACCCTTTACGTGTGAGAAAAAGAAAAGAACAACACATAGTGTATTTATTATATTAAAGCCATTAAGTTTCCAATAAATTTCATGTAATTACAGTGATGAGTAGCCATTTTTATTTGTCAGCCAAACTTAGGCATCTATATGCATACACATTCTCATATAAGACTTATTCAACTAAAATGCTACTCATATTTTCCTTACTAAATATAGGTTATATGAATAGTTTCTAGATATATATATACACATGACTTTAAAAATAATTCCAATATAGCTAGCTGCAAATCAATCTTGTGTTGCATAAATTTTTATGATTCACAGTAAGGAGGATTTGGCAAAAAAAATCATTTTTAATGATTTATTTGATTCCCAAAAGAAAACTGATCATCTAAATCAAGTTATTCAAGCTTGAATTTAAGGTATGTAAAGGCTACTTCATTCTTTTTGGCATGATTCCATAAGGTTTATGATTCTTGGGTTTAGCATGCCATCAAAGATTCAATTATTAGATAACTCAAGATTGTTGTTGGTGTTATTCTTGTTAGAAACTCATATCTGATGATGTCGAATTCGTGTTAAGTTTAAAGTAAAAGATGGTGTATATATTACTGTGATAGTCATATTATGGTGATTTTTGGGTTAATCATGGTGTTATGGTTGTCATACAGACGAGTGGTATATGGGTTACTTATGGGATTTCTATTTTGTATATATACATGTTCCTTCTTTACTTACATATATTTAGATATCATGGTGGCCCTGTCAGTCTACATAGTTATTTGCATACACATGGTTATCTTGGCTGGTCTTGCTATTGCTTGGAAGATAAATTTATTATTGGGGTTGACGTAAAAACTTAGGGGAACCTTCAAATGATAGAATTTGATTTACAGAAGTCGCGAGGTACAGAAGTTGCATTGTTAACATGTTGGTTGCTGGGCACTTGTGGGCTATATTAAAAGCTTGTATTGTATTGTATTATATTGTGTGTTGCATATTTTACAATGTTTTATTACATTTTATGATTGTGATCGCCTAGAAGGCTTGCGAGGACCTGTAAGGTATGAGACCTTTTTGCATGGACGAGTCATGGCTTTTGGACCTGCTAGGCATAAGACCTTTTCACATAGTTGAGCCCATGGCATTATTACAACCTGTAAGGCATGAGTATTTCCACATGGTTATACTTGTATATTTCTCACTCGTAAGGTGTGTGTTCATTTTGCAGGATTAAGCCCACGTATTGTTCAATCTTAGTGTCATGATTATATTTTGTAGGGTTGACTGACTTGTGCATTGCATTGCATTTTAATATGTCATGTATTGTGTCTTTGAGTTATTATTATCATCTGTGTGTGGGGCCTCTTGGTCTAAGTGTGTTATTGGAACTATAGTGATATATGATAGGTTAAGAGCAGTTAGGTTTGTCTATAACTTGTCGGTAATAGATTGTTCATACTTTAGTTGCAATAGTTGAATGATCTAAGGTAGAGGTAGATAAGTCTGTCTCAGGTTGTGGTTTGGTGAGTTCTATAATCTATTTATTCTATGCAAATTAAATCTATCGTATTATGATTTCAGTTTTGGTTATGATGTTTTTATACTTTGTCACCTTATATATTCAATGCATTATTTTGTACTAACGTCCTCATTGCTTAGAGGGCGCTGCATTCATGCTGCAAGTTATTTGGTAGATAGGGAACCTCATGCATGTGGTCGAGTTTAGCTAATGGTTGGTTGATAAGTTGGTAAATTATCAACTTATTAAGTTCTTAAGCACTAATTCCTATCTTCATATTTATGTTTGGAAGTGTTTTTATGATACAATCATTATATGTGCAGGCATTAAAGAGCTATGTTGATAAAAACAGATTTGGAACAAAAAATATCAAGAAATGAAGACCAGAACCAAGCCCACGAGTTGAAGTATAAAAACAGTTGAATTTGGGCATTAGCAGGTGCATAAGGGCTTTTGCAACCATCCACGTGTAGAACACGAACAACACATGCTAGTGCAGCCAAAGAAAAAAATTGGAATTTTTTTTGGGCATGTGCAGCCGCACAAGCCTATTTACAACCTCACATAAGCCTGACTAGAGCCACATTCCTATAACAGAGAACTGGAATCATTGGGTATCTTGTGCAATCCACACAAACACATGTACGGCCATACACGAGCCACATAATCAGTAGCGGGAGTATTTTTATCCAAAGTCTTCAATTGATTTTGGGGGTTTTCAAGGATAATTTTAATGATCTTGTACTACATTCTATTATTCTCTTTTTTGGATTTTCGTACTAGAAAGAATAGAATGTTCTTACCCACCATCATTATTGAATTTCTCCTCCATTGTTGAAGAATTGTGAAGCTTTTGAATTTCAAAATACAATTATGGCTACTATGCAAGAAGAACTTTATGGAATATATTCTCTTTCTCTAATAATGTTTAGCTAAATCCCCACTCTTGGGGGTGTGTGATGTTGGATTTAAATTTGTTATTGGGGATTATTTATTTTCTTCAATTATTGATTATTGGTTATGGGTTTAGTAAATTTTTCATGATTGAATTGACATTAGAAGACGCAAACTCTAATTAGATTCTAATTGCTTGTCTTGATTGAGATGAGAATTAATGGAAGAATTTACTAACTTGGACTTGAATTGAATTTATTTAGTGGTTGTTGCTAGAGAGAGGGCAATTAACTAGTGGCATTTGGTTAGTTGAAATTGCATACACCTTGGGGTTTGAGAAAACCCAAGGTGATTTAATTAGTGGATTGAGAAATCACTAATATAACCAAAACAAAGCTTACATATGTCATTTTTTATAAGATGGTAAATACTCAACTTATTGTGTTCATAATCACTAATTCTTGCATTCATTCTCATGTTTTTAATAGATTTTTATGTTACAATCCTCATATGTGTAGGCCTTCAAGACCTATGTTGATAAATAGGAATTCGGAACCAAAAGAGATCAAAAAATTAAGACAAGAACCAAGCCTACGAGTTGAAGGATTAAAATAGTTGAAAAGGGGCATTTGTAGGTTCACAAGGGCTTTTGCAACCGCATATGTGTAGCACGAGAACAACACATGCTAGTGCAAACAAAGAAAAAAACTAAAAAAATATATTAGGCATTTCCAGCAGCACAAGCCCATTTGCAGCCACAATTAAATTGCACTCAAGCTGTATTCCTGAAACAACAAACTGACAGAATTAGGTATCTTGTGCGAGCTACAAAAGTCTATTTGCATCTGCACTCAAGCTTCACAATTAGTAGCAGGGGCATTTTTTTCCAGATTCTTCAATCGAGTTTTGGAGTTTTCAAAGATAATTCTAGGGATTTGTACTACATTCCATTATAATTTTTTTTAGCTTTTGGTACTAGGGAGAATAGAACCTTCTTACAAAGAATAGAACCTTCATACCCACCATCATTATTTGATTTTTCCTCCATTCTTGATGAATTGTGAAGCTTTTGAATTTGAAAATACAATTATGGGGGATATGCAAAAAGAACTTTAAGGTATATTTTCTCCTTCTCTAATTATGTCTAGCTAAAACCCCACTTTTGCGGGTGTGTGATATTAGATTTAAATTTGTGATTGGTTATTATTTATTTGATTCAATTATTAATTATTGGTTATGGTTTAGTAAATTCTTCATAATTTAATTCACTTTAGAGGATGCAAACTCTAATTAGCTTCTAATTGCTTATCTTGCTTGATAAACAAGATTATAATTAATGGGGGAATTTACAAATTAGGACTTGAATTGAATTCATTTAATGGTTGTTACTAGAGATAGGGCAATTAACTAGAGGCATTTGGTTGGTGAAAATTGCATACACCTTAGGGTTTTATAAAATCCAAGGTGAATTTTATTAGTGGATTGAGAAATCACTAATATAGACAAATCCAAGCCTACTGATGTTGATATCAATGTTTAAGCAAAGCCACTATCCAATTGCAATATTTAGATCCAATCATGCACATCCCTAAGGTTTCTCTACTTGATTAAAACTCAAAAGTTTAATAATTGTTGATTAGTGTTATAATCATTGATAACTTTTGTCGTTACAAAACCCCCACAATTTTACTTACTAAATTTGCAAACAAATAGTGAATTGTTACCCTTGTAGGGTTAAAACTATATTTCTACTACCTACTCTTGCAGGTTAATTATACTAGTGATGATCATGTACACTTTCTCTTAAGTGAGAGGATGATTTGGACATCACCAATTTTGGCGCTGTTGTCGGGGAATAGTATTTTAGATTTCCCTTTATAGTGTCTTGATTTACTATTGTCTTGCCTTTGTTTCAATTTACATTTATTTGTTGTTTTTGATCTATATAGATAATAATATGAGAAATCAAGCTACTAACAATGCTAGCTACGATAGGCACATGGATGATGATGATCCTATGGGTAAAACGGGATTAGCTAGTGCCATTTGCCTACCCCTTCCATAGTAGGCAATGTGTTATTCGACGTCACTAGCACTATGTTGCACTTTCTTCTAATGAAAGACTTATTTGGTGGACTTCCCCATGAGGATGCAAATAGATATATCAAAAATATTGCAGAAGTGTGCCAACCATTCAACATCACAAATACTAATAAGGAGTCCATCTGATTGAGGCTCTTCCCATTCTCTTCGATGGGAGAGGCCAACACTTTGTTAGAATATCTACTCAAGGGTTCTATTACTTCATGGAATGAACTCACCAGTGATTTTCTTGAACATTTTTTCCCATTGTTTGAAATGCTCCAACTCCGGGATGAGATCACTAGCTCTCATCAATTTTCTAATGAACCTGTAAGACCCCGTCCATTCAAACTTAAACTATCTCGTACTTTTGGGATAATAATGGCTTAATATGTTAGAGATGATGTTTTATGAGGTATTTTAATTTCAATTATCATATGTTAAGTTTTGAAGTCAAGAAAGTCGCAAACTAAAAGTCGGGGAAAGTTATTGTAAATTCTATTAAAAAATTATCTGAAAGATTAGGTCAAATATCTCAAAGATTTTCTACCAATCTATAAAAAGTTATAAGGCCCCCTACCCACTGAATTAAAGGTCTACTAGTCTTGTTTCTAATGCACTAAACCAATTTTTCATACGACTTCAGAATAGAGAGATATTCGCGTTTACGTAAGACTGTGCAAGCAGGAACCTCTAGGAAGGTCCCCCTAGACCCTAGGTGGGTTGGCATTTATAAATATGATTCTACTTCATTTTGAACTCATAAAAATAGACAAAAAACCATAAAAAATCAGATATAAACTATATAAAATCACCATGGATTTTTATGCTTTCAACTCATAAATTTAACAGAAGTTTCTCTACAATGCGAGCTCATCATTTTGGTATAGTTTGCCCTGTCAATTTCATGGCATATCACCATGGGTGTTGTGGTAGAAAGGTATCAGGTTCTTATTTAGTATTTGGAAGTAGCTATGGAGATATGTTGGCAAATTAAGGATCTCGTACAGTTATCTATTTGTTAAATAGAGATTCTAAGCTTCTAGTCATGAAAAGTTGTATTTTTTGATGAGTTGAGTAGTTTCTTGGTGATTTTGACTTTGTGGTTTTTAATGCAAGGAGGAAAATTGTTTATCTTGAAATTTTAATGTTTTTTGTCGAGGTAATCTTCCTCCTATGATCATCCTTCGCAATTCCATGTTCTAGTATCATTTTATAGATTTTTGTCCCACGAAGTGGTATTTTAGATTTCGTGGCTTTGGGCCCCCTTTGTATTATTGAGTTGGGTTGTTATTATTGTATATTGATAGTGTTCAGGTTTTGGAGGGACTAGGGGGTTGGTTTGATTCTTATTGGTGTCAGTACGATGGTTGTTGGATTGAGCATCATGAAGTACGCCTTATTATATTTACACAAGAGCTCGCCGCTTTTGTGAGATGTTGATAGCTTCTTGTTATGGTTATTAGCTGTTTATTTTGTATAGATTATGATGTCATTTGTTAAGTTAGATAGGGCTGGTCTTAGTGACGACCTTAAGTCTTTATCAAATGTTTGTGGGTCATTCTTGCAGCCTTGTCGATTCTAGCAATTGTTGTATTTCCGTGGTTGGTAAAGTTTTATAGAGACACCTTTGGGACTTCGGTTAAAAGGTATATTATGTCTTACTTTTCACTTTCTGGCATGAACTTTAAGGATACATCTTGTATAGATATGTAATGTTGTAATTCGACTTATTGCCTTAATCTATTGAGTTTGCTATCAGAGCACAATAAAGTGACTACCAACAACATTTTATTCCTTATTTAGTGGCCCCGAAAATCATGTTATGATTGTATTGAGGTCACCTGTTATTACTTGCTATTATTGTGCTATATTTATTGCCTAGTTGGTGCCTATAAGCTTGTTTTGGCCCAGCAGACACTGACACTGCAGGGTTTTGGAGCCTACATAATGGTTACTATTACTGTGCCTTATGGCCGGGCAGATCGTACCTATAGGATAGGAATGCTATACCTATGGGGAAGTAGTTACATTATATTATGGTACCTTAAGGCTGGGCTAACCATAACTACGGGATGGGTAGGCTGTACCTATGAGAAAGTAGTTATATTATACTATCATGCCTTCGAGCCGGGCAGACCATACTTACGAGATGGGTAGGTTGTACCTACGAGGTAGAAGTTACATTATATTACCATTCCTTTGGACCATGAAAACCATACCTATGGGATAGGCAAGTTTTACCTATGGGGAAACACTTATATGGTACCACAAAGCCTCAAAGTTGTATTGATTCACAACACATGAACATTCAGATAGTTCAAATCAGATTATCATTGGGTTCAGGTAAGGGGGCCAGTATGGGTATTTAGCGGCCATTGACGCCTGTTAGAAGCTGTGGCAATTAAATGATCTTCTTACCTTCCAGGCTTATGGGAGCCAGGTCAGGTTATTATTTGCTATATGTTTAAATGCTTCATTATTGTAGGAAAGTAAGGTATTGTACTTTTATTTTACACCTACGTTTTTTGTTTAGTCCTTACACATCAGTTTCAGTTTTTACTATGCCTTACATGCTAGGTACATTATTTCGTATTGATGCCCCATTTCTTGGGGGCGCTGCATTCATGCCTATAGGTTCTGAGTAATGACCATACAGATATGTGGGTAAGCATAGATGAGCATTCAGCGGGTTGGTTGACTCATTCCCTTGTAGGAGTTATCATAGTCTCAGAGGTTTGCTTTTTTGTTGTTTATAGCTTTCTGGTAGGTTTGTGCTCTGTCCCACAAAGTATTATATTTATAGAGGCTTGCAGACTAGTCAGTTGGGTTGAATAGATACTATGGTGGCTAATTTGGCCTTGTGTGTTTATTAGTTTTAGCTTGTTATCCAATTGGTCCTTGTTATTTTGTTGGCAGTTTAGTGGCTCATTGGCCTAGTCTACATTCTATATACATGTTTTCAGTTTTTATATAGAGATCATAGTGGCCTTGATGGCCCACATAGCATTTATGCTTTCCTAGATATTATGGCAGCCTTGACGGCCCAAACAGGACTTATGTGCTAGCTTCTTATTCTTTTATATGAAATGTAGAGTAACTATTTTCTTTCTAAAGCTATTGATAGGGGCCTTGCCGATCGAGGGCTGATTTTTAATTCGAGATATACTTTTTTATTTTCTTAATTGTTTGTGGCTTCTATGCACTATTGGCAAATAGTTCAGCAGGGTCGGCTTTGGCCTAATATTTTGCATTAGGTGCTACTTGCCCCTCTTCCTCCCTAGTTTGAGGCGTGACAAATTTGGTATCAGAGCAATGTCATATCCTAGCGAGTTTGCAAGATTTGTCTTGTATATTATTGTTTATAAATGTGTTGTGCACCACATTTAATAACAAGGAAGCTACAAACATTGTTCAGTAAAGTTACCCTTTTTCTTGCTCAAATCTGCTATAGAGCTGAGACATAAGGGTTAAGTTCTTCTGCTTATGATTGTTATTGGGCTTGTACTCAAATTGCACATAATGACAATATTCACATCACGTGAATTCATGCCACTGTACTGAACATAAAGGTGATTTGACATCACAAGTATACAATTGAGAGGTTCGAGAGAGGGCAGCAGAAAAGGGGCTAGGCCCATGGGTTTTAGATAGAGGCGCAGGGTAGCTCCAGACCTCGGTATTCTGGGAAACAACCTAGGCCCCCACTATAGCATACCCAGGGTAGCACGTTTGATTGTCAGGGGTGGTAAGATCTAGGTGATAACTCATGAGCATCAGGCTCACAACAGTACAGTGTTACAGAGAAGTTTAAATCAGTTGTGCCATATTGTGATACATGCAATAAACATATATCGGGAGATTCCATCAGGGCCCATAACATGCTATGTTTATGGCAAAAAGGGTCATATAAAAAGATATTGTATGTTAAGGGATCAATAGGGTTTAGGACAGATGGACAGATCGGCAATATGATTATCTTTCTTAGTATATCTTGTCAAGTGTAGGTCCCAAATTTCATTAGGTAGAGGTCGAAGCCAAGAGGGAGAATCTAGTTCTGGTAGTGGCCAGAGTCGCTCTTATGCACTAATAGGTCATCAAGATTTAGAATCATCGCCAGATGTTGTGACAGGTACATTGCGTGTTTGCTCACACCTTAATAATGCTTTAATAGATCCACGCTCCACATTATTGTTTGCTCCCCCATTTATTGTTGGGAAGCTATGTATAGTACAAGAGTTATTGTAGTGACCTTTTGTTGTGTCTATACCTGTTGGCGACTCTATTATTTCAAAGAGGGTTTATCGAGGTTGTACGGTAGATATAGTTGGTCGTAAAACCTTTCCAGACCTGATAAAGATAGAGATGCTTGACTTTGATATTATTATGTGCATGGATTGGCTGGCATCTATTATACTAATGGTGATTGCCAAGCAAAGGCTGTTAGATTCTACTTTGAAAGGGAAGTAGCTCGGGAGTTTAAGGGTAATGCAATAATGACAAAATACAGGTCTATCTCCTATCTTCACGCAAATAAAAGGATCACCAAAGTCTACATTTACCATATTGTTTGAGTTTAGGATATTGATTCTGAGCCACCAACTCTTCAATCTATTCTAGTAGTTAATGTGTTTCTTGATGTATGTCTAGACGAGCTCCTTTGTATTCCTCTAGAATGGGAGATTAATTTTGCTATCAATATATTACCATATTCCTAACCAATATCAATTTCCTCGTACAAAATGGTACACGTAGAATTGAAAGAGCAGCTGAAATATTTTTTAGATAAGGGCTTCATAATGCCTAGTGCGTCACCATAGGGTGCACCAGTGTTGTTTGGTCAGAATAAAGACGACTCATTGCAAAAGTTTATTGACCATCAAAAACGGAATAAGGTGACTATAAAGGATAAATATCCACATCACAGATTGATGGTTTTTTTTACCAACTACAGCATCCTCGATGCTTCTTAAAGATTGATTTACATTTAGGGTACAACCATGTACTTGTTCAAGAGAGTGATATTCCAAAGACAACCTTCAAGCTCAGATACAGCCATTATGAGTTTCTTGTGATGTCTTTCAAGCTGATGAATGCCTCAAAAGTATTTATGGACCTGATATATAATATCTTCAGGCATTCTTAGACTTGTTTTCATTGTGTTTATTGATGATATTTGGTATATCTCATTCATAGACCGAGCATAGAGACCACATCTAAGAAGTGCTTCAGGTACTCAAAGATCAGAGATTGTATGCTAAGCTCCCGAAGTGTGAGTTTTAGTTGCATTATATGGACTTTTTTGGCAATATTGTATCAGAAGCTGGTATTCAGGTTGATTTACATAATATTAAGTCCATAAAGACTTGTCCTATACCCACAATCCCAACAAAAGCTCGTAGCTTTCTGGTGTTAGCAGGGTATTATAGAAGGTTTATGGAAGGATTTTCTTCACTTTTAGAACTCTTGATAAATATGACTCAGAAAGCAACTAAGTTTCAGTAGACCATAACCTGTGAGTAGAGTTTCCAAGAGCTAAAGATAGATTGACTTCAGCACTGGTTCTAACCTCACCAGAAGGTCCAGAAGTCTACATAATGTATTATGATGCTTTAAGATTAGGCTAGTTTATGTTTTGATGCAACACAGAAAGGTAATTGCTTATGCTTCTAGACAGTTAAAGAAGAATGAGAAGAACTACCCAACACATAATCTACTATTAGCTGCAGTTATTCATGCCCTAAAGATTTGAAGGCATTACAAGTATGGCATTCATGTTGATATTTATATAAATCATAAAAGCCTCTAGTATATTTTTAGATAGAAAGAGTTGAACCTATGATAGCGCCAATGGCTTGAATTGTTGAAAGACTATGATATGGATATCTTATATCATCCAATGAAAGCCAATATAGTAGAGAATGTCTTCAGTCATAAGTCTATGTGCATTCTATCATATTTAGGAGTTGAGAAGCAGGAGATGGCCTGGGACCTCAATCAGCCAACTAGTTTGGGTGTAAGATTATAAGAATTTGATGATACAGGGGTCATAGTTTACGACACAGCCGTATCATCTCTAGTTGTTGAGGGAAAGGCATGATAGCACGAGGATCCCAACCTAGAGCAGCTCAAAGGCAAGGCTTAGTAGCATGAGTCATTAGACATTGATATAATAGGATATGGAATCTTCAGATATAGAGATCGATTATATGTTTTGGATGTTGCAAAGCTTCAGCAACAGATTATGGATGAGGCATACTATTCTCGCTATTTTATTAATCTAGGATCCAATAAAATGTATCATGATATTAATGAGATTTATTGGTAGCCAAGAATAAAGAGGGATATAACTGAGTTTATGGAACAATGCCTAAATTATTGACAGGTAAAGATAGATATCAGAAGCCCAGTAGGCTAATTCAAGAGAAAGTGATTCCATTGTGGAAGTGGGAGGCAATAAATATCATTTTTATCACAAGTTTGCCTCATTCGCGATGAAAGTTTGATTCTATCATGGTGGTTATTGATAGGCTGACGAAATTAACCTATTTCTTGCTAGTCACTACCATATTCATAGGTAAAGATTATGCTAGGTTGTATATTTGAGAGATAGTCAGACTTCTTGGTGTCCCAATATAAATTATTTCAGATAGAAAGGCACAGTTTACAACATATTTCGGGAGATATTTTTCGAATGGGTTGGGAACTCAGGTTAATCATAGTACAACTTTTCATCCTTTGACCAATAGCTAAACAAAATACTCGAGGATATGTTACAAACATGTGTGCTAGATTTCAGAGGGAACTGGGATGATCACTTGTCACTTATTGAGTTTGCTTATAATAACAACTATAATTCTAGCATCAGTATGACATCGTACAAGGCTCTATGTGGGAAAAAATATCGTTCCCCTCCTTGTTGGTTCAAGGATCGTGAGTTACGATTGCTTGAACTTGACATAGTGCAGTAGGCCATGAAAAAGGTTAAGTTGTTTAGAGATTGATTGTTGACAGCTCAGGCTACCAAAAATCATATTAAGATGTTAGGTGATGGGGCTTAGAGTTCAATGTTGACGATTGGGTCTTTTTGAATATTTCACCAATGAAGGGCGTTATGTAATTTTGTGGAAAGGGTAAAGCTAAGACCTTGATATATTGGACCATACTATATTGTGCGATGGATAGGCAGAGTTGCTTACCAGCTAGAGTTGCCTTCATAGTTAGAGGCAGTGTACCCAATCTTTCATGTTTCTATGTTATGAAAGTGTATCAGATATTCAACACATATAATATCGATAAAAGATGTTCAGATTTTAGAGGAATTATCTTATAAAGAAGTTCTCATTGCCATATTAGACCACCAGTTTAGGAGATTGCGGAATAAGTATGTAGCATTAGTGAAAGTGTTATTGCAGAATCGTAATATCAAGGAGATGGCATGAGAAGCTAAGACGACATAAGGTCCAGATATCCCAACCTATTTACTCCTTAAGATTATATTCAGAATAGATATATAGTAGACCCACATTTGAATACTTGAGGTTTGTTTTTCGTGTATTATATGACCTCTAGTGTTGTTTCTTGTGATGCCACATATATTATCAGCATTTGAGGACAAATATGCCTAAAGGGGGAGGATGTAATACCCCTTCCATTCAAACAATTAAATTATCTAGTACTTTTGGGATAAGAATAAGGTCGTAATATATAAGGAAGGATGTTTTATGAGGTATTTTAATTTCTTTGGTCGTATGTTAAGTTTTGATATCAAGCAAGTTTCAAACTAAAAGTCAGGGAAAGTTATTGTAAATTCTGTTAAGAAATTCTCTGAAAGTTAGGGTCAAATATCTCAAAGATTGTATCCCAATATACAAAGAGTTAGAAGTCCCCCAACCTGCAAAATCAAAGGCCTACGAGTCTAGTTTCTAGCACAATAAACTATCTGTTCATACAACTTTAGAATAGAGAAATATTCTCATTTTCATAAGACTGCACAAGCAGGCACCTCGAGGTGGATCCCCTAGCCACTAAGTCAGTTGGCCTTTATAAATATGATTCTCCTTCATTTTGAACTCATAAAAAGAGACCAAAAATCATAGAAAATCAGATATAAACCTTAGAAATTTTGCATGAATATTTGTGCTTTAACTCAGAAGTTTAATGGAAGTTGCTCTACATCACGAGCTCATCATTTTGGTATAGTTTACCCCATCAATTTCATGGCGTATCATCATGGGTGTTGTGGAATAGAGGTAGCAGGTGTTTATTGAGTTTTTAGAAGTAGCTATGAAGATATATTGGCAACGTAAGGATCTCGTACACTTATCTATTTGTTGAATCGAGATTCTAAGCTTCTAGTCATGAAAAGTTGTATTTTCTGATTACTTATAGTAGTTTCTTGGTGATTTCGGCTACGTGGTTGTTAATCAAAGGAGGATAATTGTTTATCTTGATATTTCAAAGCTTTTTGTTGAGGTAATCTTACTCCTACGACCTTTCTTTGCAATTCCATATTCTATTATCATTTTATAGATTTTCGAGCCACAAAGTGGTATTTTGGATTATGTGGCTTCAGGTATGCCCTTTTTCTTATTGAGTTGGGTTGTTATTGTTATATATTAATAGTGTTAAGGTGGTGTAGGGACTGGGGGGTTTGTGTGATTCTTATTGGTTTCACGTACAACTATTTTTGGATTGAGAAGCGTGAAGTACACCTTGTTATATTTCCTTGGGAACTTGCCTCTCTTGTGAGATGTTGATAGCTTCTAGTTGTGGTTATTAGCTATTGGTATGGTAGAGATTATGATGTCTTTTATTGAGTTAGAGAGGGATGGTCTACGCTTTATCAATTGTCTATGTGTTGTTCTTACAGCTTCGTTGATTCTAGCAATGGTTGCATTTCCTTGGTTGGTCAAGATTCATTGAGACACCTTCGGGGCTTCGGTTAAAAGGTATGTTATGACTTCCTTTTCACTTTATGATATGACAAGGCTAAGGCTTGTATAGCATGTGTAACATTGTTATGACTTATGGACTTATTCTATTGAGTTTGCTACTAGAGCATGATATACTGACTACCAGCAACACTTTATTCCTTATTTAGTGGCCTAGAAAACATGTTATGATTTTATTGAGGTCACCAATGATTACTTGCTATTATTATGTAATTTTTATCATCTAGATGCCGCTCATGAGCTTGTTTTGGCCTCACCACACAGTGAAACTACAAGGTTTTGGAGCCTATATTCTAGTTACGATTACTATGTCGTTAGACCGGGAAAACCATACCTATGGGATAGGCAGGTTGTACCTACGGGGCAACAATTATATTATATTACCATACGTTTGGTCTAGGCAGACAATACCTATAGGACAGGCAGACAGTTCCTATGGGGTAGCAATTATATTATATTATCGTTCCACTGGGATAGGCAGAACGTACCTATGTGAAAGGAAGGCTATACCTACAAATCAATAGTTATATTACATTACCACGACATCGGTCCATACAGATAGTGCTTACGGGCAGGGCAAATCATACATATCGGATGGGTAGGCTGTACCTATTGGCAACACTTATATGGTACCATAGAGTCTCAGATTGGAATTATTCTCGACATATGTACATTCAAATAGTTCATATAAGATCATCATTGAGGTCTAGGTAAGGATGCCAGTTTGGGTATTTAGCGACTGTTTGTTCCTGTTAGGAGTTATGGAAATTGTATGGTGTTTGTACTTGCCGAGCTTATGAGGGCCAGGTCAGTTTATTATTTTCTACATGTTTAAATGCTTATTATTGTAGTAAGGTATTGTACTTCTATTTTACACCTTCCTTTTTTGTTCAGTCCTTACTCTTCAGTTTCAGTTTTTACTATGCCTTAAATACTTGGTACATTATTTTGTATTGATTCCCCATTTCCTGGGGTTGCTGCATTCATTCTTGCAGGTTCTGAGTGATGACCATATAGATCTGTTGGGTAGCATTTTCGAGCATTCAATGGGTTGGTTGACTCCTTCTCTTCCAGGGGTCGTTAGAGTCTCAGAGGTTTGCCATTTTTCTGTTTATAACTCTTGGGTAGGTTGGGGCCCTGTCCGACCAAGTATTATATTTATAAAGGCTTACAGACTAGTCAGTTGGGTTGCATAGCTATGATGGTGGCCATTTTGGCCTTGTATGTTTATTAGTTGTAGCTTGTTAACCAATTGGGCCTTCTTGTTATTTTTTTGGCAGTTTAGTGGCTCATTGGCCTAGAATACATTGTATATACATATTTTTAGCTTTTATATAGAGATCATGGTGGCCTTGATATCCTTCATAACATTTATGCTTTCCTATATATCATGGCGACCTCGATGGCCTAAATAAGACTTATGTGCTACCTGCTTATTGCTTTATATGAATTGTTGGAGTAGTTGTTTTCTTTCTAGAGCTATTGATAGGGGCCTTGCTGGTCGATGTCTGATTTTTAAGCCGAGATATACTTGTCTAATTTCTATTTGTGTGTGGTTTCTATGCACCATTGGCAAATTTTCAGCAGGGTCCGCTTTTGCCTATATTTAGGCATTATGTGCCAGTTGTGCCCCTAAGTTTGGGGTATGACAAAACTTCTTCATGAATCATGGCTATGCTTTATGAAGAAGTTGCAACAATGTCCTACACATGGTCTTCCTAATTATGTATTGTTGCAAAAAAATTATCAATCCTTAGACTCCATCAACAAGTTAGTTCCTAATAATCAGGCCAGGGGCTCTTTAATGAATCAAACTTTTGGTAATTCAGAAGGGTTGCTAGATAGGAGAACTAAAACTAATCGTGCTTGGCATACTAGGGAAACTGAGGTGGCAATGGATGCTATCTCTTTTACTATTACCAAGGAGATGTGAAGAAAGATAAAGAGAAGAATAAGGCCATGGGGAAATGAATGGCTAAAATATACTTTCTTACAAACCACGTCATGGGCCCAAATAATCGTAGTGTGAATGTTATTGGTGCACAAGGGAGTTGAGCTCATAAGAAGTATGTGATTTCTTGTATGAAAAGAAGCCCTACTTTATGTTGAACCAAGCATTGGGTTCCCGATCAAGCTATACAACCCCTAATCATGGGACTTGGAGGCAAGGCAAAGGGACTCAAGGTTGGAATCGAGATAGGAATCATGAAAGTAGTTGACAAGATCCTTAGAGGGACGGTGCTTGGAGAGATAGGGGTAATAATGGAAATTAGAGGAATAGAGATAGAGAGCAATATAACAATCAAGATCCTAATGCTTATATTCCCCTTAAGGGTGATAAAAATTCTAACCAACCGTCCATGAGTGACCCCGCTAGTTGGAAGGTGGAAGGCATGATTGCTCCAGTGTTGAAGAAGGTTGACTCCACAATCGTGGGAGTTAGATAGATTAGGATAGAAGTATTTACTTTGAATCAAACAGTGAGTTTGCACTCAGCCTTTATTAAGAAACCCGATGCCCAAATGACTCAATTGTCCACCACTATGAATCTGAGACTAAATGGAACTCTTCCTCGTGACACTATACTAAATACAAAAAATAACAATGCTTATTGTATTGCAATTATAACTAGGAGTAGTAGAGTTCTTGGTTATAATGTAGAAGATGTTGATGATTCTCCAAGTGCAAAAGGTGAGGTTGATATATCTAATGTCAAAAGAAAGCAAGTTGAAAAGTCTTCGAAGGGTGATGTGATTTGAATGAATGAAGAGCCGATTGAGGTTGATGATATGGCAAAGAATGATTTCCAAAATCCCACTCAACAAGTGGCGGTTAATTTTGAACAAGAGAAGAAGTACAAGGCTTCAAAAGTTCCCATGCCATTACAAAAATATCCCTCATTGTTTCCTCAAAGGTCGAGGAAAAAGAAAGAAAATGCACAATTTATCATGTTTGCTGCTATGTTGAAGAAACTTTTGGTAAATATTCCATTGGTGGATGCATTGCTCTAACTGCCAGATTATACAAAGTTCATGAAAGACTTAGTTACTAAAAAGAGGAGCATGGATATTGGGACAGTTGAAGTTTTACACCATTGTAGAGCGATCATGTCTAACAATCTTGTGCCTAAGAAAGAGGACCCCCATTCTTTCACGATTCCATGTACAATTGGGTCATATCAATTTTCTAAAGCATTGTGTGACATGGTCCTAAGCATAAATTTGATGCCATTTGCTACTTTCAAAAAGTTGGGACTTGGAGCTACAAAGCCTAGTACTATGAATATATGATGGATGATCAATCTATCAAGCGGCTGGTAGCTTTATGATATGTTGGTCAAGTTTGATAGGTTCATTTTCCCTATGTATTTTTTGATTCTTGATTGTGAGGTTGACTTTGAAGTGAAAATTATTTTGGGGAGACTATTTTTAACACCAGGTGTACCTTATTTGATGTTGAGAGTGGAGAACTGAAGTTCCCAGTAAGCAATGAATAATTCACTTTTAATGTGTGAAAGTCAATGAAACAACCAAGTGATTTGCAAGTGATATCCATTATTGATTCTATTGATAAGGTTTTGGAGTTTGGTTTCGAGACTACATTTTTCAAGAAGACATTGGCCGCGATGTTATTGAATTATGGTGGATCAGAAATTGAAAATTATGAGGAGTTATGTTAATGCTTTGATGGGGTTAGGGTCTTACACTTATACCCATAAGAAGCTTGATCTTTATTTGAAGAATATAGAGACCCCTCCGTCCAAGCCTTTTATCATTGAGCCTCCAATATTAGAGCTCAAGCATCTTCCATCTCATTTGAGGTATGCATTTCTTTTGTCCGATGATACTCTACTGGTGATTATTTCTATAAATTTGAAAGAGTGGCATGTAGAGGCCCTATTGTCCATTTTGAAGAAGCATATCCAAGAATTCAGTTGGACCATTGTCAATATCATCAACATCCCTCTGGGTATTTACACCCATAATATATAAGTTCAAGCTAATTGTATTCCTTCTATCAAGCATTAAAGGAAATTGAATCCACCTATGCAAGAGGTTGTAAAGAAGGAAATTATAAAGAGGTTTGATGCGCGAGTTGTGTACCCGATCTTGGATAGGGCATCGGTAAGCTCGATGAAATGCGTACCGAAGTAGGGTGGTATCCTGGTGGTGCTAAATGATAACAATGAGTTGATTGCCTTGAGGCTGGTTCTTGGGTGGTGTGTATGCATGGATTGTCAAAAATTGAACTCATAAACTCAAAAGGATCACCTACCTCTTCTATTTATGGATCAAATGTTAGAAAGGCTTGTGGGGAGAGCCTATTATTTCTTTTTAGATGGCTATTCTGGGTATAATCAAATTTCAATCGCTTGGAAAGATCAAGAGAAAAACACCTTTACCTACCCCTATGGTACGTTTGCATTTAAAAGGATGCCTTTTGGACTTTGCAATGCTCCAGCTACTTTTCAATAATGTGTGATGTCCATTATTTCTGACATGGTGGAGGATTCCATGGAAATTTTCATCGATGACTTTTCTATAGATGGCAATTAATTTGAGGATTGTTTGGGGAATTCGGTTGATATTTTGAATATGTGTGAAGAAACCATCTTAGTACTTAATTGGGAGAAATTCCATTTCATGGTAAAGGAAGGTACTGTGTTAGGCCACAAAATTATGGAAAAACTTATTCAAGTGGATCAAGCCAAGATTAAGGTTATTTCTAAGTTGTCACCTCCTACTACTGTGAAGGGTGTGAGAAGCGTGTTAGGACATGCGGGGTTCCACCGAAGATTCATCAAAGACTTCTCCAAGGTGGCTCGACCTTTCTGCAATTATTGGGTAAGCAGTCCAAGTATATGTTTGAGGCAAGTGGTATTTCCTATGCTTGGCCAATGACATGATAAAATCTTCCATCTAGTTTATTATGCTAGTAAAACCCTCAATGGTGCTCAAATGAAATATACTGAACACGAGTTTCTTATGGTGGTGTATTCCTTTGAGATGTTTTGTGCTTATTTGTTGGGTACTAAGGTCATGGTGCACACAAACCATGCTTCGATCCATTATATTATGGGTAAAAAAGATGCCAAGTCAAGGATGATATGATATGTGCTTCTTCTCCCAGAGTTTGACTTTGAGGTAAAAGATCAAAAAGGTTGTGAAAATCAAGTGTCTGATACTCTCTCAAGGCTTGAGTAAAGTGGTATACATATACAGGAATTTGAGATTGATGATGCCTTTCTGGATGAGTATGTATTAGCGTCGTCACATGATTTAATTCCTTGTTATGCAAATTTTTCTAATTTTATTGCTAGTAACATAATGTCGGAGGACTTGAACTCCCACCAAAGGAAAAAGATTCATTCTGACATCCAGAAATTCTATTAAGAGAGCCTTACCTCTTCCGAATTTGTGATGATAGTGTTATTCGGAGATGTATTCCTGTAACATCCCAAAAATTCTAAGCTATGATCCGAACCATTCTTCACATGTTGTTAGACCCTAACCCGATAATTTCTAATGGTACATAGGTGTTAAGATACATTCTTAAGTGTGGGAAATGTATTAGAGATGAATTAAGGTCATAAAGAACCCCTAGCTCAATGTTGAGTTGAAAGCACCCAAACCGATTAAGTTTTCATGTAAGACTCAACTAGGGTAAAATTCAAACAATCATAACTCCTAGAATATGAAGAGTTAGGTGGCCTATTACCCACCAATTTAAAGATCTTAGAGTCTTCTTTCCAACGCTACTAATCGTGCATTAATACAAGTCTGGAGTAAAAACTTATCAACATTTTACTAAAATGTGTATGTATATCAAACTGACAAACAATAACCACGGGAGGAATCCACGGCTTCTGGATCAAACCATGGACCGTGGATTGCATCCGTGGAAATTAGTCCTGAAAGTTGATTTTTTCCCTAAAATTTATGGGAGGGTTCCACAGGTTATGGAATGGTCCACGGGCCGTGAAACCCACTCGTGGAAATCAGTCCAGAGTCATGAAAAGTGCCCTGGAACCACAACCCCATTCCATGGATCGTGGTTTATTCCACGGGCCGTGGTTCATGTCCGAGGAAGCCTGTGATGAAATTTTCAATAGTTTTTCAGACTCTTTTCCTTGGGGTATTTTTATAATTTCCTAATATTTTAACTCATATACTAAGTCATTTTAGGACTATTTAGAGGGTTTTTATTCATACTTAACTAGATTTTTGCTCATTCCTTCAATCTTACCTCAAGAAGAAAGAAAGTGATTATTCTCTCAAGCTCCAAGGCCTTGGGTTCCTTCTCCAATCCTCCATCCTCAAGTCTCATGTTAAGAAAGCTTCAAGTTCAGGTATGTGGGCATTCAATAAGGGATTCCTTTCACCCTTATTCCAAATCCCTTGATTTTTACTTTGGATTTATGAAATTAGGGTTCTTACCCAAATTGTGAAATTCTTATAAATTCAGTTTAATAGCATTAGTTAATAGTTTCTAATTATTTACCTATGATTTTATATGTGATTCTTTAAGTGTTTCAAAAGTCCATGCATTCTGAATGATTTCTAGCATGATTTCACCCTATTGCATGTTTTCAAGCAAAATTTGGAATATTTAGATAACATGACCTCAAGTATTTATGAAATTGCATGCCTAGATCTTCAAGCTATGAATTTTGGAAAAGACTATATTTTGAACTATGGCTATGCTAAGCTTTTAAGACTTATGATTTATGAATGGCATGACATCAAATATATCCATATGCTTTTCGAACAAATTTGACATCAAATATGGCCATGAGTTATGATCAGTTTTTGCATCAGATATGCCCCAGTATATATATGAGTTACAATATATTTTTCAGAATAATATTTAGCACCAAGTTGGACGAGGTGAGAGTACCCTAAGTCCTAGAACTACGTGCCCCTGTAGCTTTATTTAACCCATTTTTTGGGCATCAGAACTAGTGATCACGCCAGTTATGCCTCTATACCCTGGCAAGGTAAAATGGGTCCTCTCAATGGGGAGTATAATCGGATTCTATGTAGCTCACATGGTCTATGTCAGTTATGAGAATCTCCTACAAAAATGGTTTAAGTCTTTTAAATGTATCTTTGCCTTCAAATTTCAGACTTACTACTATGACTTACGATTATAAACATGTTTTCATCTTATGATATTGCATTAGGTCATTACATTACAGATTTTACTACAATTATCTAATTTCAGCTTTAAGTATGTTTTAAGCATATTTTATCATTACATATGCATATCTCACCTACTCGCTACGTTCCATAGTACTCATTGCACACCTATTTGTGTTGCATTCTATTATGATATAGATTTAGTAGCTCGCTCCCAGACTCATGGCTAGTAGATCAGCAGCACATCCAGCCATCTTGGTGAGTCCTCCTCATTCGAGGACTTGGAGTTTAACTTTGATTTAGTATTTTAGTTCTTTCATTAAGTTTTCAGTATGTAGAGTTAGCTGGGGGTGGGGGCTTGTCCTAGAAACTCATCAGTAGTAAAGGCTTTCAGATATAGTGTCAAATATTCAGCTTAATTCAGATTCTCATTATTAAACTTATATTTATACAACAAATTAATTTGATCATTACTTCAGTTAAGCTTCCTCTCTATATGTTTATGTTCATGTTTTAAGTCATGCTAATGCCAAGGATTATCTTGGGATCACTTGTGGTCTCAGGTTCCGAGTTACATCCAGGGGGTAGGCTCGGGGCGTGACAAACTTTGTATCAGAGCATCAGGTTTAAGAGTCCTAGGGTGTCTGAAAGCCACATTAAATTAAGTATTTTTCATGGGTATGAAGTTCTCCACACTTATAAGGGATAGCCTATGAGACGTTTTTAGGAAAACTTCACTTCTTTCATGTTCTTTATCGTGTGATAGAGTTTAACTCTATTTATCCTTAAAATTTATGTGTTTTTTATAGTTCCGCTACTTATGCCTCATATTTAAGGTGATAGAAGCAGCAATTCTCAATTTTCTCTCAGCGAGGTGCTCTAAGATAGATCCATCAGAGAGTAATAGGATGAATAAGGGCTTGAGAGGATCCCACTTGTGTGTCTAAGTCTATCAATTCAAAATGATGTATCCGTACTTATTTAAATCGTGGAGTGAGAAAATAGTAGGAAGTGCTCTTGGATCTCTTCCTAAACTTTTTGCTAATAATACCCTTGATGTTGTGTGTATCTAGATCCTTGGGTAGTGTTTCCACTCGACTGATATTGTGATTTGAGATGTTGGTTTGTAAGTCGTAAGTAGTAGAATGAACCTAGAGCCAGAAATATAAAGTTAAAAGTGTAGTAGCTTAGAGGGAAGAATAGAATTTGCTTAGAGCATGCATTCAGAGTTGTGTTTTATTAGATAAGTGATGGGTTAATACATACCTTGGTGTGGAATAAAGAGTAGTAAGTTATTGTGCTAGTATAGACTAAGTATAGGATGTGAATGAAAGGATGATAGTATGAGAGTGATAATGATAGTTTTGTGGGATTCATCTGGTAGGCATGATATAGTGTAATGTAAGAGATTAAGTTGATAAGTTACAGCAAGTGTGAATGTGTAAGCATGATATATATATATGTGGGCCAGAGATGGATAGATGATTTTGTGCCTCTCCGTATAGGCTTTAACACATTTGGTGTGGTGAATAGTAGAAACAAAGAGCTTTGGGAGTTAGAACCATGTAATCTTGACATGTCATTATGATGGATAGGTTGGCAGTTATGAGTGTGGTCTGTAAACCCCTTATATGAGATAGAGTGAGGCTAATACTTTTAGGCGAGGGAAGCCTTAGACTATAGAATGAAGTGTATACGCAGACTAGCTTCTAGAGTAGTGTTTGCTCTGTTAGACTTAAATGATCATAGTTTAGCTTAGAGGTTAGTGAAAGGTCCACAAACTTAGAAAGGCAACATGGATCTAAGAAGGAGATGGTAGGATATAGAATCAATTAGATCTTGAGACTCGGGTAGTGATGCTAATGAGTGTTAAAACAAAGTTAGGAGGATGCATAGACTTATTTCTATCCTAGAATCTTAAGTATACTTCTGTCATTACAACACCCTATTAATGTCTTGGGTGCCAGTTCTATGGTCCTAATTCAAATTCATGCACTTCATGAAGATTTACATTCATACTCAGCTCCTAGAATAAACAGAAACTGCTCTAGACAATGATTCTAGTGTTACACTATTATTCTACTAATCCCAGCTTTACTCTATGATATTCGTTATATATGTAAACTCATGTCTCACAGTATGCTTAGTTCTATGTACTTAGTTTAGTCCTCAAACATGCCTTAATGGCTAATGAAATCATGCTACGCCATGTATATGCTCAGACTAGATTTCTTGAACAGTTCGTGCTTATGATTTTCTTACTTTAAACATGCTTCATATGTCCAGGATGTGAGAAACTCACGCCATTGCACTTGACTTATCAGACCTCACCTTGAGTGGTTAGATCATGCTAAGCGTAAGTCTAGACCAATCAATATTCTTATATTTGTGATGCTCATGATCCCACTCTATTCCTTTAGTTATTCCAGCTTATATTATTATAGCTTCTGTGGAGGAAGCTAAATAGTAGCTTAGATGGGAAGCACTAGATGTCCACTTTTGATGTATTTGTTCCACATTAGCTTCTAGGTGTGGATGAATGTAAGATAAGGATCATTCGTGTGTAATAGTTAGATGAGGAATTTTGGTGTGTCTCTTTGTAGGTGTTCTTAGAGTTACAACTTCTGGATATGCGAGGGAAGAGGGGAGAAGTCTTGGATAGTATGAACTACAAACCATAAGGTGATTATAGTTATAGGCTTAAATAAAGTGATGAGATATATATGGGCCTTTTCTTTGTGCGTCTATTGACCCATTGATTAAGAGCTCAAATTTAGTTGAGTTTCCTGATAAGAAGGAATAATATTCTTGGGAGATAACTCTAGATGCAAGAGATTTAGTCGAGATAGACTTGGACATTGTAACCACCCGTAATCCGAACCAACTATCAAACTCTAAACCCCGTGAATGTTTTGCATTTTTTGCAACTGCAGGTCACCACAGGTAGCACCACGGGTGTCATAGCTCAGATGGCCTGTGGGAACCTGCCGTCAGGATATCCCAGTAGCTCTTGCCTTATCACCTCAATTTCCCCGATGGGATAGGCCACGTGTGTCGTAGGTACGATGACCCATGGGTGCAAGCCGTCAGATTGATCCAGGGATTCTTTCCCCTATCTACCCTTCCTCGATGGGCAACCCCATGGGTGTCGCAGTCGCGAAGGGCCATGGGAGCTTGTCGTTAGAATCATCCAGCAGACCCAAACCCCAAGTACCCTTATCCGATGCCCTGGCCGATGGGCCATTGTGGGAATGACGCCCGTCGGGCAGCCCGTGAGACTACTTTTCCTGCAACTTTTATTTGTAAGTCAGGGGTAAATTAGTCTTTTTCCCCATTCTTTAATATCTAAGTGAGGTCATTTTGACCATTTTTGTAGGGTTTTATTCCCTAATAGCCTAAGCTTTTCTCATTCTAAGTCATTCTATTCCAAAAGAAGAAAAGAGTTTCTTTTCTCCAAATCTCAAGCGCCAAGTTCAAGCCTCCTTTTCTTTTCAATTTCAGTTGGGTTAGCTTCAATCAAGGTATGTGGGTATTCAACAATGGGTTCCTTTCACCCTTGTGCCCAAAACACTAAATTTCTATTTTTTATTTCATGAACTTGCAAATTAGGGTTCTTACCCAATTCTTGTGGGTTTTGCTATAAATTGCCTTCTCATGATTTTATTATGAAATTACCATTAAATTGCATGATTTTGAATGAGTTTTTACATGTGAACTCCTATTTCATGAATTGAAGGCTACTTATGGAAAACTCTACATGCACGAATTGATTGAAGTAAATTGGGTATTTGATAGCATGTTTTTCATGAATTTCAAGCAAGTGCATGCCTTGTTCCTATATTCTATGTAAGTATATGTTATTATGAAATTGAACTAGATTCATGAAAGTTTTTTCAAGTTATGAATTAGTATGCAAGACAAGACACCCGATGTGCCATTCATTGCTCATTAACCATTTCCTAAACTAAGGTTCGTTAGTAGTATGAAGATCTGGGTCATGAACATATTTATGAACAAGCTTTGACATCTTGATATATCACATGTATGTAAGCCCTATGCTATATATGTTTTAGGAGTAGTATTTAGCACCGAGCGATGAGGGTTCTAGGTAACCCAAGTCCAAAACTACATTGTCACCATAGGTTGCCCTCCGTTACTTATGAAAATATCCTTATGACATGGTTCTAGCCTTGGCCAGTTAGGACAACCTTTTTTCAGTGTGGTTGCATGACACTGGACTCCATGTAGCTCAGCATGGTTTATGTCGGTTAAGAGAAACTCCCACATGATTATTTTCAAGCTATGAAGTTATATGATACTCTATGTTGACTCTTGACTTTACTTCATATATTATGCCTTATATCTTGACATTTACATATGCTATCTCTTTATATGAACCAACTTACTGTAAGCATATTTTAAGTATGTTTTATCATAATCATGCATATCTCACATACTCGATACATCCTGTAGTACTAATGCATATTTTGCATTGCATCCTCTTGATGATGTAGATTTGGGTTCCCTCCCTCAGGCACGTGGCTAGAGAACGTAAGCCGTTCTAGTAAGTGTTGGTGAGTCTTTATTGTTCAAGGGCTAGTCATGATCCTAGTTAGTTTATAGCTATTTACTTTCGTACTTTGAGGTAGTTAGGGTCTTGTCCTATCAACTCTTTATGTCATGTGTAGATGCCTTTCATACATAGATAGTATTCGATTCTCTCTTTCAAACTATGTTTCATTTTGACTTTATTATATAAGGATTGGATTCGCCTAGTTACTATTTATGCTTTTGCTATGTTTTCCTTTGAATACGTGAACATGCTATGACCAAAGGTTAGCTTGGGACACTTGTGGTCCTGGTTCCCCTGTTACATCTAGGGGGTAGCCTCGGGGTGTGACAAACTTGATATTAGAGCCTCAGGTTCAAGAGTCCTAGGATGTCTGAAAGCTACGTCGAGTAGAGTCTCTTTCATGTATGTGATGAGCACCACACTTATGAGAGGGAAGATATGATATGTCTTAGAAAAAAACAAAAAAAAAACTTCTTCACTTCTTTCATGATTATATCGTGCAATGGAGTTTAACTCTAATATCCCTCTAATCCCTTTGTTGTACGTTTCAGATTATGTCTCGATGTGCTATGCCTCACCGAGCCGCTCGAAATGCTTCTCCTCTTCTCCCATCCCCCGAGGTCATAAATAAGGAATTCAGGAATGCCATCCATATACTAACCAAGACTATAGACACTCAGGCCAACCAACCGACTTCTATCCCTATCCACCCTTAAGGTGGGGTAGCGGCCTGAGTTCGTGATTTTATCCGTATGAACCCACCTGAGTTCTGGAGTTCGAAAGTGAGTGAGGATCCACTAAATTTAATCGATGAAGTGAAGAAAATCTTTGATATGATGCAAGTGGTCGGTGTTGATAGTGTTAAGTTAGCATCCTATTAACTCAAGGATGTATCTCATATATGGTTCATGTAATGGAAGAAAGCTAGGGCTAGGGACATGGTACTTATGACTTGGGAGTGTTTTGAGAGGGCTTTCCTTGACCGGTTCTTCCCGAGGGATTTAAGGCAACCAAAGATTGAGGAGTTTGTGAACTTTAAATAGGAATTCAAGACTCTTCATGAGTATGGATTGAGGTTCACCCAGCTTTCTAGGTATGCTCCTTCCCTGGTGGCTGACCCATTGAATGAGATAAGTAAGTTTGTTTATGGAGTGTTGCATTTAGTAAAGAAGAAGTGTAGGTCGGTGATGCTTTTGGGTGAAATGGATATTTCTCGACTTATGACTCATGCCCGAGATTCATGGACATTCCCAAATATCCTACCGTTTATGGTTCACAGGCATATACAAAGGTCATACAGGGCCACAAGGGTAATATTACATCTTTACAACGAATACTATAAATAACGCTTGAAATAAATGGACAGAAGAGGCAGAAAAGGTCTAGGGTACAAACCTAGAAAATCAACCCAAGGATGCTAATTAATGAAAATATAGCCTATATAAGCAGAGTCTAGGTTGGGAAGACCATAACCTACTTCTTGTCCGATGACTAGCTATGGAAATGGCATCGTCCAAGCTCGAACCGCTCCAAGAAGCTCCAATTTGCGAAAAACTATCAACACAACAATCTACGCGTCAATATAATACCAATAATACCCATATTGCTATAATTATAGCTGGGTCAAATTTTGGGTAAAAAGCTGGTTCGCAGGGCCCACAACCCAAAATTAGTAATGGAAAGAAGCATGATAATCACAACAAACCCAAGAGGGCATGCTAAAAAATTGAGCAAATTTTGCCAAGAAAAAGGGCTCGAAACAGCCCGCTCAAGAGAGGAACTAAAGAAATATTTTCAAGAATAAAACCATAAATTAAAGCAAGAACAACTTACCACGAAGAGATGCAACACGCTAAAGAAGTGAATTCTCCGAACCCACGAGCATGCAATCAAAAATGAGCAGCTACAATCCATAATTTTCCCCAAGCTCAAGAAGGTGCAACAATGGAGGGCAAACCATGGGGAAGAAACCTTCGGGGATGAAGAAAGCTTACCAAATAGAAGAGGAAGCAAGAATAATTTATATATTGAAGAATTTCCCAAAGCTTATACCAATTTAGAGCAGATTCTAGTGAGAGAAATGGTTTTTAAGGAGGGGAGACTTTGAAAGAATGGCTGTAAAAGTGAACAAAGAGAATTTTATAGGCCTGGGCATAGGCCAGCACTATCACGCTAAAGGAGCGCTATGCACCGGAGGGCAAGTAGGCGCCAAGGAACCATCGTGAAGGCACGACACTATAGAACTACAGGTGGGCGGGTGCTTGGGTACTATCGCGCTGGCCGGGTGCGATCGCGCAGAAGGCCATGCCTGCAACAAAAACTAGTAATGCTAAAAACATTTACAGGGCATTCCAGGCACAATCTAAACCCGATACTCAAAAACCAACTATGCTATTAGAGTGGAAACAACGTTTCAAACTCAATGGAATCAATGAAAATTCCATACGAGGTCGTCTTTGGGTAATGTTGACTCAAGTAAACACTAGCTAATGGCAACCAAATGTCTGAAATGAGCCTGGCTCACCCGGGACTTGAACCAACCAACTACCTATCATAAACTCGGGTATTTCGGAGCTAACAGTGCTGGCATAATTTCCATCCGAGGCCATATTCTCCGAATATTAACAAAAGTCAACTAAACAAGCCCAACTTGCCTGAAAAAACACAAAACGAGAGAGAATTCTAAGCTGTAAAGTTCCTACATCTTGACAAAGGGTCCACCTAGACCAAAGTCCACACTCTAGAGCTCAAGTCTCAAAATCCCTAAATAGGGTTCCCGACACGTATCCAAGTCTAAATATGTAGAAAACTATGTATAGCACTATGGCATAGCTGAGCCTAGTATTAGTATGAAAACTATCACGCCCCAAGCCTACAGCCTGGACGCGACATGGTGCTTAGAATCACAAGTGACCCCAAGCTAACCCATGGCCTGGCATACCTCTGAGATAAAGACTTAAAATAAATGCGAAAGCTAAAATATGCTGAGCTCTTTTGAAAATATTATAACAATATGAACTTTCACAACTGAGATACAAGAGTGTTTGAAAACTAATACAACTCATTGATCGACTGTCTAACTGTCTATGAAGCCTCTATTAATACTGACTATAGTTAGCTGGGACATGACCCTCAACTATCTCTAATCAATATATCAAACTGAAAGTAAGTTGTTATGACTACTAATGACTGAAGTTCTCTAATAAGGAGAACTCATCCTTAACTGATGACAGGAAGCTGCGATCTGTTTGAGTATGATCTTGGGAGCTAACACTGAAACCTACATTATAAAATGATACAGCACAAGGAAGGTATGCGGTCAGTACTTTGAATGTACTGAGCATGTGAGATATGCACTTACTATAAATCATGAAAAGATACATGTATACTGAAAGCATGGCTGAAATCTAGACTATATATAATATCTGAAGTGCATAAGTCAAAGTTGTATAACATATACTATTTTTACTGAAGAGAATGTAAATCATGTTACTGGACTGTAACAGTAAGATCATGATACTTAAAGATAAGGAAAGTTGTTACTTGGAATTTCATGGAATAAAAGATAGAGTATACCTGTAAATTATGAAATAGTGCAACTGAGCTGAAAATCATGAGTCATGCTAAAATTCATGTTTAAAGTAAATCCTTAAGGAGAGTTCCTTTCCATGAACATTATGAAGATACTGATATACGATACTGAATGCAAGATAAAAGAAATAAGCTAATGCAATTACCAAGTATATAAACATGTAACTGTGTAATACTGAACTGAACAGAATAACTGAATATCTAAATATTTGGTCAATGCAATACTGAATATAGACTGTGCGAGATCTATTAACCGACATACCCCAAGTTGAGCTAACTATGGGGCCAACATGTAACCATGGATGTAAGGGCATTCATACCTTTCCAAGGGTACAAACTATTCTGACGTACATCTACTACTGATGTCCACAAGGGACAAGGAGGTGCAGCCTAGTCTGACAGCTGACTCCTTTGATACCTATGGTGGCACCGTAGTTCTGTGACTTGGGACTTTTACTAAAGGCCTTATCCTAAACTGACAGCTAAGACTTCATCCCTTCGTTTGATCGGTGCTAAGTCTACTCACAACTGAATACTGATAGCTCATTTAAAACTGAAGTTCTGGAATGCTGCATCAAAACCTATTTTATCTAGATGATTTCTGAAAGACATAACTGAATATTATTCATAAAACATGTGGACATATGTAGATGTAAAGTAATCATGAAGCTTACTGAGTTCGTGATCATTGATGGCATATCTGAATACCATGCTAATCAGAAAACCTACTAAGTTCATCATATTGATGGCATATACTGAAAATCCATGTTAAAAGTATATTCTTGTAAAAGCGTATTGTAGGTAACTGAAACCTATTAAAATCATGCATAATTCTTTTGTATTTAAAACAACTGGACTAATTTAATGCTTTAAAACTGAGTACTTAGTTGACTAGGCTGAATTCTGAAGAAAAGATACTTCATGTGAAAATACTACACTTTCATGCCAAGTTCTTGAAAAGAAAGCTAATTCATGCAGAAGATACTGTAAATTCAGGCTAAGTCCGTTTCATCTAAATTCCAAGGATTATAATGAAATATCCCTTGAACATGTACGAGAAACATATAGTATCATAAGGAATTCAATTCTGTAAAAACATGCATAATTCGGTATGAACCCTAGAATCATAATTTATAGAAATCATAACAGAAAACCGATCTTTAGGCATAAGGGTGAAAGAAGATCCTCATTGAATACCCACATACCTGATTACTAAATATTTCTTAGGGCTAGAACTGAGGGATGAAAACTTGGAGAAGAAATCTGAAAGAAAGCCCTTGAGAGATTTTCTTGTTTGAGATTCTATGCTCTTGCTTGCTTGAAACACTAGGTTCTTGCTTTAGAGTTATGAGAGAATGTTTCTAGAGATTGAACGATGTTTTTCTGAGGAATAACCCCCTTTGGATATTTAAAAGATAAGGGGAAAAGCCTTAGGTAAGGAAAGGAACAAACTACCCTCAACTTAAAAGCTGGAAAAAAGGTAGAAAGGTCATCTAACGGGGCTTCCCACGGGTCGTCATGGACCCCATGGTCCGTCGGACCCAACCAGGGCACTTAAAGGGGTCAAAAAGGGTCACTGGTTGGTTCCCACGCCCTTGCCAACACGGGCCATCACAGAAGCAACGGGACATGAAACTGGATGTCCAACATGATAACTGGTATGGGTTGAGAGTAGGGACTTAGCTGAAACTCATAAAGAATGAACGCATTCTTTGAAATCATAGTTAGCTAAAGGAACATAAAACTGAGAGGAGTAATTGTACGATAAAACTATTCTCTACTAAACTGAACTTACTAGTGTGGATTAAGCTGAATGTAAAGCCTCCTGGTCTCTGAAAATGGATACTGGCAAGTCTGAACTAGTCTGTTATGTGGACTCTCACAAAATCATGAAGAGGCGGCTAAGCAAGAACCATAAGTGTAAAACTAGAACATATAACTACTGAGGTCTGAGCCTAACTGCTTGGTTTCACTATGTTCAAATCTAACTTGGAGGAACAAAGTGCTACACCTAGCATGGTAATGCTAGTCTGATACCTGACTTGGAACTAGAGGTCTACTCTTGGCTATTAATAATGAATCTGAACTGAGCATCATTAACAAGAATAAGGGGTACTACTGAATCTCGACTCATACCTAGCAAGACTTAGTCACTTAAGATGATACTTAGGGACATGAGCAAAAAGGCATGAGTACTTCACATACTGAGCACAAAAGGCCTGAATAGAGGATTATTCTAAGCATACATGTTATAACCACCCATCACCAGTTTGGGTGTAAGTACATAAAGCTTTGAGCAAGGAAATCATAAGCACGAGTCATTCCAAAGATCTGATCTGAGCATCTACATGCGGTATCCTGGTGCTATTAGCCATTAAGGCATAACTTGAGGACTGAGGGCATAAAGTTGAGCATACTATGAGAGATGGGATTATATATAATCAGTCTCTTGACATAAAGGTAGAATTCATGGAATCATAAAGTAAAACTGGGATTGTTGTCTGAAGCCATTTCTGTTTGTTTTAGAAGTTGACCATGGACATGAATCTATAGGGAATGCATGAACTTATACATGTGTATGACATAAATACATCTGAGTATAGTGTCGTCTTAACTGAAGTGATAGAGAACCACTAGAATAAGAATGAATTGATATCCCATCATAGATCTTTCTAGAATTCTATACTGGTTGAGTTGCAAGACTCGACTTGGTTCCTCATTCTGTCATCTCCCCCTTACTTCAAAAGTATCCCCTCTAAGTTTGGGATATAGGAGCTAAAGGAGTAGGGAAGATATTGTAATGGAATTCCCCTAACTTAAAAGAAAATTCCTTCACCGGACGGGCTATCCGACGGGCGTGAAACCTGCGACGACCTATCAGCTAGGGCATCATAACTGGGCATGAGAGGCTTGTCCCCTGGATAATTCCCATGGGCAGTCCCACGGCCCGTCGCTTCACCATGCCCATTGGGGCAAAGGAGGCTGGGGTTAAGGGTGTTGGCTCCTCCTCACGGGCTGCTCGATGGCCCATCGAACCTTTGACGCTCGTCAGGTCCCCCATTTGGCTGGAGCCGGCTAGGACTGATCTTATGAACCCTTCCCACAGGGAGACCAAAGGGTCGTTGTGCCCACGATGCCCGTGGGTCAGCCTGTAGGGCTGATCTGGAGATGGAATTTCCTGAGTGCTGGATTTTGAACGCTGGTCTGAATGCTGGGGTGTTACTATATCCACCCAAAACAACTTAATTAAAACCATACTAAGGGTCTCAACATTGTATATCTATACTCCCCTGAATTCATTTCTTAAGAACACCATATAATATACTCAAGGCCTTCTCCAAAAATAACAACATGAGAATTCCTAAACTAGTTACACATAGTACCATAAAATCCCTGAATATCATGCAACAACATACTTCTCTGAGTACACATCTATCTATCTGACGCTTAAGGTTCTTCTTTATCTCATGACTTAGTCAAGATTTTTCTTACTCATCTAGGGGTCGAATATACATCTTACCTACACCAGAATATTCATTGCAAATTAATCAACTTAATTCTCTGCATATATTATGACAAGCCTACTAGGTCAATTTCATAAGACTATCATCACCACCTCACCTTATAGTTACTATACTTCTAAATTCATACACCTGGATTTTGGGTCATTCTGCTACTTATGGCTCATAACACCTTGAGTCACACTAACTCTTGAGTGATTGTACTACCTAAATTCTTAGGGAACCATACTTTACTGCTAAGGTTCTATTCATAGTAAAGATTCTGGAAGAGAGACTGAGAGCACATTCTACTACAATCTCAATCTGCACGAATGGAAACATGGTACATGCTTTTGGATTGGAAGACTTTACGCACTAGTGGGCTCATCTTTAGCTCTTGTGCAGTCTCTTTACTTTCTGATGGCTCTATCTGAGAGCACCTCACTGATAGGGGTCTGAACTTTACTGTTTCCACCACATCGAAGATGAGGCATGATTGGAGAAATTAGATTAATGCACAAATCTGTATAAGTTTATGAAGGAACAACTTTACTGCACGATTGGGAGTATGAATAAAGGAAAACATTTCCTAAATGCCAGTAGCCCCTCGAAGAAAAGTACAGACGTCTCCGTACCATTTTGCAAGACTCTACTAGACACGGCTTCATAGACACCCTAGGACACTTGAAATTTCTACTCTGATAACAAGTTTGTCACACCCCGAGCCTACACCCTAGACGCGACACAGTTCTTAGAATCACAAGTGACCCCAAGCTAACCCATGGCCTGGCATACCTCTAAGATAAAGACTGAAAGTAAATGCAGAAGCTAGAATATGCTAAGCTCTTTTAAAAATATTATAACAATATGAACTATCACAACTGAGATACAAGAGTGTTTGAAAACTGATACAACTCATAGATCGACTGTCTAACTCTCTATGAAGCCTCTATTAATACTGACTATAGTTAGCCGGCACATGACCCCCAACTATCTCTAATCAATATATCATACTGAAAGTAAGCTTCTATGACTACTACTGCCTGAAGTTCCCGAATAAGGAGAACTCATCCTCAACTGCTGACTGGAAGCTGCGATCTGTCTGACCATGATCCTGGGAGTTAGCACTGAAACCTACATCATAAAATGATGTAGCACAAGAAAGGTATGTGGTCAGTTTTTTGAATGTAGTGATCATGTGAGATATGCACTTACTATAAATCATTAAAAGATACATGTATACTGAAATCATGGCTAAAAGCTTGACTATGTATAATATCTGAAGTGCATAAGTCAAAGTTGTATAACATAAACTCTTTTTACCGAAGAGAATTTAAATCATGTTGCTGGAATGTAACTGTAAGATCATGATGCTTAAAGATAAGGAAATCTGTTACTTGGGATTTCATGGACTAAAAGATAGAGTATTCCTCTAAATTATGAAGTAGTGCAACTGAGCTGAAAATCATGAGTCATGCTAAATTCATGTTTAAAGTAAATCCTTAGGGAGAGTTCCTTTCCATGAACATGTTGAAGATACTGGTATACGGTACTGAATGCAAGATAAAGGATATAAGTTGATGCAATGACCAAGTATATAAATATGTAACTGTGTAATATTGAGCTGAACTGAAAAATTGAAAGTCTAAGTACATGGTATCATAAGGAATTCAATTCTGTAAAAACATGCATAATTGGGTATGAACCCTAGAATCATAATTTATAGAAATCATAACTGAAAACTGATCTTTGGGCGTGAGGGTGAAAAAAGATCCTTATTGAATACCCACATACCTGATTACTGAAGAGTTTTTAGGGCTAGAACTGCGAGATGAAAACTTGGAGAAGAAATCTAAAGGAAAGCCCTTGAGAGATTTTCTTGTTTGAGCTTCTATGCTCTTTCTTGCTTGAAACACTAGGTTCTTGCCTTCGCGTTTTGAGAGAATGTTTCTAGAGATTGATCGATGTTTTTCTGAGGAATAACCCCCTTTGGGTGTTTAAAAGATAAGGAGAAAATCCTGAGGTAAGGGAAGGACCAAACTACCCTCAACTTAAAAGCTGAAAAAAAGGTAGAAAGGTCGTCGGACGGGGCTTCCCATGGGCCATCATGGACCCCACGTGCCAGCGGATGGGGCTTCCCATGGGCCATCATGGACCCCATGGACCTTACAAGGGTCAAAAAGGGTCACTGGTTGGTTCCCACTCCCTTGCCACCATGGGCCATCGCAGAAGCCACGGGTGTCGGCCAGCCAGTCATACTAAGCCACTGGCGTCGGCCAGCCCGTCAGCTTTTCACAGCTTACAGTGCTTCACTAAAATACCCATAATGTTTTACTCCTGATTTGGATTAACAATAGGTTGGTGGCGTTGGAAAAATAATTCGAATACCTTTAATTTGCTAGGTACTAGGCTACCTAACTCTTTATATTCTAGGAGTTATGATCGTTTGAAGTTGACCCTTGAAAAATCTTACACTAAAACTCAAACGGTAAGGAAGCTTACAACTCAACTTTGAGCTAGAGGTTCTTTATGACCCTAATTCATATCTAATACACCTCCAAACTTAAGAATTGACCTTAATACTTGTTTTCATAGAAAACTCAATGGTTCTGATCTAACCATATATGAAAAAGGGTTCAAACGTTAGCTTAGAATTTTTGGGGTGTTACAATATCTCCCCCTTGGGATCATTCATCCTCGAATGAAGACTAACTAGGATGAATTTATGGGGAAAGGGCTACAATCCTGCTAACTGAGTTCTAAAAGCTGTAGTACTGACATGGTAATTGAGTTTTGACTAAAATATGACGTAAGTTGGGTTCGTGAGGCATGTATGCATACTGAGAGCATAAGAACACTAATGGGACATGAAACTGAATGTCCAACATGATAATTGGTCTGGGTTGAGAGTAGGAACTTAGCTGAAACTCATATAGAATGAACACATTCTTTGAAATCATAGTTAGCTGAAAGGAACATAAAACTGAGAGGAGTAATTGTCCGATAAAACTATTCTCTTCTAAACTGAACTTACTAGTGTAGATTAAGCTGAATGGAAAGCCTCCTCGTCTCTGAAAATGGATACTGGCAAGTTTGAACTGGTCTGTTATGTGGACTCTCACAAAATCATAAAAAGGAAGCTAAGCAAGAACCATAAGTGTAAAACTAGAACATATAACTACTGAGGTCTAAGCCTAACTGCTTGGTTTCACTATGTTCAAACCTAACTTGGAGGCACAAAGTGCTACACCTAGCATGGTAATGCTAGTCTGATTCCTGACCTGCAACTAGAGGTCTAGTCTTGGCTATTAACAGTGAATATGAACTGAGCATCATTAACAAGGATAAGGGGTGCTACTGAATCTCGACTCAGACCTAGCAAGACTTAGTCACTTAAGATGATACTTAGGGACATGAGTAAAAGGGCACGAGTACTTCACATACTGAGCACAAAAGGCCTGAATAGAGAATTATTCTGAGCATACATATTATAACCACCCATCACCAGTTTGGGTGTAGGTACATAAAGCTTTGAGCAAGAAAATCATAAGCACGAGTCATTCCAAAGATCTGATCTGAGCATCTACATGCGGTAGTCTGGTGCTATTATCCATTAAGGCATAACTTGAGGACTGAGGGAATAGATTAGAGCATACTGTGAGAGATGGGATTATATGTAATCAGTCTCTTGACATAAAACTGGAATTTATGGAATCATAAAGTAAAACTGGGATTGCTGTCTGAAGCCATTTCTATTTGTTTTAGAAGCTGACCATGTACATGAATCTGTAGGGAATGCATGAACTTATACATGCGTATGATATTAATACATCTGAGTATAGTGTCGTCTTAACTGAAGTGTTAGATAACCACTAGAATAAGAATGAATTGATATCCAACCATAGATCTTTCTAGAATTCTATATTGGTTGAGTTGCAAGACTCGACTTGGTTCCTCATTCTGTCATCTCCCCCTTAGTTGAAAAGTCACCCCTCTAAGTTTGGGATGTATTAGCTACAGGAGTAGGGAAGAAACTATAATGGAATTCCCCTGACTTAAAAGAAAATTCCTTCACCGGATGGGCTATCCTATGGGTGTCGAACCTGCGATGGCCCATCGGTCAGGGCATCATAACTGGGCAGGAAGTGCTGGTCCCCTGGATCATTCCCATGGGCAGTCCCAATACCCTTCACTTCAGCGACGCCCGTGGCGCCATGCTAGTTAGCGCAAAGGAGGTTGGGGCTAAGGGTGTTGGCTCCTCCTCCCCGGCTGCCCGATGGCCCGTCGGACCTTCGACGCTCGTTGGGTCCCCTATTAGGCGTGAGCCGGCTAGGACTGAGCATCTAGACCTTTCCCATGGGGACACCAACGGGCCATGGTGCCCACAACGCCTGTGGGTCAGCTCATGGGGCTGATTGGGAGATGGAATTTCCTAAGTTCTTTCTGAGTGTTGGATTTTAAACACTGGTCTGAATGCTGGGGTGTTGCTATATCCACCCAAAACAACTGAATTTAAACCATACAAAGGGTCTCAACATTGTATATCTATACTCCTCTGAATTCATTTCTTAAGAACACCATATAATATACACAAGGACTTCTCCAAAAACAACAACCTGAGAATTTCTAAACTAGTCACACATAGTACCATAAAATCCCTGAATATCATGCAACAACATACTTCTCTGGGTACACATCTATCTGTCTGATGCTTAAGGTTCTTATTTATCTCATGACTTAGTCAAGATTTTTCTTACTCATCTAAGGGTCGAATATACATCTTACCTACACCAAAATTCTCATTGCAAATTAATCAACTTAATTCTCTGCATATATTATGACAAGCCTACTAGGTCAATTTCATAAGACAATCATCACCACCTCACCTTATAGTTACTGTATTTCTAAATTCATACAGATGGATCTTGGGTCATTCTGCTACTTATGGCTCATAAAACCTTAAGTCACACAAACTCTTGAGTGACTGTACTACCCAAATGCTTAGGGAACCATACTTTATGGCTAAGGCTCTATTCATAGTAAAGATTCTGGAAGAGAGTATAAGAGCACATTCTCCTACAAGCTCAATCTGCACGAATGGAAACAGGGTAGATGCTTTTAGATTGGTACACTTTACGCACTAGTGGGCTCATCTTTAGCCCTTGTGCAGTCTCTTTACTTTCTGATGGCTCTATCACAGATCACCCCACTGATAGGGGTTTGAACTTTACTATTTCCACCACCTCAAAGATGAGGCATGATTGGAGGAATTAGATTAACGCACAAATCTATATAAGTTTCTGAAGGAACAACTTTACTGCACGATTAGAAGTGTGAACAAAAGGAAACATTTCCTAAATGCCAGTAGCCCCTCGAAGAAAAGTACAGACTTCTCCGTACCATTCCGCAAGTCTCTACTAGACACGGCTTCATAGACACCTTAGGACACTTGAACTTTATGCTCTGATACAAAGTTTGTCAGGCCTCGAGCCTACACACTGGATGCGACACAGTGCTTAGAATAACAAGTGAACCCAACCTAACCCATGGCCTGGCATACCTCAGAGATAAAGACTGAAAGTAAATGCAGAAGCTAAAATATGCTGAGCTCTTTTGAAAATATTATAACAATATGAACTTTCACAACTGAGATACAAGAGTGTTTGAAAACTAATACAACTCATTGAACGACTGTCTAACTGTGTATGAAGCCTCTATTAATACTGACTATAGTTAGTCAGGACATGAGCCCCAACTATCTCTAATCAATATATCAAACTAAAAGTAAGCTGCTATGACTATTACTGGCTGAAGTTTCGGAATAAGGAGAACTCATCCTCAACTGCTGAGTGGAAGCTGCGATCTATCTGACCATTATCCTGGGAGCTAGCGCTGAAACCTACATCATAAAATGATGCAGCACAAGGAATGTATGTGATCAGTACTTAGAATGTACTGAGCATGTGAGATATGCACTTACTATAAATCATGAAAAGATACATGTATACTGAAAGCGTGGCTGAAAGCTGGACTATGTATAATATCTGAAGTGCATAAGTCAAAGTTGTATAACATAACCTCTTTTTACTAAAGAGAATGTAAATCATGTTGCTGGACTGTAACTGTAAGATCATGATGCTTAAAGATACGAAAAGTTGTTACTTGGGATTTCCTAAACTAAAAGATAGAGTATGCCTGTAAATTGTAAAATAGTGCAACTGAGCTAAAAATCATGAGTCATTTTAAAATTCATGTTTAAAGTAAATCCTTACGGAGAGTTCCTTTCCATGAACATGCTGAAGATACTGATATACGGTACTGAATGCAAGATAAAGGATATAAGCTGATGCAATGACCAAGTATATAAACATGTAACTGTGCAATACTGAACTAAACTGAATAATTGAAAGTCTAAGTACATGGTCAATGAAATACTGAATATAGACTGTGGGAGATCTATTAACCGGAATACCCCAAGTTGAGATAACTATGGGGAAAACCTGTAACCTTGGATGGAAGGGCATTCATACCTTTCCAAGGGAAAAAACTAATCTGACGTGGATCCACTACTAATGTGCACAAGGGACAAGGGGGTACAGCCTAGCCTGACAGCTGACTCCTTTGATACCTACGGTGGTGCCGTAGTTCTGTGACTTAGGCACTGCTACTAAAGGCCTTATCCTAAACTGACATCTAAGCCTTCATCCCTTCGTCTGCTCGGTGCTAAGTCCACTCCCAACTGAATACTGATAGCTCATCAGAACCTATTTTATCTAGATGATTTCTGAAAGACTATATAACTGAAAACTATTCATAAAGCATGTGGACATATCTAGATGTCGTACTAATCATAAAGCTTATGGAGTTCGTGATCATTGATGGTATATCTGAATACCATGCTAATCACAAAACCTACTAAGTTTATCATATTGATGGCATATACTGAAAATCCATGTTTAAAGTATATTCTTGTAAAAGCATATTAAAGTTAACTGAAACCTGTTAAAATCATGCATAATTCTTTTGTATTTAAAACAACTGGACTGATTTCATGCAGAAGATACTGTAAATTCAGGCTAAGTCTCTTTCATCAAAATTCCAAGGATTTTAATGAAATATCTTTAAAACTTCATCAAATAATACTTGAACATGTACAGAAAACATATAGTATCATAAGGAATTCAATTCTGTAAAAACATACATAATTGGGTATGAACCCTAGAATCATAATTTATACAAAATCATAACTGAAAACTGATCTTTGGGCATGAGGGTGAAAGAAGATCCTCATTGAATACCACATACCTGATTACTGAAGAGTTTTTAGGACTGTAACTGAGGGATTAAAACTTGGAGAAGAAATCTGAAGGAAAGCCCTTGAGAGATTTTCTTGTTTGAGCTTCTATGCTCTTGCTTGCTTGAAACCCTGGGTTCTTGCCTTAGAGTTTTGAGAGAATGTTTCTAGAGATTGATCGATGTTTTCTGAGGAATAACCCCCTTTGGGTGTTTAAAAGATAAGGAGAAAATCCTGAGGTAAGGGAAGGACCAAACTACCCTCAACTTAAAAGCTGAAAAAAAGGTAGAAAGGTCGTCGGACGGGGCTTCCCATGGGCCATCATGGACCCCATGGGCCGGTGGACCCAACCAGGGACCTTAGAGGGGTCAAAAAGGGTCACTGGTTTGTTCCCACACCCTTGACACCATGGGCCATCGCAGAAGCCACGGGCGTCGGCCAGCCCATCATACTGAGCCACGGGGGTCGGCCAGCCCATCATACTGAGCCACGGGGGTCGGCCAGCCCGTCATCTTTTAACAGCTGATAGTGCTTCACAAAAATGCCCATAACGTTTTACTACGGATTTGGATTAATGCGCGGTCAGTGGCGTTAGAAAGATAATTCGAATACCTTTAATTTGGTAGGTACTAGGCCACCTAACTTTTTATATTCTAGGAGTTATTATCGTCTGAATTTGACCCTTTGAAAATCTTACACTAAAATTCAAACGGTAAGGAAGCTTACAACTCAACTTTGAGCTAGAGGTTCTTTATGACCCTAATTCATATCTAATACACTTCCAAGCTTAAGAATTGACCTTAATACTTGTATTTATAGAAAACTCATTGGTTCTGATCTAACCATATATGAAAAATGGTTCAAACCTTAGCTTAGAATTTTTGGGGTGTTACAAAAACCAGTGATAAAATCATCATAATATCCCCGCTACTCCAAGAGGTTTCATAAAAGTCAGTACCAAAACCCTTTGCATAATCATTTTACCAAAAACGGGCCCTCGGGGCCATGCAAAGTTTTAGAAAACTGTTATAGTCTGACCGAAGCCAAAATAGTAGTAAAACATGTATGGAAATCCTTTTTACATGAATGATATGCTCTCAAACAAGAGATTCTCCCAAAATGACTCACAAATATTCCTATCGGCCCTGCACAGGCACAATCAGTTCTACAGTATAAAGAACAAGCCTAAAGTAAGTTCACGATGTCTGGGACTCATGAACATTCCCAAATATCCCACCGTCTATAGTTCAGTGGCATATACAAGGCCACACGGGAACACAAGGGTAATAGTACAACACTTCAACGAATACTACAAACAACGCATGAAGTAAATGGACAGAAGAGGCGAACAAGGTCTGAGTGTACCAACCTAGAAAACCAACACAAGGAAGCTAATTAATGCAGTGATAACCTATGTACGCAGAGTCTACGTAGGGAAAGCCATAACCTGCCTGTCGTCCAATGACTAACTTTGGAAACAACGGTGCCCAAGCTCGAACTACTCCGAGAAGCTCCAATTCATGAAAACACTCAACACGATAATCTATGCATCAAAACAAAACAAATAATACCCATAATGCTATGAATATGACCGGGTTGAAATTTGGGTCACCGGTGGGACCGTGGGCCCTATAACCCAAAGACATAAATGAAAAAGCACACGACCATCACTGCACTCCCGAAAGTGCATGCTCAGAAGATTAGAGAAAATAGGCAAGAATTAGGGCTAAAAAAGCCCACCAATTAAGAGGAATCAAAAAAGGGAAATAAAAGGATTTATACCGTAAATTAATAAGATAAATTATTGGGTTAAGGTCGTGAAAACAACCACGAAGCTATGACAATCCTCCTCCAAGAACTTGAATGATTAGGGGTGAAAATATGGAGGTTGGAGCTGTTTTAATAGAGGATTTGAATATGAGTTTGAAATGAATTGGAAAGAAGAAGTAAACTTAAAGTTGCCAGTTGATGTTATGCCTACACGACAATGGCACTACCTACGTGGCCATGTGTACGCGGGTGGGCATTAGCGAATGCCTAGGCTAGGTGCTTGCCCAGCCCATACGCGACCAGGCCACCGCGCATGCGGCCATGAGTACACAGCCCAGGCGCTGCCTATGCGATGGCCAAGATGAGGGGGCATCTGGCACGCTTCTGCATGCACGCGGTCGTGCCCATGCGTCGGCATAGGCTTGCTGGTGCCATGACAGCAACCAACTGCCAACAACCATGCAAACTTAGAATTTAACTCCGACAGACCCTCGGGAACACATCTGGGGGTCCCGCAAACACAAATGACCTGTGCTGATTAACTAAAAATGGCATTCTGGATCCAATGAAATCAACGAAAATTCCATCAGAGGTTGATTTAAAAAGAAGTGGGGCCCGCATCCAAAATAAATCTTAGGCCAACTATTCTAAAATGTAACATAAGGGCCGAAATCAAGTCCGGAAGCCTCAGGACCTGAACCAATGGTCCCTCTAGCCTAAACTCGACATTCCGGAGCTAACAACACTGGTGGAATTTCCATCTGAGGCCGTCTTCTCTGAATGTTGGCCAAAGTCAACCAAACAAGCCCAACTAGCTTGAAAACACAGAATGAGAGAGAATTCCAAGCTGCAAAGCTCTTGGATCCTGACCAAAGGTCTACCTAGACCAAGTCCATGCTTTGGAGCTAAAGGAATTCTTAGAATTTGATTCTGAGCACGATTACCAAGAATGTTGACCAAAGTCAATGATTTCCTAAGTTAAAGCTCTAAAATAGGGGAACGGCCATAAAGACCAAACAGACGGCCCGAGCACCAAACTACCAGTCCTAGCAAGCTATAAATGACTTGGTACCACTACAAGCAAGCTCTAATAGTACAAAGAAGGAAAAAAAGCGAGAATGACTAGAAGGGTCATTACATGCAGTAATGAGATATGATGCCATATTGAGAGAATATCATTCAATCAGGGTAAAGCACCATCCAAAAAAGATAACTTACCTTGCACTCCATCCAATCCATGTTATGGCCTCAGGCCTACATATACACCAATACAGAAATTAAAGGTTGAAAGTAGAAATAAAAAGAAAAAATAAGTAAAAGCACATACTCTACCTCTAATACCTCCCTAAATCATTCTAATGATTCTAGGCTAGCCACAACAGACTAGGGGATCCTAAACTAATGATAAACATGATAATATTATTCTACAATCCTAAAAATGGTCAAAATAAACAAGAAACAAGATTTAAGACTAATTCTAACCTGAAACCTTACCTAACATTCATGTAACTCATAACATATAAAACTTAACTAAGCCAAGTCTAAAAGGAAAACCATAACCCATCTCGGGGCCAAACTACAAGTTTGAATAGCCATTCGTGTGCCTTTCCCTTCTGAATGGCCTAAAAATGCTTCCACGCGATCAATAACATAATACATATGTTTAGATAAGAGGAATTAAACCCATATTGCTATACGGAAATTTGGGGAAAAAATCAGATTGGAAAATGACCCTAGGGCCCGTGCAACGAAAAGGAAATTTTTTTTTGCAATTTTGTTTGCAGCGGGTTTAGAAACCCATGTCAAAAATTTGAGCGCGAACGCGACTCATTTTGGGGCCAAAAATAGCCCCAAAATCCTCTTTGATCAAGAATTACAAAGAAGGAAATTAGCGGAATTTAATAAAACGTATCATGAATAAAATGATGAAAAAGGAATAGGGAATAAGGTGGACGTACCAAAATTGTTATGAATAAATGCAAGCCTAAGAACCAGCTCTTGGAAGCTCACAACAATGGAGATTTAGGTTAAAATGGGGATAAATATGAAGTTGGACTTATTTAAAGCTATCAGGCCAAGTCTGCGCTCAGGTGGCCAGGCCCTACGAACGTGGCCTTTGCATGCAGCCAGGCGCACGTTCATGCACAAGGCAGGAGGAGTCCAGGCTAGGCTCCAAGCCTGTGCGTAGGTGGGCTCATCACCGCGTGTGCAGGCACGCGCACACAGCCAAGCAACCACGTGGGTGAATGACAACAGGGGGGCAAGAAAAGCGCCTTCTATGCACAAACAGTTGTCCCTCCACATGGGAGAAGGGTTGGCTAGTGTTGTAATAGGAACAAACCAACAACAGTTTTGGCAACTCAAAAAGTCATTGGATGGACCCTCAAGATTCATCCGGGGTCTCACGAATGCAATTGAACATGCTACCATACTATAAACGGCATTCCAGACTCAACGAAATTGACAAAACTCCCAATGAAGATCATTTTAATATAAAGTGGGCCCTATGCCTAAAAATATTTTTTTACCAAAAAGGAACCCAATAGCCCAAAATGAGTCTTGAACCAAAGGTCCCTCTAGCCCAAAGTCAACATTCCAGAGCTAAAAGTGCTGATGGAATTTCCCTCCGATGCTATCTTTTCCAAATGTTGGCCAAAGTCAACTCTACCAACTATAAGAGTTGCAAAATAGGAAAATGTGCTTAAAACACAAACGAACGTCCTGGGAACCAAACTATCAGTTCTGTCAAGTCATAAATGACCTGTAACCATTGTGGGAAATTTTAAAATGTGGGAAAAGTATGAAAATCAAGAAAATAACCGAGAGGCTGATTACACTAAATGATAAAAAGATTGAGAAAATAAAGTGAAATCACGAGGTTAGCTCAAAAAAGAGTGATACATTGTAGTTGTTATATATATATATAGAGAGAGAGAGTAAGTGATGGCTAAGAATATCATCAAAAATTAATAACGAGATTGAATCATTTAACCATCAAACACATGACCTATGTTGGCCAATAAACCACTAACCATTGCACTGACTCCCATCTCTATATGACTACACTTAGTTAAGAAACTTATATCAAAAGTTGAATGAATAAATTAGTCAAGATTATATTTTAAAAGAGGGACTAGTAGTCCACATGCTTCATCTAGTGATACATAGATGTAGCTTCAGTTAGGCGGTGAAAGCATAATTTAATATAATGAAACCAAGACCTTTTTCTACGCAAATTGATAATAAACTTCCATTAATAATAAAATCAAAAATATATGTATGAAGGAATACATATCACATTAATCCAAACTAATCAGATAATATACGTAAACCATAAATGAGAACTTACTTATTATATGCATAGAGGAAGAGGAAGAGTAGGACAAACTGTAGTTGGAATTACTTATTGGAGGTGGTTGTAATGGTGTGTCAGAGCAACCCATATACCACAGCCAAAACCCTAATTGATTGGGGAGAGAATAATGCATTGGAATTTTCTGCTTTTTATCTCCGCTGTATATTTTATTACACACCATGTATGTTTGTATAGAGAAATAATTATGCTTAACTTAATAGAGGTGTTTGGTTTTACAATAAAACTTAGGGTCCTTGGTAGAGGATATTGCAGCCTCACTATCGTAGTAGACTAACATTGATTCAATATTTTCTGCGATATCCAATATGTGTTCCAAGAACTCTTTCAACCAAATAGCTTCTTGTGTTGCTAATGCAAGAGCCACATATTTGGCTTCCATAGTAGCGAGTGATATACATTAATCTTTCTTACTACTCCATGATATGGCACCATCACTGAGTAAGAAAACATATCCTGAAGTAAACTTTCTCTTTTCTAGATCTCCTCCAAACATCACTATATCCAACTAATCGTAGATCTTTGTTGACTTTGTAACAAAGTGCATAGTAAGATCTACCCTTCAGATATCTCATAATATTCTTTACTATTTGCCAAAATTCTAATCTTGGGTCATTTTTTTTATCTACTTATCATGCTGATCTTAGGCGTATTTATACACCTAAGTGTCATTATCCTTGCACGTTTAGCTTAGTTTTGAGGATAACTTGATATACTATTGAGCTATTTAGTGTGTAAAGGGTGTAATTTATGACTAACGTGATTGTTTATAGTGTTTGGGTATCACTTGGAACAAATAATGAGTTAAAAAAATCAATTAGAGTTTAGACGAGGAAACTAGCTTGAGCTATGCTTATTCTAGCGTACTTTGATGAACTCTATGTTGTTGTTTGGACTTCCGTGTGTTGTGAGTTCTTATAGTAGACTATTAAAGGATTTATGGAAGCTAATTGAAGCCTAGAAACATGCTACAAATCATTGGGACACAAAGAAAGATGGAAAGAGTTCATAGGAGCAATAACGGACGTCAAAAGACCCAGCCTCGTGCCACGGAAGCTAGCTTCTGCAACGGGAGGCATGAAACGGAGGTGGGAAGCTTTGTAGCTGCAAAATCCAGTGGGGGTATTCTTTGAACAAAATCCCCTTTCATTGTTCAAAACTCTTGGGTTGGGGAAGCCATGGCCTTCCTCAATTGTGCTACAGATGGCGGACAGAACCAGAGTAGTACCTGAAGGAATCATAGAGGATGTTCTCATCAAGGTTGGCAAGTTCATTATTCTTGCTGACTTTATTTTTCTTGATTATGAAGTAGATGAAAGGGTACCAATCATATTGGATGCCCATTCTTGGCTACCAGTGGAGCACTAATTAATGTGATAGAGGGCATGCTCAAGATGAGGCTGAAAGATGAAGAGGTGACCTTTAGAGTGTACACAACACTCAACACACCCTCACACTATAACGATCTATGCATGATCATAGCTATGGAAGTGGATGAGTGTGGGGTGGATAAGAGCGTACCTTTGATTGCCTCTTCGGACTCTCTCATAGAGCTGCCAAATTTGCCACAAGAGCCTCAACTTGAGAGACCTGAACAAAATTCTAAAAAGATAAATGTGAGGAAGGCCCCAGACCTCGAGTGTGAGCACAAGAGAGGTCTGAAAAGAAGGAGAAGATAGGCCTCGAGTAGGAGGAAGAGGATGATAGAATGGGACTAAGAGTTGTGATCGGGGTGTTGCCACGATATTAAATCAGGCGCTGCTTGGGAGGCAACCCAAGTTAAGGTAGTATTTTTATTCCAATAATTTTTTCTTTAGTATCACTTTTGGTTTTGTTTTTGGTGTTGTGTCAACAGGTGGAAGGAAAGTCTGAGTACCTAAGATCTGAGCTAAGGAGCATGGAAAACACTGAGTGTGGGGTCGTCCGGACTCCTTTTATGAATTTGATGCTGCTAGCTAGGCCTAGGGGGCTTAAGGAGTACTTCTATCCTTGCTTTTTATTTATACCTTTGGGACAAAGTGAGATTTTAAGTGTGGGGTAGTGAAGTCTTCCAATTTGGTTAGGGTGAAGTGCGCTATAGGATTTCTAGTCTTATTTTTGTCTTATTTTGGATTAAATTGAAAAAAATACAAAAAGATTTGTCTTTGTTTTATTTTGTTTTGTGATCTGGTTAGTAGAAAGACACTTCACCCACCCCTCGATTTTTCTTTTCGGTTCTTTTCTGGGGGAAAGACCTTTGAATCCAGTATACTTTTTTTTGGGAGTAATTTTTTTTTGTTTTTAGGAGTAGATGCTCTTGCTAGGTGATACACATGACTAGTTGTTGCAAGTTGGTGTTGAATTCTAATGATTTTAAAAAATTGAATCACTACTGTGAGATACCCAGGATCTTTCATTTGACTCTTGTGTGATGTTGGCTTAAATGTGAATTCATATATATGCTTGGTTGAGAGTCTATAAGTAGCCTACTTGATTTGAACATGTGCCACATATGAGTGAGGATTTTGTTATTCCATGTTACATTGTGGTGTCTAGAACTTACCCCGTGTGTTTGCAAAGCGAAATAAAGATTGTTTAGTTTAGGAGATGATATTGGTATTTCTTTGATAGTCATGTTTTATGCCCTCTTTATCTACCCTTGTGCATAACCTTAGCGAGCCCCGTTATGCCTTTAGCCTATTCTTTGATAGCCTCATATGTAGCCTATTCCTTTTCTTTCAATTGCCTGGAATTTGATTCAAAACTCCTAAGCACTTTAGTTGAGAAATTAAGATGTTAAGGAGTGTGAAATTGAGAAAGGAAAAGTAGTGGATCCCCAAGGAAATATATTTTTTTTGTGTTGAAAAGATTTATATGTTGTTGGTAGGGAGTAATGAAGTGAAAAGGATAAATTGATCAATAGAAGTGATTCATGTGTTGATAGCAACTAATGCCGACTAAAGATGTGTAATATAGCTTAAAGAGATGGGGCAAAAGAAAAAAAAAGAGATTTGGGAAGATAATAGAAGTGTAAAATAGGCTGGTTGGAGATGAGTTTAACATACAATGTGGTGTAGTAACGCGCTTAGGGAAGATAGTCACTATTTTTGACCAATAGTTCCTACCCGTCCCTTAGCCTACATTACAACCCTTAAAGTCCTACTTGATCTTGAGCATTGACATTCTGACATTAGTGGAGTACTACACTACGGGCAAGTTTATGGTTCATCTTATGTGACATGTAAATTCTTTGTGAGAGTGAGCAAAATTTTATTCCTATACCCATTCTTGTGATGACTTGCATATGTGTGAGTAAACATGGGTAACTCTCTTGTGGTGAGGCCACTTGTTTGATGATGGATAGGTGTCTTATATGATCTCTTGGTTGAGTATTACACGTGAGTTTGTCAACTTATAAGAGTCAATTCTTGATGCTAGGAGGTCTTGAAATAGTATTCATGTGGTTTTATGTGTAATATGGCATGTCGAATGTAGAACTTGCTATTCTTGTAGTTGTTGTCGTTCCAACTTGAGTGTCTTAGTGTAGTGTTAGAGGCTTTCTTGATTGTGATTAGTGTAGAGAGTTGTTCGAGGACGAACAAGGATTTAAGTGTGGGGTGGTGATCTTAGGTGTATTTATACACCTAAGTATCGGTATCCTTGCACATTTAGCTTAGTTTTGAGGATAACTTGATATAATATTAACGTATTTAGTGTTTAAAAGGTGTAATTTGTGACTAACGTGTTTTTTTATAGTGTTTGGGTATCACTTGGAACAAATAATAAGTTAAAAAGATCAATTAGAGTTTATACGAGGAAACTAGCTTGAGCTATGCTCATTCTGGCGTACTTTGATGAACTCTATGTTATTGTGTGGACTTATGTGTTTTGAGATCTCTTGTAGGAGATCTTTGGAGGAATTATGGAAGCTAATTTAAGCCTACAAATATGCTAAAAACCATTGGGACACAAAGCAAGATGGAAAGAGTTCATAGGAGCGAAAATGGACGTCAAAAGACCCACCCCCGTGCCACAGAAGCTAGCCTCCGCTATAGGAGGCATGACGCGGAGGTGGGAAGCATTGTAGGTGAAAAATCCAGTGGGGGTCCACAATAGGGGCGTAACATTCCAGCCAGACAGGGCTACAAGCAGCGTGACATGCTTCCTAGTCAGGGCTATGGGCAGCGTGTCACGAACTTCATTCCCGACGAGCAGATTTCGTCTCACACTATAAATTAGACACTTGGTTTCTCTTGTACACACCTTGGAACGACTTTGGGATTTGAAAATACAGGAGAAGGATGCCTTAGGGTTCTATTTCTCTACTTTTTCTTTACTTAATTATCGTATGAACTACAATACTTTTGTAATCGTGAATTAGAACATGAGTGGCTAAACACCCTCGTTCTAGGGTTGAGGCTACAACATGAATATTTGATTATGGTTTTTTGGTTGGTTAGATTGTTTATCTTGTCTTGTGATTGTTCTTACGTTCTTATTATTACTATTCTAAAGCGTCATGAACTTTAGGATACATCTACGTCTCAAAACAAATTGACTATAGGAGTTAAGAGATGGAATGAAGAAAGTAGGAGGTGTGGATCATATCTTTTGTTGATAGTTAGTAATTATGAAGTTTGATTTGCGATTAGGATATAAATATACCTAAACGCCGCACTTGAATAATAAAATGGGAAGATAGATGAATGTATCCAAGTTAAAGACTCACATCCCTGCTCAACGATGTAGTTGTAATATTAATTTGGATAGATGACTTAGAGGATGACCATTTTCGGGTTATAATATCAACCCCGTGAACCATCGATCATGATAAACGTTAACACTGGCTATAAACCATAGGTAAGCATGAATATGTAGTTAGTACCTCAACCTTGTACTTCTTCATATAATGTTTACAATCCAAAGTTTTATATAGTCGTTAATTCTTGTTTTTAGTTACAAAATAAAGTTCAACTCTTGGTTACGAATCACCTTTGTTTAACTTCAATAGTATTAATTGAGATTAGATTGAGTGCTAAGAATAAGTCCCTGTGGGATTAATATTCGGCTTGCAAGAGCCACTGTATTAATTGCACGACCACATACATTTGCATGTGCACTTGGGAGCGAACACATGCAAACTACTAGATACATAACTTCTGAGTATCTTTCTGGATGTTGTATTTCGATTTGACTTGATTATCCATTTATGTGATTCTGGATTTACTTATTATGTTGCCACTTATATTTTTTAATGCTTGACAATGCTATGTCCAAGGGTTAGCTTGGGGCACTTGTGGTCTTAAGTCCCATGTTACATCTTGGGGTTAACCTCGGGGCGTGAAAAACTTGGTATCAAAGCCTCAGGTTCAAGAGTCCTAGGATTTCTGAAAGCCGCATCAAGTAGAGTCTTCTTTATGTGTGTGAAGCACGCCACACATATGAGAGGGAAGCTATGAGATGTCATAGAAAACTTCACTTCTTTCATGATCATATCGTGCGATAGAGGTTTACTGGAATGTTCCTCTAATCCTTACATTGTACGTTTCAGATTATGCCTCGATGTGCTATGCCTCACCGAGCTTATGAGTTGGATTTGCCATAGGAATTAGAAGTGGTTCATCCAGTTTTCCATGTTTCCTTATTGAAAAAGTGTGTTGGTGATCCGATGTTGATTGTTCCTTTAGAGGATGTCGGTGTGAAGGATAATCTTACTTACGAGGAGGTTCTCGTAGAGATCCTTGATCGTCAGATTCGGAGGTTGAGGAATAAAGAAGTTGCTTCGGTAAAAGTTCTTTGGAGAATTCAGCTTGTTGAAGGAACTACTTGCGAGGCGGAAGAGGCCATGATGGCCAAATATCCCTATCTCTTTCCTTCCGATTCCGTTCCAGCTTAAGGCAATAGTTTCATCCTTAGTATGCTCATTCGATCCTATACCATCAGTTACTCTCATAATCCTAGCATGCATTCATGTTTTCAAAGTTGATTTAACCATGTTTTGAGTTGAAAAGTGCAGTTTTCATGATGATTCCTTGAATTCCATGTTTTGTTGGTAGTTGGGATGTTTTTCCTCTTCAATTTCCCCTTGTTTAGTCTTTATTCGAGGACGAATGATCCTAAGAGGGAGATATTGTAATACCTCAGAAATCGAACCAGCTATCTACGTCTGAAAACTCATAAATTTTATGTTTCCAGGAATGACGGGTCCAAACCACGGACCATGCTTTGAACCACTGATCATGAAATGGAACCGTAGTTCCCTTCTGTTGATTCAGTAGCTGGTCTGGAACCACAAGTTAGTTCTATGGACCATGGTTTGGACTACGGATCTGTCCTATTGACTCGTGGAACCAGATTAGAGGCATGGCAAGTCCCTCAGAGAATGATGACTCAGTTCTACGACCCATCATTCAAATGACGGACCATTATTTTGTGTCGTGGTTTGATCTAGAGACCAGCTAAGTCCCCAGCAATGACGAGTCCAATTGACGACCTTTCATCCATTCTACAGGTCCATCCTATTGACCCATAGATTTTATTTTGCAGCTTGTCTAGTTGGCTAAGAACCATGAGTTGGAACCACGAGTCATGGTTCAATTGATGACCCGTAGAACCGACCCGTAGAACCGACCCGTGATTCCTTAAGCCGACCCATTTTCCAGATTTTTCTTAAATATGTCCCAGAGGTATTTTAGTCATTATCCACCCTTTTAACTCCTAAATGATGTTGTTTTGACTATTTCAAGTAGGGTTTTCACCCTCATTAGCCTATGTCCCTTCTCATTACCTCATTCATCTCCCAAAAAGGAAAAGTTCTTCTCCAAGATCCAAGTCTCAAGCTCCAAGTTTATGTCTCCTAAGTCTTTTCAATTCAAGTGGGTTAGCTTCAATCAAGGTATGTGCATATTCAACAATGGGTTCCTTTCACCCTTGTGCCAAAAACACGCAATTCTCAAAGTGATCCATGAACTTGTGAAATTAGGGTTTTGATCAAAATTGGGGAAAACATATGAAATCAGTTTCTATGCTTAAGTTCATGGCTTCTTATTGATTAATTATGATTTGATCATGATTTATCCATTGGCCTTAAAAGACCAAGCATTGAAGTTGCTTTATAGCATGATCCCATTGAATTGCAGGTTTTCAAGAGAAATTTGACATGATTAGATATCATGACCTTTCTTGTGTTTATGAAATTACATGCTTAATTCTTCAAGTATGAAATTAGAAAGGTAAAGCATGATTTGAATTATATTTATGCTAACTCTTTAAAAGTATGAATTTGAATTGCATGGCATCAGATATGTCTTATTACTTTTCAAACAGTTTTGACATCAGATATGTCTTTAGTTATGATCAATTTTGGCATCAGATATGCCCAGTCTTATATGAGCTATATGTATGTTTTAGGAGTAGTATTTAGCACCGAGTTGGACAGGGTGAGAGTACCCTTAGTCCCAGAACTACGTGCCCCCAGAAGTTTATAAGTCCCCTTTGTTGGGCATCAAATTTAGTGATCACGCCACAATCATGCCTTTATACCCTGGCAAGGTATATTGGGTCCTTTCGATAGGGCGTATACATCAGATTCCATATAGCTCACATAGTCTATGTCAATTAGAGAACTCTCTCATAAACAGTGTATGACTTAAAAATGTATTTGACTCTTATTCAGATTGCAGACTCTTTGTTTATGATCATGTTTTCAGCTTGTGGTAGTTCATAGAGTCATTTGCATCATGTTTTACCTTTAAGGCATGGTTTCGATTGTTGAAGCATACTTAGCATGTTTTGTCATGTTCATGCATATCTCATATACTCGGTACATTCCATAATACTTACGCATATTTTGCGTTGCATCCTTTGGTGATGCAGATTCAAGTGTCCCTTCTCAGACCCGTGGCTAGAGCTCTCAGGCCACTCTCTGTCAGCTGTTGGTGAGTCCTCTTAGGTCAAGGACTAGTTATGTTCCTAGTCATTGTTAGCTATTTTATTTTCCGCACTACGAGTTAGCTAAGGTCTTGTCCTAGCAACTCTTTATGTCATGAGTAGAGGCTTTTCAGACATAAACAGCTTTTGAGTCTCTTTCTGGATGTTGTATTCCTATATGACTTAATTATCCATTTATGTGATTCCGAATTTACCTATTATGTTTTCTCTTATCTTTTGTTATGCTTGAGAATGCTATGACCAAGGGTTAGCTTGGGGCACTTGTGGTCCCAAGTCCCGTATTACATCTAGGGATAACCTCTGGGCATGACAAACTTGGTTCATTTGGATAATCGATTTATGTTTGAGTAGGAGCAAGTATCTATGTGTTCTTGGGATGTTAGATGATTGAAGACTAGGGATATCTTGGTGGTTAAGGTTTAGTGGAGACATCATCAAGTAGAGGAGGCTACCTTGGAGACCGAGCATGATATGCAAGCTGAGTATCCTCACCTTTTTTAGCCTTCAGGTACTTCCCTTTTTCTAACTTTTATGGACAAAAGTCCTTTTAATAGTGGATATTGTAATGACCCTCTAGGTCATTTTCTCTATTTTCATGCATTTTCAGTGTTTGGAGCATTCCCACAGCTGCTACAGGTCAATTTGACTTTCCAAGACTAACGGTTTGGTTTTGGGGTAGTTCATTTGTGTTTTAAGTCAATTTCCTTACTTTAAAACTCTTTAAGTTAAATGAGTTGACTTTGGTCAACATTTTTAGTAAACGGGATCGAATGAGAATTTTGCTAGCATCGTTAGCTTCAGAGCATGGACTTTGGGCTAGTGGGACCTTTGGTTCCGGTCTCGAGGCTTTCAAACTAATTTTAGGCTATTGGATAGTTTTAGTTATAAAAGAGGCTTTGGTTATGGGACCCACTTTTCATCAAAATGATATTCGAAGTGAATTTCATCAATTTTGTTAAGTAAGGAATGCCATTTCTGGAGAGTAGAATATTTTGTTTGTACGCACGGGGTTTTGGATGAATCCTAAAGGTCCATCCAAGTGTTTTGGGACTTGGTAAATAGTTCTAGTTTTTCCCACCTGGTGCAGCCAAACCCAACCCTCTATGTTTGCAATGGGTTGGCCGTATTTGCGGTTACTCAATCGCATTCATAGAGAAGAGAATTTGGCCCTTGACTCTTCTTCCTCTCTACCTCCATAATAGGAGGTCCACGTACACAAGGCCACAATCATAGTGGACTCCCCGCATTTGTGAAGGGAAATGCCCTGGCAATATATATTGTTTTCCCTTCATATTCAAATCACTCATACCAAAAAAATCCACCATTTTTGAGAAATTAAGCTCAAGGAATTTCTAAGTGTTCAGTTGGTAAAGAATTGGGTCAATTGCCTCGTGTCCGTGATCAAATTTCCATCCTTAGTTTGTAAGTTTCCTGCTCCAATTCTAATTAATTCCTTTCTTACTTCTTGGTCTGTTCTTAGTTCTTGGGCTGTTTTGAGCTTAAATTTCAAGGTTGATCTTTCTCAATTTTTGTGCAAGTGATCCTTGTCCCACGAAGGACACAATTGCAGGCCCAATTTTTGTTTCCATAAGAGGGCCCCAATGGGTGATTTAAACCCAAAACATGATTTTGCAATATGGGTGTCTTTTTTCTTGTTTTGATGCATAATTATAATTTTGATAGCGTTGCAGCAGTCGAAAGCTTCTTGGAAGGGAAAAGCTTAGACCCAGATAGACTCTAGGCACGTATTACGAGATTTTGATCACTGATTCGAGATGTCACATTCATTCTTGTATGTGGTCGAGGACCTCCATTGGCCCTGCCGATCTAGACCTAGGGATACGTGCTAAGTGTGTCGGAGGATGGGTATATGGTGTAGTTGAGGTATAGCGAGTACGTCCCTCCATGGGTCCTCCTACTGGGCTTACAGGTACCATAGGAGGTGCACACAAGGTTACTATCACACTAGTTTTATTATATCATATCACATCATTCATATTGTATTTAGATTCCACCCTTGTTTGTTGTTTTCTCAGTGTACCCTCCGGTAGTATGGGATGCCGGAGGGTTTGTTTTCACTTGATTATGTTCCTCGGGTGTATGGGCGCCCATTGGGACTTTAGATAGATTATATTACATATATTTTATTGTACAACTTGTTATGGCCATCAGTTATTGATGGGTTAGCGGATGTTATCTTGGCATAGTATTGATCGTATAAGCTTACAATTATTGGTGGATTAGTAGTTCATATCTTGTTGAGGCACTGATTTTGTGGCCTTCTGTGCACTTGTGAGCTAGTGGATTCCATTTTATCATGGTGGTGGTTAGTGGCTTTTAATTTCCTTGTGGTGTAGATTATCTTATCCTGGGGTTGTATTTGTGAGGTTGTTTTCTGACTATTTTGATCTAAAGAGTTGTATCGGGTTATGATTGGTTCACCTACCAGGAATTGGTTCGCCTACTAGGGGGTTGTAGGTGCCATCATGACCTAAGAAATCAGGTCGTGATATCTTTGTATCAGAGCTCTAGGTTCATTAGTTTCATTGGTGCAAGAGCAAGTGTCTAAGTACAGCCTTGTGAATCAGTACAATGACGTCCATATCCTATATACGGGAGGTTACAGGGCATTATTAAGAAAAGTTCCTTATTCTTGGCTCTTAATCATGCGTTCCTGGATCTATCGACTTCTAAACCTTATTTGTTCCATTCCTTCTTAGATTCCTAGGAAAAGTACGACAGTGAATGACGATGAAGCTTTTGTGCCTGTTGCTTCAGTGTTTTCTCTAGTGCCAGGATTTTAGAGTGAGGATATACCATATCAGCTAGGGGGTTTGGGGCTAGCCTAGCTTTCGATGATAATTATGGCGTCCACAGTTCTTCAAGACACAGTGGCTAGGACTCCAAGTCTTTCGATGGGTGTTTTAGCACCACGGGTAGGGGCAGTACCTGGTTTTTCAAGTGGTTCTATAGTTAGATTTGAGGTTCCAGGTCTTAGCAGGGTTGTATGTCGGTATTAGAGTATAAAGCAAGGTTTTATGAGGTTATTCGGCATACTGCTAGGTCTATGCCTACAAAGTTTGAGAGAGTTAGGATTTGTTGGAGGATTGATTTCACTGCTCTATTTTACGACAGAGCATTTGTTGACATTTGGGACTAACTTTCTTTAGGTAGTTGACCATGCTTAGGCTATTGAGGGATTATATCGCGAGGCATATGGAGGTAGTGGTAAGAGACATCGTTATCAAGGCATTTTCCATGGTTCTCATACTCAAGCTAGGGGATTCTTTGGTAGAGATCGGTTTCATTGCTTCCTATCTAGCAGGCCAGTTTCAGTGGCTCTACAGGTTTTAGAGGGTGGTTGTACAGAGCATGTTAAGCAAAGTAGATACGATGTAGGTCAGGTTCTTTGAGGTTCATATTAAGGGTGTGTAGGACCTGGTGGCCAGTTAGGTTCAGTGAGACCTCCCTTTCAGACTTTATTTAGTTGGTGTTATTTTCAGTGTAGTGAGTGTGGGCACTTTGCTAGGGATTTCCCCATGATCACACCTTCCAGTTAGCATGATCAACAGGTTTCATCTTACATGGTTCCAGTGCCACCGGCTAGAAGTGGTATGCAGGGTTGAAGGGGTGGTCCCCAGATAGTTAGAGGTAGCTTTCAGCCAGGTGGTTCAAGTATCCATCGAGATTCAATAAGTAAAGTGCTTTAGAGAAGGGCTTCTTTGGGTTGTTATAGTTGTGGAGTTATTTGTCGCTTTTCTAGAGATTGTCCTCAGTGCAAGATGATCGAGCCTTCTGCATCGACTACTCAGTCTAGAGATAGACACCGATAGTATGATTCCCCTCTTGGTAGGCCAGAGGTGGAGGTTCCAGATATCATTGTTGTACGTATGGATTTTGTTACCATCAGCTAGTGCTGGCGTTTTTGCTTTATGAATCTACCCATTTTCATGTATATGTATATATGCCTACCTGTTACTTGTTTGGTCGTATTACTATTTTAGTTGTAGTGCTTATGCGTGTAATTTCTTGGTAGATTGATTCTCTTTAGTAGTGGATGGGGTGTGTTACCTTTGGGAGCCGACTACCCATAGTTATGACTTGTGGGTAGGTCTAGTTAGCCTTATTTCTGGTTTTCACTATGGTTTTAGAGTTGGTTTGAGTTTTTTTCAATTTCTAGTTGTCTTTGGTGGTTGTTGCCTTGGCCATTATTTAGCATTTGCTAGAATTCTTTCTGTTTGTATGGTATGGTACCGATCATTTTGTATTGAGGGAAGGTTGGTTGTGTTAAGGAGAATGGTGTTAGGTATGCAAGTGGGTACTAGATGGTTTTGATTTTCCCGAGGGGTTAGAGTCAATCTCATTATTTTTGGTTGATTTTTGAAGTTAGTGGGTATATGAGTTGTTTTCCTTGTTTTCCCCAGTTTTGATTGGGTTGAGTTTTGACTATAGCATTGTGGTTGAGTTGGGCATTTAGCCTAGTCTTGTCCTGCCTTACTGAGTGTCTCTAGTAGAGTTGTGGGAGCTAAGGGAATAGCTCCTTGATCTTCTGGGAAAGAGTTTGTCGGGTTCAGGGTATCTTTGGTAAGGTTTTTGTTTGGTTTGAAAAAGAATGGAGATGACTCCTTATACATAAGTATGGGTTACTAGTAGCTAACTGAGGTGATGACTTAGGGTTTGCTCGGGTTTGTGTATTGATGACTTGTTTCACCAACTACAGAGTGTAATGGTATTGTCCTTAGATAAATTCTAGGTCATGATTCCTTTTAGTAAAGATCAAAGTTGTAGGATTTTCCAGTACTACCCGTGAGAGCTTGTGCATCGGCTATGACTATCATTGTTATGTTCTTTGGGTAACTCAAGTCTCAGTAGCATCTACGGATTGGGAAAATTGTATATTCAGAGCCTAGTTGGCTCCAGCTGTTATAGTGTTAATTAGTGGTGTATGAGTCAACTCAGGGGTTCGATAGAGGCATTTCTTAGCAGTTGGAGTTGGGTTTCAGAATCGTGGGCTAGCAGGTTACTTCAGATAATTTGTGGAAGTTTCTCTTTGGCTACACCATCTTTAGGATGGAAGGCAGTGAGTGCGGATAACTTATATTTTCTATTTCAATTTTAGAGTGGTACTTAGCCTTGGACCTCATTACTTAGCTAACCATTGATTAGGCTGGACTTGTCAAATCCCAACGGAGTTCTTGTCAGAGTTGAGGTCCATTTCACCTTGGGTTGAAAGATTCAGTAGCGTCAGTTTGAGGATCAGTGGTTGTAGGTTATATATGATCTGGTTTTGTGGGTTGTGGCCAGCAGGGCTACCTTGGATTCTGATAATTCTTTTAGATCGATGGTCGCCTTGTGGTTCCGAGAGTTATAGGCTTGATTTAGTTGATTCTCTGAGGGTTGTCTGCTGCATGGGATTCTAGCATTTATTAGGCTTTGCCAATTGAAAGCAAGAAGTCTTGGTATGTTAAATGCTTTTAGAGTTAGTGGTTTGTGTACTATTATAGACGAGCGGGTGTTTTGAGCCAGAGGGTGAGTTGAAAGATCGTGGAACTTTCAATAGATAGGTGGTGACCTTGGACTTCAGATATCTCTTCCTTTTCCTACATGGTGGTTTTACTTGATATTCGTGGTATGGTAGACTTCTTTCTGAGGTGAGGCTAGCAAGGTGATCTTAAATCTAAATGTTGTTTGAGTATTTTGAGAAGCAACCGTATTTCATAGAGTTTGGAGCTTAGTTGATAGCTACGGACTTTATGGTAGGCTTATGACACTCCTTGCAGAATCATGGTTTTTTGTTCCGGTCTTCTTGGGTAGGTTGCCCTGGTTTATCACTTTCAACCTATTTAGACTTGTCGTGGTACAACGAGGTTGGTTCTGTTTGATAGTTGGGAGATTTCTCCTTTGACCCAGGGTGTTCATCCATGTCATTCTTGACCCTAGTATGCTAGTTGCAGTTGGGCTCCGATGGTTGGTTTAGTTGAGTTTTGATATCAAGATTGATCTTAGCAAACGTATCCATTCATTGGTTGATGGTCAGTTTTTGAGGATATGCTATGGGTTGGTATTTTAGAGCAGGGGACACTAGACTAGAGCTTGGCTTGGATAGAGTATAGGCATGAAGGTGACCTCGTCTGAAGTTGAGTATAGTAGGAACTATGAATCTCTGGTGGGTAAGTTGGTGTTCGAGGGTGTCTAGAGTGTTCAACTTATGTGAAGCTTCATGGCTATGGTGCAAAGTATTCACGTCAGATAGAAGGGTTTTACGGGTCAATGGATTCATGAGTTAGAGGTTGATTGGTGGTTTTCTGGGTGGACCTGGTTATGGTACCAAGGTTTTGAGTTCTGTGTGTTGATCGTCTTAGTTATCTTGGTTTCGGTGTTATGTCAGTGCTTTCTAGTTGAGTTTCTTAAAGATTCGGTGCGGTTGCTAGACCTTTGGATTTTTGGAGTTAAAGGTTGGAGTCTAGCTTTGCTAGTAAGGAGTTAAGGTTTTGTGGCTTTTCTTTGGTTTAGCTTCATTGGGTTCTGTCAGGTTGAGGAGGCTACCTAGGTTTCCAGAAGAGTGGTGCGGGCTTTGTATCTGCCTTCGTTTGAGTCTCTGGTGTTAATTTTTCTTGACTTTCATGGAAAAAAATCATTTTTAGTAGTTGATGATGTAATGAACCTTGTGGTTATTCACGCATTTTCGCCTTTGTTGTACTGTTAAGGCTTGCCTGTAGCGGCCCCAAGTCATTTATGGCTTGCTGGGATCGCTAGTTTGTTGACCGGGATGTTTGTTTGGTCTTTGTGGCTATTTTCCTATTTTAGAGTCTTAACTTAGGGAATCACTGACTTTGGTTGGAATTATTGGCAATCGTGCTCGAAACCAAATTCTAACTGTTCTGTTAGCTCTAGAGTGTGGAATTTGGTCTAGTTGGACCTTTTGTCGGGATCCAAGAGCTTCCAGCTTGAAATTCTCTCTCGTATTGAATTTTCTGGCTAGTTGGACTTGTAAGATTGACTTTGGTCAATATTCATAGAAGATGGCCTCGGAAGAAAATTTCGTCAGCATTGTTAGCTCCGGAATGTCGCTTTTAGGCTAGAGGGACCATTTTTTTGGGTCTTCGAGGCTTCTGGACTTGATTTTGGGCCTTAGGTTCCATTTTGGTTTAGTTGGCCAAAAGGTTGATTTTGGATGTGGGGCCTATCTTTTCATTAAATCAACCTCGGATGGGATTTTTGTCGATTCTGTTGAGTCTTGAATGTCATTTCTAGTTTAATAGCTCAGCTCGTTTGTGTTCGCGAGACCCTGGATGCGTTCCCGGGTCCCCATCGCTTGAAAATCTGCTTTAGCATAGTTTCTGCTGTTGTTGGATGTTGGTGTGGCACTGCAGCGTGCGCCTGGGCCGCGCCTGCACTTGGGCACTCGCTTGAGCCTGGGCATCACGCCTGCGTGCCCGCCGGCCTTGGCATGCCAGCTCCCCTACATTGTGCCAGCCGCCTTGACGACAACGCGCCTGCGCATGCCTTACTGCCTCGGTGCTAGCGTGCCTGCGTCTGCATGGCCGCTGTAGCACCTGGGTGTGGCAGCTTATAAGGCTTGCCATCCCTCTTTTCTCTATCATTTTCCTCTTCTCTAAAGAATTTCCCCATGGTTTTTAGATCCCATAAACTCCATTAAAACACCTTGTTCATTCCATAAGCTTGGAAGAAATTATATTGTTGATCCATGATCGTTGTTGACTTCTAAATCCGCTAAGTTTACCCTTTAAAATTCTGATTTTCTTCCATTATTCCCCCCTCTTTAAATTCTCAATTTGTGGGCTTTTTGAACCCCTTTGCTGGTCCATTTCTACTCAATTTTGAGCATGCGCTCCCGAGAATGTTGGAAACATTATTGTGTTTTTCATTTCAAATTTCAGGTGCGGGGCTCGTGGGCCTGCTTTTGACCCGAATTTTGACCCGACTAAAGTTTTAGCAATATGGCTACCATTAGATTTTTATTAACGCATAGTATACGTTCTTGACAGTGTGTTATCTGTTTGGAATTTCTCAGAGCAGTTCAGGCTTGGACGACGTTGTTCCAGCAACTAGTCGTCGGATGATAGGTAGGTTACGATCTTCCCTACCTTAAACTTTGAGTATATAGGATACAATTACATTAATTAGTATCCTTGGGTTGGTTATTCTAGGTTTCCACCCCAGACCTTGTCCATCTCTTCTATCTATATTATTTCCTACGAAGTTTGTAGTATTTGTTATAGTACTGTAATATTACCCTTGTGGCCCCGTGTGGCCTTTGTATATGCCTTTGGACCATAGACGGTGGGATATTGTCACTACCCAATTTCTTGGTTATGAAGGCACCCACAACCCCCTAATAGGCGAACCAATTCCCATAGCCCAGAACGGTTAGTAATGGGCTACTATCTAACTAACAAGTAGGAGAATACATAAAATAGGTGGACGCAACTGATACATAAGATAAAAAAATGGAAAAACAGGAGTATATGCAAGTGCTAAAACCAACCCAAAACCTGGTATCATAGTACTAGAGCCGGAACTAAGTATATACAGTACAAAGGATCCTAAACAATATATACATATATGTCTCTGAACAACAAAAAAAGTACAAGATACAAAGGATGAGCTAAAATCTAATCCTGGGCGTCAAGAGCTCAACCTCAGCCTCAGATAGTCAAAACGTCCACCGCACGAGTCCATGAATCAACGGTGATGGCCCACACTAGGATCTGCACCAGAAGATGCAGAGTGTAGTATGAGTATCAATTGCTAAGCAATGGGTACCCAATAGGTATCATAGGCCTACTGGGGAACATATAAGATATAAAAGCAGTAATATAGCAGAAAAGAAATAAGTAGTCATAGAAACAACGAACAAGCACATGGAAGCTAGCACAGAAAAACTACAAGGAGAAAACAATCATGCTAGGCTAGCTAATAGAGTTATACTCCACAAAACACAGGTGAAGGAACAAGGAATGCACCTGGGGTCCATTCAATAACAATATATAAAGAGGGTTAAAGGAGAAGGCGGTATACTGATAACCTAACATAAGAGGGGAAGGAGGAAAGGAAAATAATGATAACATGCTTGAAAACAAGATTAAAACTAGGTCATACTAGTAACACCATAATCAGGATCAATATCGGGATAGAATTATAATAAATAAAAGTCTACCTACAGTCTCACGGGTGCCCATACACCTGAAGAACACATACAGGTGAAAATAAACCCTCTGGTATCCCATACTACTGGAGCGTACACTGAACAAATAGGAAACAAGGGTGGATCCAAACACAATATGCATGATATGAAATGATATGTTTAACCAAGTGATGGTTGTGTCGTATGTTACCCCCTCCGGTACCTAGAAGTCCTAATAGAGATAGGATCCATGGAAGGGATTCCCTCGAGTACCTCAACTCCACTGTACACCCCTTCTCTGGTCACCCTCGGCCCGTAGATCTTGTACCAAAATGGACCGGTCCATGGAAGTCTACTCGTAGACCACACACGAAAACTCATAATCTCAAAATTATAGTCCGTAGTGCAACCGGATCCAAACTAGTAACCAAATCTCAAGAATGCATGCCTAGAGTCTATCTAGGTCTAAATCAATGAAATAAGTCTCAACAACCCCATCAAGGATGCCCGGACATAACCGGGTCTAAAATAGTAGTAAAGTCATTCCGTTGCTCGATCCGACCGAGTCTAGTACCATTTCAATCAATAGGAAATAAATTCTAGCACTACGACCTAGCCGTGTCTGATATAAGTATCAAAACAGTGATAACAATCATCATTTTAATTCCTTTTGTTTTCCCAAAAAGATCCATGAAAACAATTCCAACCTTTATTAACTATTTTTATCAAAAATGGGCACGTAAGGCCATTCAGGGTTTACAAAATCATTAATGATAGGCTTGAAGACAAAACCACAATAAAACATGTGAAAAAGCTTTTATATGTATTATAATGGCATGCTCAAACACAGGCAGTAGCCCAACGGCTCACAATTAATCTATCGGCCCTGCACAGGCTCCAATCGCCCTAAACAAGCATAACCAGCTCTATAATAGCAATATCAATGTCCGGGACTCACGTACATTCCCAAATAACCCACCATCTATGGTCCAGAGTCAAAACAAGGCGACACAGGACCATAGGGGTAATACTATCAACTACAACGAATACTCTTTTTTTTAGTCCAGCAAGATGGTAAACATAAAATCAAAAAGCAGAAAGAGAAATGAGACTTTTATTTTGATCGAATTTTCTATTTCATATATTTTTTTTTATAACAACGAGGCAAAAATGAGACGGACATGAAAAAGAGGACAAGGTCTGGGGTACAAAGCTAATAAATCCAACCCAAGGATGCTAATTAGTACAATTATATCCTATATATGCAAAGTCTAAAAGAGTTAAATCGTAACCTACTTGTCATCTAACGACAAGCTTCTAGGCGATGATGTCCCAGCTCGAACCGCTCTGAGAAGCTCCGAAATGAAATGAAGCTTGAATTTAGGCTTGAATAACTTGACGTAGATAATCGATTCTCTTTTTAGTGATCGAATAATTATGAAAATTATTTTTCCCAACTACTCTTCATGTAAGCGTAAGTAACTATGCAGCAGGAGTCCAAATATTTTTCTCTTAAGTAATGAAGATTTAATGGAAAACTTATAGTGGAGGTTATGTCTTTTGCCAACATATCTCAATTATATATTGAAAATCAAGGCAACATGCTTTAGTTGAGAAATTCGTTGGTCAGCTACTCCACCTCCATGTGTTGTGGAGGTGGCAATACTTAAATTATTTTCATCCTATTATGTATGTATTCGGGTATTTCATAAGTTCATGGTAAAATATATATAGATTTTTAAATATACCATAAATAATAGAAAATTATTTTGAGTAAAGCCTATTCTATGATAATAATTTTTCAACATAACATTACTTACAATCTCCGTTAAAATATTATAATTTATTAAAACCTTATAAAATAAATACATGCACAAATATATCGTAACAAAAGTATTTTTCATAAACATTTAAAATACTATAGAAAGGCAATAAAAATATAACTTTCTACCACATTCAACTTTTAAATAAAATATTTTTAAATACGTGCGATGTTAATAAAATTCTTAAATTTAGGCTCGCAAGCCTTTGATACGGGATGAATGATAAGGCCATACGACACCTCAAATCAGGATTGACCTGCCCACAAGGTCGATTGAGGTCATACGATCGCAAATCACTATCGCACGATTTCGATAAATCAACTCTTAAGACTCAGCTCTAAAACAGGGAAATAGCCATAAAGACAAAACGAACGGCCAGGGCACCAAACAACCAGTTCCAACAATCCATTAATGACTTAGGGACGCTACAGAAAAGCTCTAATAGCACAAAGAAAGCATAAACGTGAAAATTACCAGAAGGGTCATTACAGATATTTGGGAATGTTTGTGAGTCTCGGACACCGAGATGTTATGTTATGCTGGATATCTATGATGTAGAGTTGATCGTGCCTGTGCAGGGTGATAAGTGATTGTGAGCCATTGGGCTATTGTTTGTTTGTGAGCATATCATTCATACAAAGGATTTTCTGTATGTTTTGCTACAGTTTTGGCTACGGGCCTACTATAAATGGTATTCTAAACTTTGCATGGCCCCGAGGGCCTATTTTCGATAAAATAATTATAAAAGAATTTTGGAACTGATTTTATGGATCTTCTTGGGGTAAAGGAGGCATTATAATAATGTTATCACCAGTTTTAACACTGATACTAGACTTGCTTTATTGTAGTGCTAGATATATTTTTACTATGGATTTACACCTGGATACACTTCGGGCACCCTTTTATAAGGGTTTTGTGACTTGATTACTGATTTAGACCCAGATACACTCTGGACACCCTTTATTGAGGTTTGAGATTACTACTACTTATTTTGACCCAGATAGACTCTGGGCACGTACTACGAGATTTCAATCACTAATTTAGACCTAGATAAACTCTGGGTTGTTATACATGGAGATTTTGCATTCTTTACTGTATGTGGTTGAGGACCTCCATGGGCTCTGCCAATCCGGACCAAGGGCTACATGCTAAGTGTGCCAGAGGAGGGATATATGGTGTAGGTGAGGTATAGTAGCTATGTACCTCCATGGGTCCTCCTACTGCGCATATAGGGGTTAGAGGAGGTGCATACAGGGTTACTATCACACTGGTTCCATCATATCATATCACCTCATGCATATTGTATTCAGATTCCACCCTTGTTTGTTGTTTGCTCTATGTACGCTCCGGTAGTATGGGATGTTGAAAGGTTTATTTTCACTTGATTGTGTTACTTGGTTGTATGGGTGCCTGATGGGACTATAGGTAGATTATATTACATATATCTTATTGTAGAGCTTGTTATGGCCTTCGGTTATTGGTAGTTTAACGGATGTTATCTTGGCATAGTATTGATCATATGGGCTTCCGATTATTTATGTATTAGTGGTTCCTATCTTGTTGAGGCACTGATTTTGTGGCCTTCTGAGTACTTGTGAGCTAGTGGATTCCATTTTATCATGGTGATGGTTAGTGGCTTTTCATTTCTTTGTGGTGTAGATTATCTTATTCTAGGGTTGTATTTGTGAGGTTGTTTTCTGACTATTTTGATTTGGAGAGTTGTATCTGTTTTCAACATGATTTCATCTGTTATATTGCTTCTAACATGAGAATGTTTACTTTCTCTTCTTACTTTCCTTCTTATTGAGGTTACTGGTACACCGCCCTTCTGTTTAACCCTCTCATTATATAAATTGTTGTTGCAAGGACCCCAGGTGCGTCTTCCTTCTCTTCACCTATGTTCTGTGGTATATATATCTCTTTTGTGGCTAGTATAGCATGCTTGTATTCTCATGGACTTCTATCCGTGCTAGTTTCCACATACTTTCTTTATTGTTTCTGTGACTACTTCTTTGCTATCTGCTATTTACTGCTTTTATATCTTATATGCGCTCAGTCGACCTATGATGCCTACTAGTTACCCACTGCTTTACAATTGGTGCTCATACTACACTTCTGTATCTTTTTAGTGCAGATTCTAGTATGAGCTTTCACCATTGATTGCGTGGATTCTCCTGCAGCTTTTGGATATTTGAGACTAGGGTGAGCTCCTGACGATCGGGGCTTGACCATATCTCATCTTTTGGCACTTCTATGGTTTTATTATTCAGAGACAGTTGTATATTCTATTTTGTTATCTCTAGCAGTTGTATTCTATTAGAGGCGCTTGTACTATTGATACCAGGTCTTTGGGTTGGTTTAGTTTCTTTATGTATATATTCATGTTGTTTGCCTCCGCGTTATTAAATTTTATATTAGCTTTCACTTATTTCTGCTTATTATGCGTGTTGGTTTAGGTAGTAGCCCATTACTAACCATTCTAAGCTACAAGGATTGGTTCGCCTACTGAGGGATTGTAGGTGCCCTCATGACCTGAGAAATTGGGTCGTGACAATTTGGCCGCTCAAACTTCCCCAGACTTGTGCAAAACCAAAACCAAAACCAAAAACAAAAAGTAAGACTATAAAAAAATAAAAAGCTAAACTATTACAAAATATGGTTGCCTCTCAATCAACGCTTAATTTAAAGTCTCGACATAATGCATGTTCTAAATCAACCAATTTCTCTTAATCTATTCCTCTCCCTATGATAGAGCTTTCTCCTCTTCTTCACTCTTGGAGGATCACTTTTCTCTTATTTTTAACATCCATTTTCGGGTTACTATTGGGCTATTTAAACAAATAATCATACTTTCACAACACTTTGAGCAATTCCTCTTTCTACTTCACATATAATTTGGTAGAATCTTCAAATTTTAAAATCTTTTAGGCACACACTCTTTTACCCCCACAATTGTTTTTGACCACCTCTATGACCATGCGCAAATTTATGTAGAGTGAAAGAGTGGAGAGTGACTTATATACCTTGAATGTCGTCTTCTCATCATGAACTCTTATCTTTAATTTGCCCTTCCTTACATCTATAAATGCTCTACCATTTGCAAGCAGTGGGCATTCTAAGATGACTAGTACCTGCTCATTTGCTTTATTATAAAAAGTAATAAAGTCGGCAGGAATGACAAACTTACTCACCTTAATAAGCACATCCTCAATTATGCCCTCTAGATATACACAAGACTGGTCTACTAGGTGGAGATAAATAGTAGTGGGGCATGTCTCTCCCAATATTAGTGTCTTGATAATAGATAGAGGCATTAAGTTAATACTCGTCCCAAGATCACACAATGCATGCCCAAATTCATCATCACCAATTTTTATGGAGAGGGTAAAACTCCCATGGTCTTTTAGCTTTTGAGGGAGTTTGCTCAATACCCTTTGTACCCTCTTCACTGAGTTCAACCATCTTGAAATCTCTCATCACTCTCTTTCCAACCACCATATCTCATAAGTACATAGCATATTTCAGCAGTTCGATCAAAGCATCAATCAAATAAATTTTGATGTGAAGCTACTTGAAGATATCAAGGAACTTCTTATAGTTAGCTTCTTCCTTGATTTTCTTGACCCTTTGGGGGAATGGTGGTGGAGGTCTCTTTTCACCATCTTAAGGTGCTCAATAATCTCTTCTTCAACTACCTTTTCTAGCATACTCTCTAACTTCTACTTAGGTGTTGGTGCAGGATTTAACACTCGTGGGAATGGAGGTGGACACTTAATATTGTAAACGTTAATTACCTTTCTCTTTGGAAGCTCTTCGTCTTGCACTCTTTGCAAAGTTATAGTTGTATCCTAATTGGGAATCTATGTATCGCTAGGCAAAGTACCTTAAGTCCTATCATGAAGTATGGTGGTGAGTTACCTCATTTTAATCTTCAATTGAATTATAGCCTTTTTGGTTTCAACATTAACATGTTCTTGTTCCTGCTGAACTTGATTATGGTGTGTCATAAACTTCTTTAGTGTTTCCTCCAAAGAACTACTCACTTGTGGACCCTATTGTACATACTGCTATCTCTGGCCCTACTAAACCCCACCCCAAGAGAAGTTTGGGTGCTTTATATATTTCTTCTGCCCCAAATAGAAAATAGACTCAACATTCAATGGATATCTTTAATAAGCATGGTTCTCACCACACTTTTCACAAAAGAACGCAGATGCTTGAAGTTGTTATACATGTTGAACTTGGCTCACATTTGGGTTTAACCAATTTGTTTACCGTGTCGACCATCTAATTAATGTTGAACCATGTGACAGCTACATCATCAAATGCAAGCTTACCCAGCATCTCCTAAGTTGCAGTGAATATTCTGTTGGGTTCTGTATAAGCTCTGTTCCCTGCAAACATAAAGGTAAGCAACACCTCTATTTCATCATGGCTCTTGGACAAGATTTGGCATTGAGTTGTACCATCAAGAAGTGATTTTGAGTCTAGACTTAGCCCTTTAATAAAATTGTGCCCAGTAATCACTTTGGGCTGTTGGTGGTGCGGAAAATCTCTAAAATATCCCTTATATCTCCCCCAAGCTTGGGGAAGGGATTCAATAACTTTTTGAACAAATCCTGAAAGTTTGCCTCTGCGCTCTTTTGTTCTTCTGTTGAGGAACCTTTTAGATAATATATCACATGATGTGTTAGAACTGGAAGGTTCACTCTGCAACCACTATCCTTCTTCTCCAATCAATGAGAAAGGGAAAAACGTCAATATCACATATTCATCACTCATATTCTGATAGTCGAAGTTATCACTCAACTCAATGAATTTTAACAGGTGCTTGTGTGGGTCTTCATGTGGTTTACCCTCAAATTGACAAGTGTTCTACACTAGTCATAACATGCCTTTTCATAACTTAAAGTTCTGGGTGATGGTTGGATTGACAATAGCTTCAGATGCACTTTCCCTATTTGGCCTCATAAAAGTTAAGGACAGGGATATTTGGTGGAGCAGTAGGCTAGACTACAGCCCTATTTCCACATTATTTTGATCATTTGGAAGGTTTGGTTCATTCACACAATCACTCATTGCTTTCTATCCTCTGACAGTATGTTCAAGCTCGTGATCAATGGGAATCAAGGGATTTCCTCGAGTATGGGTGTTTAGCATAAACTAACTTGTAACTTGAAAGAAAAAAAAACAACAAACAAAAGTGAAATATGAATAGTTCAACAAAAATCCAAAATAATATCAATTTGAAATAAAATCCTCGGCAACGATGCCATAAACTTGTTGCGTCCTTTTTCAAACTCAAGTTTACGCGATCGAACAAATAATACAGGATGTGAGTCCAGATATCATACCCAAGGGATTTGATGAATTGATTTCTAATTTTAATTCCTATAGTCACTATTTAGTAGGTAACAAGCAATATAGAGTTATTTTGGTGTTTTGTAAGTAAATAAGACCAATAGACAAGTTGTTATTTGAGGTTGTAATTCTTTTGAGAAAATGATCCAGGGTTATGGTATATTTGCAATCAACTTGAGTTTTCAACCCATATGTTTAGTTGATTTTTTGAATTACTAGTTGTGGGTTGATTTTAACCATGTTGAGCTATTTGCCAACAACTCTAGGTCTCCTTGACTATTCCTAGCACCTATACTTCTATGATTGTCGGTCGATATTGAAGGGCATATTATTTGTTTTTCGTATCAATTAGGCAAGGTTAACGGGTATATTCCTATCCATGTTAGTGAATCGTTACCCTTTCCCTATAGAGTTTACAACCAAACCCTACCTTCCCTTATAGCATATATAAACACCCTATTCCTAGTATAATTTACACACTATAGATAGTATTTGCTAGGTGATCAAGTTAACGAACAATTAATAGCAAAGGAAGATAAATTACTCAATGATAGAAATTCGAACTAAACAATATGATAATATAAAAACAACCTTCATGTATTTAACCACAACCCTAGATAATAAGGGTTTAGCTACTCATGGATCTCTTTGGAAGAAGAGATTTCATGAGTATACAATAAAGAATCAAAAATAAAATAAAGAAATAATACTAGACCTTGTTCTTGAGCTTTGTCGTAGGTTTTGCCTTTTCCAAATCAGTTGTTAATGATAGAAAATGTGGGAGGGGATATTTATAGAGTTTAGCAACCCTTATGACTACAAAATCCAATCAAAATTGGGTTAGCATTAACCCTTGCCCGCGCCACTACCTAAAAGCAGAGCAGTGGCGCAAGGTACAAAAAATATTCAAAGGGCTTGTGAAATCACTTTTTGCCATGCATTGGAGGCTGTGGCACGAAGAATAATTACAGGTAAATCTTCGGAAATTAGGTAAAATCCGCGCAATTGCCTGCTTTGGGTCAGTGGAAAAAGTAAAACATTGGTGACCACTTTTTCGCTCGTTTTGCATTGCTTTGCGGCATCGCTTCTTCCTTGGTTCCTTGGTGATCTTTTTCAGCTTGTTTAACCTCCAAATTCTTCAAGACACTCGTACATAGACAAAATACAAAATCACAAGTGTAATTCATAACATTTAAGCTCAAGAGAACAGAAAAAATTAAACAAATAAGAGGTGAATGATCGTACAAACATGTAACTTTTTATCCTCTCATCACCCATAAGAATCTCGCGCAGCCCTGAAGGTGAAAGAATATAGTCACAAAACACATGTATATATATATAAGTACAAAATAATTTAACTACAAGTAACATGTATGTATATTAGTCCTCAACTTGCCATTTAAATAAGCAAGATCAAAAGTGAAAAAGGATAAGTAGTTTGTTTCCATCTAAATCATGACATAGTACATTTTCACTCACTTAAATTTATCAATTCGTTGGACTTTCAATACTGAAAATATTATATTCAAATATAAAATCTTCATAGCTTGAATGTTGATATGAAATATATTTACCTATAACTAATTAGTTTTGAATAGATACTTTCGAATTAAAAATATCAATATGCATTTGAAAGACATCTTCTACTTCACGACATGACCAGGAACTCATGCTACCGAATTTGAGTTCTTGAAAAGTAATAAACAACAACACTGATTGATATATATACAATCAACTTTCGTATAGCCTATAAAACTCAAGGAATCACGTCAAAAGAGAAAAGAATAACATTTACATACCATAGTGCTTTCTTTCAAAAGTTACTACAAACTCCATCTACCCAGTTTACTTGGGAAAAATATATAATTTATTAATATTTGGAATCTACGTGTCACGACCTAATATTCGGCCGCAATGGCACCTTCATAACCTCCCAATGGGCAAGCCAACCCAAAGATGCAGAAGTATAAAAAAATAGTTTAAATAATGAAATGCGGGAGGGAATCATAAGAGAAGGGGGACAATAATATATGTATACAAATCCAACAGTAATAAATATACAAGTCAGTTTTGGCAAGTCATAAATGACCTGTAGTCATTGTGGGAAAGCTTGAAATGCGTGGAAAGCTTGATATGCGTGAAAAGCATGAAAATCAAAAAATGACCTATAGGGTCATTAAAACGTCTACTACTAAAAAGGACTTTCGTCCTCAAAAGTTAAAGAAAAGATAGACACTTTAAGGCTAAAAAAGGTGAGGATAACGGGTCCGCATTTCAATCTCGATCTCCCAAGTAACCTTCTCAATAGGAAAATGCTGCCACTGAATCCTTAACTGATAGAATCTCCTTGGACCTCAACTTTCTAACCTGCCTGTCTAAGATAGCAACAGGATCCTCCTTAAAGGCTAGAGAGTCGTCCAACAGAATCGAATCCCACTGGAGCATGTGAGACTAATCCGAAGCATACCACTGCAACATAGAAACATGAAAAATTAGATGAACACAGGAAAGAGCAGGAGGCAGGGCCAACTCATAACCAACCTTCCTAATGTGATAAAGGATCTCAAATAGCCTTATGAACCTATAGCTAAGCTTACCCTTCCTCCAGAACCTCATCACGCCCTTCATGGGCGACACCTGCTAAAACCTACGGTCACCAACCATAAACTCTAAGTCTCAAACCCCCTGGTCAGCATAACTCTTTTGCCTACTCTAGGAAGTGCAAAGTCTCTCCTGGATGACCTATACTCATCCATTGAATCACGAAGCAAATCAGTACTTCATGGTCTAACCTCGAAGGCATTAAAATAATCGATAGGAGATTTGCACTGCTTACCATACAAAGACTCAAATGGAGCCTTCTGAATGTTGGAATAGTAACTATTATTACATGGGAACTCTCCAAGGCTATGAACTTGTCCCACTAACCCCCAAAATCCATACCATAGGCTCGCAATATATCCTGTTGAACCTGAATAGTACGCTCCGACTGGCTATCAGACTGCGGATGAAAATCAGTGTTAAGCTCAACTATAGTACCCAACTCTCTCCCAATAGACCTCTAAAAGCACAAAGTAAACTGAGTACCACTGTCATAAATGATGGAAACTGGTACCCTATACAAATGGACAATCTCAGGGATGTAGATCTAAGCTAACCTCTCAGAACTGTAGAAAGTCTGAACCAGTAGAATCAGTATCTTGATAGAGTAAGAATAAGTCTATCTATAGACCCAACGGGCGCCCATAAACTTGAGGAACACAAAAAAGTAAAGACAAACCATCTGGCATCCCATACTACTGGAGCGTACACTCAGCAAATAGAAAACAAGATTGGAATTTCTCACAAATAGATGATATGATGCAATAGTGAAAACCAAGTGGAACAGTAACCCAGTATGTACCCCTTCCGGCACATATGGGCCCAACAAGTAGGATCCATGGAAGGACACGTCCCGTATACCTCAAGTACATTGTATACCCTTCCTCTAGCACATTCAACACGTAACCCCTGGTCCAGATCGACAAGGTCCATGGAGGTCCCCGACCATATACTAACTCTCATAATCTCAACATAATAGTATGGAGTGAATTCAGATCCAAACTAGTAATCAAATCTTGAAAATGCATGCCCGGAGTCTAACCGGGTCTAAATCGGTGAAATAAGTCTCAAAAGCCCCTACAAGGGTGCGTGGACATAACCAGGTCTAAAACAATAGTAAAACAAGTCTGAGGCTCAGCCTAACTGAGTCTAGTATTATCTCCATTTAATATTAAAATATGTCTAGCACTCTGGCCTCGCCGAGTCTAGTAGTTGCCTGAAAATAGTGATAAAATCAACCTATTAACTTTCTTACCCCAAGAAGATCCATGAAAATCATTTCTGAAACCCTTTATAACAACTTTTACTGAAAACGGACCCTCGAGGCCATGCAAGGTTTAGAAAACCATCAATAGTAGGCCCGAGGCCAAAACCATAGTCAAACATGTGAAAAACCTCTTTATATGCATGATAATGGCATGCTTAATCACAATAGTAGCCCAATGGCTCACAATCAACCTATCGGCCATGCGTAGGCTGCAATTGCTCTACATCATAGATAAACAACACAATATCGAGGTCCAAGACTCATGAACATTTAACCCACCATCTATGGTCCAGAGTCAAATATAAGGCCACACAGGGCCACACTGGTGATATAAGCAACTACAACAAATTCTACAACCAAACGAGTGAAATAATATGGACATGAAAGAACGAGAAAGGTCTAGGGTACCAAGCTAAGAAATCCAACCCAAGAATGCTAATTAGTATAATTATATCCTATATATGCAAAGTCTAAAATAGTTAAGCCATAACCTACCTGTCGTCCAATGATAAGCTGCTAAACGATATTGTCCGAGCCCGAACCGCTCCAAGAACCTCCAAATAGAAAACAAACTATCAAGAACATGAACTATACATCGAAACGAGTCTAATGATGACAATAATGCTATAGTTATAGCCGGGTCAAAATTCAGTTCACCGACGGGCCCGTGGGCCTTGTAACCCAAAGCCAAAAACAAAAGAGCGTAAGATGATCACCACACTCCCAATAGTGCATGCTCAAAGTTTTGGGAGAATTGACCAAAGATAATGTCTCAAAATAGCCAGCCATTTACAAGAACAATTAAGGAAGTCAAGGAGGCAAATTTAGCAGAATTAAGCGGATAAAACTTACAATTATAATGGAGAAACGATCACAGGAAAGGAATTCACAGCCCAACACCTAGAATTGGAGTAATATGGTTGTTTGGGGAGCTTTGATTGTTATTAATGGAGTTTGGGCAGAGTGAGAAAAATAAAGGGAGAAGTTTATGTACTGCTGAGGGGTCCTTCATCGCGATTGCGAAAGGACCCCATGCGGTCGCAATGACCACACTGGCTAGACCATTGCAATCACAAGGACTATCCATTAAGTCACAATGAATAAGGGGAAAGGCTTTATCGCGATCGCTAGGTGGATCTCGCGATCGCATAGAGCAAGGAAGCAGGAACAATATCGCAGTCGTGAAGAGGGACTTTGCGATCGCGAAGAACAAAGGTACTAGGTCCACAGGACCTTTATCATAGTCTCATGGAGGGACCTCATGATCGTGATTAAGGCCTGTACCTGCAACAACTACCAGCAGAAAACACAAGAGGAAAATGTCTTTGGGTAGGCCCATAGGGCTCATCCGGGACCCCATGTGCACAAACAAACTATGCTAACGTACTAGAAACAAAATTCCAGACTCAACGGAACTGACACAAAACAAACCAAAGGTGGATATAGAAAAAAGCGGGACCACCGCCCAAAACCAACCTTAAGCCAACACAGAACTCAACACCCAAAAATGATTCTAAAAGCCTCGAGACCCAAACCAAAGGTCCCTCTAGCCCAAAGTTAACATTATGGAACTAACGGTGCTGACAGAATTTCCATCAGAGGTCGTCTTCTCTAAATGTTGACCAAAGTCAAACTTTTAAGCTCAACTAACTAGAAAACACAAAAACCAACACAATAATAAACCAGAAGCTCCCAGACCCCGACCAAGGGTCCATCCAGACCAAAATCCATGCTCTGAAGCTAACAGAACTATGGAAATTTGATTTCAAGTATGTTTACCAAGAATGTTGACCAAAGTTAATGATATCCTACGTCAAAGTTCTAAATTATGGAAACAACCATAATGAACAAACGAATGCCCAAGGCACCAAACCACCGGTCCTAGCAAGCTATAAATGACCTGGGGCTACTACAAGCAAGCTCTAACTATACAATAAAATCATAAATATGGGAATAACTGGAAGGATCATTACAGGTTGTTAAATCAAGCTCACACAACTTGAAGCCTAAGGGAACAATATAAAAGAATTCCTCTAATTTCAAGAAATATCTAAAAAGGCATGCCAAGAAAAGTATAAACGAGGGGTTACATGAAAGTGCTATTCATAATTTGAACAACAAATTAAGTGCTCATGTTGAAACATGTATGGTCGTGGATAGTAGTTTTGAGTTGTGTCGAATTGAAGAGGAAGACACATTCGATTCTCATGAATTGAAGGCATTGTTCAAACCAACCATCCTACACATAAATCAAGATGCCAAGATCAAAAGAATTATACTAGAGTTGCAAGGAAAAGTTAAACATTCATTTTGAATGACTCTAGTTCATTCAAAAGTGAGGATGTCATACATGAGGCAAATTTTAGAGTAAAGACACTTAAATCTCACTCCAACCATTTTTCAACATTGAGTTTGGTTAAATGGATGGAAGTTTAAGTAATCAAGCTTATGGAGGACTTGGGAAGGGGGAAGGTTCGAGGTATATTCATTTTGAAGTTTTTAGTTGATAGAAGGCAAAATGACCTTCCTCACTTGAAGGCAAAAAAGTTAAAAATGTGACACCCAGGAAATGGCCTTCTAATGTTCTTACCTTCACCCTGTGATTATCAAAAAAAAATTCAATTCAAAATTGGGTTAAAGATTCAAATCCTCAAAGTGGAGATATATAAGGGAGGTACTTGCATCGTGACGTGATGTTAAATTACACACTTGATGGGAGGCAACCCATCATTTCAAAATCATAAAGTTTTACAAATTTTTAGTTTTGTTAGAATAGCTTAGTATGAAATTTTTGACTAATCCATAAAGTTTAAAGTTTTTTTGGTCTGATTTGAGCAGGTTTAGAAGTGGAAGCCTCATAAAAATTAGATAAATCATGTGTGTTTACACCTCAAGACTGTGGATGGCAGGGTTATTCGTACCCCAAACAAGTAGCTAAAAAAATGCTTTATCTACAGGGAAGTCTCACCTTCGGAGATCACAAGTGCACGTGCGAACGTGCATGTGCGCTGGCAGGATCGTAGGTGCGCCAGCACAAGAGAAGCTAAAGCACTAAACTACATAGGTAGCCGAATCCATCACAAGGCACATGAGTGGTGAGTTAGGCATAGGGGCGGTGATGCACCTGCGGCAAAATACTCGTAGGTGCACCTATCGAACATTTTTTCTAAATTAAAGGCAGGTAAGTGCCCTTTCAAATCCCCCACTTTCTCTCAACCATCTTTATCCCCTTAATTCTCAACTCCCAAATATATCACAATATCAAACATCACTCTCACACACAACACTTCTTATATCAAAAAGAAAGGAGTTCCATAAAGTAAAGGGGCGATTTGTTCATAAAGAAGATAAGAGACACAAAAGTTCAAATTCCTCCATCTCACCCTAAATATTTAAGGTATGTGTTCTACCGCTTTTTACATTAAGCTACTTTTTAAAGTGACATTCTTGGGTGTTTTTATAATTCCTAAAATTTTGTGCAATAATGGTCAATCAAGTAAGTCAGGGCATACTCTTTTGGGTGCAAATATCTCAAAATCTGATGTTGGTTATGCTTTTCCCTTGATATGTTTAAGGAATTTGAAGTCTGAAGTACAATTTCCACTATAAAAGCATGTTATAATTGTTGATTGATAGTTGTATATTCTGGGTTATCGCTGAAGAAGACGATATCGTAGCTACGATAGGTTTAACGCAGGGGAGACGCTGGAACTTACAGACATGAAATTGAAAAATTAACTAAAAAGGGATAATAGATCATAGATATAATATTAAAATATTATAGACATATTGTGAAAATATTAACAAAGAACAGTAGAAAAACAACAGTAGAAAAATTAAACAAACAAAAGAACAGTAAGAGAATTAAATAAAAGAAACAAACAAGATACTATCAAAGTTTTTTATTTTGAAAAAAATTAAAATAACAGTAGGGAAAGTACTTAAAAAAGATTTTTATTGAGTAGAGAGAAAAGGTGGGTAATATGGAAGGGAGTACATAAATTTCTGAATACCCTTCTTCTTACAAAGTAAAGGTCTTAAATAGACCTCAAAGTGTTGACTCGATTCTCTAATAATACTATTTATCTAACATGTGTCTATATGTGGCAGACTTAATTTTACATGGATATAAAAGTGCTGACTCAATTTACTACTAATACTATTTATCTAACACATGTCCACATGTGGCAAACTTAATTTTACACAGATATAAAAGATCATATTTGTCTTGTTAGAAATTGCATTCTTGAGAATGGAACTTTGGCATTTAATGTTGTTGTCTCTTTACTCATTCTGTTATTGTTGATTTTGTGTCACTTTGACACTTAATGTTGCTATTTTTTACTCTTTGTTTTGCTGATTTTTGTGCCTTGCCTTTTTTTAATGACCCTTCTGGTCATTTACGTGTTTTTGCCTTTCTTATACCATTAGAGCTTACCTGTAGAGGGCCCAAGTCATTTATGGTGTGCTGGGACCGGTAGTTTGGTTCCCAGGCCATTTGTTAGGTCTTTTTGGTCGTTCCTTGTTTTAGAGCTTTAGGCTTTTGAAATCGTTGACTTCAGTCAACATTCTTGGGGAACGTTCTTGGAATTGAATTTCGATAGTTCTGTTAGTTCCAGAACATGGACATTGGTTTAGAAGGACCTTCAGTTGGGATCCGAGAGCTTTTCAGCTGGAAATTCTCTCTCATTCTATGCTCTCAGGCCAGTTGGGCTTATTTGGTTGACTTGGTCAACATTCGAAGAGACGGCCTCGGATAAAAATTCCATCAGCACTGTTACTTTGGAATGTCGAGTTTAGTCTAGAGGGACCATTGGTTCGGGTCTGGAGGCTTCCAGACTTGATTTTGGCCATTAGATTCCATTTCGGAAATAGTTGGCTAAAGGTTAATTTTGGGCGTGGGGCCTACTTTTAATTAAATAGACCTCTGATGGTATTTTCATCAATTCCATTGGATCCAAAATGTCATTTCTAGTTGAATAGCTCAGGTAGTTTGTGTTTGCGGGACTCCAGATGCATTCCGGAGACAAAAAGTGTGAAAAATCTGCCCTTGACAGCTGGTTGCTGTCATAGCCCATTTTGTTCATCGCGAACACTAGGAGTTGGCCTCGTTCGCTTAGGTCAAATTATGGCTGCCCCAATATTTTTATCCGAGTTCGGGGGCCTTGGCCTTGTTTACGAAGGGAATTTGGCCAGCCACTGTAATGACCCTTCCGGTCATTTACACATTTTCGCCTTTCTTGTACCATTAGAGCTTACTTGTAGTGGCCCAAGTCATTTATGGCTTGTCGGGACCGGTAGTTCGGTGACTGGGCCATTTGTTTGGTCTTTATGGCCGTTCCTCGTTTTAGATCTTCAACTTTGGAAATCGTTGACTTCCGTCAACATTCTTGGTAATATCAAAGAATTAAACCAAGGTTCTAGGTCAAAGGAATTCCTTACTCAAAAGTTCGAGTTAAAGAAATGTCTCGGGTAACACCTCGCCCGTTTGGAAGGTTTAAAGTAACCCGTAACTTTGGGGTAAGACTAATAGAGTCTAATATACTAATAAGTATGTGTTATGAGGTATTATAATCGCAAAATGGTCGTATGATGAGTTTTGAAGTCAAGCAAGTTGCGAAACAAAATTCGGAAAAAGTTATTGTAAATTCCTTTAAGGAATTCTCTTCAAATTTGGGTTAAATGTCTTGGGGTGTTTCTCCCTATATATAGAGAGTTAGTGGGCCCCCAATATACCATATCGAAGGTCTACGAGTCTAGTTTTCAATTCACTAAACCGTTCATCCATAAAAATTCAGACTAGAGAGATATTCACATTTTTGTAGGACTGCGCAAGCAGACACGTCAAGGTGGGGCCTACGTTCTAAGTCGGTTCAGCTAATAAAAGCTGATTTCTCCTTCGTTTTAACCCATATTTTTCACCCAAATTTCTTATAAAATCAGAGGGAGAGTCCATAAATAATCCATGGACTTTGATCCTTTCAATTCGGAAGTTTAACGAAAGTTGCTCTACGTCGCGAGCTCGTCATTTTGGTGTAGTTTGTCCCGTCGATTTCATGGCGTATCTTCGTGGGTGTTGATGCAGCGAGCTAGCAGGTGTTTTCTGAGTATTTGGTAGTAGCTATGGAGTTATTTTGGTGAGGTATGGATCCCGTACACTTATCTATTTGTTGAATCAATATTCTAAGCTTCTAGTCGCGAAAAGTTGTATTTTTCGATAACTTGTAGTAGTTTCTTGTTAGATTTGAATACGTTTCTTGCTACTGCAAGGAGGCAGTTAGTGGAACTGATATTTTTATGCTATTATCATTTGATTATCGGAAGTTAAGGGTTCTAAATCCTCGACTCATTTTTAATTTGAGTTTTAGAATCAATTCCGAGGAGAACTTATCGTTATCGGCATGTTGTCGTGTTTTCTTGCCGTATATTGTTACATCTCGTGGTGGGTCCTTATAACAGCATGTTTAGCTTGGTATTTCAAAGCTTTTTGTCAAGGTAACCTTCCTCCTACGATCCTACTTCATTATTATATGTTCCAATATTATTTTATGGATTTCTGAGCCACGAAGTGGTATTTTGGATTTGTGGCTTTGGACAGCCTTTATCTTGTTATGTTTGGTTATTGTTGTGGTGTTCTGGTTGTGTTAAGGTGCTGGAGGGATTGGGAAATTGTGCGATTCTTTTTGCTATCGCATACGATAGTGATTGGATTGGACAACGTAAAGTACGCCTTGAAATAGTCCCTCGGGAGCTCGTCGCTCCTTTGAGATGTGGTTAACATTTTATTGTTGGATTTAGCTGCCATTTTTTATTGTTATTGGCCTCATTTTATGCTTTGGAGTTGGATGATCCCGAGTGTGATATTAACACCTTATCAATTGGCTATGGCTCGTGCTTGCAGCCTTGACGATTCTAGCAATTGTTCCATTACCTTGGTTGGTCAGGCTTCATAGAGACGCCTTTGGGGGTTAAGTTAAAAGTATTTGTTTTATGTGATTCAAATCTTCCTGGAGCTGTTCGAGTCTGGGCGATGTCATTCCCGCAGCTAGTCATCGGATGACAGGTAGGTTATGGTTTTCCCCTATCTAGACTCTGCATATATAGGTTGGCACCCGGTTCTTGAAAGATTAGTGATGGATAGCCTGTTGAGGCTTTGGTTGTGGGATTTTTAATTATTGAGAGGGCTTTAGAGTTCTATCTTATTGAGGCACTTTTGTGTGGCCTTCTGAGCAGAGTGTGAGACTCTGGTTCTATTCTTGTGGGAAGCTGAGTGGTATCTCTCGTTTATTGTGGCCTAGTTATTTCATCCTAGGGTTGTACTTCTGAGGTGATTCCCTGGTTATGCTATCATATGATTGGATTGGTGTTATGATTTCCTTATACTGGTTGATTCTATTTTGAGTATGTTAGACTGCTCTCCGTCTTTTCCTTCCACGTGAGGTTACCAGTATACCGCTATTTTCTCAATCCTCTCTCTACTTACTTATATTGTTGTGCAAGGACTCCAGGTGCGTTCTCCTTTCCTTCACCTGTGATTCTGTGTAATTGTATCTCTGTGCTAGCATGTGTTACTTGAAGCTCTTGGTTATGGATGATCTGTGCTAGCTCCTTGTCCCTTGCTCATTGCCTCAGTGACTTCTTTCTTTCTATCTGTTACTTACTGCTTTTATATCTTATATGCGCTCAGTCGGCCTATGATACCTACTGAGTACCCGTGGTTTGGGTGCTCATACTACACTTCTGCTCTTTTTTGTGCAGATATTAGCTGTTCTTTCACCATTGATCACGTTGGAGACTCGTGCATCTTTTATATCTTTGAGACTAGGGTGAGCGCCTGACGGTCGGGGCTTGTCTACATCTCATCTGTTGTACTGTTGCTCCTTGTACTTTCGGAGGCCATTTATGTTGTATTTTGTTACTACTAGCACTTGTAGCCTATTAGAAGCTTCTGTACTATTGATACCAAGTCTTGGGGTTGGTGTAGTTTCCTTTATGTATTTATATTCGAGTTTTGCTTTCGCTTATTTCTGCTTGCTGGTGCGTTTTGGTTAGGTAGTAGCCCATTAATAACAATTTTGAGCTACGGGAATTGGTTCGCCTACTGGGGGATTGTAGGTGCCATCATGACTTGAGAAATTGGGTCATGACAGCTTGGTATCAGAGCTTTAGGTTCACCGGTGTCATGGTACAAAAGCAAGTGTCTAAGTAGAGTCTTGTGGATCGGTACGATGACGTCCGTATCCTATCTGCGGGAGGCTACAGGGCATTGTTAGGAAATATTTCATATTCTTGGTTCTTCATCATGCGTTCCTGGCTCTATTGACTTTTAAACTTCGGTTGTTCATTCATTCTCGAATTCCTCTGACGAATGCGATAGCGGTTGGTGCCGAGGCTTCTGTGCCTATTGCTTCAGTGCTTCCACTAGCGCCAGGACTCCAGAGTAAGGGTTTACTGCACTAGATAGGGGGTGTATGGTAAGCCCAACCTCCGACTCGATTTATAGCGACCTCATCACTTCAGGACATCATGGCTAGGACCCTGAGTCCTCCGGTGAGTGTTTCAGTACCTGATTCTGTGAGTGGTGCTTCAGTTATTGTTGAGCTTCTAGTTATTCAGCAGGGTTGTCTGTCGGTATTGGAGTACGAGGCAAGATTTTCCCATTGGGCTTTATATGGTATAGGCTGTTTTTGGTATGGTGAGCCCAAGCACTTTGCTAGGAATTTCCCCAGGATTGTGTATCCCAGATAGCCTTTTGTTATCTTTGTGGAGAGATTGGTTACCTATATAGATATTGTCCCCGATGAGGGCTGGTTAGGCCTTTAGTTTCGACTACTCAATCCAGAGTTATATCCCATCAGTTTGATACTCCTCTTGGTGGGCCAGAGGTAGAGGTTCCTAATATTGTTGCTCCAGGTTAGGCTTTTGCTACCTTCAACTTATGTTAGTTCTGCTCGTGTTGCGACTCTATCCCTTCTGTCGTGTAATTGCATATATGCCTACCTACTACTTATTTAAGTTGTTTGGCTACTCGAATTATAGTATCGATATGTTGTTTTATTGGTAGTTTATTCTTTAGTAGTGGATGGGAGTAAGTTATCCTTGAGAGGTGTTTTCCCGGAGTTGTAGCTCGTGGGTAGTTCTTGTTAATCTTTTTCTAGTTGGGTTATCCTTGTTTCATTGTGATTTTGGACTTTTGGTTGGGTTTCCCTTGTTGTGCGGTCATAGATGGTTGTTGCCTAGGCCGTTATCTAGCGTGGCTAGAGATCCGTGTGATGGTTTGGTGTATTACCGATAGTTGGGCTAGAGTTGAGATTTTGCCTCAGTTGGGAGATATTGGTTATGCTAGTGTGCATAGATTGGTTTGGTCTCCCGAGTGTCTAGAGTCGACCCTCTTTGTTGATTAGTTTAGGAGGTTGGAATGTATGTGGGTTGTTCCCATAGTCTCCTCCACTTCCTGGTCCGTTGGGTGTTTTGTTGTATCCCTAGCACCAGTTCGAACGAATCTTGATTGTAGTTCGTTCGATGAGCTCTTGATGTTTGCATCGTGATTGGGTCTTGACTTTAGCACTTCCGACTAAGTGTTGATCGTAACCTCATGGTTGGGTTGTATTTGTAGGAATTTTGGGTGAGTTGGGCATCCGGTCCATTCTTCTCCTGCCTTATTGAGTTTGACGTGTAGCTATGAGTAGTAAGGTAATGGCTTCAAGTTCTTATTCGAGAAAGGATTTGTAATGTTTAATATGTGCTAAGGAAGGATTTTTGTTTAGTTGAAAAAGAAGGGAGATGACGCTTTGTTTATGTTTATGTGTCCTCATAATTGCCTGAGGTGGCGATGAAGGTTTGTTTTGGGATTGTGTATCGGTGATTCGATTCAGCCGTCTACACATTGTCATGGGTTTTCCATCGATTGGTTTTGTTTCAGTAGCAACTGCGGTGTTGAAAATTTGCATATTCAGGCCTAGTTGGCTTGGGATCTTACAGGTTCATTGGCAGCATACTGGTTCGACCAAGGCTTTAGTTGGTAGTTTTGAAAGTTCGAATTCAAAATCATGGCTTGGCAGGTTACATCGGATGGTTCATGGCAGTTTCTATTTGGTTGCAGCATCCTAGTGCCGGAAGGCAGTGGGTGCGGGCAACTTAGCTTCTTTACTTCAGTTGCAGATGCGGCTATTGACCTTGGACACCTAGTCCTTGGCTAACCTCTGCAAAAGGCGAGATATTCTAGATTTCAGCAGTGTTCTAGTTAGTACGAGGTTCTTCTACCATGGTTGGACAGACTCAGCGACGTAAGTTTGAGCTTCAGCAGTGGTGTATGATTTGTGTGGTCAGCTTGTGCGGGTTAAGACTAGCGAGGCTATTTTGAGCTCTGATGATACGTAGAGACTTATAATAGCCATTCGTTTGCCCAGGATTTGAAAGCTTGTTTAATTGATTCCTCCGAATTTATTGTTTATGTGGGGTTCTAGTGTTGGTTAGACTCGGCCAGTATGGACGAGAAGTTCATTATGATATATGATTCGAAGTGGTTGGTTGTTTGCAGAACCAGTAGAGCAGTTGATTCGAGCCCAAGGAATGAGTTGAAAGTATATGCAAATATTTCTATGGCTAGATGGTAACTTTGAACTCCAGGCACCTTTTTCCTTTACCTTCGGGGTGTTTGGACGTGATATTCGTGGCATGGTGGACTTCTTTCTGAGGTGAGATTCGTAAGGCGATTTCACATTCAAATGGTGTTCGAGTGTTCGAAGTAGTAGCAGTGTTTTCTAGAGTTGGGTGCTTGGCTCATGGTTACAGACTTCGTGGTAGGCTTACCACACTTCTTGCAGGATCATGGTTTTGGTTATGGTCTTTTGGGCAGATTGCCCTGGTTCATTCACTTTCAGCTGATTCAGACCTGGCACGGTTCAGTTAGCGAATTTGATGTTAGAAAAAATGTTTGTTCGTTGGTTGGTGGTCAGTCAAGGCAGGTAACTTTAGTTTCAATGATATGCTACGGGTTGTTATCTTGGATGGCAAAGGCTAGTAGCCTATATATTGGCTTAAAACGCATTTTTACAATGGGTGACTTCGTTCGTGGTAAAGTATAAGCAGCAACTATGGATCTCTGGTGTGTCAGTTGATGCTTCGAGGGTGGTTTGAGTGTTCAGCTTGTATGCAGATTCCTATTTGTGGTGCTAGAGGATTCAGTTAAGAAATAAAAAAAGGGATTTTGCAGAACAACGGGTTCATGAGTTAGAGTTTTGGGTTGATGGATTTTCTGGTAAACTTGGTATGGTTTTAAGGATTCGAGTTTTGTGTGTTGATAACCTTGGTGCTCTGGTTTAGGTGTTGTGTAGGTTCTTTTTGGTTAAGATTCTCGAGGTTCAGTTTGGGTTGGCAGATCTTTGGAGGTTGAAATCTAGCTTGGCTAGTAAGAAATTAAGGCTTGGTTGCTTTCTTTGGTTCTGTTATATTGGGTGCCATCCGGTCGCGGAGGTTACCCGTGTTGTCTGAGAGAGTAGTGCGGGCGTTGTATCCGATATTCTCAAATATCTGGTATTTTCTTCCTTCCTGACTTTCAGGGAAGAAAGTCTTTTTAGTAGTGGATGATGTAATGACCCTTCCGGTCATTTACACATTTTCTCCTTTCTTGTACCATTAGAGCTTACTTGTAGTGGCCCAAGTCATTTATGGCTTGTCGGGACCGGTAGTTCGGTGCCCGAGCCATTTGTTTTGTCTTCATGGCCGTTCCTCGTTTTAGATCTTAAACTTTGGAAATCGTTGACTTCCGTCAACATTCTTGGTAATATCAAAGAATTAAACCAAGGTTCTAGGTCAAAGGAATTCCTTACTCGAAAGTTCGAGTTAAAGAAATGCCTCGTGTAACACCTCGCCCGTTTGGAAGGTTTAAAGTAACCCGTGCCTTTGGGGTAAGACTAATAGAGTCTAATATACTAAGAATGATGTGTTATGAGGTATTATAATCACAAAATGGTCATATGATGAGTTTTGAAGTCAAGCAAGTTGCGAAACAAAAGTCGAAAAAAGTTATTGTAAATACCTTTAAGGAATTCTCTTCAAATTTGGGTTAAATGTCTTGGAGTGTTTCTCCCTATCTATAAAGAGTTAGTGGGCCCCCAATATACCAAATAAAATTTCTACGAGTCTAGTTTTGAATGCACTAAACCGTTCATCCATAAAACTTCAGAATAGAGAGATATTCACATTTTTGTAGGACTGCGCAAGCAGACACGTCAAGATGGGGCCTACGTCCTAAGTCGGTTCAGCTTATAAAAGCTGATTTCTCCTTCGTTTTAACCCATATTTTTCACCCAAATTTCTTAGAAAATCAGAGGGAGAGTCCATAAATAATCCATGGACTTTGATCCTTTCAATTCGTAAGTTTAACGGAAGTTGCTCTACGTCGCGAGCTCGTCATTTTGGTGTAGTTTGTCCCGTCGATTTCATGGCGTATCTTCGTGGTTGTTGATGCAGCGAGCTAGCAGGTGTTTTCTGAGTATTTGGCAGTAGCTATGGAGTTATTTTGGTGAGGTATGGATCCCGTACACTTATCTATTTGTTGAATCAAGATTCTAAGCTTCTAGTCACGAAAAGTTATATTTTTCGATAACTTGTAGTAGTTTCTTGTTGGATTTGGATACGTTTGTTGCTACTGCAAGGAGGCAGTTCGTGGAACTGATATTTTTATGCTATTATCATTTGATTATCGGAAGGTAAGGGTTCTAAATCCTCGACTCATTCTTAATTTGAGCTTTAGAATCAATTCCGAGGAGAACTTATCATTATCGGCATGTTGTCGTGTTTTCTTGCCGTATATTGTTACAGCTCGTGGTGGGTCCTTATAACAGCATGTTTAGTTTGGTATTTCAAAGCTTTTTGTCAAGGTTACCTTCCTCCTACGATCCTCCTTCGTTATTATATGTTCTAGTATTATTTTATGGATTTCTGAGCCACGAAGTGGTATTTTGGATTTGTGGCTTTGGACAGCCTTTATCTTGTTATGTTTGGTTATTGTTGTGGTGTTCTGGTTGTGTTAAGGTGCTGGAGGGATTGGGAAATTGTGCGATTCTTTTTGCTATCGCATACGATAGTGATTGGATTGGACAACGTGAAGTACGCCTTGAAATAGTGCCTCGGGAGCTCGTCGCTCCTTTGAGATGTGGTTAACATATTATTGTTGGATTTAGCTGCCATTTCTTATTGTTATTGGCCTCATTTTATGCTTTGGAGTTGGCTGATCGCAAGTGTGACATTAACACCTTATCAATTGGCTATGGCTCGTTCTTGCAGCCTTGTCGATTCTAGCAATTGTTCCATTACCTTGGTTGGTCAGGCTTCATAGAGACGCCTTTGGGGCTTCAGTTGAAAGTATTTGTTTTATGTGATTCAAAGCTTCCTGGAGCTGTTTGAGTCTGGGCGATGTCGTTCCCGCAGCTAGTCATCGGATGACAGGTAGGTTATGCTTTTCCCCTATCTAGACTCTGCGTATATAGGCTATAACTGCATTAATTAGCATCCTTGGATGGGTTGTTATAGGTTGGTACCCCAGACCTTGTCCGCCTTTCGTCTGTCTATTTCATACATTGTTTGTAGTATTCGCGTAGTAATGTATATTACCTTTGTGGTCGTGTGTGGCCTTGTATTGACTCTGAAACATAGATGGTGGGATATTTGGGAATGTCCGTGAGTCCCGTACACATAGATTATCCTTTTAGGCAGGTTATGTCTGCTGAGTAGCTATTGGGCCTGTGCAGGGCAGATAGGAATTGTTGTGAGCCGTTGGGCTACTTTTATATTTGTGTGCGAGCATATCATCCATGAAAAAGGTTTTCCCCTGCATGTTTTACTACAGTTTTGGCTGTGAGCCACTAGTGACAGTTTTCCTAAATTTGCATTGCCCTGGGGGCCCCTTTTTGGTACTGTTGTTGATAGAAAAGGGGATTGTTGGATGTTTTCTCACTGATTTTATTACTGGTACTAGTCTCTGCGGGGCAGAGCACCAGAATTGATTTTATTACTGATACTGGTCTCTGCAGGGCAGAGCACCAGACTTGATTTTATTACTGATACTAGTCTCTGCATGGCAGAGCACTAGACTTGATTTACTACAGTTTTAGACCCGGTTACGCCCGGGCACCCTTGGAGGGGTTTTTGAGGCATTTTCTACTACTTTAGTCCTGGACGGGGTCTGGGCATGCATACTTGAGACTGGGTCTCTATCTTGATCCCGGACTTGCTTCCGGATGACATATCTTGATACTGAGTTTTAGTATGTGGTCAGGGAACTCCATGGACCTTGCCGCTCCGGGCCTGGGGCTTAGGGCTGCGTGCGCCGGAGGAAGGGTATATGGTGGAGTAGAGGTATATAGGCTGAGTCCTTCCATGCAACCTACCTGCTGGGCCTGATTGGCACCGGAGGAGGTACATACAGAGGTTCTATTTCACATCATATCATATCATGCATTAGATTCCACCCTTGTTTGTTGTGTGTTCAGTATACGCTCCGGTAGTATGGGATGCCGGAGGGTTTGTTTTCACTTGATTGTGTTCCTCGGTTGTATGGGCGGCCATTGGGACTGTAGGTAGACTATATTTACTCCTGTTTTTACTTAGAGCTTGTCTTGGCACCCGGTTCTTGAAAGTTTAGTGATGGCTAGCCTGTTGAGACTTTGGCTATGGGATTTTTAATTATTGACAGGGCTTTAGAGTTCTATCGTATTGAGGCACTTTTGTGTGGCCTTCTGAGCAGAGTGTGAGACTCTGGTTCTATTCTTGTGGGAAGATGAGTGGTATCTCTCGGTTATTGTGGCCTAATTATTTCATCCTAGGGTTGTACTTCTGAGATAATTCCCTGGTTATGCTATCATATGATTGGATTGGTGTTATGATTTCCTTATACTGGTTGATTCTATTTTGAGTATGTTAGACTGCTCTCCGTCTTTTCCTTCCACGTGAGGTTACCGGTATACTGCTATTTTCTCAACCCTCTCTCTACTTACTTATATTGTTGTGCAAGGACACCAGGTGAGTTCTCCTTTCCTTCACCTGTGATTCTTTGTAATTGTATCTCTGTGCTAGCATGTGTTACTTGAAGCTCTTGGTTATGGATGATATGTACTAGCTCCTTGTGCCTTGCTCATTGCCTCAGTGACTGCTTTCTTTCTATCTGTTACTTACTGCTTTTATATCTTATATGCGCTCAGTCGGCCTATGATACCTACTGAGTACCCGTGGTTTGGGTGCTCATACTACACTTCTGCACTTTTTTGTGCAGATATTAGCTGTTCTTTCACCGTTGATCACGTTGGAGACTCGTGCATCTTTTATATCTTTGAGACTAGGGTGAGCGCCTGACGGTCGGGGCTTGTCTACATCTCATCTGTTGTACTGTTGCTCCTTGTACTTTCGGAGGCCATTTATGTTGTATTTTGTTACTACTAGCACTTGTAGCCTATTAGAAGCTTCTGTACTATTGATACCAAGTCTTGGGGTTGGTGTAGTTTCCTTTATGTATTTATATTCGAGTTTTGCTTTCGCTTATTTCTGCTTGCTGGTGCGTTTTGGTTAGGTAGTAGCCCATTACTAACCATTTTGGGCTACGAGAATTGGTTCGCCTACTGGGGGATTGTAGGTGGCATCATGACTTGAGAAATCGGGTCATCACAGCCACCCATTTCGCTCTTCACGTAGGCGACGCCTTGGCCGTGTTCACGAAGGCCAAGGAAGTCAGCTTTAAGTTGGCTTTTCCTTCTTCAATATTCATTTTTCCAAACATAACACCTCCGTTCCTCCATATCCAAGAACACCCAAATACTCCAAAGTTCACCATTTTTGACCCCAACTGGTTAGAGGATAATATTTCATCGATCCTAGCTCGTTCATTGGCTTCTAAGATGGGAAGTCCTCTCTTTAATTTCCGTTTTCTCCATCTAATTTCTCTTAAATTCTTAAAGGGGTGGGCTGTTTTGGAGCCCCATTTCATGTCCGTTTCCGTCCAAATTTTGAGCATGTGCTCCCGGGATGGTAAGGAACACATGTATATTTTTCGTTTCCAGTTTTAGGTTGCGAGGCCCATAGGCTCATTTGTGACCCAAATTTTGACCCGACTATTATTACAACAATATGGGTATCATTTGTCTCGTAATAATATGTAGATTCTTGTTTTGATAGTGTGGCAGCTTGTGAATACTCCTCGGGGGAGATAGGCTCCAGTCTTCTAGATTGGATTGTGCACACGTTGTCGGCCTTTCCGATATGGTACAATTTACTTCCTACACTGAGTATAGTTAGATTATATATATTTATATGTTATTGGAACGTTAGGTTGGATTATAGGTAGAATTAGGCTTAAATCTCATGACTCATAATAAATTAGCCATTTCGGATATCAGATTTGGAATATTACTGTCATCCATAGTCTAAGAGCTTGTAGTATCATTGTGGCTAGCGTAGAATCCTTACTATGCTTTTAGGAGGTTTTAGAGGTAGAGTAGATGCTTGTAGTTGTTTTCATGGTTATCTTTCTGTTATTTCTGGCTTTTACTGGTTGTGTGTAAATTGTAGGCCCGAGGCCATAGCTTGGATTTGGATGAAGTCCTAGGTCAGTTTCCTTGGTTGAAGGGTGTTTTGCCTTGAATTGCCTTGTGGTCTGATATATTCTGTGATTTTGGGACATTGTATGTTCATATTGCATTTATATACCTCTGGCACAGAAAGGAAAGGTTTTTGAGGCTTTTGGTTTGAAATTTGAGGATTTTGCGATATTCATGGATTTCAGTTTTTTAAAGGAGTTTTACTGGGTTTTTAACACTGGTTTTGGAACGAAAAGGGATAACATTACTTTCATGCTGGTCCGAGGGGTATTCCTGGATCTTTTCTCCATTATACCTATTTTTATATGCATAGTCCGATGAGGTATTTCTGGGCTAATACTATTATGCACTCTTATATGCCTATTTTTATATGCATAGTCCGATGAGGTATTTTCAGGCTTATACTATTATGCATTCTTATGTGCCTATTTTTATATGCATAGTCCAATGAGGTATTTCTGGACTAATACTATTATGCACTCTTATGTACCTATTATTATATGCATAGTCTAATGAGGTATTTTCGGGCTTATACTATTGATATATATATGCATAGTCTGATGAGGTATTTTTGGGCTTACACTATTATGCACCCATACGCACATATATATATATACAAAGTCCAATGAGGTATTTACAGGCTTATATCATCATGCACTCATACATCACATCATATCCCATTGCATTGCATTGGTTTAAGTGCACTTGGATTGTTGGTTTCCTGGATTGATTCTGTTATTTGTTCCTTCTTGTAAGTTTGATTTGTTCCCTTTTTGGTTTTATAACTAGATTTAAGCGGATTCTTGTATTTTTGCTTGCTTTCTTGTAATGTATTACTTATATATTATCTCTCTGCGCTCGATTGGCCTATGATTCCTACTGAGTACCGATTGTCTTGGTGCTCATACTAAACTTCCGCATCTTTTGGTGCAGATATTAGTTGAGCTTTTCTCATTGGTCGTGTTGGAGACTCGTGCAGCTTTTAGGGATATTCGAGACTAGGGTGAGCGCCTGACGATCCCGGCCTAAATATATCTTATCTTTTATACTATTACTCTTGTATATTTAGAGATAGTTGTACTTATGTTTTGTTACTTCTAGCATTTGTATTCTATTAGAAGCTTATGTACTGTCGATACCAAGTCTTGGTGTTGGTGTAGATTCTTTATGTATATATTTCAAGTTTTTGCTTCTGCTTTGTCCTATCTTTACTTTGTGCTTCCGCTTATTTCTACTTATTGTACGTCTTGGTTAGGTAGTAGCCCATTACTAACTATCCTGGGCTACTGATAAGTTGGTATTCTACCTACTTATTTATCCTTTAAACTTATGCCTTTGCTAGTATTGAGTGGATAAATAGTGCAATTTGACACAAATTTCTTTTATTTTACAGTTTTCTGTGTTTTAGAAGGGTTCGATAAAAATTCAAGTGAAAACAAGTCAAATGGAGCAAAAAAAGAGCTGCTGGACACGGGCACCAAAATGGTCATCGCAACCGCGAAGACAAAGCCACGCAATCGCGATGAATTGGCAGAAACTCAAAGCATTGTGACTGCGAGAGTGGATTCATGCAATCAGGGTGAAGGAAATTAATGAGCCTCACGATCGTGAAGGTCATGTACGCGATCGCAACTAAAGATTCATCAGCTTCGGGACAGATTTGGAAATTTGCATTTTTGGAAACCCCAATTCACATAAAACACTTCCAAGCCATCTTGAAACATATCTTTGGCTATTTTCACAACTTTTGAGCAAGCTTAGGAGCATGGTTCATCAACCAACACCATAGAAGTGAAGATTTGGATGCTTTTTATTGTAAATCTTTAGTTTCCATTCTTGAACCCTTGTTCTTAATCGCTATTTTATTGGTGTATTGTTGACTTGAGATTTTGGGTTTGTATTAGTGATAATACTTGTTGGGTTATTGAATTCATATATAGATTTGTTCTTGTTTGATTATTTGGGTATCTTGAATCTTACATTGCTTGAATTTATAGTCAATGGTTGCAAACATTTATTTAGCTTACTGATTTGGGTTATTTCTCGAGAGAGAATTTCACTAAATTTGGGAAAATTCAATAGTGGGTACTTGGGAATCCATTTAGATTGGAGGCTAGACATAGCTCCTATCACAGAATCTCCCATTTAAGGGTCCAAGCTAGAAATAGGATGACCTCCCCAAGTTAATTGGTTGGTTTATTTCTTACTCGTGTTATTTCAAGAGAAAACACACGAGATATATGCTTGATTGGTCGAGAGACATTTAGGCATACCTATAGCCAAGACTACCTAGGTGTTAACCTGGTGCAAGTCTTGAGAATTGAATTCCCACTCCCAATTCTCCGTTATTGTCCTTGCTTGACGAAAGCAAGGAAATCCATTGATCACTTTATCTTTTATTTGATTTTTCTTTTATCTTTTAGTTGTAGTTAAAACCCTCCTTTAGATATCTTTTCCCTTTTTGTTATTTGAACTTCAATAAGTTGCTTAGATTCTTTATTAGCTCGATCGTGACTATATTGTTGCCTTGGGTACGACCCTGACACTCGTTGGGAATTATAAATTTTATTTTGACTACGCGATAGTTGTGACCTCCTAATTGGAGAGCATGATTTGAGCATTTATCAAAAATGGCGTTGTTGTGCGGGAACAATTTGGCGTATTGAGTTAGTTTAGGATTTAACTTTACTTACTCTAGTTCAATTTTTTTGAATATTTGTTTTTCTTTTGTTTAGTTTTAGTTGGTTGATGGCATCATGGCTTATTTGAATTTCAGAAATGGTGATGGTTGCATTCCAATTTATATTCCCGACTATTGTATTTATTATGGAGGACCCCACCTTGGACAAAAGTTTAAAATTGGCCCTATGAGAGAAAGGTATTCTCCCTCTTGTTCCTATGATGGGCGCAGTTGCTATTTGTGTGGTGGTCTTGATGGACATTGGAGCGATTTCCCCAATGATGATCGTCCCCCTCCCCCTTCTTGTGTTAACAATATTGCTAGTGGTGCATGTGAACTTAACAAGGACCATGAATTCCAGCGAAGAAGGCATATATGGTAAGCTCCAGACCCTCTTGGCCTCGCTATAAACCCAAGAGGAGGATATGCAATCCATAAAGTAATGCTTTGGGTACGCAAAGGCGAAAGAAGAGGAAAACACAAGGGAGGATCATGAATTGAAGGTGGGGTTGCAACCAACTACCCCATGTGTGGGTAATGATGTCATAACATCTCTAAGTGAGGAGGTAATGAAGGAGGCAAGCTTGAAGGTGGAGATGCACAAATCCCACTTTAACCTTTGTTCGACCTTAAGTTTGATTCAATTGATGAAAGTAAAAGTAATAAACCTTTAGGAAGACCTTGGAAGGAGGGTGGATGAAGGTCTATCCGGTTTTAAGTTTGTCGTGGAACAAAATCAAAGCGTCCTTCCTGACTTAAAGGCCATAAAGTGTGGAATGCGGAATCACGAGAATGGCCTTCTCATCCTAAAACCTTCACCCCGAGAGTGCCACCGGAAATTTGATTCATGTTTGGGTCGAAGGTTCAAATCTTCCAAGTGGAGATCTTGATGGTGAGGTAGTTTACATCACGCTGCGATGTTAAATTTTGCACTTGATGGGAGGCAACCCATTATTTTCATACTTTACTTCACTTTTGGTTTCTTTTTGGTGTGTTTTTAGGTGCCCAAGGTAATGAGGAGAGGAACTAAGTGTTGAGAAGAACAAAAATACCTCTGAAAAACATGCTTTTCACACTTGGAAGAGTGCCCGTCGCATATGACATCGCACAAGCAAATATTGAACTGAACAAAAACACTAGCATGTGTGAACATGATGTGTTTCGCACCACACAAAGTTCCCATTGCACATCATGAGCAGTAGGTTGAAGGAAAAGTGAAAATCTGGTCAGACCAGTCTTCTTGGCGAATGCGGAAGACTGGCTGCGAATGCGAAGATCAAGTTACGTCAAGCCTTCGCGAATGCAGGGATCGGACACGAATGTGAAGGCCAGTTAAACTTCAAGCCTTCACGAACGTACCGGGCCACCGCGAACGTGAAGCTTCCAAGTAGTTTAGGTAAAGTTCAAAACGTTCAAAAGTCATAAGGCTCCAAATGTTTTCTTCTCAAAGTTCAAAAGTCATAAGGCTCCCTCTCCTTTTGGCACATAATAAATTCCATCAAGTTCTTCCATTGCATCACTAATTGCAACTCATCAGGTATAAAAACCAACCCTTCTCATTATGGTGCCTTTGTCAGGTTTTTTTGTTTGGTTTTATGCCCCTGTCGGGCTTTGGTTTTGTTGTGGAAGAAGTTGATGGTTTAGTTATTTTTAGTTTTCTTTACTTTGTAGCTTTTTTTGTTATTTTGTAGTTGAGATGTTAGTTGTTGTGGGCCAGGGGAAGTCTGAGTACCCATTAGGCTAGATGGATCTTGCTAGGAGATATGTGGGACGCACAGGTCATTGTGCAAACCGCACGAGCTTTGCACATGCTCACTGTTAGCATGTGTGTTGCACGTGTGACACACACTTTGTCATGTCTGAATCACATGTGTCCAAATAGTGTGATATTTGTTGTGATCCACCTTGTGTAGCCATGCTGATTTAGATAGATGAATTGGCCCAGTGATAGATTTAGTGACGACATTCTTAAGGGCAAATCATCATCTTTTGATGTTTTGGTTGCAAATTGACTTGTTTGGTACCAATGAGGTAGTATTGTATGCTAAGTGAAATAGGCATACCCTTCCAAAAAATAAAAATAAAAAATTGTGAAGAATGCATGGCGAAGAGTGATTAATGTGACAACTCTTTAATCTTTTTGTGACTCTTACCTCATTAGTAGCGATAATATAGAATAGCTCATCTTTGTTCTTATTTAGGAAGTTAAAGAAAATTATTCCTTCTTTAATGGTTCTCATACCATGTTGTGGTGAGGTTTAGTTGAATAATTCTTGTACAGGAGCGTTTTCTAGAACTTGCCCCGAATGTGATTCAAGGCAAAATTCTAGGTGTAACCGAGCTTGGAAAATGACCTTAGGCCCTTTTTGATAGCCACTTCACTCAAATGACCTCCCAATGACATCAAATCCTAGTGAACCCCTTTTAGCTTGTGACCATTCTTTGACACCTTTGTAACACCTTGACCTTTTTTCAACTCCCTATCTTGGTACCCATCCTCCCTAATTGCGTGGAAATTGAAATGTAGGCCAAAAGCCTAAATTTAAGGGGGGGGGACAAATGATAACATAGGCAAATGCCTAAGTTTGGGGGGTGCATGTAATCAAAAAAGGAGAGGAAAAGAAATGCACTTCAAGTGTAAGGTAGCATCTTACTTCAAAAATTTAAAATTGCTCCTAAAGATCAATCCAACGAGCAAATTGAAAAGCAAAAATTGGTTCTACCAAGTAAAGGTGATATAAGATGTGAATGATCATGAGTTAAAAAGGAGAAATCTTTGGTTGTGTGAGGGAGAAATAAGGTGAAGTTGAAATTGAAATATGTGAGCGGTGTTTGAAATAAAAACAAAGAGCATTATGGAAGTGTAGTCACTTGAACCAAATAATATCCTCACCTTAAGCATGTCCTTTTTGATTTCGAACTTGGCTACCCTACATTAGTGGCAAGTTACATGAAGGGAAAGCCTACGGTTCGACATGTGTGCACTTGAACTTCTTTGTGAGTGTGAGTGTTTGTATTTGTCCCTTGTGATTGTCTTTGTACATAATGAGTTTTGGGACTTTCATTCTTGTGAGGTCATGAGAATTAGCATAGTTAGTGACATTGATAAACGTCGAGCAATGAATCAAATGAGCATGTTTTGGTAAGCTAGTGGTTTGAGTCACATCTTGAGGATTGGTTGTTGTCACTTGCGTGTCTTGTTGTTCCATTGCATCATTGAATTGTTTTATGAATTGGAAGGAAATGCTTAGAGTAAGTTATCATGTGATTCACTAATCGCTAGTACCAACCGAAGTCATGTTTGGTGCTTGAAATGGGTTTTCCTTAGCTTGTGGTATTGTCATTTGCACTTGTGATTTTATGCCTCTTGAGTTGGAATATTTGAGTTGCTTGAGGAAAAGCAATACTTCAAATTTAGGGGTTTGATAAGTTAGTATTCTACCTACATATTTAGCCTTTAAACTTATGCCTTTGCTAGTATTGAGTGGATAAATAGTGCAATTTGACACAAATTTCTTCTATTTGATTGGTTTCTATGTTTTAGAAGGGTTCGAGAATGATTCAGGTAAAAACAAGTCAAAAATAGTAAAAAGAGAGCTATTGGACACGGGCACCAAAATAGTCATCACAACCGCGAAGACAAAGCCACGCGATCGTGATGAATTGGCAGAAACTCAAAGCATCACGACCGCGAGTGTCGATTCACGTGATCGCGGTGAAGGACATTGAAGAGCCTCATGATCGCGAAGGTCATGTATGCGATCGCGACTAAGGATTCATCAGTTGCGGGACAGGTTTTGAAATTCCCATTTTTGGAAACCCCAATTCACATAAAACACTTCGAAGCCAATGAGCAATCTTGTGAGCAAGGTTCATCAACCAAACCATAGGAGTGAAGATTTTGATGTTGTTTATTGTAAATCTTTAGTTTCCATTCTTCAACTCTAGTTCTTAATTGCTATTTTATTGGTGTATTTTTAACTTGAGATTTTGGCTTTGTATTAGTGATAATACTTGTTGGGTTATTTAATTCATATATAGATTTGTTCTTGTTTGATTATTTGGGTCTCTTGAATCTTACATTGCTTGAATTCATAGTCAATGGTTGCAAACATTTATTTAGCTTACTGATTTGGGTTATTGCTCGAGAGAGAATTTTCGTAAATTTGGAAAGTTTGAATAGTGGGCACTTGGGAATCAATTTAGATTGGAGGCTAGACATAGCTCCTATCGCGGAATGTCCTATTTAAGTGTCTGAGCTAGAAATAGGATGACCTCTCCAAGTTAATTGCTGGTTTCTTGCTTACTCATGTTAGTTCGAGAGAAAACACACAAAATATATGCTTGATTGGTCAAGAGACAGTTAGGCATACCTATAGCCAAGACTACCTAGGTATCAACCGGGTGCAAGTCTTGTCAATTGAATTCTCACTCCCAATTCTCCCTTGTTGTCCTTGCTTGATGAAAGCAAGGAAATCCATTGATCACTTTATCTTTTATTTGATTTTTCTTTTATATTTTAGTTGTGGTTAAAACCCCCCTTTAGATATCTTTTCCCTTTTTGTTATTTGAACTACAATAAGTTGCTTAGATTCTTTATTAGCTCGATCGTGACTACATTGTTCCCTTTGGTACAACCCCGACACTCGTTGGAAATTATAAAAAAAAATTGACTGCGTAATCATCATGACCTCCTAATTGGCGAGCACGATTTGAGAATTTATCAGCTACGAGTAATGGTTTGCCTACTGAGGGTTGTAGGTGCCATCATTACCTAAATAATAGGGTCATGACAGTTAGTATCAGAGCTCTAGGTTCACCGGTGTAGTGCTACAAAAGCAAGTGCCTATGTAAAGTCTCGCGGATCGGTACGATGACATCTGTATCCTATCAGCGGGAGGCTACAGGGAATTGTTAGGAAAAGTTTCATCTTCTTGGCTCCTTATCGTGCATTCCTGGCTCTATTAACTTCTAAACTTTGGTTGTTTCATTCCTTCTCAGATGCCTAAGATGAGTTTGACAGTGGGTGGTATCGATGCTTCTATTCCTGTTGCTTCACTGCTTCCGTCAGCGCTAAGACTTCAGAGTGAGAGTTTACTGCATCAGATAGGGGGTGTGGGACCAACCCAACCACCATTTAGATTCATGGCTACTCCAGTTCTTCAGGACAACGTTGCCAGGACTCTGAGTCCTCCGATAGGTGTTTCAGTACCCGTTTCTTTGAGCGATGCTTCAGCTTAGGCTGAGCTTCCAATTCTTCAGTAGGGTTATATGTTGGTGTTGGACTATGAGGTGAGATTTCATGAGATGGTTAGGAGTACTGCTAGGACTGTGCCTACAGAGTTTGACAGTGTTCAGATCTTTGTTGAAGAGTTGATTTTACCACTCCGTATAGCGACCGAGCACTTGGATATAGTTGGTACTACCTTCCTTCAGGTGGTCGATCATGCTTGGGCTTTTGAGGGGTTGTGTCATGAGCCATGTGCAGGTAGAGGTAAGAGGCATCGTTGTCAAAGATAGTTTTTGAGGTTTGCATTTAGAGCATGTATGTCGTGGTGTATGTCGTGGTGGCCATTCAGGTTTAGCCGGATTCCCTCATCGAGGTGCTTCTGGTAGGGGTTCTTATACTTGTGGTGAGAAAGGACACATTGCTAGGACTTGTCCAATATTTAGAGAGTTCCACCCCCTCCGTGTTCCAGCTTCACAAGGTACTCATTCAAGTTCCACAGTTCATGGTAGTCATTCGAATTTAGCAAGGTCTTTACAGCGAAGTATGGTCGGCCGGGGTTGTTTTGAGTGTGGCGAGATAGGCCAATTTGCTAGAAAGTTCCCTTCAGTGCAGCACCCTAGGCGACGTGATCAGATGGTTCAAGGGCCCAGGGCTCTAGCACCACTGGCTAGAGGTGGTGCACAGGGTAGTAGAGGTGGTCCTCAGATGGTGAGAGATGGATTTTAGCCAAATGGTTTAGATATCCATCCAGAGTTGTTAGGCACCGTGCATCAGAGCAAGGTTTTCTTGGGTTGCTATGGTTATGGAGTAGTTGGTTACTATGTTTGAAAATGTCCCCAGCGAGGGATGATCGAGCCTTCAGCTTTGACTTCTCAGTCCAGAGTTAGATCCCATAAGTTCAATTCCCTTCTTAGTGGGCCAGAGGTAGAGGTCCTCGATATCACTTTTCAAAGTTAGGCTTTTGCTACCTTCGACTTGTGAAAGTCCTATTTGCATTGCGATTATTTACATTCTACCATTTATTTGCTTGTATGCCTACCTGCTACTTATTTAGTTGTTTGGCTACTTGAGTTGTAGTGTTTATACATTGTTTTTATGGTAGTTTATTCCTTAGTAGTGGATGGGGTGAGTTAGCCTTGTGAGGTGTTTTACCCAGAGTTGTAGCTCATGGGTAGTTCTTATTAGTGTCTTTTCTGGTTGGGTTTGGTTCCTATTTTGTTGTGGCTCTAGACTTGTGTTGAGTCTTCCTTGCTGAGCAGTCCTTGATCATTGTTGCCTAGGCTATTATCTAGCATTGCTAGGAGTTTTTGTATTGGCTTGGTGTTATAGGTGGCGGTGCCAGAGTTTGAGATTTTGCCTTAAGTTGAGAGTTGTCGGTTATGCTAGTGAGAATTGATTGGTTTTCTTTTCCTGGGTGATTAGAGTCGACCCCTTTTTTTTGGTTGGTTTAGGAGGTTTGCATTTAGTTTTTTGTCCGGTTGGGTTGTTTACCTAGTTCTAGTTGGAATGAATCTCAATTCATAGTTTTTCGGTTGAGCCTTTGATTGCGGCATCATGGTTGAGTTGTGCTTATAATATTTGGTTAGGTTGGGTATCCAGCCCATTCTTTTCCTGTCTTATTAAGTGATCATAGTATAGATATAGAAGCTGAGGTAGTGAGCTCCAGGTGTATCTGAAGGAGGTCTATAAGGTTGGTTGTATATTGGGAAGAGTTTGTGAAGTTTATCGCATGCAAAGAAAAGGTTCAGTTTAGTAAAACAGAAGGGATATGACTCCTTGTTCAGTCATATGTGTTTTGGTAGATACTGAGGTAACGACTGAGAATTTCTTTAGGTTTTCTGTTGGTGACTTGATTCGACCCACTACGGATTGCAATGGCTCTTCCTTCAGTTAGTTTGAGGTTTTATTAGCAATTATGGGTTGGGCAACTTACATATTCAAGGTCTGGTTGACCTCGGTTCCTAAGGGTTCATTAGCAGCATATGGGTTCGACAGAGGTAGTGTTCAGTAAATTAGGATTGGGTTTCAGAATTGTGGGCTAGCAAACTACTCTGGGTGGTTCGTGGTTGTTTCATTTCAATTGCAGTTTCTTAGGTTGGAAGGCATGGAATTGGACGACTTAGTTTCCCTATTTCAGTTGTGGAGTGGCAGTTGGCCTTGGACACCTAGTTCTTGGCTTACCTTTGAGTTAGGCTGGATATTCTAGATTTTGGTAGTGTTTTAGATAGTATGAGGTTCCTTCTACCATGGTTAGACAAACTCAATGGTGTGAGTTTGAGATTCAGCAGTGGTGTATGCTATATGAGATCAGGTTGTACAAGTAGAGGCTAGCGAGGCTATTTTAAGTTCTCATGGTACTTTGAGATTGATTGTCGCCTTCATTGTCAAGAGTTTGAAATGCTTATTTAGTTGGGTCTTCAGGGGTTGTCTTTTATATGAGCTTGCAGCATTGGTTAGACTCAGCCAGTATGGACTAGAAGTTTGGTATGTGGTGTGCTTTGAGATGGTTGGTTTGTATGCTGATATGGTAGAGCGGTTGGTTCGAACCAAAGGGGTGAGTTGGGGGTATGTGAAGAAATTCTATATCTAGATGGCGACTTTGAACCCCAGGCACCTCTTCCTTTTGCCGTTGGGGTGTTTTGACTAGACATTCATAGCATAGTGGACTTTCTCTGAAGGTAAAATTAGTAAGGCAATTTCAAATTCGACTGGCGTCTATGTATTGGGAGTAGCAATAGTACTTCTTAGAATTTGGAGCTTAGTGATGGTTACAGACTTTATGGTAGGCTTGCCATACTACTCGCATGATCTGGGTTTTGGTTTGGGGTGTGTCGAGTAGGTTGCCCTGGTTCACTGCCTCCAATTAATTTAGAATTGGCATGATTCAACGAGGTTGGTTTCATTCTATAGTTTGAAAGTTTCTCCGTTAAAATAGGGTATTCATACATGCCTTTCCTAACTTGGATGTGCAAGCTTTAGTCGATTTCAGATGGTTGTTTAGTTGGGTTCAGTTATCGGGTTTGATGTTAGCAGAGGTATTCGTTCATTTGTTAGTGGTCAGTTGGGGTAAAATTACTACAGTTTTTGAGTTTGTGCTTTGGGTTAGTGATACGCCCAAATTACGACTCCAAATACGAAGCGTAAGCGGTCGCTGTCAAATATAGAACCCAACTAATGTTGGGGTCGATCCCACAGGGAATAAGGTACAAATTAAATCGATAGTGAATTAAATGACTAGTAGTCGATAGTTTCCGGTAAATTGGGGGGTGTTGTGTGAACAATATTTAACCAAAGCAAATAATAATGTGCGATTAATAATCAATATTAGAGTGAACTAGGAAAGTGTTCACCATGGCGTCGTAACAATTTCGACTCAAGGCTTGACCGGGTTCTCTCTATATGCATATCACGATGTGATTGAATTCATTATCAATTAGACAAATTTCCTTCTCAATTCTCTCGAACTTGAAAAGGTGAACTTTATTATTTCAATCCTAAACATCAAGTAGATTAATCTAGTTACAGCATTAATCATGAGACGAGAGTTGGTAGTCTCGAATCCTTGTAGTTAATCAAATTTCTCGGTTTTAATCTCTTTACTCAAGCAAATTAAACCTAGGCATGTTCTAATGTTTGCAACCACTAGAAAACGTTAGTAAGTGAATGATTAACCACGTGACAACATAAAGATTGAACCCTACGCTACCCGGAATCTATATTGCTACTTTTGCCATGGCTTCCACAACCCTAGTTGTGGGAAGTTAGTTACTCATGTTTGCAAAATGAAAGAATGAAGAAATAGTATTCATAATAATAAGAAAGAGTTCTTACAAAAGAGATGAACACAAGCTTCACGCTTTTAAAGAACAAGAGTCTAAAATCCCAAGAACGATCAAGAACAAGATGATCAAGAAGAAAAAACGTGATTGTGTAGTGTTTTCCTCTCGAATTCTCGCTCAAAATAATCCTAGAACTATTGGGTAATGAACTTGTAATGAATAATAATAAAATAAACCTAACATAGGGTATTTATAGGAGTCCAGGAAATAAACCCAAAAATGTTCGGATCCGCGTCGCGCGTACTGCCTCAACTTGACGGGCTGGGTGACGGACCGTCACATGCTTGACAGACCATCACAGTGGACGTCGCCACTAAGCAGTGTGCTGCCTCAACTTGACGGTCTACTTGACAGACCGTCACATGTGTGACGGCCCGTCATGGTGGCCGTCACCACTAGGCAGTGTGCTGCTCGACTTGACGGTCTTCTTGACGGACCGTCACATGGGTGACGGCCCATCATGGTGGCCGTCACTCTTAACCAGTGGCGCTCTTTTGATCGTATTTCCTTCCTTTTCTACGTTTTTTGCTATTTACTTCAATTCCAACATAAAAACATCAAAAACGACGACTGTTGCTTGAAAACTCACGATTATTCTTAGTTAAAGGAGTCAAATATGTCGTAGAATGGCGGCACATCAACACCCTCAACTTAAAACGCTCGCTTGTCCTCAAGTAACATGACAACAAAAACAAAAAGACGACTCAACTAAGACTCATGTCACTAGCAAATCATGGCCCTTCAACAGTTCATCAAATTTTAAATCAAGCCACCCCCCGGTAGCACACAAATGTATGCAACATTAACTTGCAAGGATCCAAACATGTTATTCCGATATGATAGAACATTATGCATACACACACGCAGCTATCCTAACAGTCAATAGTTAATACGGAGATCTTGGTGCCCTCACCACAAAGAAGTCCCACACACAGAATTTAGGACTAGGTAAGACGCTCGCACTCACAAACGATTTCAAACAGTGGACATGCGATGCCATAGGCTTGCCCTTACTATTCTATTTCAGTTCTTTAGAAAGCCGCTCGGGATCACTACAGGACTTGTTTTGGCTTGTAATGAGGCTTCGGGTGTAGGTAGGATACGTTTGGGGAATAGTGACTAAACCCTCCTTGGAATAACCGACCTACTATTTTCACCTACTTTACTTTGTCCATCCTTATTCACCTCTTTCTTCCCTTGTTTCTAGCTACAGGTGCGGCCTCTTTATTTTGACAACTCTTTTTTATTTCTTTTTTTTCCCTTAGACACACACCCGGCCTCTTCCCTTGAGTTGAGGTGCACGATGTCCAAGGAAGGACCAGGGCAAAAACAGGGATTCAAAGTTACACAGGAACGGTGACAGGTTATTGAACGAACAGGGTCAATTATGGCTCAAACAGGGATCAAAGGGATTATTTACATTTGGACGGTCTTATAGGCTAAGTGGACTGCACACAAAAAGGGCCTGTGGTCCTTTCCTAAGCGACCAACTTCAAACATTAACAAAATAGACCGGGCAAGTTCTAGATGCATGCACAGAGTAAGAATTTATAACAATATGCTCACACACACTTGGCACCAAGAACCATACCACTACCAACTATCAAGACAACAACTCGGCTTAAGCATACTTATTCCAATCATAACCACACAATGACATCCAAGGATCCAGACAGTCAATCCTTTCAAACATGAGTACAAAATCTTTTTCAGAGGGGGCTCCTTTTAGTTAAATTTTCAAAAAGCCATGCTTGCTACGGACATCACTTTTAAAATTTAAACGACAACCTAAACATTCCGGTTCTACTAGATAGCACACCGGAGGAAAAGAAACACGGCAACAAAAACCTCCGGTGGTGGTACTCCTACCCCTAACAAAAGAATTTAGCATTGTCCTCAATGCTCAAGGAAATATATATTCAGAATAAAGGAATAGGGGTACCTGGGAAACCTAGGTTTCCATACGTGACTCATCATCATCTGGGGTCTTTTCAGACTCCGGTACAGCACTGGAAGATGCCCCACCTGCTTGGGCATGCACTCTTTCCTGTCGCAGCTGCTCATCTATTACTGACCGCTGCTTCGCGACCTCTAACTCGTCCTCCTCAGCTGATATCTTTTTGTGCTTCCTCTTCTTTGATTTCTTTACCCCACTTTCACCTGTTTGGGGTTCACTAATTTTTAGTGGCCGACCCATCAAATCCACTATCGTGGTTTCTTCGTCCAAGTCCACGAACTCCGACGTCTCCTCATAAAACGCTTTTTCTTGCTTGAGGACTGTGATATCATTTTTCACCTTCTTTAGCTCCGCATCAAATCTCGCCAGGTCCGGGATGCTCATTTCGTTGAGCCTTGCATCCATCCGTGTTTCCATCGCATCTACCCTTGCGCGCAGCCCCTCAAATGGCTTCAGAGCCTCCCCTATTGCTTCATCAATGGTGGGTTTAAACAAGTCCGTCCATGCAGCAATTTGTTTATCCAACTGTTTCTGCTTTTGCACCATCTTAGCAAAGTTTCGGGGGTTCATGTGATATTTTGGTGGTAGAGGAGGCCTTGCCGCAGTGCTAGAGCCTTCAGCAGTAGCTCTCGTTGTCTGTGACGTTTTCGGATCAAACACCGCAAGTGGCATTTTTGTGCCTGATGGGGTGTCGGTTGCCTCGGAGGTGGTTGTGGTTGGCTCTTCGAAGATCTGATGCTTGTGAACCCTTAATTCAAACTTAGTGTCATCCCTTGACATGTCAATATTCTGCTTGGATGACGCTGTCACTTGCTTATCAATACCATCCCATATTGGCACCTCTGCACGCCTGCATAACTCAGTCACTAGACATGGGATTGGCAGCGAAGAAGTAGTTTTTATGGCCCGGGTCCGCATCTCGTCTGCAATTATCATTCCGAAGTTGATGACATACCCGGCTATCAAGCTTGCCACAAGGATGGCTCTTCCTTCATCCAAATTATTGTCTCCTCCTGTTGGAAATAATCTGAGTCGCACAACCGCCCACCAAAACTTGGCTATGAAGCTTAGTGATTTCTTCGATATCCGTCCCCTGTGAGTTAGCCAAGATGGTGAGCCATCAGTCAATGTTCGGGCTAACCATGGTCTCTGTGAGTAGGCGTTAGAAATCTTGTCATGAAATTCTGGCATATCAGGTGGAGGGATGTATTCAAGGCCAAAGAGGACTCTGTTGATCATTTCCCGTGAGATGTCCACTTGTTTACCCCGAACTGGCACCCTGTTCTGCCTTGGTGCTGATTTAACCCCCTTTTCTGGCTCACATTTGCTCTCCAACAGTGCCAAATAGTTGGCATAGAATTGCCGGACTAATTCTGGAAAATAGAATCCCGGGGGTGAACTCATCCACTCGAGCTGATACCTTTGAAACTGTGTCTGAAGAACTGGGTACTCAGGCAGATCCGTGGTCATGATTTGCACTTCTTCAGCTATCGGTCTTTTGTGGCTTCTCGACATCATTTTGGAAAGACCGTCAAGATAGTGCTTATGAGCATCCTTAAGTGCCCACCGGATCGACTCTCTATCCATGGTTGCACTCCCTGCAATGTTTTCATGACCACCTACATTCTCCGGTTCCTCTATTACGTTCTCTTCCCTCTCAAGCCTTGACAGATGATCCGCTACCTGGTTCTCACACCCTTTCCGATCTTTGACTTCAAAGTCAAATTCCTGCAACAATAGCACCCATCGGATTAGTCGAGGTTTTGCATCCTTCTTGGTCATCAGATACCTCAAGGCTGCATGATCTGTGTGCACCACCACTTTTGTACCAAGGAAGTATGCTCTGAATTTCACAAAGGCGTATACGACAGCCAGCAGCTCCTGTTCTGTCACTGTGTAGTTCTTTTGTGCCCCATTCAATGTTTTACTAGCATAATAAATGGGGTGAAAAAGTTTGTCTCGCTTCTGTCCCAGAACAGCTCCAAGCACCACACCACTCGCATCGCACATTACTTCAAACAGTTTGGACCAATCCGGGGCAATTATAACAGGAGCATCCACTAACTTTTCTTTCAGGCATTCAAACGCCTTCAAACACTCAGCATCAAATACAAACTTCGTCTCCTTTTCAAGCAACTTGCACAATGGGGTAGCAACCTTAGAGAAATCTTTGATGAACCTTCGGTAGAAACCGGCATGACCAAGAAAACTCCTCACACCCTTTACTGAAATGGGTGGAGGTAGTTTCTCGATGACTTTAATCTTGGCTCTATCCACCTCTAGACCTCTCATAGATATTTTGTGTCCTAATACAATGCCTTCTTTCACCATGAAATGACATTTCTCCCAGTTTAGCACGAGGTTTGACTCTTCACATCTTTGCAACGCCTGACTCAGATTAGCCAAGCAATCATCAAATGCATCACCCACTACCGAAAAGTCATCCATGAAGACTTCCAATGTGTTCTCCACCATATCAGAAAAGATAGACATCATGCATCTTTGGAAGGTTGCAGGAGCATTGCAAAGACCAAAGGGCATGCGTCTAAAAGCAAACGTACCATAGGGATAGGTGAACGTGGTTTTCTCCTGATCTTCTGGTGCGATAGATATTTGGTTGTACCCCGAATATCCATCTAAAAAGCAATACCAACCTCTTCCAGCTAATCTATCCAGCATCTGATCCATAAAGGGCATGGGGAAATGATCACGGAGTGTACAGGAGTTTAGCTTCCGGTAATCCATATAGACTCGCCAGCCCGTGACAGGTCTTAATTGGATCAGCTCATTTTTGTCATTTGCTACCACAGTCATTCCTCCCTTCTTAGGAACACATTGCACTGGGCTTACCCACTTGCTATCTGAGATTGGGTAAACCACTCCAGCATCGAGCCATTTGATGATCTCTTTCTTCACCACCTCTTGCATTGGCGGATTCAGTCTCAGCTGGTGCTCAGTGGTGGGTGTGCAATTTTCTTCTAGCTGTATCTTATGAGTACAAATACCTAGTGGGATGCCAATAATATCTGCAATGGTCCAGCCGATTGCTCTCTTGTGTCTCCTAAGAGTGGATCATAATGCTTCAACTTGAGATTGCACAAGGTCTGTCGCGATGATTACCGGTGAGGTATCTTTGTCACCCAGAAATGCATACTTCAGATGGCCTGGCAACTCTTTCAACTCTAATACCGGCGCTTCCTCAATAGAAGGCTTTGCAGGTGGTGTTGGTCTGTTCTTTTAATCGAGATCCAATTTCTTTGGGGCGTAACCATATGACCCCATTCCAACCACAACATTTACAACTTCCTCATAATCTTCGACGCCATCATCATCGAAATTCATCATAACAGCTTCAATGTCTCTACAGCAAGTCTCTCTTCAACAGAAACGATCACATCAGATTCTACAACAGCATCAATAACCGAGACGACATTCATGTCCCTCGGTTGCTTCATTGATCTGCACACATTAAACTTCACTACCTCGCCGTTCAACCTGAAAGTCAACTAGTTGCTCTCCATATCAACCAATACTCTTCCGGTTGCCAAGAAGGGTCGTCCCAAAATAATAGGGACTTCGAAGTCCACTTCGGAGTCCAAAATCACGAAGTCTGCCAGAAATATGAACTTCCCCACCTTCACAAGTACATCATACAAAATACCAACCAGGCGTTTCACCGATCTGTCAGCCATCAATAACCTCATAGTCGTCGGTTTGGGGGCTCCTAAGCCCAACTGCCAGTAGATGGCTAACGGCATCAAGTTTATGCTAGCCCCCAAGTCACAAAGAGCCTTGGCAAAGTTAAACTCCCCTATGGTGCAAGGAATAGTGAACGCACCCAGGTCTTCTTTCTTTTGGACCAGCGACCTTGAAGAAATGGCTCTACAATAGTGGAGGTTGTCTTCCGGTTCAAAACTTACCGACCTCTTCTTTGTGATCAGGTCCTTCATGAACTTGGCATAACCGGGCATTTGTTCAAGCGCATCCACCAGAGGGATGTTTACTGATATCTGTTTGAGCATGGTCATGAAGTTCAGGAACTTTCTATCTTCCACTTTCTTCTTCAACCGTTGTGGGAATGGAGGTGGTGGCTGAGGCATCATAGTTGGAAGTTTTTCAACTTCCTTGCTTTTGTTCGTGAGCACTTGAGTAGCATCTTCTTCCGCACCGGGTTTTTCAACAGACCCTGGCACACCCTCATCGACCATATTTTCAGCATCTACTAACTCTTCTTTCTCAGCAACGTTACCTTTCTAGGTCTGAATTTCCGGAGGTGATTCTGCTAATGTCTTACCTCTTTTGGTGGTGATTTCCATACAATTTCTGTCGTTTCTCGTATTTTGAATGGTGTCACTCGGCAATGTTCCAGCTTTCCTTTGATTTAGAGACGCCGAGACTTGACTCATTTGCTGCTCTAACTGCTTGATTGAGTTGGAATGAGAATTAACCAACTGACTCAATGATGATAATTCAGAATTCAATTCCTTGACTCCGGAATCAGTAGATTCCACCTTCAACAACATCTTTGCCATCATATTCTCAAGCTTGAATGTCCCTGTCTCATTGCTAGTTTTTTCCCTGTTACCAGGTGGTACGTACAACCCACCTCTATCAGTGTTATTCATCCAGTTTCCCTGCTCGCGATCTCTGTAGCCAGCTTTTTTGTAGATTTTGTCTTTCTGATAGGTCCGACCTTGGTTTCCTTGGCCATTGGCCTGGAAACCCCCCAAGTAATTCGCCTCCTCATCAGTTTCCAACTCTGCTGCTCTAACTTGGGAACCCACAACTTTTACCTTCTCCATACCTCCTGAAAACAAGTGCTTTGTCAGTAGGTCCAACTGCGTTTTCAGATGCGCCATGTCTTGGTCGCGCTCCTCCTCTTTTCTGCGCTGCTCAGCTGACATACCAACTGCATAAGTGCTACCTGCTACCTCTGTATCCCGTGTATGCCAGGCCCTGTTGGTTTTGGTGAGCCTGTCCAAAGTAGTTGTGGCCTCAACAAAAGTGAGACCCATGAATGCACCACCTGCTGCGTTATCCAACGTCGGCTTGGTAGCCGAATTCAGTGTCCTGTAGAACGTCTGCATCAAAAAGTTGTCGGTCAACTGATGGTTCGGGCATTGTGTCAGCTTCTTCTTGAACCGCAACCAAGTCTCATGTAACGCTTCGTGAGGTTGCTGTCTGAAATTGCTAATTTCATCCCTCAACTGTATCATCCTAGAGGGAGGAAAGAACCTTTCTAGGAAAGCTCCTTTCAACTCTCCCCAAGTTGTGATAGAGTCAGGGGTCAGCTCTGTCAACCACAATGCTGCCTCATTAGACAGAGACAACGGAAACAACCTGAGCCTGATTGCTGTCTAACCTACTCCAGGCAACTCGAACGACTTGCACATGCCCACGAAATTCATCAGCTGCTGGTTTGGATCATCACCAGCGGCACCACGGAACACTCCTCTCAAGTTCAACAACTGGATCATCGTGCTAGTGATGTTGAACTTGGCTCCGGGCGCTAGCGGTGGAAGAGTAATGGCGCCCGTAGCGCCAACTCCATCCAAGTCGATATCCTCATCATTCAGCATAACATCGTCCTGCAGACCACCAGCATTCAGATTTTGTTGGGCCTGCAGTTCTGCAGCGAGCCTTGCTGCCTCTTGTTGTGCGGCCATATTCTGCCTTAATGTTCTAGCAAGCTCGGGGTCGTAAGGTAATGTTGATTCACCCGAGCGCCGGGTACTTGGCATGCACAACTCTGTACCCTGTCAAAAACAAAAACAACAAATAAACGTAAAAGCAGGAAAGTATGACTAAGAGTCAAATAAACACACCGGACTTAATAAACAACCGTAGTCCCCGGCAACGGCGCCAAAATTTGATACGCCCAAATTACGACTCCAAATACAAAGCGTAAGCGGTCGCTGTCAAATATAGAACCCAACTAAGGTTGGGGTCGATCCCATAAGGAATAAGGTGCAAATTAAATCGATAGTGAATTAAATGACTAGTAGTCGATAGTTTTCGGTAAATTGGGGGGTGTTGTGTGAACAATATTTAACCAAAGCAAATAATAATGTATGATTAATAATCAATATGAGAGTGAACTAGGGAAGTGTTCACCATGGCGTCGTAACAATTTTGACTCAAGGCTTGATCGGGTTCTCTCTATATGCATATCACGATGTGATTGAATTCATGGTGTCGTCTAAACGTTTCTCAACCAATTAGACAAATTTCCTTCTCAATTCACTCAAACTTGAAAAGGTGAACTTTATTATTTCAATCCTAAACATCAAGTAGATTAATCTAGTTACAGCATTAATCATGAGACGAGAGTTGGTAGTCTCGAATCCTTGTAGTTAATCAAATTTCCCGGTTTTAATCTCTTTACTCAAGCAAATTAAACCTAGGCATGTTCTAAAGTTTGCAACCACTAGAAAACGTTAGTAAGTGAATGATTAACCACGTGACAACATAAAGATTGAACCCTACGCTACTCGGAATCTATATTGCTACTTTTGCCATGGCTCCCACAACCCTAGTTGTGGGAAGTTAGTTACTCATGTTTGCAAAATGAAAGAATGAAGAAATAGTATTCATAATAATAAGAAAGAGTTCTTACAAAAGAGATGAACACAAGCTTCACGCTTTTCAAGAACAAGAGTCTAAAATCCCAGGAACGATCAAGAACAAGATGATCAAGAAGAAAAACGTGATTGTGTAGTATTTTCCTCTCAAATTCTCGCTCAAAATAATCCTAGAACTATTGGGCAATGAACTTGTAATGAATAATAATAAAATAAACCTAACATAGGGTATTTATAGGAGTCCAGGAAATAAACCCAAAAACGTTCGGAATCCGCGTCGCGCGTACTGCCTCAACTTGACGGGCTGGGTGACGAACCGTCACAGTGGCCGTCGCCACTAGGCAGTGTGCTGCCTCAACTTGACGGTCTACTTGACGGACTGTCACATGTGTGACGTCCCGTCATGGTGGCCGTCACCACTAGGCAGTGTGCTGCTCGACTTGATGGTCTTCTTGACGGACCGTCACATGGGTGACGGCCCGTCATGGTGGCCGTCACTCTTAACTAGTGGTGCTCTTTTAATCGTATTTCCTTCCTTTTCTTCGTTTTTCGCTATTTTCTGTAATTCCAACATAAAAACATTAAAAACGACGACTGTTGCTTGAAAACTCACGATTATTCTTAGTTAAAGGAGTCAAATTTGCCGTAGAATGGCGGCACATAAGTTAGTGTCAGATGTCAAAGGATAGTAGGCTATAAATAGGCTTGGAATGAGTTTGAGTGAAAAGGATGGCTTCGTTCATAGTGAAGTATAAGCGGGAACTACGGATCTTTGATTTGTCAATTGATGATTCGAGGATGGTTTGAGTGTTTGACTTGTATGCGATCTCCTGTCTTATTAAGTGATAATAATATAGATATAGAAGCTGAGGTAGTGAGCTCCAGGTGTATCTGAAGGAGGTCTATCAGGTTGGTTGTATATTGGGAAGAGTTTGTGAAGTTTATCGCATGCTAAGAAAAGGTTCAGTTTAGTGAAACAGAAGGGATATGACTCCTTGTTCAGTCATATGTGTTTTGGTAGATACTGAGGTAACGACTGAGAATTTCTTTAGGTTTTGTGTTGGTGACTTGATTCGACCCACTACGGATTGCAATGAATCCTCCTTCAGTTAGTTTGAGGTTTTAGTAGCAATTATGGGTTGGGCAACTTACATATTCAAGGTCTGGTTGACCTCGGTTCCTAAGGGTTCATTAGCAGCATATGGGTTCGACAGAGGTAGTGGTCAGTAAATTAGGATTGGGTTTCAGAATTGTGGGCTAGCAAACTACTCTGGGTGGTTCGTGGTTGTTTCATTTCAGTTGCAGTTTCTTAGGTTGGAAGGCATGGAATTTGGACGACTTAGTTTCCCTATTTCAGTTGTGGAGTGGCAGTTGGCCTTGGACACCTAGTTCTTGGCTTACCTTTGAGTTAGGCTGGATATTCTAGATTTTGGTAGTGTTTTAGATAGTATGAGGTTCCTTCTACCATGGTTAGACAAACTCAATGGTGTGAGTTTGAGATTCAGCAGTGGTGTATGCTATATGAGATCAGGTTGTACAAGTAGAGGCTAGCGAGGCTATTTTAAGTTCTTATGGTACTTTGAGATTGATTGTCGCCTTCATTGTCAAGAGTTTGAAATGCTTATTTAGTTGGGTCTTCAGGGGTTGTCTTTTATATGAGCTTGCAGCATTGGTTAGACTCAACCAGTATGGACTAGAAGTTTGGTATGTGGTGTGCTTCGATATGGTTTGTTTGTATGCTGATATGGTAGAGCGGTTGGTTCGAACCAAAGGGGTGAGTTGGGGGTATGTGAAGAAATTCTATATCTAGATGGCGACTTTGAACCCCAGGCACCTCTTCCTTTTGCCGTTGGGGTGTTTTGACTAGACATTCATAGCATAGTGGACTTTCTCTGAAGGTAAAATTAGTAAGGCAATTTCAAATTCGACTGGCGTCTATGTATTGGGAGTAGCAATAGTACTTCTTAGAATTTGGAGCTTAGTGATGGTTACAGACTTTATGGTAGGCTTGCCATACTACTCGCATGATCTGGGTTTTGGTTTGGGGTGTGTCGAGTAGGTTGCCCTGGTTCACTGCCTCCAATTAATTTAGAATTGGCATGATTCAACGAGGTTGGTTTCATTCTATAGTTTGAAAGTTTCTCCGTTAAAATAGGGTATTCATACATGCCTTTCCTAACTTGGATGTGCAAGCTTTAGTCGATTTCAGATGGTTGTTTAGTTGGGTTCAGTTATCGGGTTTGATGTTAGCAGAGGTATTCGTTCATTTGTTAGTGGTCAGTTGGAGTAAAATTACTACAGTTTTTGAGTTTGTGCTTTGGGTTAGTGATACGCCCAAATTACGACTCCAAATACGAAGCGTAAGCGGTCGCTGTCAAATATAGAACCCAACTAATGTTGGGGTCGATCCCACAGGGAATAAGGTGAAAATTAAATCGATAGTGAATTAAATGACTAGTAGTCGATAGTTTCCGGTAAATTGGGGGGTGTTGTGTGAACAATATTTAACCAAAGAAAATAATAATGTGCGATTAATAATCAATATTAGAGTGAACTAGGGAAGTGTTCACCATGGCGTCGTAACAATTTTGACTCAAGGCTTGACCGGGTTCTCTCTATATGCATATCACGATGTGATTGAATTCATTATCAATTAGACAAATTTCCTTCTCAATTCTCTCGAACTTGAAAAGGTGAACTTTATTATTTCAATCCTAAACATCAAGTAGATTAATCTAGTTACAACATTAATCATGAGACGAGAGTTGGTAGTCTCGAATCCTTGTAGTTAATCAAATTTCTCGGTTTTAATCTCTTTACTCAAGCAAATTAAACCTAGGCATGTTCTAATGTTTGCAACCACTAGAAAACATTAGTAAGTGAATGATTAACCACGTGACAACATAAAGATTGAACCCTACGCTACCCGGAATCTATATTGCTACTTTTGCCATGGCTCCCACAACCCTAGTTGTGGGAAGTTAGTTACTCATGTTTGCAAAACGAAAGAATGAAGAAATAGTATTCATAATAATAAGAAAGAGTTCTTACAAAAGAGATGAACACAAGCTTCACGCTTTTAAGGAACAAGAGTCTAAAATCCCAAGAACGATCAAGAACAAGATGATCAAGAAGAAAAACGTGATTGTGTAGTGTTTTCCTCTCGAATTCTCGCTCAAAATAATCCTAGAACTATTGGGTAATGAACTTGTAATGAATAATAATAAAATAAACCTAACATAGGGTATTTATAGGAGTCCAGGAAATAAACCCAAAAACGTTCGGATCCGCGTCGCGCGTACTGCCTCAACTTGACGGGCTGGGTGACGGACCATCACATGCTTGACGGACCGTCACAGTGGACGTCGCCACTAGGCATTGTGCTGCCTCAACTTGACGGTCTACTTGACGGACCATCACATTTGTGACGGCCCGTCATGGTGGCCGTCACCACTAGGCAGTGTGCTGCTCGACTTGACGGTCTTCTTGACGGACAGTCACATGGGTGACGGCCCGTCATGGTGGCTGTCACTCTTAACCAGTGGCGCTCTTTTGATCGTATTTCCTTCCTTTTCTACGTTTTTCGCTATTTACTGCAATTCCAACATAAAAACATCAAAAACGACGACTGTTGCTTGAAAACTCACGATTATTCTTAGTTAAAGGAGTCAAATGTGCTGTAGAATGGCGGCACATCAACACCCTCAACTTAAAATGTTCGCTTGTCCTCAAGCAACATGACAACAAAAACAAAAAGACGACTCAACTTAGACTCGTGTCACTAGAAAATCATGGCCCTTCAACAGTTCATCAAATTTTAAATCAAGCCACCCCCCGGTAGCACACAAATGTATGCAACATTAACTTGCAAGGATCCAAACATGTCATTCCGATATGATAGAACATTATGCATACACACACGCAGCTATCCTAACAGTCAATAGATAATACGGAGATCTTGGTGCCCTCACCACAAAGAAGTCCCACACACAGAATTTAGGACTAGGTAAGACGCTCGCACTCACAAACGATTTCAAACAGTGGACATGCGATGCCATAGGCTTGCCCTTACTATTCTATTTCAGTTCTTTAGAAAGCCGCTCGGGATCACTACAGGACTTGTTTTGGCTTGTAATGAGGCTTCGGGTGTAGGTAGGATACGTTTGGGGAATAGTGACTAAACCCTCCTTGGAATCACCGACCTACTATTTTCACCTACTTTACTTTGTCCATCCTTATTCACCTCTTTCTTCCCTTGTTTCTAGCTACAGGTGCGGCCTCTTTATTTTGACAACTCTTTTTTATTTCTTTTTTTTTTCTTAGACACACACCCGGAGTTTTCATTTTATTCTCAACCAATCTTATCCCTCCTAATTTTCTTCTCATTTACCTCTATAGTAGCCACCCTCAACTTAGGCTGATTGCCTGAGTTGAGGTGCACGATGTCCAAGGAAGGACCAGGGCCAAAAGAGGGATTCAAAGTTACACAGGAACGGTCATAGGTTATTGAACGAACAGGGTCAATTATGGCTCAAACAGGGATCAAAGGGATTATTTACATTTGGACGGTCTTATAGGCTAAGTGGACTGCACACAAAAAGGGCCTGTGATCCTTTCCTAAGCGACCAACTTCAAACTTTAACAAAATAGACCGGGCAAGTTCTAGATGCATGCACATAGTAAGAATTTATAACAATATGCTCACACACACTTGGCACCAAGAACCATACCACTACCAACTATCAAGACAACAACTCGGCTTAAGCATACTTATTCCAATCATAACCACACAATGACATCCAAGGATCCAGACAGTCAATCGTTTCAAACATAAGTACAAAATCTTTTTCAGAGGGGGCTCCTTTTAGTTAAATTTTCAAAAAGCCATGCTTGCTACGGACATCACTTTTAAAATTTAAACGACAACCTAAACATGCTGGTTCTACTAGATAGCACACCGGAGGAAAAGAAACACGGCAACAAAAAGCTCCGGTGGTGGTACTCCTACCCCTAACAAAAGAATTTAGCATTGTCCTCAATGCTCAAGGAAACATATATTCAGAATAAAGGAATAGGGGTACCTGGGAAACCTAGGTTTCCGTACGCGACTCATCATCATCTGGGGTCTTTTCAGACTCCGGTACAGCACTGGAAGATGCCCCACCTGCTTGGGCATGCACTCTTTCCAGTCGCAGCTACTCATCTATTACTGACCGCTGCTTCGCGACCTCTAACTCGTCCTCCTCAGCTGATATCTTTTTGTGCTTCCTCTTCTTTGATTTCTTTACCCCACTTTCACCTGTTTGGGGTTCACTAATTTTCAGTGGCCGACCCATCAAATCCACTATCGTGGTTTCTTCGTCCAAGTCCACCAACTCCGACGTCTCCTCATAAAATGCTTTTTCTTGCTTGAGGACTGTGATATCATTTTTCACCTTCTTTAGCTCCGCATCAAATCTCGCCAGGTCCGGGATGCTCATTTCGTTGAGCCTTGCATCCACCCGGGTTTCCATTGCATCTACCCTTGCGCGCAGCCCCTCAAATGGCTTCAGAGCCTCCCGTATTGCTTCATCAATGGTGGGTTTAAACAAGTCCGTCCATGCAGCAATTTGTTTATCCAACTGTTTCTGCTTTTGCACCATCTTAGCAAAATTTTGGGGGTTCATGTGATATTCTGGTGGCAGAGGAGGCCTTGCCGCAGTGCTAGAACTTTCAGCAGTAGCTCTCGTTGTCTGTGATGTTTTCGGATCAAACACCGCAAGTGGCATTTCTGTGCCTGATGGGGTGTCGGTTGCCTCGGAGGTGGTTGTGGTTGGCTCTTCGAAGATCTGAGGCTTGTGAACCCTCAATTCAAACTTAGTGTCATCCCTAGACATGTCAATATTCTGCTTGGATGACGTTGTCACTTGCTTATCAATACTATCCCATATTGGCACCTTTGCACGCCTGCATAACTCAGTCACTAGACACGGGAACGGCAGCGAAGAAGTAGTTTTTATGGCCCGGGTCCGCATCTCGTCTACAATTATCATTCCGAAGTTGATGACATACCCGGCTATCAAGCTTGCCACAAGGATAGCTCTTCCCTCATCCAAATTATTGTCTCCTCCTGTTGGAAATAACCTGAGCCGCACAACCGCCCACCAAAACTTGGCTACGAAGCTTAGTGATTGCTTCGATATCCGTCCCCTCTGAGTTAGCCAAGATGGTGAGCCATCAGTCAATGTTTGGGCTAACCATGGTCTCTGTGAGTAGGCGTTGGAAATCTTGTCATGAAATTCTGGCATATCAGGTGGAGGGATGTATTCAGGGCCAAAGAGGACTCTGTTGATCATTTCCCGTGAGATTTCCACTTGTTTACCCCGAACTGGCACCCTGTTCTGCCTTGGTGCTGATTTAACCCCCTTTTCTGGCTCACATTTGCTCTCCAACAGTGCCAAATAGTTGGCATAGAATTGCCGGACTAATTCTGGAAAATAAAATCCCGGGGGTGAACTCATCCACTCGAGCTGATACCTTTGAAACTGTGTCTGAAGAACTGGGTACTCAGGCAGATCCGTGGTCATGATTTGCACTTCTTCAGCTATCGGTCTTTTGTGGCTTCTCGACATCGTTTGGGAAAGACCGTCAAGATAGTGCTTCTGAGCATCCTTAAGTGCCCACCGGATCGACTCTCTGTCCATGGTTGCACTCCCTGCAATGTTTTCATGACCACCTACATTCTCCGGTTCCTCTATTACGTTCTCTTCCCTCTCAAGCCTGGACAGATGATCCGCTACCTGGTTCTCACACCCTTTCCGATCTTTGACTTCAAAGTCAAATTCCTGCAACAATAGCACCCATCGGATTAGTCGAGGTTTTGCATCCTTCTTGGTCATCAGATACCTCAAGGCTGCATGATCTGTGTGCACCACCACTTTTGTACCAAGTAAGTATGCTCTGAATTTCTCAAAGGCGTATACGACAGCCAGCAGCTCATGTTCTGTCACTGTGTAGTTCTTTTGCACCCCATTCAATGTTTTACTAGCATAATAAATGGGGTGAAAAAGTTTGTCTCGCTTCTGTCCCAGAACAGCTCCAAGCGCCACACCACTCGCATCGCACATTACTTCAAACAGTTTGGACCAATCCGGGGCAATTATAATAGGAGCATCCACTAACTTTTCTTTCAGGCATTCAAACGCCTTCAAACACTCAGCATCAAATACAAACTTCGTCTCCTTTTCAAGAAACTTGCACAATGGGGTAGCAACCTTAGAGAAATCTTTGATAAACCTTCGGTAGAAACCGGCATGACCAAGAAAACTCCTCACACCCTTTACTGAAATGGGTGGAGGTAGTTTCTCGATGACTTCAATCTTTGCTCTATCCACCTCTAGACCTCTCATAGATATTTTGTGTCCTAATACAATGCCTTCTTTCACCATGAAATGGCATTTCTCCCAGTTTAGCACGAGGTTTGACTCTTCACATCTTTGCAACGCCTGACTCAGATTAGCCAAGCAATCATCAAATGCATCACCCACTACCGAAAAGTCATCCATGAAGACTTCCAATATGTTCTCCACCATATCAGAAAAGATAGACATCATGCATCTTTGGAAGGTTGCAGGAGCATTGCAAAGACCAAAGGGCATGCGTCTAAAAGCAAACGTACCATAGGGACAGGTGAACGTGGTTTTCTCCTGATCTTCCGGGGCAATAGATATTTGGTTATACCCCGAATATCCATCTAAAAAGCAATACCAACCTCTTCCAGCTAATCTATCCAGAATCTGATCCATAAAGGGCATGGGGAAATGATCACGGAGAGTACAGGAGTTTAGCTTCCGGTAATCCATACAGACTCGCTAGCCCGTGACAGGTCTTAATGGGATCAGCTCATTTTTGTCATTTGCTACCACAGTCATTCCTCCCTTCTTAGTAACACATTGCACTGGGCTTACCCATTTGCTATCAGAGATTGGGTAAACCACTCCAGCATCGAGCCATTTGATGATCTCTTTCTTCACCACCTCTTGCATTGGCGGATTCACTCTCCGCTGGTGCTCAGTGGTGGGAGTGCAATTTTCTTCTAGTTGTATCTTATGAGTACAAATACCTGGTGGGATGCCAATAATATCTGCAATGGTCCAGCCGATTGCTCTCTTGTGTCTCCTAAGAGTGGATAATAATGCTTCAACTTGAGATTGCACAAGGTCTGTCGCGATGATTACCGGTAAGGTATCTTTGTCACCCAGAAATACATACTTCAGATGGCCTGGCAACTCTTTCAACTCTAATACCGGCGCTTCCTCAATAGAAGGCTTTGCAGGTGGTGTTGGTCTGTTCTTTAAATCGAGATCCAATTTCTTTGGGGCGTAACCATATGACCCCATTCCAACCACATCATTTACAACTTCCTCATAATCTTCGACGCCATCATCATCGAAATTCATCATAACAGCTGCCAATGTCTCTACAGCAAGTCTCTCTTCAACAGAAACGATCACATCAGATTCTATAACAGCATCAATAACCGAGACGACATTCATGTCCCTCGGTTGCTTCATTGATCTACACACATTAAACTTCACTACCTCGCCGTTCAACCTGAAAGTCAACTCGTTGCTCTCCATATCGACCAATACTCTTCCGGTTACCAAGAAGGGTCGTCCCAAAATTATAGGGACTTCGAAGTCCACTTTGCAGTCCAAAATCATAAAGTCTGCCGGAAATATGAACTTCCCCACCTTCACAAGTACATCATACAAAATACCAACCGGGCGTTTCACCGATCTGTCAGCCATCAATAACCTCATAGTCGTCGGTTTGGGGGCTCCTAAGCCCAACTGCCGGTAGATGGCTAACGGCATCAAGTTTATGCTAGCCCCCAAGTCACAAAGAGCCTTGGCAAAGTTAAACTCCCCTATGGTGCAAGGAATAGTGAACGCACCCGGGTCTTCTTTCTTTTGGACCAACGACCTTGAAGAAATGGCTCTACAATGGTGGAGGTTGTCTTCCGATTCAAAACTTACCGACCTCTTCTTTGTGATCAGGTCCTTCATGAGCTTGGCATAACCGGGCATTTGTTCAAGCGCATCCACCAGAGGGATGTTTACTGATATATGTTTGAGCATGGTCATGAAGTTCAGGAACTTTCTATCTTCCACTTTCTTCTTCAACCGTTGTGGGAATGGAGGTGGTGGCTGAGGCATCATAGTTGGAAGTTTTTCAACTTCCTTGCTTTTGTTCGTGAGCACTTGAGTAGCATCTTCTTCCGCACCGGGTTTTTCAACAGACCCTGGCACACCCTCATCGACCATATTTTCTGCATCTACTAACTCTTCTTTCTCAGCAACGTTACCTTTCTAGGTCTGAATTTCCGGAGGTGATTCTGCTAATGTCTTACCGCTTCTGGTGGTGATTTCCATACAATTTCCGTCGTTTCTCGGATTTTGAATGGTGTCACTCGGCAATGTTCCATCTTTCCTTTGATTTAGAGACGCCGAGACTTGACTAATTTGCTGCTCTAACTGCTTGATTGAGGTGGAATGAGAATTAACCAACTGACTCAATGATGATAATTCAGATTTCAATTCCTTAACTCCGGAATCAGTAGATTCCACCTTCAACAACATCTTTGCCATCATATTCTCTAGCTTGGACGTCCCTGTCTCATTGCTAGTTCTTTCCCTGTTACCAGGTGGTACGTACAACCCACCTCTATCAGTGTTATTCCTCCAGTTTCCCTGCTCGTGATCTCTGTAGCCAGCTTTTTCGTAGTAGTTGTCTTTCTGATAGGTCCGACCTTTGTTTCCTTGGCCATTGGCCTGGAAACCCCCCAAGTAATTCGCCTCCTCATCAGTTTCCAACTCTGATGCTCTACCTTGGGAACCCACAGCTTTTACCTTCTCCATACCTCCTGAAAACAAGTGCTTTGTCAGTAGGTCCAACTGCGTTTTCAGATGCGCCATGTCTTGGTCACGCTCCTCCTCTTTTCTGCGCTGCTCAGCTGACATACCAACTGCATAAGTGCTTGCTGCTACCTCTGTATCCCGTGTATGCCAGGCCCTGTTGGTTTTGGTGAGCCTGTCCAAAGTAGTTGTGGCCTCAACAAAAGTGAGACCCATGAATGCACCACCTGCTGTGTTGTCCAACGTCGGCTTGGTAGACGAATTCAGTGTCCTGTAGAACGTCTGCATCAAAAAGTTGTCGGTCAACTGATGGTTCGGGCATTGTGTCAGCTTCTTCTTGAACTGCAACCAAGTCTCATGTAACGCTTCGTGAGGTTGCTGTCTGAAATTGCTAATTTCATCCCTCAACTGTATCATCCTAGAGGGAGGAAAGAACCTTTCTAGGAAAGCTCCTTTCAACTCTCCCCAAGTTGTGATAGAGTCAGGGGTCAGCTCTGTCAACCACAATGCTGCCTCATCAAACAGAGATAACGGAAACAACCTGAGCCTGATTGCTGTCTAACCTACTCCAGGCAACTCGAACGACTTGCAGATGTCCACAAAATTCATCAGGTGCTGGTTTGGATCATCACCAGCGGCACCACGGAACACTCCTCTCAAGTTCAACAGCTGGATCATCGTGCTAGTGATGTTGAACTTGGCTCCGGGCGTTAGCGGTGGAAGAGCAATGGCGCCCGTAGCGCCAACTCCATCCAAGTCGATATCCTCATCATTCAGCATAACATCGTCCTGCAGACCACCAGCATTCAGATTTTGTTGGGCCTGCAGTTCTGCAGCGAGCCTTGTTGCCTCTTGTTGTGCGGCCATATTCCGCCTTAATGTTCTAGCAAGCTCGGGGTCGTAAGGTAATGTTGATTCACCCGAGCGCCGGGTACTTGTCATCAACTACTCTGTACCCTGTCAAAACCAAAAACAACAAATAAACGTAAAAGCAGGAAAGTATGACTAAGAGTCAAATAAACACATCGGACTTAATAAACAACCGTAGTCCCCGGCAACGGCGCCAAAATTTGATACGCCCAAATTAAGACTACAAATACAAAGCGTAAGCGGTCGCTGTCAAATATAGAACCCAACTAAGGTTGGGGTCGATCCCACAGGGAATAAGGTGCAAATTAAATCGATAGCAAATTAAATGACTAGTAGTCGATAGTTTTCGGTAAATTGGGGGGTGTTGTGTGAACAATATTTAACCAAAGCAAATAATAATGTACGATTAATAATCAATATAAGAGTGAACTAGGGAAGTATTCACCATGGCGTCGTAACAATTTTGACTCAAGGCTTGACCGGGTTCTCTCTATATGCATATCACGATGTGATTGAATTCATGGTGTCGTCTAAACGTTTCTCAACCAATTAGACAAATTTCCTTCTCAATTCTCTCGAACTTGAAAAGGTGAACTTTATTATTTCAATCCTAAACATCAAGTAGATTAATCTAGTTACAGCATTAATCATGAGACGAGAGTTGGTAGTCTCGAATCCTTGTAGTTAATCAAATTTCCCGGTTTTAATCTCTTTACTCAAGCAAATTAAACCTAGGCATGTTCTAATGTTTGCAACCACTAGAAAACGTTAGTAAGTGAATGATTAACCACGTGACAACATAAAGATTGAACCCTACGCTACTCGGAATCTATATTGCTACTTTTTTCATGGCTCCCACAACCCTAGTTGTGGGAAGTTAGTTACTCATGTTTGCAAAATGAAAGAATGAAGAAATAGTATTCATAATAATAAGAAAGAGTTCTTACAAAAGAGATGAACACAAGCTTCACGCTTTTCAAGAACAAGAGTCTAAAATCCCAAGAACGATCAAGAGCAAGATGATTGATGTGCCGCCATTTTACGGCACTTTCGACTCCTTTTAACTAAGAACAATCGTGCGTTTTCAAGCAACCATTGTCGTTTTTGATGGGTTTATGTTACGTTTTCAGGAAATAGGGACAAACATGGAAACGGAAGGAAATACGAGTAAAAAGAGCATTCTGGATAAGAGTGATGGACCGTCAAGCTCGTGACGGACCGTCAAGCTCGTGACGGACCGTCAAGCCCAAGCCAACAAGGTGGTGACGGTCCGTCACCCAAACCGTCACACCAAAGCAGTGTCGCACCAAGGCAGCCCGCGATTAACCGTCACACCAAAGCAGTGTCGCACCAAGGCAGCCCGCGATTAGGATTCCTACCGTGTTTGGGATTTGGTTTCTCGGATTCCTAATGCGTTTGGGATTTGGTTTCTCGGATTCCTAATGCATTTGGGATTTGGTTTCTCGGATTCCTAATGCGTTTGGGATTTGGTGGGATTCCTAATGCGTTTGGGATTGTGTTTCCTAGACTCCTATAAATACCCTATGTTAGGTTTATTTTATTCATTATGCAAATCACGTTTTTACAATAATTTTAGGAGAGATTTGAGCGAAACTTTGAGAGCAAGAAACACGTTTTTCTCTTCTTGAATTCGTGTTCTTGAATTGTTCTTGGGATCTTGGTTTTTCGTGTTATTGGATTATTGAAGATTGTTCTCATTATATTGTAAGAATCCCTTCTCTTTATTATGAATACAATTCTCTTCTCTTTTCTTTATAGCATGATTAACTAAACTCCCACAACTAGGGTTGTGGGAGCCATGGCAAACGTAGCAAGATAGATTCCGGGTAGCGTCGGGTTCAATACATATGTTGTCACGTTGTTAATCATACATTGTGTAACGTTTTCTAGTGGTTGCAAACATTAGAACATGCCTAGGTTTAGTTTGCTTGAGTAAAGAGATTAAAACCGAGAAACTTGATTAACGACGAGGATTCGAGACACCAACTCTCGTCTTATGATTAATGCTGTAACTAGATTAATCTACTTGATGTTTAGGATTGAAATCTAAAAGCACACCTTTTTGAGATCGAGAGAAGATAAAAGGAAATTCGTCTATTTGGTTGAGAAACGTTTAGACGATACCATTAATTCAATCACATCGTGACACGCATATAAAAAGAACCCGATTAAGCCTAGAATCGACATTGTTACCAACGCCATGGTAAACACTTCCCTAGTTCATTCTCCTACTGATTATTTCTCATACATTATTGCTTGTTTTGTTTACAATTTGATCACACAAAACCCCCCCTTTTTACCGGAAACTATTGACGACTAGTCACTTAATTCACTAAAGACTTAATTCTCACCATATTCTCTGTGGGATTCGACCCCAACCTAGTTGGGTTCTATATTTGACTACGACCGCTTACGCTTCGTTAATTTGAGGTGTAGTTTGGGCGTTATCAAAAAGTGGCGCCGTTGCCGGGGAATACGGTTGTTAATTAAGTCTGGTGTGTTTATTTGACTCTTAGTCATACTTTCCTGCTTTTACTTTTATTTGTTGTTTTTGTTTATTATAGGGTATATAGTTGTGCATACGGTTGTTTATTAAGTCTGGGGTGTCTTGATGAAGTCTGAGTAATCAAGACACCCGCGTCGTGCCGCGACGTTAAATCAGGCGCTGTATGGGAGGCAACCCATAAATTGTTGTTGTATTATAGTCTAATTAATTCGTGGGGAAACCTGTGAGTCACCACCGAGGGTTTTTGTTGCCGTGTTTCTTTTCCCTCCGGTGTGCTATCTAGTAGAACCGGCATGTTTAGGTTGTTATTTTAAATTTTTTAGTGTTTATAGTGATGAGCATGGCGTTTTTGTTAACTAAAACGAGGCCCCTTTAAAAAATTTTCTGGTTTTGTACTTATGTTGAAACGATTGACTGTCTGGATCCTTGAATGTCATTGTGTGATTATGATTAGAATGAGTATGCTTAAGCCGAGCGGTTGTTTGATAGTTGGTAGCGATATAGTTTCTTGGTGCCAAGAGCGTGTGAGTTATTGTTATAAATTCTTACTCTGTGCATGCATCTAGAACTTGCCCGGTCTATTTTGTTAAGTTCGAAGTTTGGTTGCTTAGGAAAGGATCACAGGCCCTTTTTGTGTGCAGTCCACTTAACCTAAAAGACCGTCCAAATATAAATAACCCCTTTGATCCCTGTTTGAGCCATAATTGACCTTGTTCTTTCAATAACCTGTCACCATTCATGTTTAACTTTGAATCCCTATTTTGGCCCTGGTCCTTCCTTGGACATCGTGCACCTCAACTCAGGCAATCAGCCTAGGTTGAGGGTGGCTACTATAGAGGTAAACCCTATTTTGGCCCTGGTCCTCTCTAGGACATCGTGCACCTCAACTCAGGCAATCAGCCTAAGTTGAGGGTGGCTACTATAGAGGTGAATGATAAGAAAAAGAGGACGGAAGAGATTGGTTGTGAGTAGAGTGAAAATGCGGGTGTGTGCCTAAGAAAAGAAAGAAAAAAAAAAAAAAAGATCGAAAAAAGAAATAAAAAGAATTGTCAAAACAAAGAGGCCGCATCTGTAGCTAGAAACGAGGAAATAAAAAAGGTGAATAAGGATGGACAAAGTAAAGTTGTGTGGTAATATGATGTCAATGGTTCCAAGGAGGGCTTAGTCACTAACCCCTAAATGTATCCTACCTGCACCTGAAGCCTCATTACAAGCCAAAACAAGTCCTGTAGTGATCTTGAGCGGCTTTCTGAAGAACTGAAATAGAATAGTAAGGGCAAGCCTATGGTATCGCATGTGCATTGTTTGAAATCGTTTGTGAGTGTGAGCGCTTACCTAGTCCCAAATCGTGTGTGTGGGATTTCTTTGTGGTGAGGGCACCAAGATTTCTGTATTGTCTATTGATTGTTAGGATAGCTGCGCGTGTGTATGTAGAATGTTCTATCATATCGGAATGACATGTTTGGATCCTTGCAAGTTAGTGTTTCATACATTTGTGGGCTATGAGGGAGCTTGATTTAAAATGGAATAAGATGTTGAATGACCATGAGTTGCTAGAGACACGAGTTTGTTTTCTTAGTTGAGTCGTCTTATTGTTTTTGTGTCATGTTGCTTGAGGACAAGCGAACGTTTTAAGTTGAGGGTGTTGATGTGCCGCCATTTTACGGCACTTTCGACTCCTTTTAACTAAGAACAATCGTGCGTTTTCAAGCAACCATTGTCGTTTTTGATGGGTTTATGTTATGTTTTCAGGAAATAGGGACAAACATGGAAACGGAAGGAAATACGAGTAAAAAGAGCATTCTGGATAAGAGTGACGGACCGTCAAGCTCGTGACGGACCGTCAAGCCCAAGCCAACAAGGTGGTGACGGTCCGTCACCCAAACCGTCACACCAAAGCAGTGTCGCACCAAGGCAGCCCGCGATTAACCGTCACACCAAAGCAGTGTCGCACCAAGGCAGCCCGCGATTAGGATTCCTACCGTGTTTGGGATTTGGTTTCTCGGATTCCTAATGCATTTGGGATTTGCGTTTGGGATTTGGTTTCTCGGATTCCTAATGCGTTTGGGATTTGGTTTCTCGGATTCCTAATGCGTTTGGGATTTGGTTTCTCGGATTCCTAATGCGTTTGGGATTTGGTTTCTCGGATTCCTAATGCGTTTGGGATTTGGTTTCTCTGACCTAGACTCCTATAAATACCCTATGTTAGGTTTATTTTATTCATTATGCAAATCACGTTTTTACAATAATTTTAGGAGAGATTTGAGCGAAACTTTGAGAGCAAGAAACACGTTTTTCTCTTCTTGAATTCGTGTTCTTGAATTGTTCTTGGGATCTTGGTTTTTCGTGTTATTGGATTATTGAAGATTGTTCTCATTATATTGTAAGAATCCCTTCTCTTTATTATGAATACAATTCTCTTCTCTTTTCTTTATAGCATGATTAACTAAACTCCCACAACTAGGGTTCTGGGAGCCATGGCAAACGTAGCAAGATAGATTCCGGGTAGCGTCGGATTCAATACATATGTTGTCACGTTGTTAATCATACATTGTGTAACGTTTTCTAGTGGTTGCAAACATTAGAACATGCCTAGGTTTAGTTTGCTTGAGTAAAGAGATTAAAACCGAGAAACTTGATTAACGACGAGGATTCGAGACTACCAACTCTCGTCTTATGATTAATGCTGTAACTAGATTAATCTACTTGATGTTTAGGATTGAAATCTAAAAGCACACCTTTTTGAGATCGAGAGAAGATAAAAGGAAATTCGTCTATTTGGTTGAGAAACGTTTAGACGATACCATTAATTTAATCACATCGTGACACGCATATAAAAAGAACCCGATTAAGCCTAGAATTGACATTGTTACCAACGCCATGGTAAACACTTCCCTAGTTCATTCTCCTACTGAATATTTCTCATACATTATTGCTTGTTTTGTTTACAATTTGATCACACAAAACCCCCCCTTTTTACCGGAAACTATTGACGACTAGTCACTTAATTCACTAAAGACTTAATTCTCACCATATTCTCTGTGGGATTCGACCCCAACCTAGTTGGGTTCTATATTTGACTACGACCGCTTACGCTTCGTTAATTTGAGGTGTAGTTTGGGCGTTATCAAAAAGTGAATTCAAACAACCGTCGTCGTTTTTGATGTGTTTATGGTGTATTTTCAGGAAATAGGAACAAACATGGAAACGGAAGGAAATACGAGCAAAAAGACGTTCTGGATAAGAGTGACGGTCCGAGTGACGGACCGTCAAGCGAGTGACGGACCGTCAAGCCCAAGCCGTCAAGATGGGGCAGCACCACTGCCTAGTGGTGACGGCCACCGTGACGGGCCGTCAAGGTGGTGACGGTCCGTCACCCAAACCGTCACGTCAAAGCAGTAGCGCACCAAGGCAGCCCGCGATTAGGATTCCTACCGTGTTTGGGATTTGGTTTCTTGGATTCCTAATGCGTTTGGGATTGTGTTTCTTGGACGCACCAAGGCAGCACGCGATTAGGATTCCTACCGTGTTTGGGATTTGGTTTCTTAGATTCCTAATGCGTTTGGGATTGTGTTTCTTGGACGCACCAAGGCAGCACGCGATTAGGATTCCTACCGTGTTTGGGATTTGGTTTCTTAGATTCCTAATGCGTTTGGGATTGTGTTTCTTGGACTCCTATAAATACCCTATGTTAGGTTTATTTTATTATTATGCAAGTCACGTTTTTCCAATAGTTTTACATACATTACCCAATAATTTTAGGAGAGTTTTGAGCGACTTTTGAGAGAGGAAACACGCTACACACGTTTTCCTTCTCCTCATCCTTGTTCTTGATCGTTCTTGGGGATCTTGTTATTTTCTTGTTCTTGGAATAATTGAAGATTGTTTTCACTACATTGTAAGGATCTCTTTTCTTTATTATGAATATAACTTTCTTCTATTCTTCTACAAGCATGATTAACTAAACCTCCCACAACTAGGGTTGTGGGAGCCATGGCAAACGTAGCGATATAGATTCCGGGTAGCGTTGGGTTCAATATATGTATTGTCACGTTGTTAATCATTCATTATTTAACGTTTTCTAGTGGTTGCAAACATTAGAACATGCCTAGGTTTAAGTTTGCTTGAGTAAAGAGATTAAAACCGGGAAACTTGATTAACAACAAGGATTCGAGACTACTAACTCTCGTCTAATGATTAATGCTGTAACTAGATTAATCTACTTGATGTTTAGGATTGAAATCTAAAAAGCACATCTTTTCGAGGTCGAGAGAATAGAAAAGGAAATTTGTTTATTTGGTCGAGAGACGTTTAGACGATACCATTACTTCAATCACATCGTGACACGCATATAAAAAGAACCCGATTAAGCCTAGAATCGACATTGTTACCAACGCCATGGTAAACACTTCCCTAGTTCATTCTCCTACTGATTATTTCTCATACATTATTTTTGTTTTGTTTACAATTTGATCACACAAACCCCCCCTTTTTACCGGAAACTATTGACGACTAGTCACTTAATTCACTAAAGACTTAATTCTCACCATATTCTCTGTGGGATTCGACCCCAACCTAGTTGGGTTCTATATTTGACTACGATCGCTTACGCTTCGTTAATTTGAGGTGTAGTTTGAGCGTTATCAAAAAGTGGCGCCGTTGCCGGGGAATACGGTTGTTTATTAAGCCCGGTGTGTTTATTTGACTCTTAGTCATACTTTCCCGCTTTTACTTTTATTTGTTGTTTTTGTTTATTATAGGGTATATAGTTGTGCATATGGTTGTTTATTAAGTCTGGGGTATCTTGATGAAGTCTGAGTAATCAAGACACCCGCGTCGTGCCGCGACGTTAAATCAGGCGCTGTATGGGAGGCAACCCATAAATTGTTGTTGTATTATAGTCTAATTAATTCGTGGGGAAACCTGTGAGTCACCACCGAGGGTTTTTTTTGCCGTGTTTCTTTTCCCTCCGGTGTGCTATCTAGTAGAACCGGCATGTTTAGGTTGTGATTTTAAATTTTTTAGTGTCTATAGTGATGAGCATGGCATTTTTGTTAACTAAAACGAGGCCCCTTTAAAAAATTTTCTGGTTTTGTACTTATGTTGAAACGATTGACTGTCTGGATCCTTGAATGTCATTGTTTGATTATGATTAGAATGAGTATGCTTAAGCCGAGCGGTTGTTTGATAGTTGGTAGCGATATAGTTTCTTGGTGCCAAGAGTGTGTGAGATTATTGTTATAAATTCTTACTCTGTGCATGCATCTAGAACTTGCCCGGTCTATTTTGTTAAGTTCGAAGTGGTTGCTTAGGAAAGGATCACAGGCCCTTTTTGTATGCAGTCCACTTAACCTAAAAGACCGTCCAAATATAAATAATCCCTTTTGATCCCTGTTTGAGCCATAATTGATCTTATTCTTTCAATAACCTGTCACCGTTCCTGTTTAACTTTGAAACCCTATTTTGGCCCTGGTCCTTCCTTGGACATCGTGCACCTCAACTCCGGCAATCAGCCTAAGTTGAGGGTGGCTACTATAGAGGTAAACCCTGTTTTGGCCCTGGTCCTCCCTTGGACATTGTGCACCTCAACGCAGGCAATCAGCCTAAGTTGAGGGTGGCTACTAGAGAGGTGAATGATAAGAAAAAGAGGATAGTGAAGATTGGTTGTGAATAGAATGAAAAGTCGGGTGTGTGCCTAAGAAAAAAAGAAAGAAAAAAAAGAGATGAAAAAGATCGAAAAAGAAATAAAAAGAATTGTCAAAATAAAGAGGCCGCACCTGTAGCTAGAAAGAAGGAAATATAAAGGTGAATAAGGATGGACAAAGTAAGTTATGTGGTAATAAGACGTCGGTAGTTCCAAGGAGGGCTTAGTCACTAACCCCTAAATGTATCCTACCTGCACCTGAAGCCTCATACAAGCCTAAACAAGTCCTGTAGTGATCCTGAGCGGCTTTCTGAAGAACTGAAATAGAATAGTAAGGGCAAGCCTATGGTATCGCATGTGCATTGTTTGAAATCGTTTGTGAGTGTGAGCGCTTACCTAGTCCCAAATCTTGTGTGTGGGATTTCTTTGTGGTGAGGGCACCAAGATGTCTGTATTGTCTATTGATTGTTAGGATAGCTGCGCGTGTGTATGTAGAATGTTCTATCATATCGGAATGACATGTTTGGATCCTTGCAAGTTAGTGTTTCATACATTCGTGTGCTACGAGGGAGCTTGATTTAATTGAATAAGTTTTGAATGACCATGAGTTGCTAGAGACATGAGTTTGTGTTCTTAGTTGAGTCGTCTTATTGTTTTTTTTATGTCATGTTGCTTGAGGACAAGCGAACGTTTTAAGTTGAGGGTGTTGATGTGCCGCCATTTTACGGCACTTTCGACTCCTTTTAACTAAGAACAATCGTACGTTTTCAAGCAACCGTCGTCGTTTTTGATGTGTTTATGGTGTATTTTCAGGAAATAGGAACAAACATGGAAACGGAAGGAAATACGAGCAAAAAGACGTTCTGGATAAGAGTGACGGTCCGAGTGATGGACCGTCAAGCGAGTGACGGACCGTCAAGCCCAAGCCGTCAAGATGGGGAAGCACCACTGCCTAGTGGTGACGGCCACCGTGACGGGCCGTCAAGGTGGTGACGGTCCGTCACCCAAACCGTCACGTCAAAGCAGTAGCGCACCAAGGCAGCCCGCGATTAGGATTCCTACCGTGTTTGGGATTTGGTTTCTTGGATTCCTAATGCGTTTGGGATTGTGTTTCTTGGACGCACCAAGCCAGCACGCGATTAGGATTCCTACCGTGTTTGGGATTTGGTTTCTTAGATTCCTAATGCATTTGGGATTGTGTTTCTTGGACTCCTATAAATACCCTATGTTAGGTTTATTTTATTATTATGCAAGTCACGTTTTTCCAATAGTTTTACATACATTACCCAATAATTTTAGGAGAGTTTTGAGCGACTTTTGAGAGAGGAAACACGCTACACACGTTTTCCTTCTCCTCATCCTTGTTCTTGATCGTTCTTGGGGATCTTGTTATTTTCTTGTTCTTGGAATAATTGAAGATTGTTTTCACTACATTGTAAGGATCTCTTTTCTTTATTATGAATATAACTTTCTTCTATTCTTCTACAAGCATGATTAACTAAACCTCCCACAACTAGGGTTGTGGGAGCCATGGCAAACGTAGCGATATAGATTCCGGGTAGCGTTGGGTTCAATATATGTATTGTCACGTTGTTAATCATTCATTATTTAACGTTTTCTAGTGGTTGCAAACATTAGAACATGCCTAGGTTTAATTTGCTTGAGTAAAGAGATTAAACCGGGAAACTTGATTAACAACAAGGATTCGAGACTACTAACTCTCGTCTAATGATTAATGCTGTAACTAGATTAATCTACTTGATGTTTAAGGTTGAAATCTAAAAAGCACATCTTTTCGAGGTCGAGAGAATAGAAAAGGAAATTTGTTTATTTGGTCGAGAGACGTTTAGACGATACCATTACTTCAATCACATCGTGACACGCATATAAAAAGAACCCGATTAAGCCTAGAATCGACATTGTTACCAAAGCCATGGTAAACACTTCCCTAGTTCATTCTCCTACTGATTATTTCTCATACATTATTTCTTGTTTTGTTTACAATTTGATCACACAAAACCCCCTCTTTTTACCGGAAACTATTGACGAGTAGTCACTTAATTCACTAACGACTTAATTCTCACCATATTCTCTGTGGGATTCGACCCCAACCTAGTTGGGTTCTATATTTGACTACGATCGCTTACGCTTCGTTAATTTGAGGTGTAGTTTGAGCGTTATCAATGATCAAGAAGAAAAACGTGATTGTGTAGTGTTTTCCTCTCGAATTCTCGCTCAAAACAATCCTAGAACTATTGGGTAATGAACTTGTAATGAATAATAATAAAATAAACCTAACATAGGGTATTTGTAGGAGTCCAGGAAATAAACCCAAAAACGTTCGGAATCTGCGTCGCGCATACTGCCTCAACTTGACGGGCTGGGTGACGAACCGTCACATGCTTAACGGACCGTCACAGTGGTCGTTGCCACTAGGCAGTGTGCTGCCTCAACTTGACGGTCTACTTGACGGACCATCACATGTGTGACGGCCCATCATGGTTGCCGTCACCACTAGGCAGTGTGCTGCTCAACTTGACGGTCTTCTTGACGGACCGTCACATGGGTGACGGCCCATCATGGTGGCCGTCACTCTTAACCAGTGGTGCTCTTTTGATCGTATTTCCTTCCTTTTCTACGTTTTTCGCTATTTCCTGCAATTCCAACATAAAAACATCAAAAATGACGACTGTTGCTTGAAAACTCACGATTATTCTTAGTTAAAGGAGTCAAATTTGCCGTAGAATGGTGGCACATAAGTTAGTGTCAGATGTCAAGGGATAGTAGGCTATAAATAGGCTTGGAATGAGTTTGAGTGAAAAGGATGGCTTCGTTCATAGTGAAGTATAAGCGAGAACTACGGATCTCCGATTTGTCAATTGATGCTTCGAGGATGGTTTGAGTGTTTGACTTGTATGCGATTTCCTAGTTGCGGTGCAAAAGTATCTAGTTTAGAATTTAAAAAAGGGTTTTGCGGATCAGCGGGTTCATGGGTTGGAGTTTTGGGTTGATGGCTTTTCTGGCAAACTTGGTTGTGGTTTTGAGGATTTGAGTTATGTATGTTGGTCGCCTTGCTTATCTGGTCTCGGTATTGTGTCGGTGCCTTCCGGTTGAGATTCTCGAGGTTCAGTTTGAGTTGGCAGACCCTTGGTGTTTTGGAGTTTGAGTTTGGATTCTAACTTAGATAGTAATGAGTTTTAGGCTTGATTTCGTTCGTTAGTTATGTTTGGTTGGGTGCGGTACAGTCGAGGAGGCTACCCGAGTTGTCCGAGAGAATATTGCAAACTTTGTATCCGATGTTCTTAAATCTCTAGTCTTTCCTGACTTTCGGGGATGAAAGTATTTTTAGTAGTGCATGATGTAATGACCCTTATGGTTATTTATGCATTTTCGCCTTTCTTGTACCGTTAGAGGTTGCCTATAGTGGCCTCAAGTCATTTATGGCTTGGTGGGACCGGTAGGTTGGTGTCTGGGCTATTTGTTGGGTCTTTTTGGCCGTTCCTTGTTTTAGAGCTTTAGGCTTTTAAAATCATTGATTTCAATCAACATTCTTGGTGAACGTGCTCGGAATTGAATTCCAACAGTTTTGTTAGCTCCGGAGCATGGACTTTGGTCTAGAGGGCCCTTCAGTCAGGATCTGGGAGCTTTTCAGCTTGGAATTCTCTCTCATTTTGTGTTCTTAGGCCAGTTACGCTTGTTTGGTTGACTTTGGTCAACATTCGGAGAAGACGGCCTTGGATGAAAATTTTCTCACCACTGTTAACTCTTGAATGTTGAGTTTAGGCTAGAGGGACCATTGGTTCGGGTTTCAAGGCTTTCGAACATGATTTTGGCCATTGGGTTAAGTTTTGGAAATAGTTGGCTAAAGGTTGATTTTGGTCGTGGGGCCCACTTTTTGTTCAATTTAACTCTGATAGGATTTTTGTCGATTCCATTAGATCCGGAACACCGTTTTTAGTCAAATATCTCAGGTCATTTGTGTTTGCGGGACCCCAGATGTGTTCCCGAGGACCCAAAGTGTGAAAAATCTGCCCTTGACAGCTAGTTGTTGTCATAGCTCATTTTGTTCATCGAGAACGCGGGGAGTTGGATGTGTTCGCATAGAGCAAATTTTGGATGCCTCAACTTTGGCCGTGTTCGCGAAGGGCATTTGGCCAGTCCCCCATTTTGCTCTTCGCGTAGGCAACGCCTTGGCCGCGTTCGCGAAGGCAAAGGCAGTCAGCTTTAAGTTGGCCTTTCCATCTTCATCTCTTCAAACATAACACCTCCGTTCATCCATAGCCATGAACACCCAAATACTCCAAATTTTGCCATTTTTGATCCCAACTGGTTGGAGGATAATATTTCATCGATCCTAGCTCGTTCATTGGCTTCTAAGATGGGTAAGTCCTCTCCTTAATTCCCGTTTTCTCCATCTAATTTCTCTTAAACTCTTATATGGGTGGGCTATTTTGGAGCCCCATTTCATGTCTGTTTCTGCCCAAATTTTGATCATGTGCTCCCGGGATGGTAGGGAACACATGTGTGTTTTTCATTTCTGGTTTTGGATTGCGAGTCCCATAGGCCCATTTGTGACCCAAATTTTGAACCGTCTATTGTTATAGAAATATGGGTATCGTTAGTCTCGTATTAATATGTAGATTCTTGCTTTTATAGGGTGGCAGCTTGTGGATACTCCTCGGGGGAGATAGGCTCCAGTCTTGTGGATAGGATTATGCGCGCATGCTCGGCCTTTCCGATAGGTTACAGTTGACTTCCTACACTGAGTATAGTTAGATTATATATATTTATATGTTATTGGAACGTTAGGTTGGATTATTGGTAGAATTAGGCTTAAATCTTGTGACTTGTATTAAATTGGACATTTCGGATATTAGATTTGGAATATTACTGTCATCCTTAGTCTAAGAGCTTGTAGTATCACTGTGGCTAGCGTAGAATTCTTAGTATGCTTTTAGGAGGTTTTAGAGGTAGAGTAGATGCCTGTAGTTGTTGCCCTTGGTTATCTTTCTGTTATTTCTTGGTTTTACTGGTTGTGTGTAAATTATGGGACCGAGGCCATAACTTGGATTTGGATGGAGTCCCAGATCAGTGTTCTTGGTTGAAGGGTGTTTTGCCCTGAATTGCCTTGTGGTGTGATATATTTTGTGATTTCGGGACATTGCATGTTCATATTGCATTTATATACCTATTGCACATAAATGAAAGGTTTTTGAGGATTTTGGTTTGTAATTTGAGGATTTTGTGATATTCATGGATTTCAAATTTTTAAAGGAGTTTTACTGGATTTTTAACACTGGTTTTGGAACAAAAAGGGATAACACTACTTTCATGATGGTCCGAGGGGTATTCCTGGATCTTTTCTCTACTATACCTATTTTTATATGCATAGTTCGATGAGGTATTTCCGGGCTAATACTATTATGCACTCTTATGTGCCTATTTTTATATGCATAGTCCAATGAGGTATTTTCGGGCTAATACAACTATGCACTCTTATGTGCCTAATTTTATATGCATAGTCCGATGAGGTATTTCCAGACTAGTACTATTATGCACTCTTATGTACCTATTCTTATATGCATAGTCCGATAAGGTATTTCTGGGCTTATTCTATTATGCATCCACACACACACACACACATACATATATATATATATGCATTCTGATGAGGTATTTCTAGGCTTATATCATCATGCACTCATACAACACATCATATCCTATCCCATTGCATTGGTTTGAGTGCACTTGGATTGTTGGTTTCCTGGATTGATTCTGTTATTTGTTCCTTCTTGTTGGTTTGATTTTTTCCCTTTCGGTTTTATACCTAGATTTAGGTGGATCCCTGTATTTTTGCTTACTTTCCTGTAATGTATTACTTATATATTATCTCTCTGCGCTAGGCCGGCCTATCATGCCTACTGAGTACCTATTGTCTTGGTGCTCATACTACACTTCTGTATCTTTTGGTGTAGATATTAGTTGAGCTTTTGTCGTTGGTCGTGTTGAAGACTGGTGTAGCTTTTAGGGATATTCGAGACTACGGTGAGCGCCTGACGATCTGGGCCTGACTACATTTCATCTTTTATATTATTACTCTTGTATATTCAGAGATAGTTGTACTTATCTTTTGTCACTTCTAGCACTTGTATTCTATTAGAAGCTTTTGTACTGTCAATACCAAGTCTTGGGGTTGGTGTAGTTTCTTTATGTATATATTTCAGGTTATTGCTTCTACTTTGTCCTATCTTTAGTCTGTACTTCCGCTTATTTCTGCTTATTGTGCGTATTGGTTAGGTAGTAGTCCATTACTAACCTTTCTAGGCTACGGAGAATGGTTCTCTTACTGGAGAGTTGTAGGTGCCATCATGACATCAGAAAGTGGGTCGTGACACTTTTTATCCTTTTCTTTCATGCTATTGTGCAAATTCTAGAGTTATTTGTCCTTTTGTGCATCTCTTAAACCTCTTGACTTGTAGTGGCCTTTTATTTTGCTGAAACAGCATGCCGACTCTTCTCTTTAGTTGAGGAGATAAGCTTGAGCTATCCCTTGGGGTTCTATCATATCTCTACTTTGAGGCTTGCTAGTATGTGAGGATGCAGTATCTAATAACTCCATTATTTATTTTGGTTTGGTATCCTTGTTCAGACTTGATAAATCTTCTTCGAGCCTCCTTTTTAATTCCTCTTTTGATAGCTGGGATTCTCTCCGTGATGAAAAACTTGATGCTCTTGTATTACCTCGGACTGTTGGTGTCCAACTTTTTATTCTGATGGTCTTACTCAAATATTTGATCCTTTCAAATTAATGAATATTTAAGGACCAATAGATAATATAGGAAATTCTTTTAGCAATAAAGAATTTACACAATTTGACATTTTCTGGTTGGGTGGAGATATTCTGCTCTACCTGAAATTTCTCAAACTGCATCTGAAAATGTGTTGACCATACCTATTGATTTTCTCAAAATTAGATCTACCACTCGTATAACCATCCGGGGATTACTGCATTTTTCATCTCCACCAAATATTTCACAAATCATGGGTGAGTATTGGGCCTAACATAAATGAAATTATACCAGGCCGCCTTAATCATACCAATTATATGTCTAGGGTCGATGAACTTCTAATAGGGGAATTAGTATGCGTATGTGTAGCTAAATCTTTATACTATCCTAGAGCCAGTCAAAATTATGTTACTATTGAAATAATAATTTCATTGTGTAGTCTTTGTTGTTACTCTTTATCCACTTTCTTAGTTTTATTCCTTAAGTTGGGTAGCCATTTAATCACGGTCTAGACATTGACAAACGTGTATTTTTTGGTGGATTATCTCTAGATTTATCATGTGTTAGAGTCGAACCCACATGGTGTTCCCGTCGCCAGACCTAATGGAATAAGATAAAAGAAAGTTAGAGAAGATAACCAAGAAATACTACATAACGAATTAATTATTAAGGAGTAACATCTAAAGTAGATATTGGTTCCAAGATAGTACTATTAAACCCCTTTTTACCCCATATTATATCTAAGTTTTATTCTTACACATCCATTCACAGAAGAAATAAAATATTATAATCAGAGAAAATGGTTTCATTTAGAAATCCAAAAGAAGTTTAAAATGCAAAGAATAAAAATACTAAGGGACCTTAAATATTATAAAAGTTTAGCACCGGCAGAAACCTTAGATAAATATTCTAGAGAAGTAACTAGTAAGTTGATCATTGATAAGTTAATTAAACCATATGATAAACTACGCGAAGTTAGCATTAATTTATTGATCCAAAGAATATACTTGGATGATATACTAATTAATCAGTCAGAATTATCTGCACAATTTTAATGGATGCTTCAATAAATCAAAACGTAATAAACAGTGTTAATATTTCTGCTACCGCTACTAAAATAGCGAAAATAAAAAGTGATCAACATAATTGGAATATTCCTAGAGAGCGTTTTAAAAGGGTTTATAAAACTGGACACTTTGATTTTATATAAAATTATAATATTAAAACTTATGAATCTACAGTTGCTATTAATAAGAATATTGAAACTATTAAATTATTAGTTGCTGATGATATAAATAGATATAGAAAAAATTAGAAGTTTCTTCATATAGGACTTGTTTAAGTAGCAGTTAAACCTTTATATAACTTAGGTCTAGATGTACCTATATTTCTTCTCCTAAGAGACTGTCACGAACCGATTTCTCGGTCATGATGTCACCTACAGCTCCCCCCAGTAGGCGAACCAATCCCCGTAGCCCGGAATGGTTAGTAATGTGCCACATTCTATCAACTAAAGCGAAAGAACAATTTAATAAGCGAAAGCAAGGGAACAAGATGACAAAAATAGATAACAGGAGTAATATATACAATGCTGAAGCTAAACCAAACCCAAAACCTTGTAGCATAGCGTATAAGAGCCGGAACTACATAAGGAGTACAAGGGTCCAAAACAATAGATGCAAAGTTGTCTCCGAGTAGAAATAAAGTACATAATCAAAAGATAACTAAAAGCTATGCTCCGGTCACCAAGAGCTCAGCCTCAGTCCAGAATATCACAAAAGCAACTCCTCGCACGAGTCTCCATGAGCTAATGGCAATGGCCCACACTAGAATCTGCACCAGAAGATGCAGAGTGTAGTATGAGCACCAAATGCAAAGCACAAGGTACCCAGTAGGTATCATGGGCCGACTGGGAACATATAAGATAAAAGCATAGTAACAGACAGAATAGAAACAAGTAGTCAGGAAAATCAACAAAAAAGTACACAGGAACTAGCCCAGAGGGAAGACAACAGAAATAACATACAAGGCTAGCAAGTAGAATATATACACAATAGGCACAAATCATAGTAAGAGACGACGCGCCTGGGATCCTCGCAAAAACATTATATATATACAAGTTTTATAAGTAGACGGTATACCGGTAATCTCAAGTATAAGGAATGGGAGAGAAGGTTAAGATAGACATGATCAGAAAACTAGAATCCAAAATCAAACTAATCATATCAATCTCATGCTAGAACTATCAACGTTGTAGTATATAATCTCAAATTCATAACCGTAACAGGAAATATTATCATGATAAAGTAACAAGAGTCTACCTACAGTCTCCCGGCCGCCCATACAATCGAGGAACACAATAAAGTGAAAATAAAACCCTCCAACTGCCCATACAATAGGAGCATACAATCAATAAACAACAAACAAGGGTGGAGCCTCAAAAAATGAATGATATGCTATGAAATTCCAAGACAGTGGAACCTCAATGTCAGTATGTTACCCCCTCCGGTGCCCCAAAGGTCCAGTAAAGGCGGGATCCATGGAAAGACTTCTCCCGAGTACATTTGCTTTGCCATAAACCCCTAACGCCGATCATCCTTTTTCTAGAAGCACTTGATCCGTAATGACAGGCTCCATGGAGGTCTACTCGTAGACCACATACCACACTCTAACCTTAAAATACCGTCCAGAGTACCACCGAATCCAAACTAGTCACCAATATTCGAAATGTGTGTCTGAATCCTATCTAGGTCTAAATCAATGAAATAAATGTAGTAAATCCCCTCCAAGGGTGCCCGGGCATCTCCAGGTCTAAAATAGTAGTAAAATAAGTCTGTTGCTCGACTTTATCGAGTCTAATTTCACTTTTTTATAAATAGCGGAAATCAATCTAGCACCTCGGTCCACCCGAGTCCATTATAAGAATACGATAACATAGACATCTCTCTCCTCCTAACCTTTCTTACCCCAAGAAGATCCATAGCAGGGATAGCAAACGATTTCATAACACATTTTATTAAAAATGGGCCCCTGAGGCCATGCATGGTTTGGAAATCATAAATAGTAGGCCCGAAGCCAAAACCATAGTAAAATCGAGTAGAAAATCCTTTATATGCATGATAATGGCATGCTCAATCGAAATCAACAGCCCAATGGCTAACAAACAACCTATCGGCCTTGCACAGACCCACATCTACTCTGCAAGCATAACCAACCTAGAAGGATATTTCTATGTTCGGGACTCGTGGACATTCCCAATAACGCACCTTCTATGTTCCAGAGTCAACAAGGCCTCACAGGACCGCAAGGGTGAATAAAATGTATCAAGAAAGTACTACGAACATCGGAGGAAGGAAAGTAGGGGGGACATGAATAAAGCGGTCAAGGTCTATGGTACCAATCTAATAACTCAGCCTAAGGATGCCAGCTAGTACAATTTTTTCCGATATATGCTAAGTCTAGAGAGTTTAGACCGTAACCTACCTGTCGTCCGACGATAAGCTGCAGGGACTATAAAATCCAAGCCCGAATCACTTTGAGAAACTCCGAATCAAACTATCAAAAGCATAAAAATTACATCAGGGCGAGTCTAATGATACCCATATTGCTATAATAATAGCCAGGCCAAAATTTGGATCACCGGCGGGCCTGTGGGCCCAACAACCTGAAACCAAAAACAAAAATACACAATATGATTATCGAGACCATAGGAGTAGATGCCCAAAAAATTGAAGGAATTAGGCAACAAATTCGAGCTAAAACAGCCTCTAAAGCTAAGAAACCAAAAAATGGATTTAAGAAACGAAAAACCAGAAATAGGCAAGAATCACCTACCAAGTAAGAGAATTACGCCAAGCTCCGGTTGCCAAGAGCTCACCCTCAGTTTGGAATATCACAAAAGAAGCTCCTCACATGAGTCTCCAATGAGTTAACGATGATGGCCCATAGTAGGATCTGCATCAGAAGATGCAGAGTGTAGTATGAGCACCAAATGCAAAGCATAAGGTATCCAGTAGGTATCATAGGTCGACTTGTCAAATATAAGATAAAAGCGTAGTAACAGACAGAATAGAAGCAAGTAGTCATGGAAATAAATGAAAAAGTACATAAGAACTAGCCTAGAGGGAAGACAACAGAAACAACATGCAACGCTAGCAAGTAGAATACATACACAAAAGGCACAGATCATAGTAAGAGACGACGCACCTGGGATCCTCGCAAAAACAGTATATATATACAAGTTTTAGAAGTGGACGTTATACCGGTAACCTCAAGTATAAGGAATGGTAGAGAAGGGTAAAGATAGACATGCCTTGAAAACAGGAATCAATAACCAAACTGATCATATCAATCTCAAACCAGAACTAACAATGTTGCAGTATAAAATCCCAAAATCATAACCATGACAGGGGGTAGTATCATTTTAAAGTAACAAGAGTCTACCTACAGTTCCCCGGCCGCCCATACAACCAAGGAACACAATCAAGTGAAAACAAAACCCTCCGGCCACACATACAACCAGAGCGTACACTCAACAAACAACAAACAAGGGTGGAGCCTCAAACAATGAATAATATGCTATGAAATGCCAAGATAGTGAAACCTCAGTGTCAGTATGTTACCCCTTCCTGTGCCCCAAAGGTCCAGTAAAGGTAGGATCCATGGAAGGACTTCTCCCGAGTATATCTGCTCCACCGTAAACCCTTACCTCAGGTCACCTTTTTGCCCGAAGAACTTGGTCCGGAATGACATGGTCCATGGAGGTCTACTCGTAGACCAAATACTGCACTCTAACCTCAACATATCGCCCGGAGTGCCACCGGATCCAAACTAGTCACCAATGCTCGAAATATGTGCATGAATCCTGCCCAGGCTTAAATCAATGGAATAAATACAGTAAATCCCCTCCAAGGGTGCCTGGACGTCTCCGGGTCTAAAAAAATAGTAAAACAAGTCTGTTGCTCGGCTTTACCGAGTCTAACCTCACTTCTTTATAATTAGAAGAAATCAATCCAACACCTTGGTCCACTCGTGTACAATATAAGATACAAAAACTGAGATTTCTCTCTCCTTTTAACCTTTCTTACCCCTAGAAGATCCATAAAAGGGATACCAAACCATTTAATAAAACATTTTACCGAAAATGGGCCCCCGAGGCCATGCAAGCATTAAAAATCATAGATAGTAAGCTCTAAGCAAAAACCGTAGTAAAATTTAGTAGAAAATATTTTATATGCATGATAATGTCATGCTCAATCAAAATCAACATCCCAACGGCTCACAAATAACCTATCGGCCCTAAACAGGCCCACAACTACTCAGCAAGCATAACCAACAGAGAAAGATATTTCTATGTCCTGGACTCGTGGACATTCCCAATAACCCACCTTCTATGTTCCAGAGTCAACAAGGCCTCACAGGACCACAAGGGTGAATAAAACGTATCGAGCAAGTACTACAAACATCGAAGGAAGGAAAGTAGGCGGACATGAATAAAGCGGGCAAGGTCTGTGGTACCAACCTAATAACCCAACCCAAGGATGCCAGCTAGTACAATTTTTTCCAATATATGCTAAGTCTAAGGAGTTTACACCATAACCTACCTGTTATCCGACAACAAGCTATTGGGACAACGATATCCAAGCCCAAAACACTCTGAGGACTCCTGAATGATAATCAAACTATCAACAACAAAATAAACACATCAAGACTTCTCTAACAATATCCATATTGCTATAATAATACCCGGGAAGATATTCGGGTCACCAGTGGGCCCCACAAACCAAAACCAAAAATGAAAATGCTCAATATCATCATCGAGACCATAGGAGTACATGCTCGAAAAATCAAGGACATTGAGAAACAATTTCAGGATAAAACAACCCCTAATAATCAAGAACCCAATTTAAGAATTTAAGGAAAGGAAACTGCAAATTAGGCAAGAATTACCTACAAAGAAGCTGGAATTTAAGCCAAGACGGAGAATTCTTCAAATCCACAAACATGCACGATCTAGGAGGCAGAATCTACCACAAATTCCAAGCTTTGTGTATGAGCAACAATGGTGGATTTTTCAAGAAAACAAAAGGAAAAGCATGTTGGGGAAAAAGCTTACCAATAATCAGAGAATCACTAATCGACGATGAACAAATGATTTCCCTAAGGCTAGGATTGATATGTAGATGTTTGGGTGATAGTTTAACTATTTTACAGTTGGGAAAAGTTGAGCTAAAATGCTTGAAGAACAAAATGGAAAAGATATATATACTGCCCAGGAGTCATTCATCGCGATCGCGAAGGGACCCCTCATGGTCGCGAGGGCCACGCTGGCTAGACCATCGCGATTGCGAGGACTAGTCATACGGTCTTGATGAAAAAGAATGGAGTGGCTTCATCACAATCGCGATAAGGGACGTCACAACCGCTTGGAACAAGGACCAGCCACTCCATCGCGGTCGCGATAAGGAACGTCGCGATCGCGAAGCACAATGAACCAGGCACTTCATTGCGGTCACGAGGAAGGAGTCTAGTGATCGTGATTAAGGCATGAGGCCTGCACCTGCAACATCCAAAAATCTTCAAATTTTCAAAACTCGGTAGGGCATTCCGGGCACAATCATAAACTGATATTCAATAACCAATAATGTGAAAAGAGTGGAAACGACGTTTCGGACTCAACGGAATCGACAAAACTTCCATACGAGTTTGTTTCAGAGAAATGTTGACCCAAGTCAACACTAACGAATAAGAACCCAAAGGCTCGAATGGAGCCCAGCTCAGTCGGAACACGGACCAACCATCTTCAAATTATAATTTCATCACTCCGGAGCTGATGGAATCATCAAATTTTGAATCTGACACTCCGATCATCGAAAGCCACCCAAAGTTACACTTTCAACTCTAAATGGCTTGAAAATAGAGTAAACAACACAAAACCCACATCGGAAGTTCTTAGGCCTCAACTAAAGGTCCAACTAGACCAAACTCAATGCTTCAGAGCTAGTGGAACTGTCAGAATTCAATGCCAAACACGTTAGCTAAGAATGTTGACTAAAGTCAATGACATTCTAAGTTACAGCTCTAAAACAGGAAAAAGGCAAAATAACCAAATGAACGAGTAGGGCACCAAACTAGCAGTCCTAACAAGCCATAAATAACTCGGGGCCGTTACATGAATGCTCTAACAGTACAATGAATGCATAAACGCAAAGATGACCAGAAGGGTCATCACAACTTTTTGGACTTTCCTAATTCCTTTTAGGAAAGGAAAAGACATATTGTCGAATTATCATATATCGAGGGATTTGACGAAAGAGTCATCCCTACTAAGGAAAGACCTTTCCAAATGAACCATGAGTTAATGGAATATTGTAAAAAGGAAATCAATGATTTACTACTTGATAAAAAAATTATTAGACCTTCCAAGTCACCTTGGAGTTGCTCAGTATTTTATGTCAACAATAGCGCAAAAAAGAAAAGATAAATATAAAGCAGCCTTTAAGATATCTTTTGGAAAATATGAATGAAATGTAATGCCATTTGGATAAAAGAATGCACCATCTGAATTTTAAAATATTATGAACAATATATTTAATAAATATAGTCATATTTCTATAGTTTATATAGATGATGGTTTAATATTTCAGAAGTTATTGATCAACACTTTAAACATATTCAAACCTTTTTAAAAAATTTTAAACAAAATGGATTAGTAGTAAGTGCCAAAAAAATTAAGTTATTTCAAACCGCTATTAGATTTTTTGGTCATGACTTATATCAAGGAACCTATAAACCCATTTGTAGAGCCACAGAGTTCTCATCCCAATTTCCAGATGAATTAATAGATAAAACACAGCTCCAAAGATTTCTAGGAAGTCTGAACTATGTTGTGGATTTTATTCCAAATATTAGGCAGATTTGTAAGCCTCTTTATCAGCGTCTTAAGAAGGATACAGTCCCATGGGGATTAGAACAGACTACGACAGTCCAAAAGGTCAAATCAATAGTTCAGAAACTTCCATGTCTAGGAATACCAAATCCAGACGCATTCATGATTGTAGAAACTTGTCACGACCTAATTTCTCAGGTCATGCTGGCACCTACAACCCCCCCAGTAGGCGAACCAACTCCCGTAGCCCAAAATAGTTAGTAATGGGCTACTACATAACCAATACGCACAATAAGCTAAAATAAGGGGAAGCAGAATGTAAAGATCGATAAAGTGGAAGCAAAAACCTGAATATATACATAGTGAAACTACTCCAACCCCAGGACTTGGTATAGATAGAACAAAAGATTCAAATAGAGTACAAGTGCTACAAGTAACAAAAGATAAATACAATTGTCTCCGAATATGCAAAGAGTATCAGTACAAAAGATGAGATATGGTCAAGCCCCGACCGTCAAGCGCTCACCCTAGTCTCGAATATCCCAAAATCTGCACGAGTTTCCAACGTGATCAACGACAAAAGCTCAACTAATATCTGCACCAAAAAGATGCAGAAGTGTAGTATGAGCACCAATTGCTCAGCAACAGGTACCTAGTAGGCATCATCGGTCGAATGAGCGCATATAAGATATAAGAACAGTAATATAGCATATAGCAAGAAAGTGGTCATAGAGAACAATAGAGGAAGCACAAGGAACTAGCACAGAGAACAGACAACCAAGAGTTATAAACAAACAGTGCTAGCACTGAAACAAATATACACAGAACACAAGTGTAAGAAAGAGGGACACACCTGGAATGCTTGCAACAATAGTATAAACAAAGAGAGAGAGAATCAGGGACGTGGCAGTATACCGGTAACCTCAAGTAAGAAGGGAAAGAAGGAAAGCAACCCAACAAAACCAACTAGAAAACATAAAAGTAACGAAAACATACTAAAAACCCCAACCCTGAAGATAAGCATGAACCGGGATCCATCTCACAATTTACAACCTAGAATGGAATAACTAAACCACCAGAACCAAGATTCCTACTCAGAATCAAGATAAGGAACAACGTCTGATAAATCACTACCGCTCAGGAGGACACACAACGGAGCCTCAAAGATATAGGACTCACTAGCCCCTCAATACTAAAACCCAAACTCGGAGCCTCAAAAGGCTAAAACTTACAAACTCACAAGGACAAAGGACCATAACTAGCTCTATGAAACGACAGGAGTAATATAATCTACCTACGGTACCAATGGTCGCCCACAAAACCGAGGAACGCAATCAAGTGAAAACAAACCCTTCAGCCACCTATAAAACTGAAGCATACACTAAAGACACAGCACACAAGGATGGAATCCGAGTGAAATATGGATGATGATAATGAATCTGATGTAATAGTGCCCGTATATTACCCTCTTTGGCACCTCTAAGGCCCAATAGAGGCAAGATCCATGGAAGGCTCTTTCCCGTGTACCTCTTTTAGGTTGTACACCCCCCTCTTGGCATGCTACATCGGCCCATAACATGTGGCCCAAAAGCGACAGGGGTCCATGGAGGTCTACCCCTCAACCACATACAAAACTATGCAATCTCAAGTGTAGCACAAAACTCAGAATCTCGTAGTACATGCCCGGCTTTGACCCGGGTCTACATCAGTAGTAGTAATCTCAAAAGACCCTCTCAAAGGGTGCCCGAAGTATACTCGGGTCTAAATCAGTGATAAAAGTCTTAATAACCACCCTCAAAGGGTGCCCAGAGCATATGCAGGTCTAAATCAGTAATAAAAATCAAGTTAGGTGCTCCGCCCAGCAGAGCCTAGTATCAGCAGGAAAACCCAGTGTGAAATCATCCAAAATTCCATTTTTTATCATCAAGTATACCAAAAAGGGCCCCCCGGGGACATGAAAGTTTAGGAAAAACCATTTCTAGTGGCTCGCAGCCTATACCAAAGTAAAACATGTAGGGAAAAATCTTTTTCATGTATGATATGCTCGCAAACAATGGGGTAGCCCAAAATGGATCGCAAACATTCCTATCGGCCCTGCACATGCTCAATAACTCTACAGCATTCATAACTAGCATAAAAGGATATCTCTATGTCTGGGACTCACGGACATTCCCAAATAACCCACTATCTATATTCCAGAGTGAATACAAGGCCACACAGGACCACAAGGGTAATATACAATAGTGATACGAATACTAAAATAAAAATACAAAATAAACGGGCATAAAAGGCGAACAAGGTCTGGGGTACCAATGTATAACAACCCACCCAAGGATGCTAATTAATGCAGTTATAGACTATATGCGAAAAGTCTAGGTAGGTAAAGCCATAACCTACCAGTCGTCCGACGAATAGCTGTGGGGATGGCCTCGTCCAAGCTCGAACTACCCGGGCACCGAACTACCAGTCCGGGTATCCATAAATGACTTGGGGCCGCTACAACCAAGCTCTAATGGTACAATAAAGGCCAAAATGCATAAATGACTAGAAGGGTCATTACACCATCCACTACTAAAAAGACTTTTGTCCCCGAAAGTCAGGAAAGAGGGAAAAACTAAAGATTAAAAGAACAGCGAATACAAAGCCTACACTACTCTCTCGGACACCCCAGGTAGCCTCCACGATCGGATGGCACCAAAAAGAACGAAACCACGAAAGGCAACTAAGCCTAAAACCCCTGACTAGCCAAGCTAGAATCCAAACTCAAACTTCAAAATGCCAAGGGTCTGCCAACCTAAATTGAACCTCGAGAATCTTAACCGGCAAACACCGACATAATAATGAAACAAGAGAAGCAAGGCGACCAACACACAGAACTCGAATCATTAAAACCATAACCAAATTTACCAGAAATCTATCACCCCAAAACTCTAACTCACGAACCCGCTTATCCGCAAAGCTCTTTTATTATGAACTAAGTCCTTTCGCACCATTACAGGAAGTTGCATACAGGTCAAACACTCAACCACCCTCGAAGCATCAACTGACACACCGGAGATCCACAGTGTACGCTTATAATCCACCACGAATGAACTCACCTCTTTTTGCTCAAACTCATTCCAAGTCAAGCCGTAGTCTACTAGAATTTGCCATCCATGGTAACAACTCAAATCATACCCTTGAAAATTAGAGTTACATGTCCCGACTGATCATCAACCAATGAACGTACACTTTTTCTAACATCAATCTCGCTAACTGAACCCGACTGAACAACCCATCTGAGCCCAACTGAAGTTCGCACACCAAAGTTAGGAAAGACATGTATGAATACCCTGTACTGACGGAGAAACTTCCAAACTGCAGAATGAACCCAACTTTGCTGCACCATGTCAAGTCTGAATCAACTGGAAGCGAATGAACCAGGGCAACCTGCCAAACAGACCCAAACCAAAACCAAGATCCTACAAGTAGTGTGATAAGTCTAGTACAAAGTCCGTAGTCATTAGCTAAGTTCCCAACTCTATGAAACACTGTTGCTACCCTGAATGCTCGAACACCCTTTAGATTTTAAATTATCTTACCAATCTCACCTCGGAAGGGGTCTACCATCCTACGAATATCAAGTCCAAACACCCCGAAGGCAAAGAAGAGGTGCCTGGGGTTCAAAGTCGCCATCTAGATATATAATTTATGCATATACCTTCAACTCATCCCTTTGGCCCAAATAAACCGTTCTACCGTATCAGCACACAAACCAACCAACTTCTAGTCCATACTGGCCTAGTCTAACCAACACTGGAACCTCATATAAAAGACAACCCTTGAAGACCCAACTAAAAAAGAATTTCAAATGCTTGGTAATGAAGACAATGATCAATATCAAAGTACCATTAGAACTTAAAATAGCCTCCCTAGCCTTAACACGCATAACCTGATCACATATAGCTTACACCATTACTGAATATCAAACCTACACCACTAAGTCCATCAAACCATGAAAGAAGGAACCTCATACTATCTAGAAAACCGCCAAAATCCTGAATGTCCATCGTAACTCAAAGGTTAGCCAAGGACTAGGTGTCCAAAGCCAACTTCCACTCCTCAACTGAGATGGGAAAACTGAGTCTCCCGAACTCAATATCTTCCAACCCATGAAGCTGAAACCAAAAAGAACCAACCATGAACCATCCGAAGTAGTTTGCTAGCCAGCGATTCTAAAACCCATCTTTGAAATTTCCAACCAGAGCCTCTGTCAAACCCATATGCTACCAATAAACCCGTAGGATTCGAAGCTAACTGGGATTTGAATAACAAGTCATCCAATCCATAGATGCTACTGAACCCCAAACCAATCGAAGGAAAGGTCATTCCAATCTGTAAATGGCTGAATCAAATCACCAACACACGATCCCAAAGCAAACAGTTGTTGTCACCTCAGTCAACTATTGAAACACAGACGCACGAACAATGAGTCATCTCCTTCCTTTGCCAACTAAAAAAAACCCTTCCTTGGCATATACCAAACCTTACAAATTCTTTCTCAAATCAAATCTGGAGCCATTTCCGTAGCTCCCATACTTACATTGTCAAAACTCAACAAGGCATGAGAAAATGGGCAGGATGCCTGACTCACCCAATATGCTATGAATACAACTCAGCCACGAGGCTACTGTCAACACTTAATCAGAAATGCTAAAGCCAAACTCAATCACAATACTGATTTAAAAGCTCAACCATAGGGCTACGATCAAAAGTCAATCTAACTATAACCAGGGAAAACAACAAACCAACCCAACCGGCTAAGAAACCGAAGGAGACTACGGGAACAACCCACATACCTTCCAACCTTCTAAACCAACCAAACAAGGAGGGTCAACTCTAATCACCAGAAAAACAAAACCAAACCATTCTCACTAGAATAACCAACACCTCTCATCTTAAGACAGAAGCTCAAACTTCAGCATAACTACCGGTAACACCAAATCAAAACAAGAACCTCTAGCCACACTAGATAATAGCCTAGGCAATCAACCATTTGGGATCGGTCAAAAGGGAAGACTCAGTACAAGTCTAGAGAAACAAAGAAATAGAAAACAAACCCAACAAGAAATAGACTAACAAGAACTACCCACGAGCTACAACTCTGGGAAAACACCTATCAAGGAGATCTCACCCCATCCACTACTAAAGAACAAACTACCAATAAAACAATGTATAGATTCTACAACTCAAGTAGTCAAACAACTAAACAAGTAGCTGGTAGGCATATAGGAAATAACGATTGAAGGGATAGAATCGCAATGCGAGCAGGACTATCACAAGTCAAAGGTAGCAAAAGCCTAACCTGGAGCAATGATATCAGGAACCTCAACCTTGGGCCCACCAAGAGGGGCATCGGACTGACGGGGTCTAACACTGGTCGGAGTAGTTGAAGCTGAAGGGTCAACTATACCTCACAGGGAACAATCTCTAAAATAGTGACCAACCACTCTATAGTCATAACCACTAACTAGGATATGTGAACGTGGGGAAATCCCTAGCAAAGTTCCCATGCTCACTACACTGAAAGCATACACCACTGAATGAAGTCGGACATGAATATCTCTCTCAACCTGACTGGCCATCATGGCCTACATACCCTGAAGGTGAACCCCAAAGAACCTGATTCGTGCCCTGCCTACTCTGCTCAACATGCCCTGTACCACCACCCTCTAAAACCTGTGGAATAACTATAACTGGCCTAGTAGATAAAAAGTAATGGAACCTATCTCTAGTGGAGAATCCCCTACCTCGAGTCTAAGAAACTCGAAAACTATCCTAGCAATGATGCTTCTTAGAACTACCTCCATAAGCCTCACGGCATAAACCCACAATAGTCCAAGTACCTGAAGGAAGGTAGTCCCAACTGTAACCAAATGTTTGGTCGCCAAACAAAGTGGTGAAATCAAACCTCCAGCAAAGCTCTAAACACTATCAAACTCTGATGGCACAGTCCTAGCAGTACGCCTAACCATCTCGTGAAATCTCGCCTCATAGTCAAACACCGACATACAACCCTACTGGAGAACTCAAAGCTCAACCCTGACTGAGGCACCGCTCAATGAGCCGGGTACTGAAACACCCATCGGAGGACTCAGAGTCCTAGCCACGGTGTCCTGTAGAACTGGGGTAGCTATAAATCTAATCGGAGGCTGGGCTAGCCCCACACCCCCTGTTTGATGCAGTAAACTCTCACCCTGAAGTTGTGGCAGTGACGGAAGCACTGAAGCAATAGGCACTGAAGCCTCGACACCACCCATTGTCGAAGTCGCCTTAGGCATCTGAGAAGGAATGAAGCAAGATACGTTTAGAAACCAATACAGCTAAGAACGCACAATAAGGAGCCAAGAAGATGAAAATGTCCTTACAATGCCCTCTAGCCTCCAGCAGATAGGATACAGACATCATCGTACCGATCCACGACGAGACACTTACTTCTGTACCACGACACCAATGAACCTAGGGCTCTGATACCAAGCTATCACGACTCGATTTCTAAGGTCATGATGGCATCTATAACCCCCAGTAGGAGACCCAAATCCCGTAGCCCAGAACGGTTAGTAATGGTCTAGTACCTAACCAATACGCACAATAAGCTAAAATAAGTGAATGCAGAATGTAAAGATCGACAAAGTGGAAGTAAACACCTGAATATATACATAGTGAAACTACACCAACCCTAAGACTTGGTATCGATAGTACAAAATCTTCTAATAGAGTTGAAGTGCTAGAAGAAACAAAATATAAATACAACTGTCTCCGAATATACAAAGAGTATCAGTAGAAAAGATGAGATGTGTTCAAGCCCCGACCGTTAGGCGCTCACCCTAGTCTCGAATATCCTGAAATCTTCACGAATGTCTAGCGTGATCAATAGCAGAAGCTCAACTAATATCTTCACCAAAAAGATGCAGAAGTATAGTATGCGCACCAATTGCTAAGCAACAGGTACCCAGTAGGCATCAGGGGCCGACTGAGTGCATATAAGATATAAAAACAGTAATATAGCAGATAGCAAGAAAGTGGTCACAGAGAACAATAGAGGAAGCACAAGGAACTATCACAGAGAACAGACAACAAAGAGTTATAAACAAACAATGCTAGCACAGAAAACAAATATACACATAACACAGGTGTAAAAAAGAGAGACGCAACTGGGATCCATGCAACAATAGTATAAACAAAGAGAGAGAGAATTAGGGACATATTGGTATACTGGTAACCTCAATTAAGAAGGGAAAGAAGGAAAGCAACCCAACAAAACCAACTAGAAGCCATAAAAGTAATGAAAACATACTAAAAACACCAACTCTCAAGATAAGCATGAACTAGTATTCATCTAACAATTTACAACCTAGAATGGAATAACTAAACCACCAGAACCAAGAGTCCTACTCAGAATCAAGATAAGGAACAACGTTCGATAAATCACAATCGCTTAGGAGGACACACGACGGAGCCTTAAAGATATAGGACTCACTAGCCCCTCAATACTAAAACCCAAACTCAGATCCTCAACGGGCTAAAACTTACCAACTCACAAGGACCGATGACCAAAAATAGCTCTATCAAATGACATGAGTAATATAATCTACCTACAGGGCCCATACAACCAAGGAACGCAATCAAGTGAAAACAAACCCTCCAGCTGCCCATACAACCGGAGCGTACACTGATCACACAGCAACATGGGTTGAATCTGAGTGAAATATGCATGATAATGATGAATCCAATGTAATAGTGCTTGTATGTTACCCCCTCTGGTACCTATAAGGCCCAATAGAGGCAGGATTCATGGAAGGCTCTTTCCCATGTACCTCTCCTACGACGTAAACCCTCCCTCTTGGCACATTGTGTCAGCCCATAGCCTGTGGCCCAGGAATGACAGGGGTCCATAGAGGTCTACCCCTCGACCACATACAAAACCGTGCAATCTCAAGTGTGGCACAAAACTCAGAATCTCGTAGTACATGCCCGGATTCGACCCGGGTCTAAATCAGTAGTAGTAGTCTCAAAAAGACCCTCTCAAAGGGTGCTCAAAGTATACTCGGGTCTAAATCAGTGATAAAAGTCTCAATAACCCCCTCAAAAGGTGCCCAGAGCGTATCTGGGTCTAAATCAGTAAAAAAAATCAAGTTTGGTGCTCTGCCCAGCAGAGCCTAGTATCAGTAGGAAAACCCAGTGTGAAATTATCCAAAATCTATTTTTTTATCATCAAGTATACCAAAAAGGGCCCCCCGAGGCCATGCAAGTTTAGGAAAAACTGTCTATAGTGGCTCGCAGCCAAAACCGAAGTAAAACATGCAGGGAAAAACCTTTTTCATGTATGATATGCTCGAAAACATTCATATCGGCCCTGCATAGGCTCAACAGCTCTACAACATTCATAACCAGCCTAGAAGGATATCTCTATGTCTGGGACTCGCGGACAATCCCAAATAACTTACCATCTATGTTCCAGAGTCGATACAAGGCCACAATGGACCACAAGGGTAATATACAATACTAATACGAATACAATAATCAACGTATGAAATAAATGGATGCGGACTAGGTCTGGGGTACCAACCTATAACAACCCACCCAAGGATGCTAATTAATGCAGTTATAGTGTATATACGCAGAGTCTAGGTAGGGAAAGCCATAACCTACCTGTCGTCCGATGAAAAGCTGTCGGGACGGTGTCGTCCAAGCTCAAACTGCTCCTAGAAACTCTAAATCGTGAAACCACTATCAATACAATAATCTATATGTCAAAAGAAGACTAACGATACCCATATTGCTATAATAATAGCCGGGTCAAAATTCGGGTCACAAATGGGCCTGTAGGCCCCACGACCAGAAATCAAAAATAAAAAACACATATGTGTTCCTTACCATCCCGGGAGCACATGCTCAAAAATTGAATAGAAATGGACAGCGATTGGGGCTCAAAACTGCCTGCCCAAGCCAAGAAATAAAAGTGAAAATTCAAGGAATAAATTAGGAAATAGAGCAAGAATAACCTACCTCAACGAGGGAATTCCGTCAAGGATGTGAATTGGATGATTCCTCAAACATGCAACACCAAAGGGGCAGCTTCTACAAAGGATTTTCAAGCTTTTAGAAAGGGTCAACAATGGTGGTTCCCAAGAAATGGACAAGAACAACTTGGGGAAGAAGAACTTACTAACATCGTCCAAGAAGCTAGACTTTCCAATCCAATTGATGAATTCTCCAAGCTAGGACTAAAATTAGAGTTTTGGTGGAGAGGATTTTCAATTTAGAGTTGGGAAAGTGGGAAAAACAATGCTGGAAAATCGAAGGGATCAAAAATATATAGCTGATTGTCGCTGGTCAGCGCTATCGCACTAAAGGAGCACGATCACGCTGAAGGAAAAGTCACAGACCAGCCCTATCACGCTTGAGGAGCGCGATCACGCTGAAGGGAAAATCACAGACCAACAGATCATGCTAAAGGAGCAGGATCGCGCTGAAGGCCACCAGAAGATGAACCAGCAACAGCCAAAACTTCTACGGGGCATTTTGGACACAATCGGAAATTGATACTCAAAAACTAATAGTGCTATTAGAGTGAAAACAACGTTCCAGACTCAACGAAATTCACAAAACCTCCATACAAGGTCATTTCAAAAGAATGTTGATCCAAGTTATCACTAATTAAAGCCAACCGAGCATCCTAAATAAGTTTGGCTCACCTGGAACCCAAACCAACCAACGAACTAACACAAACTTGGCATTCCGGAGCTAATGGCGCTGACAGAATTTCAATCTGAGGTCGTCTTCTCTGAATGTTGACCAAAGTCAACCAAACAAGCCCAACTAGCTTGAAAACACAGAACGAGAAAGAATTCCAAGCTGAAAAGATCTCGAATCCCAACCAAAGGTCCCACTAGACCAAACGTCCATGCTCTAGAGCTAACGAAACTGTCGGAATTCAATTCAAAGCACGTTCACCAAGAATGTTGATTGAAGTCAACAGTTTCAAAAGCTTAAAGATCTAAAATAAGGAACGGCCTAAAAGACCAAATCAACGGCCCGGGCACCGAACTACCGGTCCCAACAAGCCATAAATGACTTGAGGCCACTACAGGCAAGCTCTAATGGTACAAGAAAGGTGAAAACGCATAAATGACTAGAAGGGTCATTACAAAACTGACACGACAGATGTAGGATACGGAGGCATCCTTAAACAAAGAGTTTCTCTAGAAACTCCCAAACAATTAGTAAGATTCACTTTAGGTGTTTGGGAAAGTGCCCAAAAAAATTATAGTACCATTAAATATGAAATTTTGGCTATAGTACTATGTATTACCAAATTTCAAGATGATTTAATAATAAAAGACTTTTTCTTAAGAGTAGACTGCAAAGCAGCCAAAGATGTTTTACAAAAGGATGTTAAAAAATTAGTTTCTAAAAAAAATTTTGATAGATGGCAAGCTTTATTATCCACTTTTGATTTTCAAATAGAATTTATAACAGGGGAAAATAATTCTCTCCCTGATTTTTTAGTAAGAGAATTTTTACATGGAAATTATGAGACCCAGAACCACAGGAATTAGACCTCTGAGGCCCCCATTCCCAGCCTTCAATCCTGAAGAAATAATGAAAATACCTTTTAAAGAAGAGGATAAACCAAAACCAGAGAATAGATATTCAGTTATGGCGGAGTTTCAACATTTCCCTAAAGCTACCATTCCTTTATTGTTAAAAGAACCTATAACCACTTTAACCAAATTACAACATCTTAAAATAGTTTTCAGGGAAGATCCCTCCTCAACAGGCAATAAAGGTATCACTATCCAAACCAGGGATAGTTATAAAATTAAACCACATGAGACATATGCTCAGGCAGTCCTCCCAGTTACCGCAGAAAGGAACATAGAAAAAATTACTCCAAATAAAAGTAATTTGAAATAACAGATTTGCAGGTATTGCAGATCATGGCACTTGATAAAAGATACAAAGGCTTCATAGTACCAGACTTGTTAAAACCGTGCTATACAAATCAGAATAATGTGAAGACAAAGGATATCCTCAAAACCCGAGAATATTATGAGTTCATTTTAACAGATATCGATTCAGTGGAAATTGAGCACAAATTAGAAGATGATAATAATCCAGATAGTATTCAATACTCAAAGTTCACAATTAAAAGAATTTTAAATCCTTTTGAATGGTTCAAGGATCATCTACATATCCCCATTCCCCTATCAAAAGTTTATCGACTCCAGACATATAATTGGTATGATTATAAGGCTGCCTGGTACAATTTCATGTATGTTAGGCCTAATACTCACTCATGGTTTGTGAAATATTCAGAGGAGATGAAAAATGCAGTAATCCTTAGATGGTTTTACGAGTGGTGGAGACAATTTGGAGGAAATCAACAGGTATTGTCAACACATTTTAGACGTAGTTTGAGAAATTCCAGGTAGAGCAGAATAGCTCCACCATACCAGAAAATGTCAAATTGCGTAAATTCTTTATTGCTAAAAGAATTTCCTATATCATCTATTGTTCCTTACATATTCATGAATTTGAAAGGATCAAATATTTGAGTAAGACCAATAGAATCAAAGGTTGGACACCAACAGTACGAGATAATACAAGAGCATCAAATTCTTCGTCATGAAGAGAATCCCAGCTATCCAAAAAGGAATTAAAAAGAAGGCTGGAAGAAGCTTAATCAAGTCTGAACAAGGATACCAAACCAAAGAAAATAATGGAGTTATTAGATAATGCATCCTTGCATACTAGCAAGCCTAGCGATAGAGATATGATGGAACCGCAAGGGATAGATCAAGCTTATCTCCTCAGCTGAAGAGAAGATCTGGCATGCCCTTTAAACAAAATAAAAGGCCACTACAAGTCAAGAGGTGTAAGAGCTACACAAAAGGACAAATAGTTATGGAATCTGCACACTAGCATGAAAGGAAAGGATCAAAAGGAAAGGCATAAAAATCAGCAACAAAAAGAGTAAAAAGACAGCAACATTATGTGTCAAAATGACAAAAAAGTCAGCAACAACACAAAGAGTAAAGATACAACAACATTAAATGTCAAAGTTCCATTCTCAAGAATACAATTTTAAACAAGATAAATATGAACTTTTATATCCGTGTAAAATTAAGTCTGCCACATGTGGACACGTGTTAGATAAATAGTATTAGTAGTAAATTGAGTCAACACTTTTATATCCATGTAATATTAAGTATTCAATGTGTAGACATATGTTAGATAAATAGTATAAGTAGAGAATCGAGTTAGCACTTTGAGGTCTATTTAAGACCTTTACTTTGTAAGAAGAACGGCATTCAAAAATTTATGTACTCACTTCCATATTGCCCACCATTTTTCTCTTTGTAGTCAACATTTTCCTCTACTCAATAAACATCTTTTGAAAGTACTTTCACTACTGTTATTTTAATTTATTTTCAAAATAAAAAACTTTTGTAGTATCTTTTTTGTTTCTTTTATTTAATTCTCTTACTGTTCTTTTTTTTTTCCTATTATTCTTTATTAATATTTTCACAATGTATCTATAATATTTTATTATTATATCTATGATATGTTCTATGGTATCAGATCCACAGTTAGCCGGTAAGGTGTCACAACCCGATTTCTCGGTCTTGATGGCACCTACAACCCCCCGGTAGGCGAACCAATCCCCGTAGCCCAGGACAGTTAGTAATGGGCCACTATCTAACAAATAAGCGGAAGAACAACTTATTAAGAAAAAGTAAGGGAACAAGATAAAGAGAATAGATAACATGAATGTATATATACATATGCGGAAACTAAACCAAACCCCAAGACCGGGTATCATAGTATAGACCCAGAACTACATATAAGGAGTACAAATGATCCAAAACAACATATACAGATGTCTATGAATGGTAATAGAGTACATAAAGCAAAAGACAAACTAAAGATAAGCTCCAATCGCCAAGATCTCACCCTCAGTCGGAAGTAGTCCCCAACAGACCTCCAAGCACAAATTACAGCGATCTAACGGCGATGGCCCATGCTAGGATCTGCACCAAAAGATGCAGGGGGTAGGGTGAGCACCCAATGCGAAGCATAAGGTACCCAGTAGGTATCATAGGCCGACTGGGAACATATAAGATAAAAGCATAGTAACAGACAGAATAGAAGCAAGTAGTCACAGAAATCAACGAAATGTACACAGGAACTAGCCCAGAGGGAAATCAACAGAACCACATGTGAGGCCAGCAAGCCGAATATATACACCATAGGCACATGTGAAAGTAAGAAACAACGCACCTTGGATCCTTGCAATAATAGAGTATACATAATAAGTTTATGAAATGGGCGGTGTACCGGTAACCTCAAGTGTAAGAGGAAGAGGGAAAGAGTAATGATAGGCATGCTCAGAGACAGGAATCAAACTCAACTAATCATATCAGTCTCAAATCCAGAAACTAACAGTCTAGCAGTAACCAATTTCATACTTAACCATATCAGGGAAAAATTTTGTAAGTAAATAGCAAGAGTCTACCTACAGTCCCCCGGCCGCCCATACAACCGAGGAACACAAACAGGTGAAAACAAACCCTCCGGCATCCCATACTACCAGAGCGTACAATCAACAAACAACAAACAAGGGTGGAGCCTCAAACAATGAATGCTATGATGCATGAAGATCTCAAGTGAAATGGTATCTCTGTATGTACCTCCTCTGGTGCCGATCCGGCCCAGCAGGTAGGTTTCATGGAAGGACACTGCCCGTATACCTCAACTCCACCGTATACCCTTCCTCAGGCACACGCTGCCCGAAGCCCCAGGCCCGGATGGCAAGGTCCATGGAGGTCCCCGACCCCATACTAAAACTCAGTATTAAAACATGTCCTCCGGAAGCAAGTCCGGTTTCAACATAGAGAACCAATCTCGAATATACATGCCCAGACCCTGTCCAGGACTAAAGTAGTAGGAAAATATCTCACAAACCCCTCCAAGGGTGCCCGGGCATAGCCGGGTATAAACAGTAGAAAGTCATTTCAGGTGCTCGGTCCGGCCGAGGCTAAAATCATCTCAAGTAGCAAGAAAACTCAACTAGCACCCCGGCCCTACTCGGGTATTGCATATGTTCGTAATAAAATAAATATAACATTTTGAGTATACCATAATTAATAGAAAATCATTTTCAATAAAACCTACTATATTATAATAATAATTTTCAACATAAATAAATTTACTATTTCCGTTAAAATATGGCAATGTATAAAAATCTTATAAAATAGACACATACACAATTATGTCATAACAAAAGTATTTTTCATACACATTTAAAATACTTTAAAAAGGTAATAAAAATATAACTTTTTAACAAATTCAACTTTCAAATAAAATATTTTCAAATACACGCGATGTTAATAAATTCTCAAATTTAGGCTCGCAAGCCTTTGATACGGAACGAAGGTTAAGGTTATACGAACGCAAATAATCGCACGATTTTGATACTCAGATCCTACAACTCAACTCAAAAATAGGGGAACGACCATAAGGACCAAACGAATGGCCAGGGCACCAAACCACCGGTCCCAGAAAGCCATAAATGACTTGGGACGGCTAAAGAAAAGCTCTAACAATACAAGGAAAACGTATACGTGGAAATGATCAGAAGAGTCATTACATCATCCACTACTAAAAAGGACTTTCGTCCTCGAAGTCAAGGACAAGGGAGTACCTGAAGGCTCAAACAGATGGGGATACTGAGCCCGTATATCTCTCTCGGGCTCCCAGGTAGCCTCCTCGACTAGACGATGCCTCCACTAAACCTTAACAACCGGGATCTCTTGAGACCTCAATCTCCTAACATCTCTGGCCAAAATAGTTGTCGGCTCCTCAACAAAGGCTAAACCCTCACCCAACTGAACTGAATCCCACTACATGAGACTCATCTGGGACATACCGATGCAACATCGAAACATGAAATACAGGATGTATAGCTGAAAATATCGGAGGTAAGGCTAGCTGATAGGCAACGCTACCAACCCTCTGAAGAATCTCAAATGGCCCAATGTACCTGGGGCTAAGCTTGCCCCGCCTACCAAATCTCATCACGCCCTTCATGGGCAATACACAGAGAAACACCAAGTCACCGACACTAAACTCCAAGGCACGAAGCCTACGATCAGCATAACTATTTTGCCTGCTCTGAGGTGCACGAAGTCTGTCCTGAATCGCTCGGACTCGATCTAAGGAATCTCGAAGCAAATCTGTACTCTGTGGCCCAGAATCAAAATCATCAAACCAACCGACTGGTGATCTGCAATGCCTGCCATACAAAGCCTCAAAAGGTGCCATGCCAATACTCGAATGGAAACTGTTATTATAAGCAAACTCTGCCAAAGGAACAAACTGATCCCAGGAACCTCCAAAGTCAAGAACACAGGCCCGAAGCATGTCCTCTAAAACCTGAATGGTCCTCTCGGACTGGCCATCTGTCTGAGGGTGGAAGGCGGTACTAAGATGAACCTCTATACCCAAATCTCGCTGAATAGCCCTCCAGAACTGAGATGTGAATTGAGTACCGCGGTCTGAAATGATAGAAGTTGGGACCCCGTGCAACCGAACAATCTCACGAAGGTAGATCTGAGCTAACCTCTCTGCACCATAAGAAGTCTAAACCGGAAAGAAATGTGCTGACTTAGTCAGCCTATCAACAATAACCCATATGGAATCAAACCTATGAGAAGTACGAGGCAAACCAACAATGAAGTCCATAGTAATCCCTTCCCACTTCCACTCAGGAATGGGAAGTCGCCGCATCAAACCACCAGGTCTCATGTGCTCGAACTTAACCTGCTGACAGTTTAAGCACCGAGATACGAAATCCGCTATATCCCGCTTTATACCACTCCACCAGTAAAGTTGTCCCAAGTCTCTATACATCTTTGATGTGCCAGGGTGAATGGAGTATCTAGTACAATGTGCCTCATGAAGTATCAACTGAATCAAAACACTAATCCTAAGAACACAAAGGTGACTATCAAACCTCAGAACCCCAACTGAATCTAGAGTAGCCCGACTGGTCTCACCCTGAACAACCTGATCACGAAGGTCACACAACTGCTGATCCTCAAACTGACGGCTCTAAATATGATCAATCAAAGTAGAACAAACCTCAATACTGGCGAGAACTCTGCTAGGATCCGACAAGTCAAGACTAACCAAATGGTTAGCCAAGGACTGGATGTCCAAGGCCAAAGGTCGCTCTGAAACTGAAAGAGAAGCTAGGCTACCCATACTCACTGCCTTCCGACTCAAGGCATCCACTACCACGTTTGCCTTGCCCGGATGATACATAATAGTGAAGTCATAGTCCTTCAGTAACTCGACCCATCTCCTCTGTCTCGAGTTCAACTCACGCTGACTCGTGATATACTGAAGACTACGGTGATCAGTGAAGATCTCACACTGAACTCCATATAGGTAATGCCTCCATATCTTGAGCGCGAAAACTACCGCCGCCAACTCTAAGTCATGAGTGGGGTAGTTGCGCTCATGAACCTTCAGCTGCCTCGACGCATATGCTATTACTCGACCCTGCTGCATCAACACACAACCAAGACCAATCGGCAAAGTCAAAACTTGAGCTGAAGTCAATAAGGCCTTAAGCCTCTGAAAGCTATCCCCGCACTAGTCCGACCACTGAAATGGGACATCCTTCTTAGTCAGCATATTCAAGGGTGATGCTATGGAAGAAAATCCCTCAACGAACCATCTGTAGTAACCTGCTAACCTAATAAAGTTGCGGACCTCAGTAGCAGTAGTAGGTCTAGGCCAATCACAAACCACAGAAATCTTTCCCGGGTCAACCCTAATCCCATCCTTAGACATCACGTGCCCTAGGAATGCAACTGACTCAAGCCAAAACTCGCACTTTGAGAACTTGGCATAAAGTCGATGATATCTCAAAGTCTGGAGTATAACCCTCAAGTGTTGCTCATGCTCATCTCTACTACGCGAGTATACCAAGATGTCGTCTATAAAAACTATCAAAAATGAGTCCAACTACGGGCCAAGAACCCTGTGCATCAAGTTCATAAAGGCTGCGGGGGCATTAGTCAACCCAAAAGACATCACCAGAAACTCATAATGGCTATAACGTGTCCTGAATGCTGTCTTAGGGATGTCCTCTGCCCTATTCCTCAACTGATGGTAGCCGGACCTCAAATCAATCTTCGAAAACACGACTGAACCCTGAAGCTGGTCAAACAAGTCATCAATCCTCGGCATTAGATACCTATTCTTCACTGTCACCCTATTCAGCTGCCGATAATCAATACACATGCGCATCGACCTATCCTTCTTCTTCACGAAGAAAATAGGAGCACCCCAAGGTGACACACTCGGTCTAATAACCCCCTTAGTTAACAAATCCTATAGCTGCTACTTAAGCTCCCTCAACTCAGCAGGAGCCATACGGTAAGGAGAAATAGAAATGGGCCTAGTGCCCGACTCTAGCTCAATAGCGAAATCAATATCTCTCTCAGGTGGAAGGCCTGGCAGGTCGGTAGGAAACACATCAAGGAAGTCTCTAACCACAGGAACAGACTCAGGAGAAGTAGGGTCAGCACTAACATCTCGTACATATGCTAGATAAGCTAAACACCCACGGGAAATCAACTTCCTAGCTCAAAGACAAGAGATGATCCCAGATGGTGCATGGCTAACAGAACCCTGCCACACAACCAGGGATACACCGGACACAACTATGGTAATGGTCTTGGCATAACAATCCAAAACCACTCGGTGAGGCGATAACTAATCCCTGCCTAGTATCGCATCAAAATCTAGCATATCAAGGATCATCAAATCACCCCAAGTCTCTGAATCACCAATAGATATCATACAAGTTCACACAATCCGATCCACTACTAAAGAATCTCTTACTGGGGTCAAAACAGAAAAAGGAACAGATAATGGCTCACTAGCCAACCCCAAACAAGGCACAAAGTAGGCAGATACATATGAACAAGTGGATCCAGGATGGAATAAAGCCATAGCAGACTGATGGCACACAGAAATCGTACCTGTAATCACAACATCTGAGGCCTCTGCCTCTGGTCTCTTAGGGACCGCGTAAAACTGACGATGACCTCTACCTGCCCGACCGCCATCCCTACCACCTGCTCTACCGCGCGGAGCACCACCTCTACCCTGATGACCACCCCCTCTAACCAGAGGCTGAACTGCTCAAAGGCTCGGCCAACTGAACCGTACCCTGCTGAGGGCAATCTCTAGCAAAATGACCAATCACACCACAAGTAAAACAAGCCCCTGGCGGCCTACGCGGTCGAGATGAACCAGCAGATCCTGTATGACCACCATGGCCTAATGCCATAGAAACTATACCCCTCGAAGACTGGCCGCTATAGCCCTGATGGCTGCACTGACCCTGCTCGAACTGGGTACTACCAAAAGTCTGAATAGAAGCCTGAACCGGTGTGCTGGACTGACCCTGGTGCTGCTGTGGCTGATAGCTCCGTCTCCACTGGCCAGAACCTCTACCACCATATCTGGAACTACTGTAGACACCCTGATGTCGAGGCCTCTTATCTCTGGACCCCTGATCATGTCGCTGTAAGTCCTCAACAGTGCAGGCATAGTCTACGATAGCCTGAAATAACTGACCAACGACAATCAATATCTCAGTTGGCTGCCTGATCTCTGGCCTCAAACCCCATACAAATCTGTGAATCCTATCTACCTCGGTAGGAATGATCATAGCTCCAAACGGTGCTAGCTGATGAAAATGGGTCTCATACTCCGAGACAGTCGTAGACTCCTGCATAAGGTGAGTAAACTGCTTCCTGCGATGCTCACGATCACTCTGAGGTAGGAACTTGGCCATAAAAGCCTCATAAAACTCTGACCAGGTCAAAGGAGGTGGCGATGGTGGTCTACAAGCAACATGGGCCCTCCATCATAACTTCGCTGGGCCCTCCAGCTGATAGGTAGTATAACCAACCCCGTGAGTCTCCAACAAACCCAAATAATGCAACATCTCCTCACAGGTAGTAATAAAGTCATGTGGATCCTGTCCAGAAGTACCAGCAAACCTCGGAGGTGCTAACCTCAAAAACGTACCCAACGCCTTTTGCTCTGACTCTGTCATAGCTGAGCGAGGAGCGAGAGGCTGTGCAACTGATGGAATCGGAATGACCTCCGCACGAGGAGCCATAGTAGCAGGCTACGCTCCTAAACTCTGTGCACCCAGGGCTGCCCCTTGAGCGGATGTCTGTGCTACCTCAAAAGGCCTCTCTCCAATCATACCCAAAAGCTGTAATAGTAATCTCTGAATATCTGGAGGCTGAGCTGCGGTTGGAGCTGGCACAGAAGTGGCGCTGGAGATGGTACTGAAGCTGGTGGTACCTGGGCTGCCCCCTGATCCACAGGCCGCTCGGGATTTATCTCAACTCTAGCAGCTCTAGCAGGTGCCACTGCTCGAGGGCATCCTTGACCCTTAGCAGGAGTGGGAGGCTCATCTCCTCCTGATGTCGATGATCTCGTACAAACCATCTGCGGAAGAATTAAGTAGAACAAATGAGATTTACAGAAACTTCAAGGGTCCTACGCAAGACACAGAAGCAATGAAAGAGTCAAATTTCCTAAAATATCACTGTAGCCTCCCGAAGATTGAGTACGGACGTCTCCTCCCTGATCCGCAGGACTCTACTAGACATTGGCTCATATACTGATGACACCGGTGAACCTAGAGCTCTAATACCAAGCTGTCATGACCCGATTTCTCGGTCATGATGGCACCTACAACCCCCCGGTAGGAGAACCAATCCCCGTAGCCTTGGACAGTTAGTAATGGGCCACTATCTAACAAATAAGCGAAAGAACAACTTATTAAGCAAAAGTAAGGGAACAAGATAAAGAGAATAGATAACATGAATGCATATATACATATGCGGAAACTAAATCAAACCCCAAGACCTGGTATCATAGTATAGAGCCAGAACTACATATAAGGAGCATAAACGATCCAAAACAAGGTATACAGATGTCTCTGAATGGTAATAGAGTACATAAAGCAAAAGATAAACTAAAGCTAAGCTCCGATCGCCAAGAGCTCACCCTCAGTCGGAAGTAGTCCCCAACAAACGTCTAAGCACGAATCACAACGATCTAACGGTGATGGCCCACGCTAGGATCTGCACCAAAAGATGCAGGGGGTAGGGTGAGCACCAAATGCGAAGCATAAGGTACCCAGTAGGTATCATAGGCCGACTGGGCACATATAAGATAAAAGCATAGTAACAGACATAATAGAAGTAAGTAGTCACAGAAATCAATGAAAGGTACACAGGAACTAGCCTAGAGGTAAACCAACAGAACCACATGTGAGGCTAGCAAGCCGAATATATACACCATAGGCACATGTGAAAGTAAGAAACAACGCACCTGGGGTCCTTGCAATAACAGTTTATACATAGTAAGTTTATGAAATTGACGGTGTACCGGTAACCTCAAGTGTAAGAGGAAGAGGGAAAGAGTAATGATAGGCATGCTCAGAGACAGGAATCAAACTCAACTAATCATATCAGTCTCAAATCCAGAAACTAACAGTCTAGCAGTAACCAATTTCATACTTAACTATAACAGGGAACAATTCTGTAAGTAAATAGCAAGAGTCTACCTACAGTCCCCCGGCTGCCCATACAACCGAGGAACACAAACAAGTCAAAACAAACCCTCCGTCATCCCATGCTACCGGAGTGTACAATCAACAAACAACAAACAAGGGTGGAGCCTCAAACAATGAATGCTATGATGCATGAAGATCTCAAGTGAAATGGTATCTCTTTATGTACCTCCTCCGGTGCCGATCCGACCCAGCAGGTAGGTTCCATGGAAGAACACTGCCCGTATACCTCTACTCCACCATATACCCTTTCTTCGGCACACGCAGCCCGAAGCCCCGGGCCCAGATGGCTAGGTCCATGGAGGTCCCCGACCCCATACTAAAACTCAGTATCAAAACATGTCATTCGGAAGCAAGTCCAGTTTCAAGATAGAGACCCAATCTCGAATATACATGCCCAGACCCTGTCCAGGACTAAAGTAGTAGGAAAATATCTCAAACGCCCCTCCAAGGGTGCCTGGGAATAGCCGGGTCTAAACAGTAGAAAGTCATCTCAGGTGCTCGTTCCGGCCAAGGCTAAAATCATCTCAAGTAGCAAGAAAACTCAACTAGCACCCCTGCCCTGCCGAGTGTAGCGTCAATCGTAAAACTTGTGACATAAATCATAATTTTACCTTCTTTTACCCAGGAATATTCAAAAGTTAAATCAAACCATTTCCAATTAATTTCCATAAAAAAGGGGCCACCGGGGCCATGCAAGGTTTAGAAAATAATCAGTAGGCCCGAAGCCAAAATCGTTGTAAAACATGGATAAAACCTCTTTATATGTATGGAAATGGTATGATCAAACACAATAGCTGCCCAGCAGCTCACAATCAACCTATCGACCCTGCACAGGCCCATAGCTACTCAGCAAGCATAACCAGCCTAGAAAGATAATTTTATACCCTGGACTCGCGGACATTCCCAATATCCCACCTTCTATGTTCTAGAGTCAACAAGGCCTCACAGGACCACAAGGGTAAATAAAACATATCAGCAAGTACTACAAGCAACGGAGGAACAAAAGTAGGCAGACATGAATAAAGTGGTCAAGGTTTGTGGTACCAACCTAATAATCCAGCCCAAGGATGCCAGCTAGTACAATATTATCCGATATATGCTAAGTCTAGGGATTTTAAACCGTAACCTACCTGTCGTCCGATGACAAGATGCTAGAACAATGATTTCCGAGCCTGAACCGCTCCGAGAACCTCCAAAATAAAATCAAACTCGAATTCGGGCTTGAATAATTTGACGTAGATAATTGATTTTCTTTTTCAAATATATTTTTCACCAAACTCCTTCTCGTATGCGTTCGTATGTTTATAAGGAGCAGCTAACAAACTATTATTTTTAAGTAATGAAAAAGGACTTGCTAGTCCCCAATATACATAGTACTGTTACCATCGTTCTTCCAAAAATAAGAGGCTAAAATAGTTACCTACTAACTAATCCCTAATGCTCCTCCCATCAAAACTAGTACACATGCTATAAATAAACTTAAAAAGTCAACAAAAGGATGGGCAAGTGGCAGCCATTAATTAATTAGAAAGTTGTGTACTTCTCTCCACTTCCACGTGGAAGTGGAGGTGTAACACCTCTATTAATTATCTCATTACCTATATACTCGGGTATTGCATAGGTTCGTAATAAAATAAATATAACCTTTTGAGTATACCATAATTAATAGAAAATCATTTCCAGTAAAACCTACTATATTATAATAATAATTTTCAACATAAATAAATTTACTATTTCCGTTAAAATATGACAATGTATAAAAATCTTATAAAATAGACACATACACAATTATGTCATAACAAAAGTATTTTTCATACACATTTAAAATACTTTAAAAAGGTAATAAAAATATAACTTTTTACCAAATTCAACTTTCAAATAAAATATTTTCAAATACACGCGATGTTAATAAATTCTCAAATTTAGGCTCGCAAGCCTTTGATACGGAACAAAGGTTAAGGTTATACGAACGCAAATCATCGCACGATTTTGATACTCAGCTCCTACGGCTCAGCTCTAAAATAGGGGAACGACCATAAGGACCAAATGAATGTCCAGGGCACCGAACCACCGATCCCATCAAGCCATAAATGACTTGGGACGGCTACAGAAAAGCTCTAACAATACAAGGAAAACGTATACGTGGAAATGAACAGAAGAGTCATTACATAAGGGTATGAGTATGAATAGTTAAATCTTTATTCTATCCTGGAGCTAGTCGAATTTAATTTTCTCTTTAAATAATATAATGATTTAGCTACTCATACTCATACCCCTCCCGGCCAACTGTGACTATGATACCATAGAATGGATCATAGATATAATATTAAAATATTATAGATATATTGTGAAAATATTAAGAAAGAACAGTAGAAAAACATAAGTAGGAAAATTAAACAAACAAAAGAATAGTAAGAGACTTAAACAAGGTAGGACATTAAGTCACACAATTTCAAGAATTGGCCTACCATAGGGAAAATGTCACCATGACTCCAAGGGTCACTTAAAATAGGAGGGAATGGATATATACTTTGGGTTTAAGGTTTCATGTTTGCATGCTTGTGTCCCAACCATGGCTTGCAAGGTACTTCTATCTCAAGCATCATCTTGGACCAATAGGATCGGTCCTTCCTTTTCTTTCTCAAGTTGGAATCCATAGAGTCGGATACCATTAAGCTTTCAATTCCTTTTTGGTGATGTGATCCTTTGGGAAACTCATTGGAAAGTATTCCTTCATGAACCTGCAAAAGAGAAGAGTTGGTACTACGCAAAATGCTAGTACTTTGGTTAGTGTACATGACAAGATCCGTGTTGATGAGTCCCACCAAAGAGTGTTCCTCATACACACATTTCAAACATTTACTTGGTTCTACATTCACAAACAAGGCATCTTCTTCATTAGCCAAGCCCTTTTCCTTATGCGTAAGCAATACTTCTTTCTCATGCTTCTCCATTTCTTCCCTTTGGTTTACTTCCCGAAGCTCTCTCATGATTTTATAGTCCCCACTCACTTGATGGGGTGTCAAAGGTTCAAGACTTCTATTTCGTCCTCCAAACACAAATGAGTATTTGTTAGACCCCTTTTGATATTGGACATCCCTATCAACTTACCAAGATTTTCCAAGCAATACATGACATGTTAGCATGGGCATGGGCATGGCATCACATAGGATTTCATCTTTATAATTGCCAATGCTAAACTTTATGACTACTTACTCAGTTACCTCCACTTTACCACTCTCCTTGAGCCATTGGAGATTATATGGATTGGGGTGCCTTTGTGTAGGGAGATTCATTTGGATAACCATCCCATTACTTACATAATTATCTCTACTCCTACTATGAACAACCAAGGAACATACCTTCTCCATGATCTTACACCTAGTATTAAAGAGGTTCACACTTTTGTCAAGTTCATCTTTAGAGAGGTCCTCCATGATTTGTCTTAAGGCACAAGAGAAGTTCAAGTCCTCCTCCAATTGCTCATCATCTCCTTTTGGAATTTCTTCCCCAAGCTTAATCTAAGGCTCATTATCATCACACTTTACCTCACACTCTATCACATTATGAGTACAAGATTCATCACAAATGGATACAATTGGCCTCCAATGAGGATATTCACTTTCAATGTGCCCTCTATTTTGACATTTAGAACGTTGAATAGTAAAGGATGAGAGAAGTTAGGATTAACACAAATACCTCCTTTAGCTTGGTCCCTCCATATTGCATTGTAGTTAGCTTGGATAGCTTGACTACTACCTTTGTAATTTAGAAGACTCACTTGGATGGTATTCAACCCTTTATCTTAGTCCTCACGATCTCCATGACGATCATCATATCTAGTACAATATCGATCTTCATATAGATAATCATGTCGATCACCATATCAATCACCATATCGATCACCATAAAGACCATCATAATGACCACCATATCTATCATTATAGTGATCAACTAGAGCTCCATATAATTTTCATTGTGCACCTTGGTTTCAACCATAGCCTTCGGGTTGAACTCTTCCTCTTGGTGCACCATAACCATGTAGACCAACATGTTGAGGTCCATCCAAATATCTATACTCATGTGTCTGTTCATATGTCTCTTTGTAGATAGGATTTTGGTATTGGTTATCTTTGTAAGGCTCTTGATTTGGGTAATATTGTACATGCAAGTAAGCATGTGATGCATTTCATGGTGGAGTTGCTACAAAAGAAGGTTTCCCTTGTAGGAGCTGATTTGGTTTGTGATTTAGATGAGGAGGGGTTTGTCTAACATTACTCGGGAAGTTAGACATTTGGAAATAGGGATGTTGGATATGTGGAGTGGGATTTTGAGTGGCTTGGGGGTAGCATAACTCATGTGCTTGCCCCCGAGTGATTGTCATCAAGGAATTCAGATTCCTTTTAGCTCCCGATCCATAGGTGGTATGAGGTGCCCTTCCGGGCATCCAACCTTGCCATAAGCTATCCAATTATCATGAACATTAATCCTCCCATTCATCTTCGTCAATTGCCTTGCCAATTTGGCATAGGACTCCACATGATTCATTGAACCTTCCCTTTTAGGGGCATGTTCAATGGCCTTATACATTTATGCCTGCAAATTGAACAAATAACGTTAGTAGTAAAATTCCTCATGCCTCTCGTATGTAGACGCTCACCTTACCTTCTATGGCTTCTTCCCAAAGTTGATATCAAACTTGCTTTGCATTCACTTAATAAGGATTAATAATTCTTTGTGGAAGAATAGATTCTTATTTAATCAAAGGACAACTCAAAGCAAAATATGGACGGAGACAAGAAGTTATACATTGAGTTTGTAAACAATAAAAGCTTTGAAAGAAGAAGCACAAAATGAAAACGGAATCAAGAACTAATCACAACTAAGTAGATCAATTACTTATTGATAACTAACTTTAAGATTTCTATTTTATAAGAAGAATCAAAGAAATAAAACTAAGATAAATAGAACCTGAGAATTGTTGGAGAAAATTTAATTTGCAACTTTGAGCATGCGTTAGGTGAGGTGCGTTTCGCACCTGCCATTGTTCCCTTCGCACACCATTTAGCACATGAAATAAGAATACCATACTCCTTGGGGGCGAAATGATGTGTGTTTCGCACCACTCAAAGTGCCATTCGCACGAGCTTCGCATCATCCCCGAGGGAGAACACCTGAAGCTTCCGATTTTTGAACTTTTTCTGATTTCTCTTGTACTTTTTCTCCTAGTACTTGCCTTTTTTGGTAAATTCCTTTTATACTAACAGAGTGTATTAAATGCTACTACTATTACTCAAGTTATTAAGACTGAACCAACAGGGCAAACTTGTGAAAATCAAATCTCAGAAGACGCCACCGCTACTTTAATTTTTCGCATAGCCAAACATTTTATAGGAGAACCCCAACTTTTCCAAGATAGGAGTCTAGAGATATTATCAAACCTATTCTGTCCAAAATTAGACGATTTTAGATGGTATAAAGATGTCTTCCTCGAAAAAATCATGGTTAGAGAAAGTTGTAATCATGATCATTGGAAACAAAAATTCATAAGTGGTTTACTAGCATTATTTGCTAAAAAAGTTAGGATAAAATTAAAAGATAAGTTCAAGGTAAAATTCCTTATAGTAAATTAACTTATTGTGACCTTATAAGTTTTATAAATATCACTGGACTTGAATTATGTATAGACATAAAATTGAAAAATCAACTAAAAAGGGACAGTAAAATATCACGAAGTGAGTTAGAGAGTTTTTGTCAGGACTTCGGATATGTTAAATTATCTGCCCTTTCAAAAGAAGAATCCAAGAAAATCAAAAGAAGACATAAATATTATAAGAATAAATCTGAAAACCCCCATTATTGCAAAAGAAGATTTAAAAAATATAAAACCACTAAAGGTTACACTAAATTTTATAAAAATAATACTGATAAATGCTAAAACTTTTAAAAGTTTGGTCACCGAGCCAGAGATTGTCGAGTACCTAATAAAAGAAAAGATAAAATAAATATGTTAGAACTTGAGCAACAAGTCAAGAATAAATTATATTATATTCTTGGAAAAAATGAAAATAGTTCTTCCTCTAAGGAGAGCCTTAGTGACGAAGATCAGCTTAATATCGCATATAGTTCTGACAGCAGTGAGTCAAGTAATCACTATGGATGCAGCGGCACGATTTGCACTTATAATAGACGCTCTATAAATGTCATTACTTATAGTAACAAGGAGATTTTCTTTGAGATGATTGACCATATTGATGATCATGATCTTAAAAGAAAATATTTAATTGAATGAAAAAATATAGTTCTTAATCAACAACTAGATAAAGAAATTATTGAACCCTTTAATATGAAAAATGTATTAAATAAATTAAAAGAACAAAGGTCTGACACACCACTACAATATCTTCAGACTGAGTTATTACATATAAAAAGGGCAGTTAAGGAGGTTAAGAAAAGACTTGAAAAACTAGAAACATAATCAATTACCGATAAAATTATAAAAAATTTGAAGTCTAAGCAAGAACCAGAGTCATCCGAGCCTAGAGAAATGTCAAAATTAGGAAAAGATGAAGAAGAAGAAATAGAGTCCCTAGAAGGAACTCTAGAAACCAAATTCGAAATTAAAACAATTGCAATAGTTAAAGCCCAGAGTTACCATATACCTATTACATTAGACATAAATAAAAATTATACTATTCATAAAATTGCATTATTAGATACAGGTGCAGATCAAAACTGCATAATTGAAGAAATAATTCCTACTAAATACCTCAAAAAAAGTACTACCTTATTATTCTTTGCAACAGGAGAACGACTCAAGATAAATTATAAACTCCACAGGGCACACATATGCAACAATGGAATTTGTTTTATTAATAACTTTGTAATAACCAAGGATATAAATGAAGAAATAATATTAGGTATCCCTTTTATAACTCAAATAAAATCATACATCGTTGCGTTAGATGGAATCCACACCACGGCGTTAGGAAAAAAATTATTTTCCCTTATCTAAATAGTATCTCAAAAGAGGAAAGTAATTTTGTAAAAGATAAAACTATCTTTCGAATAAGTTTACTTTCACAACAAATAAACTATTTAAAAGATGAAATAAATATTAAGAGGATTGAATCATCTTTAAAAACCCTGGAGGTGGAAGCCAAAGTGAAAAGCCTCCAAGATGTCATAGAACAAGAAGTTTGTTCGGACTTTGCTAATGCCTTTTGGGAAAAGAAATGGCACGACCCAAAACAGGGCCTTGGTGGCATCTATGTAAACCCCCTAGTAGAGAAGCCAAAACCCAATAATGCGGAAGACAATTAATAACATTTAAACTAAGGAAAAGCAGAAGATATAAAGGAAAGACAGGGCCAATAGCATATATACATACCAACATACAAAATATACATAAGAAGGCCCTAAAGTGACCAAAGAGACAAAACAACACGAGAACCAACCCGGACCTGGTGTAACTAGTACAAGAGCGACTAAAGTAGGGAGTAGCTATACAACAGACTTTGTCTATCCAAAATACAAAATATAGACATAATATACAAGATGGAAAGCATGTAAAGTCTGCAAAAGCACCGGGAGCTCACCACGATCCGAACTGCAACAGGCCTCGAACGATAGGAATGTTAGTGAGGGTTGCTCGTACTAGGTGCTGCATCAAAAAAAGATGAAGAGTATAGTATGAGTACCAAGACAATAAGTACTTAGTAGGCATCGTAGGCTGACCGAGTGCAGAAAGATAATATATATATGATAAGACACAGGAAAGTAGTTAAAATACAGGGATCCACCTAAATCTAGTTATAAATCTGAGAATCCAAACAACCAAAACAATAAAAAGGGTAAAGTATTAACAAGATTAACCCAAATCAACCAACAATCCAAACACACCTAAGACCAATGGAATGTGATGTGACAATGATGTAATGTATGAATGTGTACAAGTCAAACCCGGTATCTAGTATACGGGCGCCTAGGATGGAACATCGAGCTTATCAAATGAGTGCAGGAAGAAAAAACCGAAAATAGAGCATCGGGTGTCTGGAAATGACCTCGGACTCATCAACGTATGCATAAAAGTAAAACCTGAGATAACACATCGGGCGCCCAAAATTGAATCTCAGACTCATCAATGTATGCATAAAATTAAAACCCGAGATAACACATCGAGCACCTAGAATTAATATCGGACTCATCAATGTATGCATAGAAAGTAGTATTTTTCCCTTTTCCTTCCAAAATCAGTAACAATTCCAAAGCAATCCAATTAAAAGCCCAGAGATCATGAAAACCCAATAATTATCAAGTGTAGGACCAAAAAGCCTTAAAATCATTAGTTTCAGTACCGATAAGCATGACAATATAGTATGAGCATATAAATTTCCATATTTAGAGAATACGCACACAACAAGGTAAAATAGGGCATAACACCCTCCAAACCAAGAGAACTGACCTGGAACTCCATCCAAACCCAAGCTATGGCCTCGGGCCTACAGTTACACATAACGGTAGAATAAAGCGAAAAGATACAAAAAATAAAGCAAAAAGCACCGAGAATCTCTACTCTACCTCTAAAACCTCCTAAAAGCATACTAAGGATTCTATACTAGCCACAAAGATATTACAAGCTCCTAGGCTAAGGGTAAACATAACAATTCTAAACTAAAGCCCAAAATGGCCAATTTAAAGTGATAAACAGGATTAAAGCCTAAATCTTGCTATATCCAACCTAACGTTCCAGTATCATATAAATATATAAAATCTAACCAAACACTATCTAGAAGGTAAACCATAACCTACCTCGGGGTCGAACTGTAAACACGAACCGTCACTCGTGTGCCTTCCCCTTACGAATAGCCTCAAAAAGCTGCCACGCTATCAAGAACACAATCTAGGTGTCAAGACAAGAAGAACGACACCCATATTGATATAAGGAAATTTGGCTGAAAATTGGATCGGAAAATGACCCTCGGGGCCGGTGCAATGAAACAAAAAATAAAATTCACAATTATGACCTCGGTGAATTAAGAAACCCGTGCTCAAAATTTGAGCATGAACAGAGTTCGTTTCGGGGTCTAAAATAGCCCGGAAGTACTACTAATTGAAGAGAACAAAAGTGGTGGATTAACGATTTTCAAGGGCGAAAACGTACCAATTTAGAAGAAAGAACTGACCATGGACCGGAACTACAGCCACCACAAACAATCAACCTCACCAATGCAGCTTAAACCCAAGAAAACCAAAGCTTGTAAGAGCCTTAACAATGGAGGTTTTTAAGCTTGAAGAGGAGGATAAGGATTGAGGAAGAAGGAAAGGGAGCAAGATTAAGGACAATTTGGAGAATTTCCACGAGCCCACACTGTTCTTGAGTAATTGGAGTTGAGAAAATTTAAATGGAGTTGAGAGAAATGAAAGAAATAAGCTGAAAATTGTTAAAAACAAGAATTTTAAAGGCCTGGCCGCAGGATGGCACCGTTGGTGCTGAAGGCTAACCATGCGCACATCGCGATCGTGCTGGAGGGGCACCGATGGCTCTACAGGCCTGTGCCTGCAACAAAAACTAGCAATTTCCAATCTTCTCTGGGAAATTCCGGACACAATTAGAACCCGATACTCACAAACCAGTAGTGCTACTAGAGTGGAAACGACATTCTGAACTCAACGGAATTGATGAATTTACTAACAGAGATCATTTTAAGGAAAAGTGGGCCCCATGACCAAAACAATTCTAGAAGCTCCGAGACCCGAACCAAAGGTTCCCCTAGCCCAAAGTCGACATTCTAGAGCTAATAGAGCTGATAGAATTTCCATCTGAAGCCGTCTTCTTCGAATGTTGATCAAAGTCAACCCTACTAGCGAAACTGGTTTGAAAACACAGAAAGTAACACAAAATCAAACCGAAAGCATTTAGACCAAGACTAATGGTCCTACAAGACCAAAATCCCTATTTCAAAGCCAACGGAACTATCAGAATTCAATTACGAGCATGTTTACCAAGAAAGTTGACCAAAATTAAATATTTTCTAAGTTCAAGTTCTAAAATAGGGAAATGGTCATAACGACCCAACGAACAGATCGAGCACCAAACAGTCAATCCTGGCAAGTCATAAGTGACCTATAGCCACTGAGGGAAAGCTCAAAATGCAAAAAAAGGATGAAAAACAAAAAATGACCTGGAGTGTCATTACAACATCCACTTACTAAAAGAACTTTCCTCCATGAAAGTTATAGTAAGGATAGTACCTGAAGACTCGAAAAGATGAGGATAACGGGTTCACATGTCAGTCTCGATCTCCCAAGTAGCCTCTTTGATAGGATGATGCCGCCACTGAACCTTAACTGACGGAATCTCCTTGAAACTCAACTTCCTAACCTGCCTGTCCAAAATAGCAACAAGCTACTCCTCAAAGGCTAAGGCCTCATCCAACTAAACCGACTCTTACTGAAGCACGTGAAACTCATCCAAAATATACCACCGCAGCATAGAGACGTGAAACACAGGATGCACACTAGAAAGAGCAGGAGGCAAGGCTAACTCATAAGCAACCTCTCCAATACATTGAAGGATCATAAATAGCCTAATGAACCTAGGACTGAGCTTACCCTTCCTCTCGAACCTCATCACGCCCTTCATGGGTGATACCCAAAGGAACACACTGTCACCAACCATCTCAAACTCTCTGGTCAGCATAATTTTTTTGCCTACTCTGGGAAGTGTAAAGTCTCTCCTAAATAACCCAAACTCTATCCATAGAATCACGAAGCATGTCGGCACCCCACGGCCTAACCTCAAAAGCATCAAACCAACCCACTGGAGATCTGCACCGCCTACCATACAAAGCCTCAAACGGAGCCATCTAAATGCTGGAATGGTAACTATTCTAATATGCAAACTTTGCCAAGGGTAAACACTGGTCCCACTGACCCCTGAAATCAATAACACAGGATCACAATATATCTTCTAGAACCTAAATAGTACGCTCTAACTGACCTTCTATCTGCGGCTGAAAAGCAGTGCTAAGCTAAACCCTAGTACCCAAATCTCTCTAAATAGACCTCCAGAAGTTCAAAGTGAACTGAGTACCTCAGTCGGAGATGATAGAAACTAGCACACCATGCAAATGGACAATCTTCCAAATATAGATCTGAGCCAACCTCTCAAATTGTAGGAAGTCTGAACTGGCAGGAAGTGAGAAGACTTTGTCAACCTATCCACGATAACCCAAATAGCATCAAATCTCTGCAAAGTACATGGAAAACTGACTACAAAGTCCATACCAATCCACTCCCATTTCCACTCTTGAATGGGTAGCCTCTGAGACAAACCACCTGGCCTCTGGTGCTTAAACATCACCTATTGACAGTTCAAGCACCTAGATACAAAAGCTGGAATATCCCTCTTCATTCCACACCACCAATAATGCTGCCTCAAGTCGCGATACATCTTAGTTGCCCCGGGATAAATGGAATACCTAAAACAATGAGCCTCCTCTAATATCCATCTGACCAAGTCACAAACTATAGGAACGTATATACGACCCTCGATCCTCAGAATACCCTCTGAATTCAAAGTCACCTTCCTAGGCTCAGCACTCAACACTTTGTCATGAATGATCCTCAACCCCGCATCATCAAACTGTTGTGCCTAAATCTGATCCAACAAGGAAGATCTAGCCTCAATACAAGCAATGTTAAGTCTAACCAACCTGTTAGCCAAGGACTGGATGTCCCAAGCTAAAGGTCGCTCCTTTATCGCTAAGAAAGCCAAGCTACCTATACTCACCACCTTCCGGCTCAAGGTATCCGCCACTATGTTTGCCTTTCTCAGATGATAAAGAATAGAGATGTCACAGTCCTTCAGTAACTCCAACCACCTACGCTGCCTCAAATTTGATTCATTCTGGATGAAAATGTATTGAAGACTATGATGGTCAGTAAAGATCTCACGATGCACGCCATAAAGATAATGTCTCCACATCTTCCATGCGAAGACTACCACTGCTAACTCCAAGTCATGTATGGGGTAGTTTCTCTTGTGAACCTTCAACTATCTGGAAGCATATGCAATAACCCAACCCTACTGCATCAACACACAACCTAAACCAATACATGATACATCACAATACACTGTGAAACCCTGACCCTCGACCGAAAGTGTAAGAATCGGTGCTGAAGTCAACAAGGCCTTGAGCTTCAGAAAGCTCGCCTCACACTAATATAACCACTGGAAGGGAACATTCTTCTGAGTCAATCTAGTAAATAAAGCTTTTATCAAAGAAAATCCCTCCACAAACCATCTATAATAACCTGCCAACCTGAAAAAATTGTGAAACTCGGTAGGAGAAGTAAGCCTATCCCATTCACAAATTGTTGTAATCTTCACCGGATCTACCATAATTCCATCCTTGGACACCACGTGCCCCAAGAATTCCACATACTCAAAACAAAACTCATACTTAGCGAATTTGGCATATAACTGATGGTCTCGCAAGGTCTGAAGTACAACTCTAAGATGTTGCTCATGCCCCTCTCTACTCCTCAAATAAATCATAATGTCGTCGATAAACACAATCACAAATGAGTTCAAGTAGGCACTGAACACACGGTTCATCAACTTCATAAATGTTGCTGGGGTAATAGTCAACCCAAAAGACATGACTAAAAACTCATAATGGCCGTATCGAGTCCTAAATGCAGTGTTTGGGATGTCATCAGCCCTAATCCTCAATTGGTGATAACCGGACCTCAAATCTATCTTAGAGAATACCGCTGCACCCTGTAGCTGGTCAAACAAATCATCAATATACGGCATCGGATATATGTTCTTAAATGTCACCTTATTTAACTATCTGTAGTCAATACACATATACATAGATCCGTCATTCTTCTTCACAAACATAAATGGAGCACCCCACTGAGACACACTAAGCTTGATGAACCCTCTACTCAACAGATCCTGGAGTTGATCCTTAAGCTCCCTCAACTAAGCATATGCCATCTGATATAAAGGAATAGAAATGGGCTTGGTGCCCAGCTTAACATCAATACCACATTCAATGTCACGATCAGGAGGAAGACCCAGAAGATCAGAAGGAAACCCATATGAATACATGCAAACCACAGGAACTGACTCAAGAGGAGGTGTGGTGGCACTAGTATCATGAATGTAGGCAAGATAAGCTATGCACCCCTTTCCAACCAATTGTTGGGCGCTCAAAAAAGATATAACTCCCCTCGGCATATGGCTATCAGCTCCCTTCCATATGATAGGAGGGATACCAGGCATCCAAAGAGTAACAATCTTGGAAAAGCAAGCCAAGACCGCATGATAAGGAGATAGCCAATCCATGCCTAAGATCACATCAAAGTCAACCATATCAAGTACAACCAAGTCTACCCATGGGTCGTACCCCAAGATAGTCACCAAATAAGCTAGATGCACCTGATATACTACTAAAGGATCACCTACTAGGGTAGATACATGCAAGGGCGTAGGCAAAGACTCACAAGCAGACTCCAGACAAGTAGCATAATAATCATATACGTACGAGAATGTAGACCCCAAATCAAACAAAGTAGAAACAAACTAATGACAAATGGAGATCGTACATATGATCACAATATCTGAAGCCTTGGCCTCTATCTAGCCTAGTGCTGCATACATATGGCTCCAACTGCCATGACCACCTTACCTACTAGACTGAGGACCACATCTAGTACCCTGGGGACCACCCCTACTACCTTGTGAACTGCCTCTAGCTAGTGGTGCTGGATCCCTGGGTTCTTGAACCAACGGATCCTATTGCCTCTTGTGCGGTACTGATGGACAATCTCTAGAAAAGTGGCTTATCTCGCCACACTTGTAATAACCCCGACCATATATACCCTATTTTGAAGACCCGACTGAATCAAAATAACCACCACGACTTGTGGACCCTGAATGGCCACCTCGTGGAGTAGGAACAATACTCAGTCTACTCTGACCCTCAGAAGACTGTAATGCTGCCTGAATAGGCCAGCTCAGCTGGAAGCGGTGTTGATGTTGATCTCTACCATAGTAGCCTCTACCACGGGTCTGGGAATCGCTAAAACTACCCTGATAGAAGGGCCTCTTTTTGCTTCCCCCTTGGGCCTCATGAAGTAGACACTAAATTGTACAAGCATGATCCACCACTTCAAGAAAATACTGACCCTATGCTACCATACCCTCTATAGCAAAACAAATATGCAAGGTCAAACCTTGAACAAACTGGCGTACTCTCTCATGCTCGGTGGGCAGAATCATAGTAGCGTGTCTGGATAACTGGTGCAAGCAAATCTTATACTCAGTTATAGTCATAGAGCCCTGCTCCAACCTAGATAACTAATCCATCAACCACTCTCTCATGCTACGCGATACATATTTCTCTAGAAAAGTTGTAGAGAATTGGGCCCACGTAAGAAGAGGTGACCTAACTGGTCTGCAAGCAATATATGACCTCCACCACTATTTCGTTGGACCATCCAATTGAAATGCAGTGTAATCTACTCTATGTGACTCAACTAAGCCTAAATTATGTAACCTCTAGTGGCAGCTAGTCATAAACTCATGTGTATCCTCCCGAGAAGCACCCGAAAACCTCAGAGGAACCAATCTCAAGAACCTACCAAGCATCTTCTGCTCCTCAGAAGACATAACTGGCATGGCTGGTAGAGGTGGAGAAACTATAGGAACTGGTAATACCTCCAATCTGGGAGCTGCACCAGTAGTCTGCGCTCTTGTACCCTATGATGTTGCTTGAGCTGAAGTGTGACCCTCATCTTTAACCTGAGAATCAATCAGAGTGTCCGGTGAAGCTGCTAGTGGAGTCATACCCTCAAGGAATCCCAATAACTGAACCAAAGTGTCCTGCAACATTGGATTTACCATAAAACCTATCGGCTGCTAGGTTGACCCCACATGCTCTAGCCCATACTTTACCTCATCTAGCCTAACTCAGTCTATGGTGATGGTAGTTTAGCCCGGGCCTGAGCTGGCACCATAGCCCATGCACTACCTTGACCTCTACCCCATCCCCTAGCCGGGGCTCTAACTGCAGGCGCAGGGGCCTCGTCCCCACCTGCTGCAGATCTCATTCGAACCATCTGAGAAAGAGTGAAACAAAGATACTCAGAAGTTGATCAAGTCAAGAACGCACGACAAGGAATCAAACAAGACTACATATTTCCTATGAATGCCCTATAGCCTCTCACAGATTGGATATAGACATCATCATTTTGATCCACGAGACTCTATGTAATGACCCTTCCGGTTATTTCCACGTATACATTTTCCTTGAACCGTTAGAGCTTGTTTGTAGTGGCCCCAAGTCATTAAGGATTGTTGGGACCGGTATTTCGGTGTCGGGTCCATTTGTTTGGTCGTATGATAAGTTTGAAGACAAGTAAGTCGGCAAAAGTTATTGTAAGTTTCTTTAATAAATTTTCTGAACTTTGGGTAAAATGTCTCAGGGCATTTCTCCAGATATATAAAGAGTTAGAAGTCCCCCGAAATACCAAGTTGAAGGTCTACGAGTGTAGTTTCCAATGCAAAAAACCTCACGTCCAACTGATCTCGGAGTGAAAAGTTATGACTGCTTTACCGCGGACTGTCTGGCAGAAACCGGGTTGCGAACCGGGTCGGGTCAAAATCGATTTAAAGCCTCAACTTCACGTTTTAAAATGCCATTTCAGTTCTGAAATAGTGAGAAAACATAAGGGAGGATTCCAAGAGAGTTCTTGAGTATCAAAATCGTGCGTTGGTGAATTGCGAGCCTAAGTTTGAGAATTTATTAACATCGCGTGTATTTGAAAATATTTTATTTGAAAGTTGAATTTGGCAAAAAGTTATATTATTATTACCTTTTAAAAATATTTTAAAGGTTTATGAAAAATATTTTTGTTACGATATAATGGTATATGTATTTATTTTATAAGGTTTTTGTACATTGTAATATTTTAACGGAGATAGTAAATTTAGTTATGTTGAAATTTATTATTATAATATAGTAAGTTTTATGGAAATGATTTTCTATTAGTTATGGTATATTTAAAATGTTATATTTATTTTACCACGAACTTATGCATTACCCGAGTAGATACGTAATGGGATAAAATAATTTTGGTGATGCCACTCCACCCCACGTGGAAGTAAAGTGGATGGTACAACAATTATAGTCAAGGTGTGGTGTCATGCATGCATTAAATGTTTTATTTCACCATCTGTTAGCTTTACATATATGGAATCGATTGATTCAAACATTTTCTTTCCATTTTTGGACTAATATAGGCATAATAGGATATCTTTGAATCAATTGCAGATAATTTTAGCACATTTGTTAACCTTTTTCCATTGTATGTTTTTCTTACGGGTCTTTCCTTTTGTGACTCCGGAAAAGAAAATCAATTATCTTCATCAAGTTATTCAAGCCCAAATTCGATTCCGATTTAGTTTTGGATTTTCTCGGAGTGGTTCGAACTTGAACATCGTTGTTCTAGTAGCTTGTCATCGGACGATAGGTAGGTTACGGTTTATTTTCCCCAGACTCCGCATATATAGGATAAAATTGTATTAATGGGCATCCTTGGGTTGGTTTATTAGGTTGGTACCACAGACCTCGACCGCTTCATTCATGTCCGCCTACTTTCATTCCTCCGTTGCTTATAGTATTTGCCGATATATTTTATTTACCCTTGTGGTCCTGTGAGACCTTGTTGACTCTTGAACATAGAAGGTGGGATTTTGGGAATGTCCGCGAGTCCCGGGAATAGAATTATCCTTCTAGGCTGGTTATGCTTGCTGAGTAGCTGTGGGCCTGTGCAGGGTCGATAGGTTGATTGTGAGCTGATGGGCAGCTATTGTGTGTGATCATACCATTTCCATGCATATAACGAGGTTTTATCCATGTTTTTCTATGGTTTTGGCTTCGGGCCTACTAGCACTATTTTCTAAACCTTGCATGGCCCCGGGCACCCTTGGAGGGGTTTTTTTGAGATATTTTCCTACTACTTTAGTCCTGGACAAGGTCTGGGCATGCATATTCGAGACTGGGTCCCTATCTTGACACCGGACTTGCTTCCGGACGACATGTTTTGATACTGAGTTTTAGTATGGGGTCAGGGACCTCCATGGACCTTGCTATCCGGGCCTGGGGCTGCAGGCTGCGTGTGCCGGAAGAAGAGTATACGGTGGAGTAGAGGTATACGGGCAGTGTCCTTCCATGGAACCTACCTGCTGGGCCGGATCGGCATCGGAGGAGGTACATACAAAGATACCATTTCACTCGAGATCTTCATGCATCATATCATTCATTGTTTGAGGCTCCACCCTTGTTTGTTGTTTGTTGATTGTACGCTCTGGTAGTATGGGATGCCGGAGGGTTTGTTTTCATTTGTTTGTGTCCCTCGGTTGTATGGGCGGCCGGGGGACTTTAGGTAGACTCTTGCTATTTACTTACAAAATTGTTCCCTGTTACGGTTAAGTATGAAATTGGTTACTGCTAGACTGTTAGTTTCTGGATTTGAGATTGATATGATTAGTTGAGTTTGATTCATGTCTCTGAGTATGCCTATCATTACTCTTTCCCTCTTCTTCCACTTGAGGTTACCGGTATACCATCAATATCGTAAACTTATTATGTATACACTGTTATTGCAAGGACCCTAAGTGCGTTACTTTTTACTTTCACCTGTGCCTATGGTGTGTATGTTCTGCTTACTGGCCTCACATGTGGTTCTGTTGATTTATCTCTGGGCTAGATCCTGTGTACCTTTCGTTGATTTCTGTGACTGCATGCTTCTATTCAGTCTGTTACTACGCTTTTATCTTATATGTGCCCAGTCGGCCTATGATACCTACTGGGTACCTTATGCTTCGCATTTGGTGCTCACCCTACCCCCCTGCATTTTTGGGTGCAAATCTTAGCGTGGGCCGTCGCCATTAGATCGCTGTGATTTGTGCTTGGAGATCTGTTGGGGACTACTTTAGACTGAGGGTGAGCTCTTGGTGATCGGAGCTTAGCTTTAGTTTATCTTTTGCTTTATGTACTCTATTACCATTCAGAGACATCTGTATATATTGTTCTGGGTCATTTGCACTCCATGTATGTAGTTTCGGCTCTATACTATGACACCAGGTCTTGGGGTTTGGTTTAGTTTCCGCATATGTATATATATATTACTGTTATCTATTCTCTTCATCTTGTTCCCTCACTTTTGCTTATTAAACTACTCTCCCGCTTATTTGCTAGATAGTAGCCCATTACTAACTGTCCTGGGCTACGGGAATTGGTTCGCCTACTGGGGGGTTGTAGGTGCCATCATGACCGAGAAATCGAGTCGTGACAACTTGGTATCAGATCTTTAGGTTCACCGGTGTCATCGGTATAGGAGCCAATGTCTAGTAGAGTCCTGCGGATCGGGGCGGAGACGTCCGTACTCAATCTTTGGGAGGCTACAGTGGCATTTTAGGAAATTTGACTCTTTCATTGCTTCTGTGTCGTCCGTAGAACCCTTGAAGTTTCGGGAAATCTAATTTGTTCTACTTCATCTTTCCGCATATGGTTCGTACGAGATCATAGGCATCACGCGAAAATGAGCCTCCCACTCCAGCTAAGGGTCGAGGACGCCCTCGAGCAGTGGCACCTGCTAGGGTTGCTAGAGTGGAGATAGAGCCTGAGCGGCATGTGGATCAGGGGGCAACCCAGGTACCACCAGTGCCAGCTCCAGTACCAGTTGCAACGCCAGCTCCAGTACCAGCTCCAGTGCCCACTTCTGTGCCAGCTCCAGCCGCAGCTCAGTCTCCAGATATTCGGGGATTACTATTACAACTTTTGGGTATGATTGGAGAGAGGCCTTCTGAGGTAGCGCAGACATCCGCTCAGGGGGCAGCCCTGGGTGCATAGAGCTCAGGAGCGCAGCCTGCTACTATGGCTCCCCGTGCGGAGGTCATTCCGGTTCCATCTGTTGCACAGCCTCTTGCTCCTCGCCCAGCTATTACAGAGTCAGAGCAGAAGGCGTTGGGTACGTTTTTGAGGTTAGCACCTCCGAGGTTTGCTGGTACTTCCGGACAGGATCCAGATGACTTTATTACTACATGTGAGAAGATGTTGCATCATTTGGGTTTGTTGGATGCTCACGGGGTTGGTTATACTACCTATCAGTTGGAGGGCCCAGCGAAGTTATGGTGGAGGGCCCAGGTTGCTTGTAGACCACCATCGTCACCTCCTTTGACCTGGTCTGAGTTTTATGAGGCCTTTATGGCCAAGTTCCTACCTCAGAGTGATCGTGAGCATTGCAGGGAGCAGTTTACTCACCTTATGCAGCGGTCTACGACTGTCTCAGAGTATGAGACCCGTTTTCATCAGCTAGCACCGTTTGGAGCTATGATCATTCCTACCGAGACAGATAGGATTCGCAGATTAGTATGGGGTTTGAGTCCAGAGATCAGGCAGCCAACTGAGATATTGATTGCTGGTGGTCGGTCATTTCAGGCTATCGTAGACTATGCCCGCACTGTGGAGGACTTACAGCGACATGATCAGGGGTCCAGAGATAAAAGGCCTCGACATCAGGGTGTTTATAGTGGTTCCAGATATGGTGGTAGAGGTCCTGGCCAGTGGAGCCGGAGTTATCAGCCACAGCAGTACCAGGGTCAGTCCAGCCGACTGGTTCAGGCTTCCCTTCAGACTTTCGGTAGTACCTAGTTCGAGCAGGGTCAGAGCAGCCATCAGGGCTATAGCGGCCAGTCTTCGAGGGGTATAGCTTCTGGGGCATTAGGTCATGGTTGTCATACAGGATATGCTGGTTCATATCGACTGAGTAGGCCGTCATGGGCTTGTTTTACTTGTGGTGTGATTGGTCATTTTGCTAGAGATTGCCCTCAGCAGGGTACAATTCAGTTGGCCGAGCCTTTATGAGCAGTTCAGCCCCCGGCTATAGGGGTGGTCATCAGAGTAGAGGTGGTGCTCCGCGCGGTAGAGCAGGTGGTAGGGATGGCGGTCGGGTAGGTGGAGGTCGTCGTCAGTTTTACGCGGTCCCTAGGAGACCAGAGGTAGAGTCCTCAGATGCTGTGACTACAGGTACGATTTCTGTGTGCCATCAGTCTGCTATGGCTTTATTTGATCCTGGATCCACTTGTTCATATGTATCTGCCTACTTTGTGCCTTGTTTGAGGTTGGCTAGTGAGCCATTATCTGTTCCTGTTTCTGTTTCGACCCCAGTAGGAGATTCTTTAGTACTGGATCGGATTGTGAGATCTTGTATGCTATCTATTGGGTGATTCAGAGACTTGGGGTGATTTGATGATTCTTGATATGCTAGATTTTGATGTGATACTGGGCATGGACTGGTTATCCCCTCACCGTGTGGTTTTGGATTGTTATGCAAAGACCATTACTATAGATGTGCCCGGTGTATTCCCGGTTGTGTGGCAGGGTTCTGTTAGCCATTCACCATCTGGGATATGCTCTTGTCTTCGAGCTAGGAAGTTGATTTCCCATGGGTGTTTAGCTTATCTAGCATATGTCCGAGATGTTAGTGCTGACCCTACTTCTCCTGAGTCTGTTCCTGTGGTTAGAGACTTCCTCGATGTGTTTCCTACCAACCTGCCAGGCCTTCCACCTGAGAGGTATATTGATTTTGCTATTGAGTTAGAGCCGGGCACCAGGCCCATTTCTGTTTCTCCTTACCGTATGGCTCCTGCTGAGTTGAGGGAGCTTAAGGAGCAGCTCCAGGATCTGTTAGCTAAGGGGTTTATTAGACCTAGTGCGTCACCTTGGGGTGCTCCTGTTCTCTTCGTGAAGAAAAAGGATGGGTCGATGCGCATGTGTATTGATTATCGGTAGCTGAATAGGGTGATAGTGAAGAATAGGTATCCTATGCCGAGGATTGATGACTTGTTTGACCAGCTTCAGGGTTCAGTCGTGTTTTAGAAGATTGACTTGAGGTTTGGCTACTATCAGTTGAGGATTAGGGCGGAGGACATCCCTAAGACAGCATTCAGGACATGTTATGGCCATTATGAGTTCCTGGTGATGTCTTTTGGGTTGACTAATGCCCCCGCCGACTTTATGAACTTGATGCACAGGGTTCTTGGCCCGTATTTGGACTCATTTGTGATAGTTTTTATAGACGACATCTTGGTATACTCGCGTAGTAGAGATGAGCATGAGCAGCACTTGAGGGTTATACTCCAGACTTTGAGAGATAATCGGCTTTATGCCAAGTTCTCAAAGTGCGAGTTTTGGCTTGAGTCAGTTGCATTCCTAGGGCACGTGGTGTCTAAGGATGGGATTAGGGTTGACCCGGGAAAGATTTCTGCGGTTTGTGATTGGCCTAGACTTACTACTGCTACTGAGGTCCGCAGCTTTATAGGGTTAGCTGGTTACTACAGACGGTTCGTTGAGGGATTTTCTTCCATAGCAGCACCCTTGACTATGCTGACTAAGAAGGATGTCCCATTTCAGTGGTCGGATAAGTGTGAGGACAACTTCCAGAGGCTTAAGGCCTTATTGACTTCAGCTCAAGTTTTGACTTTGCCGGTTGAGGGTCAGAGCTTCTCCGTGTACTGTGATGCTTCTGGGGTTGGTATTGGTTGTGTGTTGATGCAGCAGGGTCAGGTAATAGCATATGCGTCGAGGCAGCTGAAGGTTCACGAGCGCAACTACCCCACTCATGACTTAGAGTTGGCGGCGGTAGTTTTTGTGCTCAAGATTTGGAGGCATTACCTATATGGAGTTCACTGTGAGATCTTCACCGATCACCGTAGTCTTCAGTATATCACGAGTCAGCGAGAGTTGAACTCAAGACAGAGGAGATGGGTCGAGTTACTGAAGGACTTGACTTCACTATTCTGTATCATCCGGGCAAGGCAAATGTGGTAGCGGATGCCTTGAGCCGGAAGGCAGTGAGTATGGAAAGCCTAGCTTCTCTTTCAGTTTCAGAGCGACCGTTGGCCTTGGACATCCAGTCCTTGGCTAACCGTTTGGTTAGGCTTGTCTTGTCGGATCCTAGCAGAGTTCTCGCCAGTGTCGAGGTTCGTTCTACTTTGATCGATCAGATTCAGAGCCGTCAGTTTGAGGATCAGCAGTTGTGTGACCTTCGTGATCGGGTTGTACAGGGTGAGACCAGTCGGGCTACTCTAGATTCAGATGGGGTTCTGAGGTTTGATAGTCGCAATTGTGTTCCGAGGATTAGTGATTTGATTCAGTTGATACTTCATGAGGCATATTGTACTAGATACTCCATTCACCCTGGCATAGCAAAGATGTATAAAGACTTGAGACAGCTTTACTAGTGGAGTGGTATGAAGCAGGATATAGCAGATTTAGTATCTCGGTGCTTGAACTGTCAGCAGGTTAAGTTCGAGCACATGAGACCTGATGGTTTGATGCAGCGACTTCCCATTCCTGAGTGGAAGTGGGAAGGGATTACTATGGACTTTGTTGTTGGTTTGCCTCGTACTTCTCATGGGTTTGATTCCATATGGGTGATTGTTGATAGGCTGACTAAGTCAGCACATTTCTTACCGGTTCAGACTTCTTATGGTGCAGAGAGGTTAGCTCAGATCTACCTTCGTGAGATTGTTCGATTGCATGGGGTCCCAGCTTCTATTATTTCAGACCGCGGCACTCAGTTCACATCTCAGTTCTGGAAGGCTATTCAGCGAGATTTGGGTACAGAGGTTCATCTTAGTACCGCTTTCTACCCTCAGACAGATGGCCAGTCCGAGAGGACCATTCAGATTCTGGAGGACATGCTTCGGGCCTGTGTTCTTGACTTTGGAGGTTCTTGGGATCAGTTTGTTCCCTTGGCAGATTTTGCTTATAATAACAGCTTCCATTCGAGTATCGGCATGGCACCTTTTGAGGCTTTGTATAGCAGGCGTTGCAGATCACCGGTAGGTTGGTTTGGTGGTTTTAGTTCTAGGCCACAAAGCACAGATTTGCTTCGAGATTCCTTAGACCGAGTTCGAGTGATTCAGGACAGACTTCGGGCAGCTCAGAGTAGGCAGAAGAGTTATGCTGATCGTAGGCTTCGTGCCTTGGAGTTTAGTGTCGGTGACTTGGTGTTTCTTGTATCGCCCATGAAGGGTGTGATGAGATTTGGTAGGCTGGGCAAGCTTAGCCCCAGGTACATTGGGCCGTTTGAGATTCTTCAGAGGGTCGGTAGCGTTGCCTATCAGCTAGCCTTGCCTCCGATGTTTTCAGCTATACATCATGTATTTCATGTTTTGATGTTGCGTCGGTATGTCCCAGATGAGTCTCATGTGTTGCAGTGGGATTCTGTTCAGTTGGGTGAGGGTTTAGCCTTTGTTGAGGAGCCGGCAGCTATTTTGGCCAGAGATGTCAGGAGATTGAGGTCTCGAGAGATCCCGGTTGTTAAGGTTCAGAGGAGGCACCGTCCAGTCGAGGAGGCTACCTGGGAGACCGAGAGAGATATGCGGGCTCAGTATCCGCAGCTGTTTGAGCCTTCAGGTACCCCCTTGACCTTGACTTTCGAGAACGAAAGTCCTTTTTAGTAGTGGATGATGTAATGACCCTTCCGGTTATTTCCACGTATACATTTTCCTTGAACCGTTAGAGCTTGTTTGTAGTGGCCCCAAATCATTAAGGCTTGTCGTGATCGGTATTTTGGTGCCGGGTCCATTTGTTTGGTTGTATGATAAGTTTTGAAGACAAGTAAGTCGGCAAAAGTTATTGTAAGTTTCTTTAATAAATTTTCTGAACTTTGGGTAAAATGTCTCAAGGCTTTTCTCCCAATATATAAAAAGTTAGAAGTCCCCCAAAATACCAAATCGAAGGTCTACAAGTCTAGTTTCCAACGCACAAAACCTCACGTCCAACTGATCTCGGAGTGAAAAGTTATGACTGTTTTACCGCGGACTGTCTGGCAGAAACCGGGTTGCGAACCGGGTCGGGTCAAAATCGATTTAAAGCCTCAACTTCACGTTTTAAAATGCCATTTCAGTTCTGAAACAGTGAGAAAACATAAGGGAGGATTCCAAGAGAGTTCTTGAGTATCAAAATCGTTCGTTGGTGAATTGCGAGCTTAAGTTTGAGAATTTATTAACATCGCGTGTATTTTAAAATATTTTATTTGAAAGTTGAATTTGGTAAAAAGTTATATTATTATTTCCTTTTTAAAATATTTTAAAGGTTTATCAAAAATATTTTTGTTACGATATAATAGTATATGTATTTATTTTATAAGGTTTTTGTACATTGTATTATTTTAACGGAGATAGTAAATTTAGTTATGTTGAAATTTATTATTATAATATAGTAAGTTTTATGGAAATAATTTTCTATTAGTTATGGTATATTTAAAATGTTATATTTATTTTACCACGAACTTATGCAATACCCGAGTAGATACGTAATGGGATAAAATAATTTTGGTGATGCCACTCCACTCCCACGTGGAAGTAAAGTGGATGGTACAACAATTATAGTCAAGGTGTGGTGTCATGCATGCATTAAATAGTTTATTTCACCATCTGTTAGCTTTACATATATGGAATCTATTGATTCCAACATTTTCTTTCCATTTTTGGACTCATATAGGCATAATAGGATATCTTTGAATCAATTGCAGATAATTTTAGCACATTTGTTAACCTTTTTCCATTGTATGTTTTTCTTACGGGTCTTCCCTTTTGTGACTCCGGAAAAGAAAATCAATTATCTACATCAAGTTATTCAAGACCAAATCCGATTCCGATTTAGTTTTGGATTTTCTCGGAGTGGTTCGATCTTGAACATCGTTGTTCTAGCAGCTTGTCATCGGACGACAGTTAAGTTATGGTTTATTTTCCCCAGAATCCGCATATATAGGATAAAATTGTATTAATGGGCATCCTTGGGTTGGTTTATTAGGTTGGTACCACAGACTTCGACCGCTTTATTCATGTCCGCCTACTTTCGTTCCTCCGTTGCTTATATTATTTGTCGATATATTTTATTTACCCTTGTGGTCCTGTGAGACCTTGTTGACTCTGGAACATAGAAGGTGGGAGTTTTGGAATGTCCGCGAGTCCCGGGAATAGAATTATCCTTCTAGGCTGGTTATGCTTGCTGAGTAGCTGTGGGCCTGTGCTGGGTCGATAGGTTGATTGTGAGCTGCTGGGCAGCTGTTGTTTGTGATCATACCATTTCCATGCATATAAAGAGGTTTTATCCATGTTTTACTATGGTTTTGGCTTCGGGCCTACTGGCACTATTTTCTAAACCTTGCATGGCCCCGGGGGCCTGTTTTTGATGGAAATAATTTGAAAATGGTTTGATTTAACTTGTTAATATTCCTGGGTAAAAGAAAGTAAAATTATGTTTTAAATCATCAGTTTTACGATTAACGCTAGGCTCGGCAGGGCCGGGGTGCTAGTTGAGTTTTCTTACTACTTGAGATGATTTTTAGCCTCGGTCGGACCGAGCACCTGAGATGACTTTTTACTGTTTAGACCCGGTTATTCCCGGGACCCTTGGAGGGGTTTTTTGAGATATTTTCCTACTACTTTAGTCCTGGACAGGGTCTGGGCATGCATATTCGAGACTGGGTCTCTATCTTGACACCGGACTTGCTTCTGGACGACATGTTTTGATACTGAGTTTTAGTATGGGGTCAGGGACCTCCATGGACCTTGCCATCCGGGCCTGGGGCTGCGGGCTGCGTGTGCCGAAAGAAGGGTATACGGTGGAGTAGAGGTATACGGGCAATGTCCTTCCATGAAACCTACCTGCTGGGCCGGATCGGCACCGGAGGAGGTACATACAGAGATACCATTTCACTCGAGATCTTCATGCATCATATCATTCATTGTTTGAGGCTCCACCCTTGTTTGTTGTTTGTTGATTGTACGCTCCGGTAGTATGGGATCTGAGGTTGTCTTCTCCAAATGTTGGCCAAATGCAACCCTATAAGCCAAACTTTCTTGAAAGCACAGAAAGCAACACAAAATCAAACCAAAAGCACTTGGACCCAGACCAATGGTCCTACAAGACTAAAATCCCCATTCCGGAGCCAGCTAAATTGTAAAAATTTGATTTTGTGCACGTTTACCAAGAAAGTTGACCGAAATCAAAGACTTTCTAAGTTCAAGTTCTTAAACGGGGAAATGGTCATAACAACCTAAAAAATGTTCTGGGCACCAAACCGTCAGTCCTGGTAAGTCATAAATGACCTGTAGCCGCTGCAGGAAAGCTCGAAACACAGAAAAAGGACAAAAAACAAAAAAATGACTGGCAGGGTCATTATAGGAAAAGACATATTGTTGAATTACCATATATCGAGGGATTTGACGAAAGATTCATCCCCACTAAGGCAAGACCTATCCAAATGAACCATGAGTTAATAGAATATTGTAAAAAAAAATTATTAGACCTTCCAAGTCACCTTGGAGTTGCTCAGCTATGTCAATAATTGCGCAGAAAAGGAAAGATGAGCCCCAAGACTGGTCATAAATTATAAGTCCCTTAATAAGGTTTTAAAATGGATTAGATACCTGATACCCAATAAAAGAGATCTTCTTAAAAGAACCTATAAAGCTAATATTTATAGTAAATTCGATATGAAATCAAGATTTTGGCAGATACAAATTGCCAAAAAAGATAAATATAAAACAGCCTTTAATGCACCTTTTGGACAATATGAATGGAATGTATTGTCATTCGAATTAAAGAATGCACCATCTGAATTTCAAAATATTATGAATAATATATTTAATCAATATAGTCATATTTCTATAGTTTATATAGATGATATTTTAATATATTCAGAAGATATTAATCAACACTTTAAACATATTCAAACCTTTTTAAAAATTGTTAAACAAAATGGATTAGTAGTAAGTGCTAAAAAGATTAAGTTATTTTAAACCACTATTAGATTTCTTGGTCATGAGTTATATCAAGGAACCTATAAACCCATTTGTAGAGCCATAGTGTTCTCATCCAAATTTTTAGATGAATTAATTGATAAAACGCAGCTCCAAAGATTTCTAGGAAGTCTCAACTATATTGCGGATTTTATTTCAAATATTAGGCAGATTTGTAAGCGTCTTAATAAGGATCCAGTCCTATAGGGATTAAAACAGACTAAGATATTCCAAAAGGTCAAATCAAAAGTTCAGAAACTTCCGTGTCTAGGAATACCACATTCAGAGGCATTCATGATTGTAGAAACTGACGCCTCAAATGTAGGATACAGAGGTATCAATAAACAAATAGTTTCTCTATAAACCCCCGAACAATTAGTAAGATTCATTTAAGGTCTATGGAATAATGCCCAAAAGAATTATAGAACCATTAAAAAAGAAATTTTGGCTATGGTACTATGTATTACCAAATTTCAAGATGATTTAATAAACAAATTTTTTTTGTTAAGAGTAGACTGCAAAGCAGGCAAAGATGTTTTACAAAAGGATGTTAAGAATTTAGTTTCTAAACAAATATTTGCTAGATGGCAAGCTTTATTATCCAGTTTTGATTTTCAAATAGAATTTATAACAGGGAAAAATAATTCTCTCCCCGATTTTTTAACAATAGAATTTTTATAGAAAAATTATGAGACCCATTTAACGACCCAATTTCTCGGTCATGATGGAACCTACAACCCCCTCCCCCAAGTAGGCGAACCAATCCCCGTATCCCAGAACGATTAGTAATGGGCTACTATGTATCATGTAGGCGAAAGGAAACATAATATAGTGGAAGCAAGGGTTATACGATAAAGGAAAGGAATAACAGGAGTATATATATCTATATATACATAGAAACTAAACTATCCCAAAACCTGGTATCATAGTATAAGAGTCGGTACTACATATATAAGGAGTAGAAAAAGGATCCAAAATAATATATACACATCATGTCTCCGAGTAGTAAGAGAGTACTGAATACGAAGGATAAACTAAAGTCAAGCTCCGGTCGCCAAGAGCTCACCCTCAGTCTGGACGGTCCAAAAGTCTCCTCGCACGAGTGTCAACGATCTAGCGGCGAGGGCACATACTAGGATTTGCACCAAAAGATGCAGTACTACATATGCAAAGCAAATGGTACTAGTAGGTACCATAGGCCGACTGACACATATAAGATAAAATAGCAGTAAAAAGCAGAGTAAAAGCAAATAGTTATAGAAAGAAATGAAGAAATACACGGAAGCTAGCACAGAAGGAAGACAATAGAAAACAACATACATGGCTAGTTACAGAATATATATTACAAATACACGTGGAAGAAAGAAGTGACGCACTTGGGATCCTTGCAATAACAATATATATAAGAAGTTTTCTGAAAAATGGGTGGTATACTGGTAACCTCAAGTAAAAAGGAAAGGAGGAAACAAAATGACAATAGCATGCTCGAAGGCAAGAATAAGAACCAAGTAAAAATACAAATACTGCTTTTAATAGATAAATCATAGTAAAAAATTAACATAAGGGATAATAATAACTCGACTAATAAATAATAAGACTACATACTGTCCCAACGGGCGCCCATACAATCGAGGAACACAAACAAGTAAAGACAAACCCTCCGGCATCCCATACTACCAGAGCGTACACTCATCAAATAGAAAACAAAGGTGGAACCTCACAAAAATAAATAGTATGATGCATAATGATATCTGGGTGGAACATCAACTCTGTATGTACCCCTTCCGGTGCCTAAAGGTCCTAGAAGGTAGATTCTATAGAAAGACACTGCTTGTATACTTCAACTCCACTATATATCCCTCCTCCAAGACATGCAGCCCAAAGCCCTTTGTCTGGATCGGCAAGGTCCGTGGAGGTCCTCGACCACATACTAAATCTCAAACTCAAAAACCTAGTCTGGAGTGGGTCCGGATCCAATCCAGTAGCCCAACCTATAATATGCATGCCCAGACTCTGTTCAAGTCTAAAATAGTGAAATATTTCTCAAAACCCCATCAAGGGTGCCTGGACATGACCGGGTCTAAAATAGTAGTAAAATAGTTGTCCAACTAGACTAAACTAATCGTTTTGGAGTTAATGGAACTGTCAGAATTCGATTCCGAGCAAGTTAGCTAAGAATGTTGACTAAAGTCAACAAATTCCTAAGTTAAGGCTCTAAAATAGGGAAACGATCATAACGAGCAAACGAATAGCCAGGGAACTGAACCACCAATCCTAGCAAGCCATAAATGAATTAAGGCCACTAGAAAAAGGCTCTAACATTACAAAGAAGGCATTAATGCAAAAATGACCGAAAGGGTCATTACATCATCCACTATTAAAAAGGACTTTCGTTCTCGAAAGTCAAGAAGAAGAAGGTACCTGAAGGGTCAAATAGCTATGGATACTGAGCCCACACAACTCTCTTGGTCTCCCAGGTAGCCTCCTCAACCGGACAATACCTCCACTGAACCTTTACAATATGAATCTCCCTAGACCTCAACCTCCTGACATCTCTAGCCACAATAGCAACCGACTCCTCAACAAAAGCCAACCTCTGATCCAACTGAACCGTGTCCCACTGCAACACATGAGACTCATCTAGAACATACCATCTCAACATCGATACATGAAATACATGATGCATAGCTAAAATAATCGAAGGCAACGCTAACTGGTAAGCAACACTACCAACCCTCTGAAGAATCCCAAACGGCCCAACGTACCTGGGGCTAAGATTGCCCCGCCGACCAAATCTCGTCACGCCCTTCATGGGCGACACACAAAGGAATACTACACCAACACTAGACTCCAAGGCACGAAGTCTACATTCAACATAGCACTTTTGCTACTCTGAGCTGCTCGAAGTCTATCCTAGATCACTCTGACTCAGTCTAAGGAATCCCGAAGTAAATCTGTACTCTATAGCCTAGACTCCAACCCATCAAACCAACTAATTGGAAATATGCAATGTCTACCATACAATACCTAGAATGGTTCCATGTCAATGCTCGAATGGAAGCTACTATTATATACAAACTCGGTAAAAGGTACAAACTTATCCCAAGAACCTCCAAGGTCAAGAACAAAGGACCGAAGCATGTCCTCTAGGACCTGAATAGTCCTCTCGGACTGGCCATCTGTCTGAGGGTGGAATGCAGTACAAAGCTGAACCTCTGTACCCAAATCTCTCTAAATATCTCTCTAGAATTAAGATTTGAACTGACTGTCGCGGTCTGAAATGATAGAAGTTGGGACCCGTGCAATCGAACAACCTCTCAAATGTCAATCTGATCTAACCTCTCTGCACTATAAGTAGTCTAAACCAACAAGAAGTGCGCTAACTTAGTCAGCTTATCCATAATCACCCAACTACAATTGAAACCCCTCAAAGTTCGAGGCAACCCAACTATAAAATCCATAGTAATCCCTTCCCACTTCCACTCAGGAATGGGAAGTCGCTTCATCAAACCACCAGGTCTCATGTGCTCAAACTTCACCTACTGACAGTTCAAGCACCGAGATACAATCTATGCTATGTCCCACCTCATACCACTCCACCAGTAAAGCTGCCTCAAGTCTCTATACATCTTTGCTGCACCAGGATAAATGGAGTATCTAGAACAATGTGCCTCACGAAATATCAACTGAATCAAATCCCCAACTCTCAACACACATAGTTAACTATCAAGCCTCAGAACCCCGTATGAATCTAGAGTAGCCCGACTGGACTCACCCCAAACCACCTGATCATGAAGGTCACACAATCTCTGATCCTCAAACTGTCGGCTCTGAATCTGATCAACTAGAGTGTAACAAGCCTCAGTACTAGCAAGAACTCTGTTGGGATCCGACAGGTAAAGCCTAACCAAACGTATAGCTAAATATTGGATGTCGAAGACCAACGGCCGCTCAGAAACTTAAAGTGAGGCTAGGCTACCCATACTTACCACCTTTCAACTCAAGGCATCTTCTACTATATTTGCCTTGCCCGGATGGTAAAAAATAGTGAAATCATAGTCCTTCAGCAACTCAATCCATCTCCTCTGCCTCGAGTTCAGCTCTCGCTGACTCGTAATATATTTAAGACTACGGTTATCGGTGAATATCTCGCAATGAACCCCATATAAGCAGTGCCTCAAGATCTTGAGCGCGAAAACTACTGTCGCCAACTCTAAGTCATGAGTGGGGTAGTTGCGCTCGTGAACCTTTAGCTGCCTCGATGCATATTCTATCACACAACCCTTATGCATTATTACACAATCAAGACAAACCCCAGAAGCATCATAATACACCAAAAAGTAGTGACCCTCAACCGGCAAAGTCAACATAGGAGCTGAAGTCAACAAGGCCTTAAACCTATGAAAACTATCCTTGCACTGATCTGACCACTGAAATGGGGCATCCTTCCTAGGCAGCATACTCAAGGGTGTTGCTATGGAATAAAATCCCTCGATGAACCTCCGATAGTACCCTGCTAACCTAACAAAGTTTTGAACCTCAGTAGGAGTAGTAGGTCTCGGCCAATCATGAACAACTAAAATCTTACCCGGGTCCACTCTATTCCCATCTTTAGACACCATGTGTCCTAGGAATTCAACTGAGTCAAGCCAAAACTCGCACTTTGAGAACTTGGCATAAAGTCGATGATCTCTCAAAGTCTAGAGTATAATCCTTAAGTGCTTCTCATGATCCTCTCTACTCTGCGAGTATATAAAGATGTCATCTATGAAAATGATGACAAATGAGTCCAAGTATAGGCTAAGCACCCTGTGCATCAAGTCTATAAAGGTTGCGAGGGCATTAGTCAACCCAAAAGACATCACTAGGAACTCGTAGTGGCTGTCCTGAATGCTATTTTAGGGATGTTCTCCACCCTAATCCTCAACTGGTGGTAGCCTGACCTTAAATCTATCTTCAAAAACACGGCTGAACCCTGAAGCTGATCAAATAAATCATCTATACACGATATCGGATACCTATTTCTCACATTAACCCTATTTAGCTACCGATAATTAATACACATCCGCATCGATCCATTTTTCTTCTTAACAAACATAATAGGAGCACCCAAAGGAGACACACTCGGCCTAATAAAACCCTTAGCTAACAAGTCCTGGAGCTGCTTCATAAGCTCCCATAACTCGGCTGGAACCATATAGTAAGGAGAAATGGAAATGGGCCTGGTGCCCGGTTCTAACTCAATAGCGAAAGCAATATCTCTCTCAGGTGGAAGACCTGGCAGGTTAGTAGGGAACACATCTAGGAAGTCTCTAACCACAGAAAGAGACTAAGGGGAAGAAAGGTTGTCACTAGCATCTCGACCATGTACTAGATAAGCCAAACACCCATGAGAGATCAACTTTCTAGCTCGAAGACAAGAGATGATCCCAGATAGTGCGCGACTGACAGAACCCTACCACATAACTGGAGATACGCTGGGCATGGCTATGGTGTCGGTCTTGGCACAGCAATCCAAAACTACAGGGTGAGGGGATAACCAATCCATGCCCTGAATCACATCTAAGTGTACCATATCAAGTATCAATATATCACCTAAGTCTCCAAATCACACACAGAAATCATGCAAGCCCTCACAATCTGATCCACTACTAAAGAATCTCCTACTAAGGTGAAAATAAATACAAGCACAAATAATGGCTCACTAGCCAACCCACAACAAGGCATAATGTAAGAATATACATATAAACAAGTGGATCCAGGATCAAACAATGCAAAAGTTGGGTGATAGCATACATAACCGTACCTGTAATTACAACATCCGAGGCTTCTGACTCTGGTCTCCCAGGGACCGCATAGAATTGATGATGTCAACCACCTGACTGACCCTTATCTCTACCACCTATCTTGCCCCGTGGGCCACCACCTCTACCCTGACTAACACCTCCTCGAGCCATTGGTTGAACTAAATGGATAGCATGAACTGGATGAGCGGCAGGCTAAATTGTACCTTGGGGGAAATCTCTGGCATAATGACCAACCACAAAACACGTATAACATGGCCCTGAAGGCCTACTTTGTCAAGATAAACTAGCGGAACCCGTGTGGCCACCAAGTCCTGATGCCCTAGAAGCTGCACCTCTCGATGACTGACCAATATAGCCCTGCTGGCTACCCTTACCCTGCTTATATTGAGTCCCACCAGAAGACTGAAGTGAGGCCTGAACAGGTCAACTAGACTGGCCCTGGTGCTACTACGACTGATAACCTTAGCCCCAATGGTCTGAACCTCTACCACCCTGACGAGAACTATTGTAGCCATCCTGATATCGAGGTTTCTTATCTCTGGCCACGGTGTCATAACAATGCAAATCCTCTATAGTATGGGCATAGTCTATAACATCCTGGAATAACTGACCACTAGCAACCAATATCTCTGTTGGCTCTCTAAACTCTGTCTGCAGCCCCTAAATAAACCTACAAACATCGTCAGGCTCGGTGTGCATAATCATGGCCCTAAATGGAGTAAGCTGATGAAAATGGGTCTCATACTCTGAGATGGTCATAGAACCCTGTGTAAGCCTAGTCAACTCCTCTTTGCAATGCTCTATGTCGCTTTGAGGCAAGAACTTGGCCATAATGGCCTCATAAAACTTGGACCAAGTAAAAGGAGGCGACGATGATGGTCTGCAAGCAACCTGGGCCCTCCACCATAACTTAGCTGCGTCCTCCATCTAATATGTAGTTTATCTAACACCGTGAGTCTCTAATAAACCCAGATGTTTGAAACATCTCTTTCCAGGTAGTAATAAAGTCATGTGGGTCCTGTCTAGAATTACCAGCAAACCTCGGAGGTGCCAATCTTAAAAACCTACCCAATGCCTTCTGCTCTGTCTCTGTCATTACTGGGCGAGGAGCAAGAGGCTTTGCAACTAATGGACCAGAATAACCTCAGCACGAGGAGTCGAAATATCAGGTTGCACTCCTGACCTCGGTGTACCCAGGGTTGCCCCCCTGAGCGGATATTTGTGCTACCTAAGAAGGCCGCTCTCCAATCATCCCCAAAAGTTGTAATAGTAAATCCCAAATATCTAAAGACTGAGCTGAGGCTAAAGCTGGCACAGCAGCGGGTGCTAAAACTGGTGGTACCTGGGCTACCCCCTGGTCCACATGCCGCTTGGGAACAAACTCTGGCTCATAATCATGCTCGGTCTCTATCTAAACTCTAGGAGCTCTAGCAGGTACCGCTGCTCAGGGACGTCCTCGACCCCTACCTCTACGACCTCCCTAACCTCTAGCTAGTGTCAGGAGTGTTGGAGTCAGAGGCTCATATCTGCCTGACGCTGACAATCTCGTAAAAACCATCTGCGGAAGAATAAACTAGAACAAGTGATATTTCAAGAAACTTCCAAGGAATACGCACGATAAAGAAGCAATAAGAGAGTTGTATTTCCTAAGATGTCACCATAGCCTCCTAAAGATTGAGTACGTAAGTCTCCTCCCCAATTTGCAGGACTCTACTAGACATTGGCTCCTATACTAATGACATCAGTGAACCTAGAACTCTGATACCAAGCTTTCATGACCCAATTTCTCGGTCATGATGGCACCTACAACCCCATCCCCCCTAGTAGGTGAACCAATCCCCATATCCTGGAATGGTGAGTAATGGGCAACTATCTATCAAGTAGGCGGAAGGAAATATGATATAGCGAAAGAAAGGGTTATACGATAAAGGAAAGGAGTACAAAAGGGATACAAAATAATATATACACATAATGTCTTTGAATAGTAAGAGAGTACAAAATAAGAAGGAAAAAGTAAAGTCAATCTCAAGTCGCCAAGAGCTCACCCTCAGTCTGTAAGGTCCAAAAGTCTCCTCACATGAGTGTCCACTAGCTAGCAGTAAGGGCCCACACTAGGATCTGCACTAAAAGATGCATAATATAGTATGAGCACCAAATGCGAAGCAAACGGTACCCAGTAGGTATCATAGGCCGACTGGGGAACATATAAGATAAAAGAGCAGTAAAAAGCAGAGTAAAAGCAAATTGTCACAGATAGCAACGAAGAAGTACACAGAAGCTAGCATAGAAGGAAGACAATAGAAAACAACATACATGGCTAGCTACACAATATATATCACAGGCACAGGTGGAAGAAAGAAATGACGCACTTGGGATCCTCGCAATAATAATAATATATATATATATATATATATATATATATATATATAAGAAATTTTTAGAAAAATAAGCGGTATACCAGTTACTTCAAGTAAAAGGGGAAGGAGGAAACAGAATGACAATAGCATACTCTAAGGAAAGAATAAAAACCAGTCAAAATACAAATACAACTTTTAATAGTGAAATCATAGGAAGAAATCAACATAAGGGATAATAATAACTCGACTAACCAATAATAAGCCATCCTATAGTCCCTACGGGCACCCATACACCCAAGGAACACAAACAAGTGAATACAAATCCTTCGGCATCCCATACTACCGGAGCGTACACTCAACAAATAGCAGACAAGGGTGGAACCTCACACAAATGAATGGTATGATGCAAGATGATATCTGGGTGGAAGAACAACACTGTATGTACCCCCTCCGGCGCCTAAAGGGCCCAGCAGGTAGAAAAACACTGCCTGTATACCTTAACTCCACTATATTCCCCTCCTCCAGCACATGCATCCCAAATCCCCTGGTCTAGATCGGCAAGGTCCATCGAGGTCCTCAACCACATACTAAATCTCAATCTCAAAAACCTCATCCGGAGTGGTTCTGGATCCAAACTAGTAGCTCAACCTCTAACTTGCATGCCCAGACTCTATCTAGGTCTAAAAAGTGAAATAAGTCTCAAAACCCTATCAAGGCTGCCCAGACATGACTAGGTCTAAAACAATAGTAAAATAGCTCAGATGCTCGGATCGACCGAGTCTAATATCATCTCAATTTAGTAAAATGCCAATCTAGCACCATGGCCCTACCGAGTCTAGCAATAGTAGGAAAACCATGATAAAAACTCATCATTTAACTCTTTTATCCAAGAAGATCCATGCAAGGCATTTCTAAACCAATTTAATGTCATTTCTGCCGAAAATGAGCAACCGGGGCCATGCAAGCTTAGAAAACTAGCAAAAGTAGGCACAAAGCCCAAACCATAATAAAATATGCAGAAAATTCCCTATTATGCATCGAGTTGGCATGATCAATCATAAATAGCAGCCCAATGGCTCACAACCAACCTTTCAGGCTTGCACAGGCTCAAATCTCTCTACAACACAGATAGTCAGCCTTGAAATTGCTATAACAATGTCTGGGACTCACGAACACTTCCAAATAACCCACCATCTATGGTCCAGAGTCAATACAAGGCCACGCAGGACTACAAGGGTGATAATATCATTCTACAAGAATACTACACAAAATAGAAGAAAGAAACGAGACGGACATGGAAAAGCGGTCAAGGTCTGTGCTGCCAAGCTATAAACCCAACCCAAGGATGCCAATTAGTACAATTTTATCCTATATATATGAAGTCTAGAGAAGTTAGACCGCAACCTACCTATCGTCCAACGATAAGTTGCTGGACAACGTTTGAGCCCAAACCTCTCCGAGAATCTCCGAATGGAAGTCACACTATCAAGAACACAAGCTACACATTAAAATATGACTAACGATATCCATATTGCTATAATTATAGTCGGGTCAAAATTCAGGTTTAAAGCAAGCCCACGAGGCCCAAAATCAAAATCAGAAATGAAAAGAAGCACGATAAACATACTACTCCCATGAGTGCATGGCCCAAGTTTTAGTGAATTTGGCCAAGAGAAAGGGCTCAAAACAGCCCGCTCAAGTAGTGAATTAAAGAGGGAAATTTCAAAGTCTAAAATCGAAAATTAAATGAAGAAGTTACCCACCACAATGAGATGAACCATGCCAATGGAGTGAATTCCCCGAAACCACAAGAATGCAACCAAAAATGAGCAGCCACTACAAGGAAAAATTTCCCCAAGCTTATGAGTTCATCAATAGAGGTTTTTAATAGAGAAGAAGTAATGTTGGGGAAGAAAGAGCTTACCGAAATTATGAAGGAGCGAGATTAATTACCAATTATGGACCTCCAAGGCCAAGGACTGATCTGGGAGCAATTTGGGTTGAGAGAAAATAAGTTTAGAGTGAGAAAACTGGGAGAAAAAGGCTGAAAAACCGAACCACCAGTTCAAGCAAGCCATAAATGACTTGGGTCCGTTATAAGAAGGCTCTAACAGTATAAAGAAGGTGTAAATGCAAAAATGACCAAAAGGGTCATTACAACCCGGAATTCCAGGAATAAGACCTCTAAGGCCCCCATTCCCAGCCTTAAACCTGAAGAAAAAATGAAAAACATTTTATAAAAGAGGATAAACCAAAACCAGAGAATTGATATTCAGTTCTGGTGGACTTTCCACATCTGCCTAAAGCTACTATTCCTTCACCGTTAAAAGAACCTATAACTAGTTTAACCAAATTACAACCTCTTAAAATAGTTTTTAGGGAAGATTCCTTCTCAACATGCAATAAATGTATCACTATCCAAACCAGGGATAGTTATAAAATGAAACCACCAGAGGATACGCTCAGGCAATCCTCCCAGCTACCTAGTAAAGGAACATTGAGAAAATTACTCATAATAAAAAGCAATTTGAAATAATAGATTTGCCGGTATTGCCGATCATGGCTCTTGATAAAAGATATGAAGGCTTTAGAGTACCATACCTATTAAAATCTTGATATACAAATCCAAAATCCTGTGGAGACAGAGGATCCCCTCAAAACATGAAGATATTATGAGTTCATTTTAACAGATACCGATTCAGTGGAAATCGAACACAAATTAGAATATGATAATAATCCAGATAGTATTCAATACTCAAAGTTCACAATTAAAAGAATTTTAAGCCTTTTTGAATGGTTCAAGGATCATCTATATACCCCCATTTCCCTATCAGAAGTTCATCGACCCTAGACATATACTTGGTATGATTATAAGGCGGCCTGGTACAATTTCATATATGTTAGGCCCAATACTCACTCTTGGTTTGTGAAATATTCGGGAGAGATGAAAAATAGATTAATCACCAGATGCTTTTACGAGTGGTGAAGCAAATTTGGAGGAAATCAACAGGTATTGCCTACACATTTTCAAATGCAGTTTGAGAAATTCCAGGTAGAGCAGAATATCTCCACCCTACCACAAAATGTAAGATTGTGTAAATTCTTTATTGCTAAAATAATATCCTATATTATCTATTGGTCCTTCAATATTCATGAATTTGAAAGGATCAAATATTTGAGTAAGACCATTAGAATCAAAGGTTGGACACCAACAGTCCAAGATAATACATGAGCATCAAGTTCTTCGTCATGGAGAGAATCCCAGCTATCAAAAGAGGAATTAAAAAGAAGGATCAATGAAGCTTTATCAAGTCTGAACAAGGATATCGAACCAAAACAAATAATGGAGTTATTAGATACTACATCCTCGCATACTAGCGAGCCCAGCAATGGAGATATGATGGAACCCCAAGAGATAGCTCAAGCTTATCTCCTTAACTGAAGATAAGAGTCGGCATGCCCTTTTAGCCAAATAAAAAGCCACTACAAGTCAAGAGGTGAAAGAGCTGCACAAAAGGACAAATAGCTATGGAATCTGCACAATAGCATGAAAGGAAAGGATCAAAAGAGAAGGCACAAAAATCAGCAACAAAAAGAGTAAAAAGACAGCAACATTATGTGTCAAAGTGACACAAAAATCAGCAACAACACAAAGAGTAAAGGGACAACAACATTAAATGCCAAAGTTCCATTCTCAAGAATGCAATTTCCAAAATGATAAATATGATCTTTTATATCCGTGTAAAATTAAGTCCGCCATATATGAACACGTGTTAGATGAATAGTATTAGTAGTAAATTGAGTCAGCACTTTTATATCCATGTAATATTAAGTCTGCTATGTGTAGACACATGTTAGATAAATAGTATTAGTAGAGAATCCAGTCAGCACTTTGATGTCTATTTAAGACCTTTACTTTGTAAGAAGAAGGGGTTTCTGAAATTTATGTACTCGCTTTCATATTGCCCACCTTTTCTCTCTATGTACTCAACCTTTACCTCTACTCAATAAACATATTTTTTAAGTACTTTTCCTAGTGTTATTTTAATTTATTTTCAAAATAAAAAACTTTTGTAGTATCTTGTTTGTTTCTTTTGTTTGATTTTCTTACTATTCTATTGTTTGTTTAATTTTCCTACTGTTGTTTTTATACTATTCTTTGTTAATATTTTAACAATATATTTATAATATTTTAATATTATATCTATGATCCATTCTATGTCCAAAAATATTCATTAAATGAAATTAAATGAAAGGATATCCTTTACAAAAAATTGACACATCGATATGAAAAGAATAAGAACAGTAGAAAAACAACAGTAGGAAAATTAAACAAACAAAAGAAAAGTAAGAGAATTGAACAAAAGAAACAAACAAGATACTATAAAAGTTTTTTATTTTCAAAATAAATTAAAATAACAGTAGAGAAAGTATTTACAAAAGATGTTTATTGAGTAGAGGAAAAGGTTGACTATAGAGAGAGAAAAGGTGGGCAATATAGAAGTGAGTACATAAATTTCTGAATGCCCTTCTTCTTACAAAGTAAAGGTCTTAAATAGACCTTAAAGTGTTGACTCGATTCTCTACTAATACTACTTATCTAACATGTGTTTACACATGACAAACTTAATATTACATAGATATAAAAGTGATGACTCAATTTACTACTAATACTATTTATCTAACACGTGTCCACACGTGGCACACTTAATTTTACACGGATATAAAAGATCATATTTATCTTGTTGGAAATTGCATTCTTGAGAATGAACCTTTGGCATTTAATGTTGTTGTCTCTTTACACTTTGTGTTGTTGCTGATTTTTGTGTCACTTTGACACTTAATGTTTCTATCTTTTTACTATTTTTGTTGCTGTTTTTTGGGCCTTGCCTTTTGATCCTTTCTTTTCATGCTATTGTGCAGATTCCGTAGCTATTTGTCCTGTTGTGCAACTCTTACACCTCTTGACTTGTAGTGACTTTTTATTTGGCTAAAAGGTCATGACGGCTCTTCTCTTTAGTTGAGGAGATAAGCTTGAGCTATCCCTTGCGGTTCCATCATATCTCCATTGTTGGGCTCGCTAGTATGCGAGGATGCAGTATCGAACAAATCCATTATTTGCTTTGGTTCAGTATCCTTGTTCAGAATTGATAAAGCATCTTCGAGCCTTCTTTTTAATTCCTTTTTGGATAGCTGGGATTCTCTCCGTGATGAATAACGATGCTCTTTTATTATCTCAAACTGTTGGTGTTCAACCTTTGATTCTAATGGTCTTACTCAAATATTTTATCCTTTCAAATTCATGAATATTGAAGGACCAATAGATAATATAGGAAATTCTTTTAGCAATAAAGAATTTACACAAGTTAACATTTTCTGGTAGGGTAGAGATATTTTTCTCCACCTGGAATTTCTCAAACTGCGTCTGAAAATGTGTTGACAATACTTGTTGATTTCCTTCACTCGTAAGACCATCTGGGGATTACTTTATTTTTCTTCTCCTCAGAATATTTCACAAACCATGAGTGAGTATTGGGCCTAACATATGTGAAATGTAACCAGGCCGCCTTATAATTTTAGCAATTATATGTTTGTGATCGATGAACTTCTGATAGAGGAATGGGGGTATGTAGATGATCCTTGAACCATTCAAAAGGTCTTAAAATTGTTTTAATTGTGAACTCTGTGTATTGAATACTATCTAGATTATTATCATCTTCTAATTTATGCTCGATTTCCATTGAATCGGTATCTGTTGAAATGAGTTCATAATATTTTTGGGTTTTGAGGGGATCCTCTGTCTTCACATATTTCTAATTTGTATAGAAAGGTTTTAACAAGTCTGGTACTCTGAAGCCTTCGTATCTTTTATCAAGCGCCATGATCGATAATACCTGTAAATCTGTTATTTCAAATTGCTTTTTATTTGGAGTAATTTTCTCTATGTTTCTTTCCGGGGAAGCTGGGAGGACTATCTGAGCGTATGTATCCGATGTTTTCATTTTATAACTATCCTTGGTTTAGATAGTGATACCTTTATTGCCTGTTGAAAAGGAATCTTACCTGAAAAATGTTTTAAGAGATTGTAATTTTGTTAAACTGGTTATAGATTCTTTTAATGGTGAAGGAATGGTAGCTTTAGGCAGATGTGGAAATTCTGCCAGAACTGAATATCTATTCTCCGATTTTGGTTTATCCTCTTCTTTAAAAGGTCTTTTCCTTTTTTCTTCAGGTTTGAAGGCTGGGAATGGGGGCCTCAGAGGTCTTATTCCTAGGGTTCTGGGACTCATAATTTCCTTGTAAATAATTCTCTTGTTAAAAAATCTGGGAGAGAATTATTTTTCCTTGTTATAAATTCTATTTGAAAATTAAAACTGTATAATAAAGCTTTCCATCTAGAAAATATTTGTTTAGAAACTAAATTTTTAACATCCTTTTGTAAAACATCTGTGACTGCTTTGCAGTCTACTCTTAACAAAAAAATTATTGTTTATTAAATCATCTTGAAATTTGGTAATATATAGTACTATAGCCAAAATTTCTTTTTTAATGGTACTATAATTTTTTTGGGCATCATTTCATAAACCTTAAGTGAATCTTACAAATTGTTCAGGGTTTTTTAGAGAAACTCTTTGTTTAAGGATGCTTCTGTATCCCTACGTCTGAGGCGTCAGTTTCTACAATGATGAATGCCTCTGTATGTGGTATTCCTAGACAAGAAAGTTTCAGAACTATTGATTTTACCTTTTGGAGTGTGTTCTAATCCCCATGGGACTGGATCCTTCTTAAGACACTGATAAAGAATCTTACAAATCTGCCAAATATTTGAAATAAAATCCGCAACATAGTTGAGACTTTCTAGAAATCTTTGGAGCTGCTTTTTATCAATTAATTGATCTGAAAATTTGGATGAGAACTCTATGTCTCTACAAATGGGTTTATAGGTTCCTTGATATAAGTCATGACCAAGAAATTTAATAGCGGTTTGAAATAACTTAATCATTTTAGCACTTACTACTAATCTATTTTGTTTAATAATTTTTAAAAAGGTTTGAATATGTTTAAAGTGTTGATCAATATCTTCTGAATATATTAAAATGTCATCTATTTATACTATAGAAATATGACTATATTGATTAAATATATTGTTCATAATATTTTGAAATTCAGATGGTGCAGTATCTAATCCGAATGGCACTACATTCCATTCATATTGTCCTAAAGGTACATTAAAGGCTATTTTATATTTATCTTTTTTAGCTATTTGTATCTGCCTGTCATAACCCGATTTCTCGGTCATGATGACATCTAGAACTCCCCAGTAGGTGAACCAATCCCCGTAGCCCAGAACGGTCAGTAAGGGCTACTATCTAACAATTTAAGCGGAAGAACAATTTAATAAATGGAATCAAGGGAACAAGATGAAGAAAATAGATAACAGGAATATATACATACATATGCGGAAGCTAAACCAAACCTAAAACTTGGTATCATAGTATAGAGTCGGATCTACATGTAAGGAGTACGAAAGGATCCAAAATAATATGTACACAATGTCTCCGGGTAGTAATAGAGTTAATAAAGCAAAAGATAAACTTAAAGCTAAGCCCCGGTCGCCAAGAGCTCACCCTCAGTCTGGATAGTTCAAAATATCTCCAAGCACGAATCATGCGATCTAGCTGTGATGGCCCATACTAGGATCTGCACCAGAAGATGTAGAGTGTAGTATGAGCACCAATTGCAAAGCAACCGGTACCCAGTAGGTATCATAATCCAACTGGGAACATACAAGATAAAAGAGCAGTAATGAACAGAATAGAAAACAGATAGTCACAAAAGGCTACACTGAAAGTAGCCTAGAGGAAAGATAGCAGAAAGTAACATACAAGGCTAGCAAGTAGAATATATACACAGAGCAGGCACAGGTGAAAGTAAGAAATGGCACACCTGGGATCCTTGCAATAACATTATATAGTAAGTTAGAAGTGAGCGGTATCCCGGTAACCTCAGTACAAGGGAAGGGAGGAGAAGAATAAAGATAGGCATTCTAGGAAAAACAGGAACAAATAAACAACTTAATCATACCAAACTCAAGCCATGAACTAACGACCTCTCAATATCTAATCTCATATATATAACCATGATAGGGTGTAGTATAGCGATAAAGTAACAAGCGTCTACCTACAGTCCCCCGGTCGCCCGTACAACTGAGGACTGCAATCAAGTGGAAACAAACCCTCCGGTTGCCCATACAATCAGAGCGTACACTCAAAAAATAGCAAACAATGGAGGAACCTCACACAAATGAATAATATGATATGATATGCCAAACTAAGTGTAACCACAGTGTCAGTATGTTACCCCCTCCGGTGCCCCAAAGGTCAAAAAGAGGCGGGATCCGTAGAAGGACTTCTCCCGAGTACATCTACTCGGCCGTACACCCCTACCCCGATCACCCTTTTTGCCCATAGAACTTGGTCTAGAATGACAGGGTCTAGGGAGGTCTACTCGTATACCACATACTATACTCTAACCTCAAAATATCAGTCCGGAGTGCCACCAGATCCAAACTAGTACTCAAATGCTCATAATGCATGCCTGAATTCTATCCAGGTCTAAATCAATGAAATAAGTCTCATAAACCCCCTTCAAGGGTGACCAGGCATATCCGGGACTAAAACAGTGGAGAAATCAAGCCTGCTGCTCGGCTTTACCAAGTCTAATGTCATTTTTCATCCATAACAGGGTTAATCCAGCACCCCGATTCAACTGGGTATGATGTAAAGTAGGAAAAATGTAACAAATATTTCTTTTAACTTCTCTTACCCCAAGAAGATCCATTAAGATGATGCCAAACTATTTGTAATCAATTTTACCATAAACGGGCACCACGGGTTATGCAAGGTTTGGAAATCATCATTAGAAGGCCCAAAGCCCAAAACCGTAGTAAAAACATGAAGAAAATTGTTTTTATATGCATGATAATGGCATGCTCAATCACAATGAATAGCCCAACGGCTCACAATCAACCTATCAGCACTGCACAGGCTCCAATCATTCTACAACACAGATAGCCAACTCTATAATAGTAATAACAATGTTCGGGACTCACAGACATTCCCAATATCCGGCCATCATTGTTCCAGAGTCTATATAAGGCCACACAGGACCACCAGGGTAAATAGAGCGTATAAAACAAATTCTATAAACATCAGAGGAAGGAAAGTAATCGAACATGAATAAGTGGTCAAGGTTTGTGGTACCAACAAAGTAAATCCAACCCAAGGATGCCCATTAGTATAATTTTATCCTATAAATGGAAAGTCTAAAGGATCTAAACCGTAACCTACTTGTCGTCCGATGACAAGTTGCTGGGACAACGATATCTAAGCCTGAATCGCTCTGAGAAACCCCAAATGATGATCAAACTATCAACAACGTAAATAATACATTAAAATGAGTCTAACAATACCCATATCACTATACAGATAGATGTGTCAAAATTTGGGTCACCGATAGGACCGTGGGCCCCATAACCCAAAGCCGAAAATGAAGAAGCGCACGATGATCACCACACTCCAAGGTGTGCATGCCCAGATTTTATAGAGAATTTGGCCATGGAAAAATGCTCCAACCAACCAGCCAATCATAAGAACTAATTAAGAAACAAAGAGGCGGATTAATGGGTTTTAAGCGGATAAAACTTACCAATTACGTTGGAGGAGCGATCACAAGCAAGAAATGCACCCCCACACTGAGAATTGACCAAATACTGAGCTGGGACGATTTTAGAGCAACAACAATGAAGGATTTTGTATTTCCAATAAGAGAAATGAAGTCCACAATTATTTATACTGCCAGGGGTACTTCATCAAGGACTATACTGGCTAGACCATCGCGATCGCGAGGACTAGACACGCGGTCGCAAAGAACAAGAAGGGAGGGGCTTCATCGCGGTGGCGACAAGGAACATCACAATCGCAAAACACAATGAACCAGGTGCCTCATCACGGTCGCGAGGAAGGAGGCTCGCGATCGCGATTAAAGCCTAAGGCTTGCACCTTGCAACAGCCAAAAATCTGTAACCTTTCCACAACTGTACGGGGCATTCCGAGCATAATCGAAAACTGATATTCAAAAATCAATAATGATTACAAAGTGGAAACAACGTTCCGGACTCAATGGAATTGACAAAACTTCCATACGAGGTCATTTTGGAGAAATATTGACCCAAGTCAACACTAACCAACACGCAACCAAACACCCAAAATGAGCTGGGCTAACTCAAAACCTGAACCAACCAGCTACCTAATCCAAACTCAACATTCCAGAGTTAATAGAATCATCAAATTTTGAATCTCACGCTCTGATCATCAAAAGATGACCCAAGTTACACTTTCAACTCCAAATGACCTGAAAACAAAAAAAGCAACACAAAGCCCACACTGAAAGTTCTCAGTCCTCAACTAAAGGTCCAACTAGAACAAACTCAATGCTCTGGAGCTAACGGAACTGTCATAATTCGATTCCAAGCATGTTAGCGAAGAATGTTAACTAAAGTCAATGATATTCTAAGTTAAGGCTCTAAAAATAGGCAAACGGCCAAAACAACCAAATGAACGACCAGGGCACCAAACTACCAGTCCCAGCAAGCCATAGCTGACTTGGGGTCACTACTGGAAAGCTCTAACAATACAATGAATGCGTAAACAAGAAGATGACCGAAAGGGTCATCACAACATCCACTACTAAATAGACTTTCGTCCTCGATAGTCAAGAAGAAGAGAGTACCTGAAGTCTCGAACAACTTTGGATACTGAGGATGTAACTCACTCTCGGTCTCCCAAGTAGCCTCCTCAACCAGACAATGCCTCCACTAACCAAAATCTCCTTAGACCTCAATCTCTTGCTATTTCTGTCCAGAATAGCAATCGGCTCCTCAACAAAGGATAAGCTCTAATCTAACTGAACCGAATCCCACTGCAACACATGAGACTCATCTGGAACATACCGATGCAATATCGAGACATGAAAAACTAGGTGAATGGATGAAAACATCGGAGGCAAATCTAACATATAGGCAACACCACCAACCCTCTGTAGAATCTAAATGACCCAATGAACCTCCAAAGTCAAGAACACAAGCCCGAAGCATGTCTCTAGGACTTGACTAATCCTCTCGGACGGGCCATCTATCTGAGGGTGAAAAACAGTACTAAGATGAACCTCTGTACCCAAATCCCTTTGTATAGCTCTCCAGAACTGAGATGTGACCTGAGTGTCGCTGTCTGAAATGATAGAAGCTAGGACCATGTGCAACAAAAAAATCACATGAATGTAAATCTGAGCTAACCTCTCAGCACCGTAGGAAGTCTAAACCGGCAAGAAGTGGTATGACTTAGTCAGTCGATCCACAATCAACCAAATGGAATCAAAACCCTAAAAAGTACGAGGCAAGCCAACAACGAAATCCATAGTAATGCCTTCCCACTTCCACTCTGGAATGGGAAGTCGCTGCAATAAACCACCAGGTCTTATGTACTCAAACTTCACCTGCTGACAGTTCAAGCACCGAGATACAAACTCTACTACGTACCGCTTCATACCACTCCACCAGTAAAGATGTCTTAAATCTCTATACATCTTCACTGCGCAAGGATGGATTGAGTATCTAGAACAATGTGCCTTATGAAGTATCAACTGAATCAGATCTCCAACCCTCGGAACATAAAGATGACTGTTGAACCTCAGAATACCATCAGAACCCAAAGTAGCTAGGCTGGCCTCACCTTGAATACCTGATCACGAAGGTCACACAAACTCTGATCCTCAAACTGGTGGCTCTGAATCTGATCAACTATAGTAGAATGAACCTCTATATTGGCAAAAACTCTGCTAGGATCTGAAAAGTCAAGCCTAACAAAATGGTTAGCCAAGGACCGGATGTTGAAGGCCAATGGTCGCTCAGAAATTGAAAGTGAAGGTAGGCTGCCCATACTCACCACCTTCCAACTTAAGGTATTCGCTACCATATTTGCCTTGCTTGGATGGTATAGAATAGTGAAATTATAGTCCTTCAGCAACTCAATCGATCTCATATGCCTCGAGTTCAACTCATGCTGACTCATAATGTACTAAAGACTATGATAGTCGGTGAATATCTCACAATGAACTCCATATAGGCAGTGCCTCCAGATCTTGAGTGTGAAGACTACCGCCGCCAACTCTAAGTCATGAGTGGGGTAGTTGCGCTTGTTAACCTTTAGCTGCCTCAATGCATAAGCTATCACTCGAACCTGTTGCATCAACACACAACCAAAACCAACCCCAGAAGCATCACAATACACGGCAAAACTCTGACACTCGACCGGCATGGTCAAAACTGGAGGTGAATTCAATAAGGCCTTAATCCTCTAAAAGTTATCCTCGCACTGACCCGACCACTAAAATGGAACATCCTTCCTTGTAAGCATAGAAAGGGGGCTGCTATGGAAGAAAATCCCTGAAGGAACCATCTGTAGTAACCCGCTAACCCAACAAAGCTGTGAACCTCAGTGGCAGTAGTAGGTCTAGGCCAATCATAAACAACTGTAATCTTACCGGATCAACTCTAATCCCATACTTAGACACCACGTGCCCTATGAATGCAACTGACTCAAGCCAAAACTCACACTTTGAGAACTTGGCATAAAGTCAATGATCTCTCAAAGTGTAAAGTACAGTCCTCAAGTGTTACTCATGCTCATCTCTTCTCCGGGGGTATACCAGGATGTCATCTATGAAGACTATCAAGAACATATCCAAGTACGTGCTAAGCACCCTATGCATCAAGTCAATGAAAGCTATGGGGACATGAGTTAACCCAAAAGACATCACCAGGAACTCATAATGGCCATAACGTGTCCTGAATGCTATCTTAGGGATGTCCTATGCCTTAATCCTCAACTGATGGTAGCCGGACCTCAAATCAATCTTAAAAATCATGGAAGAACCCTGAAGCTGATAAAACAAGTCATCAATTATCGGCATTAGATACCTATTCTTCACTATCACCTTATTCAGCTGCCGGTAATCAATACACATCCGCATCGACCCATCCTTCTTCTTCACGAAGAGAACAGGCGCACCCCAAGATGACACACTCGGTATAATAAACCACTTAGCTAACAAATCCTGGAGCTGCTCCTTAAGCTCCCTCAACTCAGTAGGAGCCATACGATAAGTAGAAATAGAAATGGGCCTGGTGCCCGGCTCTAACTCAATGGAAAAATCAATATCTCTATTAGGTGGAAGGCCTAAATGGTTTGTAGGAAACACATCGAGGAAGTCTCTAACCACAGGGACAGACTCAGGAGACAGAGGGTCAGCACTAGCATCTCGGACATATGCTAGATAAGCTAGACACCCACAAAAAATTAACTTCCTAGCTCGAAGACAAGAGATGATCCCAGATGATGCAGGGCTAACAGAACCTTGCCACACAATCGAGGATACACCAGGCACAGCGATAGTAACGGACTTGGCATAACAACCCAAAACTTCACAGTGAGGGGATAACTAGTCCATGCGCAGTATCACATGAAAATCTAACATATCAAGTATCATCAAATCACCCAAAGTCTCCAAATCACTAATAGACATCATGCAAGATCTCACAATCTGATCCACTACTAAAAAATCTCCTATTGGGGTCAAAATAGAAACAAGCATAGATAACGTCTCACTAGCCAACCCCAAACAATGCACAAAGTAGGTAATACATATGATCATGTAGATCTAGGATCAAATAAAGCAATAGCATACTGATGGCACACAAAAATCATACTTGTAATCACAAAATCTGACGCTTTTACCTCCGGTCTCCATTGAACAACATAAAACTAACGATGACCTCTACCTGCCTAACTAATATCCCTACCACCTGCTATGCCATGCGGGGAACCACCCCTAACCTTACCACCACCCCCTCTGGCTGGAGGCTAAATTGCTAGCAAAGTTTTGACCGGCTGAGCGGCTGACTGAATTGTACCCTGCTGGGGGAAATCCCTCGCATAGTGACCAACAATACCATAATCATAACAATGCCCTGACGGCCTGAACTATCAAGATGGACTAAAAGAACCTGTATGGACACCACCCCAGAAGCTGCATCCCTCAAAGACTGACCCTGCTCGAACTAAGAACTACCAGAAGTCTGAAGTGAAGCCTAAACCGGTCGGCTAGACTGACCCTTATGCTACTATGGATGATAACCCCTGCCCCACTGGCCTGAAACTCTACCACTCTATCTGGAAGCACTGTAACCACCCTGATAATGAGGCCTCTTATCCCTACCCCCCTGATCATGTCGATGCAAGTCCTCCACAGTATAGATATATTCTGCAATAGCCTAAAATGATTCGCCACTAGAAACCAATATCTCAGCTGGCTGTCTAAGCTCTGACCGCAATCCCTAAACAAATCTGCAAATCTTGTCCAGCTTAGTAAGAATGATTATAGCTCCAAATAGGGCAAGCTGACGAAAACAGGTCTCATACTCAAATATAGACATGGATCCCTACATCACTCTGAGGTAGGAACTTGGCCATGAAGGTCTCATAAAACTCGGACCAAGGCATCGGAGGTGATTTAGAAAGTCTGCAAGAAACCTGTTCCCTCGACCATAACTTTGCTGGACCCTCTATCTGATACGTAGTATATCAAACCCCGTAAGTCTCTAGCGAACCCATATGGTGTAACATCTCCTCACAGGTAGTAATGAAGTCATGTGGGTCCTGGCCCGATATACCAGCAAACTTCGGTGGTGCTAATCTCAGAAATCTAATCAAGGCCTTCTTCTCCACATTTGTCATAGTTGGGCGAGGAGCAAGAGGCTGTGCAACCGCTGGAACTGGAATAACCTCAGCAAAGGAAGTCGCAGTAGCAGGCTGCGCTCCTAAACTCTTAACACCCAGGGATGCCCCCTGAGTGGATGTCTGTGCTACCTGATAAGGTCTCTCCCCTATCATACCCAATAGTTGGAGTAGTAAACCCCGAATATCTGAAGACTGAAACTGGTACTGGAACTGGTGGCACCTGGGCTATCCCTGGTTCCACATGTTGTGGCTCAGGAACAAACTCTGGATCATAGACAAGATCGGGCTATATCTCAACTCTAGCAGGTCTAGTAGGTGCCGCTGCTCTGGGACGTCCTCTACCCCTTCCTATGCCCTTGCGACCACCGCAACCCCTAGCTGGAGTTGGAGGCGCAGGGGCAGGAGGCTCTCCTTCGCTAGAAGCCGAAGACCTCGTACGAACCATCTACAGAAGAGTGAACTAGAATAAGTTAGATTTCCAGAAACTTTCAAGGATACTATGCACGAGATAGAAACAAGAAAAGTCCATTTTTCCTAAGATGTCACCATAGCCTCACAAAGATTGAGTACATACATCTCCGCGCTGATCCGCATGACTCTACTATACATTGGCTCCTATACCGATGACACTGGTGAACCTAGAGATCTGATACCAAGCTGTCATGACCTGATTTCTCAGTCATGATGGCACCTACAACCCCTAGTAGGCAAACTAATCCCTGTAGCCTGGAACAGTCACTAATGGGCTACTATCGAACAATTTAAGTAGAAGAACAGTTTAATAAGTGGAAGCAAGGGAACAAGATGAAAAAAATAGATAACAAGAATATATACATACATATACGGAAGCTAAACAAAACCCAAACCCAAAACATGGCATCATAGTATAGAGCCGGATCTACATGTAGGGAGTACTAAAGGATCCAAAATAATATGTACACAATGTCTCCGAGTAGTAATAGAGTACATAAAGCTAAAGATAAACCAAAAGCTAAGCCTTGGTCGCCAAGAGCTCACCCTAAGTCTGGATAGTCCAAAAGATCTCCAAGCACGAATCACGCGGTCTAGCGGCAATGGCCAACACTAGGATATGCACCAGAAGATGCAGAGTGTAGTATGAGCACCAATTGCAAAGCAACCGGTACCTAGTAGGTATCATATGCCGACTGAGCACATATAAGATAAAAGAGCAGTAATAAACAGAATAGAAAACAGATAGTCAAAGAAGGCAACGAATAAGTACACAAAAGCTAGCCCAGAGGGAAGACAACAGAAAGTAACATACAAGGCTAGCAAGTAGAATATATACACACAACAGGCACAGGTGAAAGTAATAAATGGCACACCTGGTATCCTCGCAATAACAGTATATAGTAAGTTAGAAGTGAGAGGTGTACCAGTAACCTCAAGTACAAGGGAAGGGAGGAGAAGACTAAAGATAGGCATGCTCGAAAAAACATGATCAAATAACCAACTTAATCATACTAAACGCCATCCAGGAACTAACAACCTCTGAATATCCAATCTCATATATATAACCATGACAGGGTGTAGTATACAGATAAAGTAACAAGCGTCTACCTAAAGTCCCCAGCTACCCATACAACCGAGGAACGCAATGAAGTGATAACAAACCCCCAGGCCGCCCATACAACCGGAGCGTACACTCAATAAACAGCAAACAATGGTAGAACCTTACACAAATGAATGATATAATATGATATGCCAAACTAAGTGTAACTACAGTTTAAGTATGTTACTCCTTCTGGTGCCCCAAAGGTCAAATAAAGGCAGGATCCATGGAAGGACTTCTTCAGAGTACATCTACTCCACCGTACACCCCTACCCCTGATAACCCTTTTTGCCCGTAGAACTTGTTCCAGAATGATAGGGTCCATGAAGGTCTACTCGTAAACCACACACTACACTCTAACATCAAAATATTAGTTCGGAGTGCCACCGGATCTAAACTTGTACTCAAATGCTCAAAATGCATGCTTGAATTCTATCCAGGTCTAAATCAATGAAATAAGTCTCATAAACCCCCTTTAAGGGTGCCCGAGCATATCCGAGAATAAAATAGTGGAGAAATCAAGCCTGTTGCTCGACTTTACCGAGTCTAATGTCATTTTTCTTCCATAACAAGGTCAATCCAGCACCTCGGTTCAACCAGGTCTGATGTAAAGTAGGAAAACTGTACCAAATATTTCTTTTAACTTTTCTTACCCCAAGAAGATCCATTAAGATGATGCCAAACTATTCATAATCAATTTTACCAAAAATAGGGCCCCATGGGCCATGCAAGGTTTGGAAAATCATCAATGAAAGGACCGAAGCCCAAATCCATAGTAAAAACATGAAGAAAATCCTTTTTATATGCATGATAATGGCATGCTCAATCACAAGGAATAGCCCAACAGCTCACAATCAACCTACCGACGCTGCATAGGCTTCAATCGTACTACAACACATATAGCCAGCTCTATAATAGTAATAACGATGTCTGGGACTCACGGACATTCCCAATATCCCACCATCTATGTTCCAGAGTCTATATAAGGCCACACAGGACCACAAGGGTAAATAGAGCGTATAAAACAAATAATACAAACATCGGAGGAAGGAAAGTAACCGAACATGAATTAACGGTCAAGGTCTGTGGTACCAACCTAGTAAACCCAACCCAAGGATGCCCATTAGTACAATTTTATCCTATATATATGAAGTCCAAAGGGTTTAAACCATAACATACATGTCGTCTGACGACAAGCTACTGGGACAACAATATCCAAGCTCGAATCACTCCGAGAAACCCCGAATGATGATCAAATAATCAACAACGTAATAATACATTAAAACGAGGTATAAATTCAGGTCACCGACGGGCTCGTGGGCCTTGCAACCCAAAGCCAGAAATGAAGAAGCGCACGACGATCACCACACTCCAAGGTGTGCATGCCCAAAATTTATAGAGAATTTGGCCATGGAAAAGGCTCCAACCAACCAGCCAATCATAAGAACTAATTATGATACAAAGAGGCGGATTAACGGGTTTAAGCAGATAAAACATTCCAATTACGATGGAGGAGAAATCACTAGCAAGAATTATGCACCCCCACACTGAGAATTGACCAAATACTGAGCTGGGATGAGTTTAGAGCAACAACGATGAAGGATTTCATATTTTCAATGAGAGAAATGAAGTCCACAATTATTTATACTGTCAGGGGTCCTTCATCACGATCGCGGAGGGACCCTTCGCAGTCACAAGGACCACGCTGGCTAGACCATCATGATCGCGAGGACTAGCCATGCAGTGGTGAAGAACAAGAAGTGAGGGGCTTCATCGCAGTCGCGACAAGGAACGTCGCAATCACAAAACACAATGAACCAGGTACTTCATCGCGGTCGCGAGGAAGGAGGCTTGCAATCGTGATTAAAGCTTGAGGCCTGCACCTGCAACATCCAAAAATCTGCAACTTTTCCATAACTCTACAGGGCATTCTAGGCATAATTGGAAACCGATATTAAAAAACCAATAATGCTAACAGAGTGGAAATGACATTTTGGACTCAACAGAATCGACAAAACTTCCATACGAGGTCATTTCTGAGAAATGTTGACCCAAGTCAACACTAACCAACACGCAACCAAACACCCGAAAGGAGCTCGACTCACCCAAAACCTAAACCAACCATCTACCTAACCCAAACTCAACATTCTGGTGCTGATGGAATCGTCAAAATTCGAATTTGATGCTTCGATCATCGAAAGCTGACCCAAGTTACACTTTTAACTCCAAATGGCTTGAAAATAGAGAAATCAACACAAAGCCTACACCAGAAGTTCTCAGGCCTCAACTAAAGGTCCAACTAGACCAAACTCAATGCTCCGGAGCTAACGAAACTGTCAAAATTTAATTCCAAGTACGTAGCTAAGAATGTTAAGTAAAGTAAATGATATTCTATGTTAAGGATATAAAAATAGGCAAACGGCCAAAACAACCAAACGAACGACCAGGGCACCAAACTACCAGTCCTAACAAGCCATAAATGTCTTGGGGTCACTACATGAAAGCTTTAATAGTACAATCAATGCGTAAATGCGAAAATAACTGGAAGGGTCATCACACTGCCAAAATCTTGATTTCATATCAAATTTACTATAAATATTATCTTTATAGGTTCTTTTAAGAAGTTCTCTTCTATTGGGTATCGGGTATCTAATCTATTTTAAAACCTTATTAAGGGGATTATAATTTATGACCAGTCTTGGGGCTCCTATTTTAAAACGTTTCTCCAGGCTCGAATGACGCTGGTTCTTGCTTAGGCTTCAAATCTTTTATAATTTTATCGATAAGTGATTCTATTTCTAGTTTTTCAAGTCTTTGCTTAACCTCCTTAACTTCCCTTTTTATGTGTAATAATTTAGTCTGAAGATCTTGTAGTGTTGTGCCAGACCTTTGTTCTTTAAATTTATTTAATACATTTTTCATATTAAAGGGTTCAATAGTTTCTTTATCCGGTTGTTAATTAAGAACTATATCTTTTAATTCTACATATTTTATTTTAAGATCATGTTCATCAATATGGTCAATCATCTCAAAGAAAATCTCCTTGTTACTATTAGTAATGACATTTATAGAGAGGCTATCACAAGTGTGAATCGCGCGCTGCATCCACAGTGATTACTTGACTCACTGTTGTAAGAACTATATGCGATATTAAGTTGATCTTCATCACTAAGGCTCTCCTCAGAGGAAGAAATATTTTCATTTTCCTCAAGAATACAATATAATTTATTCTTGACTTCTTGCTGAAGTTCTAACATATTTATTTTATCTTTTTTTATTAGGTACTCGACAATCTCTGGCTCGGTGACAAAACTTTCCACAGTTCAAGCATTTATCAGTATTCTTTTTATAAGATTTAGTGCCACCTTTAGTAGTTTTATGTTTTTTAAATCTTCTTTTGTAATAATGGGGTTTGTTATATTTATTCTTATAATATTTATGTCTTCTTTTGATTTTCTTGGATCCTTGTAACAGTTTAAGAAGAAGATTCGATACATAAGAAGAAGTAAGGGCATAATGAGAAGAAAATAGATACAAGAGAGATATAAACACGCGGAATCTAAACCAACCCAAAACCTGGTATCAAAGTGTATGAGAGCCGAACTACATCAGGAGTACAAAGGTCCAAAAGTGATATATACACAATGTCTCCGAAACTATAAGAGTACAAAATACACCAAGGATAACTAAAGTCAAGCTCTGAACTCCAAGAGCTCACCCTCAGCCTGGATGATTTAAAAAATGCACCCCGCACAAGTCTCGGACACGCTAATGGTGATCGCCCATGCTACAATCTACACCAGAAGATGCAGAGGGTAGAGTGAGCACCAAATGAGAAGCATAAAGTACCCAGTAGGTATCATTGGCCGACTGGGAAAATATAAAGTAAAAGAGCAATAGCAGAAAGAGTAGGAACAAATAGTCATTGAATTCAACGATAAGCACACAGGAGCTAGCCCAGAGGGAAAACAGCAGAAAAAACATATAAGGCTAGCATATAGAATATATACACATAACAGGCACAGGTGAAATTATGTACAACGCACCTGGGATCTTTGTAAAAATAGTATATATAAAAATAAGTTCTAGAAATGGGCGGTATATCGGTACCCTCAAGTATAAGGAAAAAGGGAGAGAAGAATAAAGGTAGACATGCTCGGCATACAGGAATTAATACCCAATCAAGTCATACAAAACATAATCCAGGAACACACCACCTCATAGTAATCGTGCTCATACTCAACTGTAACATGGAACAATATCAGAATAAAGTAATAAGAGTCTACCTACAGTCCCTCGGCCGCCCAAACAACCGAGGAACGCAATCAAGTGAAAATAAACCCTCCGGCATCCCATACTACCGGAGCGTACAATCAACAAACAACAAATAAGGGTGGTATCTCAAACAATGGATGATATGATGCATGAAAACCTCAGGGTGAAATAGAACCTCTGTAGTATGTACGTCCTCCAGTGCCAAACAGGCCCAGCAGGTAGATTCCATAGAAAGACACAACCCATTTACCTCTACTCCACTGTATACAGCACACACATCCCAAAGCCATAGTCCCAGAGAGGCAAGGTGCATGGAGGTCTCAGACCCCATACTAAAACTCAGAATCAAAACGTGTCCTCTGGAATTGAGATTGGGTTAAAGCCAGTGGCTAAGTCTCATATATACATGCCTAGACGTTGTCTAGGACTAAAAGATCCACGTATCAAGTCAAATCATTTCCAAAACCAATTTCATCAAAAATGGGCCCTTGGGGCCATGCAAGGTTTAGAAAATCAGTTTCCGTAGGCCCAAAGCCAAAAACCATAATAAAACATGGAAAAACCTCTTTATATGCATGGAAATGATATGATATACACAAATAGCTGCCCGACAGCTCACAATCAACCTAACGACCCTGCAAGGCTCCGAAGCTACTCCGCAAGCATAACCAGCGTAGAAGGATATTTCTATGTCCGGGACTCGCGGACATTCCCAATAATCCCACCTTCTATGTTCCAAAGTCAAAAAAACCTCACAGGGTCACAAGGGTAATAATTATATCAACTAATATGAATACTACACACAACGGAGGAAAGAAATAGAATGAATCATGGAAAAGCGGTCAAGGTATGTGGTACCAACCTAATAACCCAACCCAAAGATGCCAACTAGTACAATTTTACCCGATATATGCGAAGTCTAGGGATTTAAGCCATAACCTACATGTCGTCCGACGACAAGCTGAACAACGATATCTGAGGCCGAGCTGCTCTGAGAAGCTCAAAACGAGAATCAAACTATCAAATTCATGAATAAAATGTTAAGACGAGTCTAACGATACCCATATTGCTACAATTAGAGTCGGGTTGATATTGGGGTCAAAAGAGGGCCCGCAGGACCCGCAACCCCAAACCAAAATTGAAAAGAACCACGATGACCCCAACGATGATAAAAAGGGATGCTCTAAATTTGAGCACAATTGGACAAGGGAATGGCACAAAAACAGCCTGCCCAAGTTGGGGATTAAAGAATGAAAATTTTGAAAATAAAAATGGAAATTGGGCAAGAATTATTTACCAAAACGACGGAAAATCAGCCCAAGACGGATAAAACTTCACACCCACGAACATGCACAAGCTTAGGGGGCAGAATCTATCACAAAATCCAAGCTTTGGATGAGCATCAATGGAGGAATTAAGAGAAAAACCAAAGAAGGCAAGTTGGGGAAGATGACTTACCAAAGAGGCGAAGAACTACGGATAATCGATGAACAAATAATTCCCCAAGGTTTAGAACTAAAATGGAGCAAAATGGTGGAGAGAATTTTGAGTTTTAGAGTGAGAAAAGTGAGGAGAAGGGCTGGAAAAAAGGAAATGACAGCAATAAATAGCTGCTGTCCGAAGCTGATTTTCTGCACTTTTTAGAAAACTCGACGGGGCATTCCGGGTACTGTAGGAAACCAAAAAAAAAACAATAGTACTAATAGAGTGGAAACGACGTTCTGGACTCAACGGAATAAAAGAAACTTCCATACGGGGTTATTTCGGAGAAATGTTGACCCAAGTCAACACTAACGAAAAGGAACTCAAAGGCTCGAAATGAGTCTGACTCACCCAGAACCCGAACAAACCAACTTCCTAGCCCAAACTCGATATTCCAGAGCTGATGGTATCATTGGATTTCGAATCCGACACTCCAATCATCGAAAGTTACCTCAAGTTACACTTTCTACTCCAAATGGCCTAAAAACTAAGAAAATCACACTACCCACACCGGAAGTTCTCAGGCCTCAACTACCAACTAGACCAAACTCATCGCTCCGGAATTAACGGAACTGTCAGAATTCAATTCCAAGCAAGTTATCTAAGAATGTTGACTAAAGTTAATGATATTCTAAGTTTAAAGCTCTAAAATAGGCGAACAGCCAAAACGTCCGAACGAACGACCAGGGCACCGAACTACTGGTCCTAGCAAGCCATAAATGACTTGGGGTCTCTATAGGAAGGCTCTAACAGTGAAATAAATGTGAAAATATGAAGATGACTGGAAGGGTCATCACAACATCCACTACTAAAAAGACTTTCGTCCTCGAAAGTCAAGAAGAAGGGAGTACCTGAAGGATCGAACAATTGTCGATACTGAGCACACAAATCACTCTCGGTCTCCTAGGTAGCCTCCTCAATCGGATGATGCCTCCACTGCACTTTCACAACCAAAATCTCCCTAGATATCAACCTCCTGATATCTCTGGCCAGAATAGCTATCGGCTCCTAAACAAATGAAAAACTCTCATCCAACTGAATTGAATCCCAATGAAACACATGAGACTCATCAGGAACATACCGGTGCAACATCGAAACATAGAAAACTGGGTGAACAACTGAAAACATCAGAGGTAAGGCTAACATGTAGGCAACACTACCAACCCTCTGTAGAATCTCAAACGTCCCAATAAACCTAGGGCTAAGCTTGCCCCGCCGACCAAATCTCATCACGCCTTTCACGGGCAATACTCGGAGGAAAACCAGATCACCAACACTGAACTCCAAGGCACGAAGTCTACGATCAGCGTAGCTCTTCTGCCTACTCTGGGATGCTCTAAGTCTATCCTGGATCAAACAGACTCTGTCCAAGGAATCTCTAAGTAAATCTGTACCCTGCGATACCCATCAAACCAACCAATGGGCTATCTGTAATGCCTACCATACAATGCCTCGAAAGGTGCCATGCCAATGCTCGAATGAAAGCTATTATTATACGTAAACTCAGCCAATGGCACAAACTGATCCCATGAACCTCCAAAGTCAAATAAACAAGCCCGAAGCATGTCCTCCAGGACCTGAATAGTCCTCTCAGACTGGCCATATATCTTAGGGTGGAAAGCGGTACTAAGTTGAACCTCCATACCCAAATCCATATGTATAGCTCTCCAGAACTAGGATGTGAACTGAGTGCCACGATCTAAATGATAGAAGCTGGAACCCCGTGCAACCGTACAATCTCACGAATGTAGATTTGAGCTAACCTCTCTGCCCCGTAGGAGGTCTGAACCGACAAGAAATATGGTGACTTAGTTAGCCTATCAACGATCACCTAAATGGAGTCAAACCCCCGAGTAGTACGAGGCAAATGAACAACAAAGTTCATAGTGATACCTTCCCACTTCCACTCAGGAATGGGAAGTCACTGCATCAAACTACCAAGTCTCATGTGCTCGAACTTCACCTATTGCCAGTTCAAGCACCGAGATACGAACTCATCCACATCTTGCTTCATACCACTCCACCATTAAAGCTGTCTCAGGTCTCTATACATCTTCGCTATGCCAGGATGAATAGAGTATCTAGAACAATGTGCCTCATGGAGTATCAGCTGTATCAAATAACCAACTCTCGGAACACAAAGTCAACCCTCAAACCTCAGAATCCCATCAAAACCTAATGCAGCCCGCTTGGCCTCACCCTGAACCACCAGATCACGAAGGTCACACAAACTCTGATCCTCGAACTATCGGCTCTGAATCTGATCAACTAGAGTAGAACGAATCTCAACACTGGCAAAAACTCTGTTGGGATCCGATAAGTCAAGCCTTACCAAATGGTTAGCCAAGGACTGGATGTCCAAGGACAACGGTCGCTTAGAAGCTGAAAGTGAAGCTAGGCTACCCATACCCAATGCCTTCCGACTCAAGGCATCCACTACTATGTTTTCCTTGCCCAGATGGTATAAAATAGTGAAATCATAGTCCTTCAGCAACTCAACCCATCTCCTATGTCTCAACTTCAGATCGTGCTAATTCATAATATACTAAAGACTACGATGGTTGGTGAATATCTCATCCTCTAGATCTTGAGTGTGAAGACTACCGCTGCCAACTCTAAGTCGTGAGTGGGTTAGTTGCACTCATTAACCATCAGCTGACTCAACGCATATTCTATCACTCGACCCTACTGCAATAACATACAACCAAGACCGACCCCTGAAGCATCCTAATACACGGAGAAACTCTGACCCTCAAACGGATAAGTCAAAACTGGAGCTGAAGTCAGTAAGGCCTTAAGCCTCAGGAAGGTATCCTCGCACTGATCAGACCATTGAAATGGAACATCCTTCCAAGTCAGCATAATCAAGGGTGCTGCTATGGAAGAAAATCCCTCAATGAACCATCTGTAATACCCGGCTAACCTAATAAAATTGTGTACCTCGGTAGGAGTAGTAGGTCTAGGTCAATCACAAACTACAGAAATCTTACCCGGATTAACTCTAATCCCATCCTTAGACACCACATTCCCTAGGAATGCAACTGACTCTAACCAAAACTCACACTTTGAGAACTTGGCATAAAGCTGATGATCTTTCAAAGTCTGAAATACAGTCCTCAAATGCTTCTCATACTCATCTCTACTCCTCGAGTATACAAGGATGTCATCAATTAAGACTATCAAGAACATATCAAAGTACGGGCGAAGCACCCTGTGCATCAAGTCCATAAAGGTTGCGAGGGCATTAGTCAACCCAAAAGACATCACTAGGAACTCATAGTGGCCGTAATGTGTCTTGAATGTTGTCTTAGGGATGTCCTCTACCCTAATCCTTAACTGATAGTAGCCGGACCTCAAATCAATCTTAGAAAACACGATGGAACCCTAAAGTTGATCAAATAAGTTATCAATCCTGGAAGATACTTATTCTTCACTGTCACCTTATTCAACTACCGATAATCAATACACATCCGCATCGACCCATCCTTCTTCTTCAAGAAGAGAACATGAGTACCCCAAGGAGACGCACTCGGTCTAATAAACCCCTTAGCTAACAAAACCTGGAGTTACTCCTTAAGCTCTCTCAATTCAACAGGAGCCAACGGTAGGGAGGAATAAAAATGGGCCTAGTGCAAGGCTCTAACTCAATGGAGAAATCAATATCCCTCTAAGGTGGAAGGCCTGGCAGGTTGGTAGGAAACACATCTAGGAAGTCTCCAACCACGTGAATAGACTCAAGAGATGTAGGGTCAGCACTAGCATCTCGGACATATGCTATATAAGCTAAACACCTATGGGATATCATCTTCCTAGCTTGAAGACAAGAAATGATCTCAGACGATGCATGGCTAACAGAACCCTGCCACACAACTGGGGATACACCGGGCATAGCTATGGTAACTATCTTGGCATAGAAATCCAGAACCGCATGGTGAGGGGACAACCAATCCATGCCCAGTATCATATCAAAATCCAACATATTAAGTATCATCAGGTCAGCCCAAGTATCCAAATCACCAACATATATCACATAGGATCTCACAATCCTATCCACTGCTAACAAATCTCCTACTGGGGTCGAAATACAAACAGGCACAGGCAATGTCTCACTAGCCAACCCCAAATATGACAGAAAATAGGCAGATACACATGAACAAGTGGATCCAGGATAAAACAAGGCATAAGCTGGATGACAGCGTAGATAAATCGAACATGTGATCACGACATCTGAGGCCTATGCTTCCAGTCTCCTAGGCATCGAATAGAAGTGACGACGACCCCCACCTGCCCGATCACCATCCCTACCACCCGCTCTGCCACTTGGGGCACCACCCCTAGCCTGACCATCACCCCTCTAGCAAGAGGCTAAACTACTCGCAGTAGCTCAGCTGGCTAAACTATACCCTGCTGGGGGAAATCTCTAGCAAAATAACCAACCACACCACAAGTATAGCAAGCCCCTGACGACCTACTCAGTCGGGATAAACCAGCAGAACCCGAATGGCTACCACGGCCTGATCCCCAAAATATGTACCTCACGACGGCTAACTACTGTGACCTCGCTGACTGTCGTGACCCTGCTCAAACTGAGAACAAGAAGCCTGAAGTGATGCCTATACCGGTCAGCTAAACTAACCCTAATATTGTTGCGGCTGATAACCTCAGCCCCACTGGCCTGAACCTCTACCACTGTGCCTAGAACCAATGTAACCACCCTGATGTCGAGGACTCTTATCTCTAGCCTCGGTGTCATGATGGAACGAATCCTCAACTATGCGGGCATAGTCTACAATGGCCTAGAATTACCGACTGCTACAAACCAGTATCTCTGCAGGCTCTCTGTACTCTCTCTATAGCCCCCAAACAAATCTATGGACTCTGTCGGCTTCAGTAGGCATAATCATGGCTCCAAATAGAGCAAGCTGATGGAACCGGGTTTCATACCCTGAGACAGTCATGGTATCCCGAGAAAGTCCAGTGAACTCCTCTCTTAGACGCTCTCGGTGGTGGCAAGAACTTGGCCATATAGGCCTCATAAAACTCAGACTAGGTCAAGGGAGGTGATGTAGAAGGCATGTGATAACGCTCAAACTACACCTCAAATTAATGAAGCGTAAGCGATCGTTGTCAAGTAAAGAACCCAACAAGGTTGGGGTCGAATCCCACAGAGAATATGGTGAAGATTTAAGACATTAGTAAAGTAGATGACTAGTGATCAATTGTTTCCGATAAATAAAAAGGGGGGGTTTTGTAATCAACGTGAACAAAAGCAACAATAATGTAAGAGAATAATCAGTAGGAGAGAATGAACTAGGGATGAGTTCACCATGGCGTTGTAACAATGTCGATTCTAGGCTTAACCGGGTTCTTTCTATATGCCTGTCACGATGTGATTGCGTCAATTGTATCGTCTAAACGTCTCTCGACCAAATAAACAAATTTCCTTTTATCTTCTTTCGATCTCAAAAAGATGTGCTTTTTTTAGCTCTCAATCCTAACATCAAGTAGACTAATCCAGTTACGGCATTAATCAATAAGACGAGAGTTAGTAGTCTCGAATTCTTGTCGTTAATCAAGTTTTCCCGGTTTTAATCTCTTTCTCAAGCAAATTAAACCTAGGCATGTTCTAATGTTTGCAACCCACTAGAAAACGTGACATAAAGTATGATTAACAACGTGACTACATGTAAATTGAACCCAACGCTACCCGGAATCTAAATCGCTACGTTTGCCATGGCTCCCACAACCCTAGTTGCGGGAGTTTTAGTTACTCATGCTCGAAGAAGAAGAGAAAATAGTTGTATTCATAATAAAGAGAAGAAAAGTCTTACAATATAATGAAACAATCAACCTTCCAATATCTAAGAGCAAGAAATACCAAGAACTCACGAACGAATCAAGAACACGAGTTCAATACAAATGAACCGTGTTGTTTGCTCTCCAAAATAACTAAAAACGTGTTTTAACTAATGGGTGAATGAATAAAATAAATAAACCTAACATAGGGTATTTATAGGAGCCAAAGAAACCAAATCCAAAACGGGCTAGGAATCCCCAAAATGCGGGTCGCCGCCTGAAGCCACTGCCTAAGCGTGACGGCCAGGCTTGACAGACCGTCAGGGCAGTGACGGACCGTCGCCTGGGCCGTCACTGCTTGGCAGCAACACTGCCTCAAATTGACGGTCCCAGTGATGGACTGTCACATGTGTGACGGGCCGTCACTCAGGCCGTCACTCTTAGGCAGAATGTTGTTTTTCGCGTATTTTCTTCTGTTCCCGTGTTTGTTTCCATTTCCTACAAATACAACATAAAAACATCAAAAACAACAACGGTTGCTTGAAAACGTATGATTGTTCTTAGTAAAAAGGAGTCGAAAGTGACGTAAATTGGCGTCACATCAACACCCTCAACTTAAAACGTTCGCTTGTCCTCAAGCAACATAACATAAAACAATAATACGACTCAACTAAGAACACAAACTCGTGTCTATAGCAACTCATGGTCATTCAAAACTTATTCAATTAAATCAAGCTCTCTCGTAGCACACGAATGTACGAAACACTAACTTGCAAGGATCCAAACATATCATTCCGATATGATAGAACATTATGCATACACACGCGCAGCTTTCCTAACAATCAATAGACAATACAGACATCTTGGTGCCCTCACCACAAAGAAATTCCACACACAAGATTTGGGACTAGGTAAGCGCTCACACTCACAAACGATTTCAAACCATGCACATGTGATACCATAGGCTTGCCCTTACTATTCTATTTCGGTTCTTCAGAAAGCTACTCAGGATCACTACAGGACTTGTTTAGGCTTGTAATGAGGCTTCGGGTGCAGGTAGGATACATTTAGGGGTTAGTGACTAAGCCCTCCTTGGAACTACCGACATCTTCTTACCACATAACGTTACTTTGTCCATCCTTGTTCACCTCTTTATTCCCTTCTCTCTAGTTACAGGTGCGGCCTCTTTATTTTGACAATTCTTTTTATTACTTTTTCGATCTTTTTCATCTCTTTTTATTTTTCTTTTCTTAGGCGCACACCCAAACTTTTCATTCTATTCACAACCAATCTTCTCCATCCTCTTTTTCTTATCATTCACCTCTGTAGTAGCCACCCTCAACTTAAGTTGATTGCCTGCGTTGAGGTGCACAATGTCCAAGGGCGGACCAGGGCCAAAACAGGGTTTACCTCTATAGTAGCCACCCTCAACTTAGGCTGATTGCCTGCGTTGAGGTGCACGGTGTCCAAGGAAGGACCAGGGCCAAAATAGGGATTCAAAGTTAAACGGGAATAGTGACAGGTTATTGAAAGAATAAGGTTAATTTGGCTCAAACAGGGATCAAGGGATTATTTATATTTGGACGGTCTTTTAGGTTAAGTGGACTGCACACAAAAAGGGCCTGTGATCCTTTCCTAAGCAACCACACTTCGAACTTAACAAAATAGACCGGGCAAGTTCTAGATGCATGCACAGAGTAAGAATTTATAACAATCATCTCACACGCTCTTGGCACCAAGAAACTATATCGCTACCAACTATCAAACACCCGCTCGGCTTAAGCATACTCATTCTATCATATTCACACAATGACATCTAAAGATCCAGACAGTCAATCGTTTCAACATAAGTACAAAACCAGAAAATTTTTAAAGGGGCCTCGTTTTTAGTTAACAAAAACGCCATGCTCATCACTATAGACACTAAAAAATTTAAAATAACAACCTAAACATGCCGGTTCTACTAGATAGCACACCGGAGGGAAAAGAAACACGGCAACAAAAACCCTCGGTGGTGACTCACAGGTTTCCCCACGAATTTCTTAGACTATAATACAACAACAATTTATGGGTTGCCTCCCATACAGCGCCTGATTTAACGTCGCGGCACGACGCGGGTGTCTTGATTACTCAGACTTCATCAAGACACCCCAGACTTAATAAACAATCGTATGCACAACTATATACCCTATAATAAACAAAAACAACAAATAAAAGTAAAAGCAGGAAAGTATGACTAAGAGTCAAATAAACACACCAGACTTAATAAACAACCGTATTTCCCGGCAACGGCGCCACTTTTTGATAACGCTCAAACTACACCTCAAATTAATGAAGCGTAAGCGATCGTTGTCAAGTAAAGAACCCAACAAGGTTGGGGTCGAATCCCACAGAGAATATGGTGAAGATTTAAGACTTTAGTGAAGTAGATGACTAGTGATCAATTGTTTCCGATAAATAAAAAGGGGGGGTTTTGTAATCAACGTGAACAAAAGCAACAATAATGTAAGAGAAATAACCAGTAGGAGAGAATGAACTAGGGACGTGTTCACCATGGCGTTGTAACAATGTCGATTCTAGGCTTAACCGGGTTCTTTCTATATGCGTGTCACGATGTGATTGCGTCAATTGTATCGTCTAAACGTCTCTCGACCAAATAAACAAATTTCCTTTTCTATTCTCTTGACCTCGAAAAGATGTGCTTTTTAGCTTTCAATCCTAACATCAAGTAGCTTAATCCAGTTACGACATTAATCATTAGACGAGAGTTAGTAGTCTCGAATCCTTGTTGTTAATCAAGTTTTCCCAGTTTTAATCTCTTTACAAGCAAATTAAACCTAGGCATGTTCTAATGTTTGCAACCACTAGAAAACGTGACATAAAGTATGATTAACAACGTGACTACATGTAAATTGAACCCAACGCTACCCGGAATCTAAATCGCTACGTTTGCCATGGCTCCCACAACCCTAGTTGCGGGAGTTTTAGTTACTCATGCTCGAAGAAGACGAGAAAATAGTTGTATTCATAATAAAGGGAAGAAAAAGTCCTACAATATAATGAAACAATCAACCTTCCAATATCCAAGAGCAAGAAATACCAAGAACTCACGAACGAATCAAGAACACGAGTTCAATACAAATGAACCGTGTTGTTTGCTCTCCAAAATAACTAAAAACGTGTTTAAAGTAATGGGTGAATGAATAAAATAAATAAACCTAACATAGGGTATTTATAGGAGCCAAAGAAACCAAATCCAAAACGGGCTAGGAATCCCCAAAACGCGGGTCGCCGCTTGAAGCCACTGCCTAAGCGTGACGGCCAGGCTTGACGGACCGTCAGGGCAGTGACGGACCGTCGCCTGGGCCGTCACTGCTTGGCAGCAACACTGCCTCAAGTTGACGGTCCCAGTGAAGAACCGTCACATGTGTGACGGGCCGTCACTCAGGCCGTCACTCTTAGGCAGAATGTTGTTTTTCGCGTATTTTCTTCCGTTCCCGTGTTTGTTTCCATTTCCTACAAATACAACATAAAAACATCAAAAACAACAACGGTTGCTTGAAAACGTATGATTGTTCTTAGTAAAAAGGAGTCGAAAGTGACGTAAATTGGCGTCACATCAGCATGTAAGCAACTTGTGCCCTCCACCATAACTTCGCTGGACCCTCCAGCTTATATGAAGTGTAGCCAACCCCGTGAGTCTCCAATAAGCCTAAATGGTGCAACATCTTCTCGCAGGTAGTGATAAAGTTATGTGGGTCCTGACCCAATGTACCAGCGAATCTCAGCGGTGCCAATCTCAGAAACCTACCCCAGGACGTTTGCTCTGTCATAGTAGGGAGAGGAGCAAGAGGTTGGGAATCCGATGGAATTGGAACAACCTTAGTACGGGGAGCCACAGTAGCAGCCTGCGCTCCTGAACTCTAAACACCCAGGGTTTCCCCCTGAGCGGATGTCTGGGCTATCTCAGAAGGATGCTCCCCAATCATACCCAATAGTTGAAGTAACAAACCCCAAATATCTGAAGACTGAGATGGGGCTGTAGCTGGCAAAGAAACTGATGCTGGAATTGGTACTAGAGCTTGTGGTGCCTAGGCTATCCCCGAGCCCACATGCTGCAGCTCTAGAGCTAACTCTGGCTCGTAGTCATACTCAGGATCTATATCCACTCTAGCATCTATAGCAGGTGTCATTGCTCTGGGGAGCCCTCGACCTCTACCTCTACCCCAGAGACCACCCCAACCCTTAGCTAGAGTCAGAGGTGTAGGGACAGGAGGCTCTCCTTCACCAGAAGCTGAAGATCTCATATGAACAATCTACAAAAGAGTGAACCAAAATAAGTGAGATTTCTAGAAAGTTTCAAGGATACTACGCATGAGAGAGAGACAAGAAAAGTCCAGTTTCCTAAGATGTCACTATAGCCTCTCGAAGATTGAGCATGGATGTCTCTTCCCTGATCCGCAAGACTCTACTAGACATTGTCTCCTATACCGATGACACCAGTGAACCTAGAGCTCTGAAACCAAGATATCATGACCCGATTCCTTGGTCATGATGGCACCTACAACCCCCCAGTAGTCGAACCAATCCCCGTAGCCCAGAATGGTTAGTAATGGGCTACCTTCTAATAGTTTAAGCGGAAGATTCGATACATAAGTGGAAGCAAGGACATAATGAGAAGAAAATAGATACAAGAGAGATATAAACAAGAGGAATATAAACCAACCCAAAACCTGGTATCAAAGCGTATAAAAGTCGAACTACATCAGGAGTACAAAGGTCCAAAAGTCATATATACACAATGTCTCCAAAACTATAAGAGTACAAAATACACCAAGGATAACTGAAGTCAAGCTCTGAATACCAAGAGCTCACCCTCAACCTGGATGATCCAAAAACTACACCCCGCACGAGTCTCGGACGTGCTTACGGTGATGGCCCATGCTAGGATCTGCACCAGAAGATGCAGAGGGTACGGTGAGCACCAAATTCAAAGCATAAGATACCTAGTAGGTATCATAGGCCGAATGGGCATAAATAAAGTAAAAGAGAAATAGCAGGCAGAGTAGGAGTAAACAGTCACAGAAGTCAATGATAAGCACACAGGAGTTAGCCTAGAGGGAAGACAGCAGAAACAACATATAAGGCTAGCATATAGAATATATACACACAACAGGCATAGGACAAAGTAAGGACAGCACACCTGGATCCTTGCAAAAATAGTATATATAAGAATAAGTTCTAGAAATGGGCGGTATATCGGTATCCTCAAGAATAAGAAAAAAGGGAGAGAAGAATAAAGGTACACATACTCGACATACAAGAATTAATACCCAATCAAGTCATACAAAACACAATCCAAGAACTCACCACCTCACAATAATCATGCTCATACTCAACCGTAACAGGGAACAATATCGGAATAAAGTAACAAGAGTCTACCTACAGTCCCTCGGCTACCCATACAATCGAGGAATGCAATCAAGTGAAAACAAACCCTCTGACATCCCATACTACCAGAGCGTAAAATCAACAAATAGCAAACAAGGGTGGTATCTCAATCAATGGATGATATGATGCATGAAAACCTCAGGGTGAAATAGAACCTCTGTATGTACATCCTCCAGTCCCAATCAGGCCCAGCAGGTAGGTTACATAGAAAGACATAGCTCATATACTTCTACTCCACTGTATACGGCACACACAACCCAAAGCCATAGTCCCAGAGAGACAAGGTCCATGGAGGTCTCCAACCCCATACTAAAACTCAGAATCAAAACGTGTCCTCTGGAATTGAGATTTGGTTCAATCCAGGGGCTAAGTCTCATATATGCATGCCTAGACGTTGTCTAGGACTAAAACAGTGAAAAAGATGTCTCAAAAACCCTTCCAAGGGTGCCCGGGCAAAAATGGGTCTAAAACAGTAATAAAAACATCTCAGATGCTCGAGCCGGCCGAGCCTGATATGTTTTCAAATCAGTAAGAAAACTCAGCTAGCACTCCGACCCGGTTGAGTCTAACAATAGTGGTAAATCATGATAAAACCATATTTTTAACCTCCTTTTACCCCAAGAAGATCCATATATCAAGTCAAATCATTTCCAAATCCAATTTCATCAAAAATAGCCCCTCGGGGCCATGCAAGGTTTAGAAAATTTATTTCCATAGGCCCAAAGCCAAAAACCGTAATAAAATGTGGAAAAACCTCTTATATGCATGGAAATGATATGATCAACCCAAGTAGCTGCCCGACAGCTCACAATTAACCTAACGGCCCTGCACAGGCTCCGAAGCTACTAAGCAAGCATAACCAGCCTAGAAGGATATTTCTATGTCCGGGACTCGCAGTCATTCCCAATAATCCCACCTTCTATGTTCCAGAGTAAAGAATACCTCACGGGGTCACAAGGGTAATAAATATATCAACTAATAGGAATACTACACACAACGGAGGAAAGAAATAGCGCGAATCATGGAAAAGCGATCAAGGTCTGTGGTACCAACCTAATAACCCAACCCAAGGATGCCAACTAGTATAATTTTACCCGATATTTGCGAAGTCTAGGGAGTTAAGCCGTAATCTACCTGTCGTCCAACGATAAGCTGCGGGAATGATGATATTCGAGGCCAAGCTACTCCGAGAAGCTCCGAACGAGAATCAAACTATCAAATTCATGTATAAAATGTTAAGTCAAGTCTAACGATACCCATATTGCTATAATTATATCCGAGTCGATATCCGGGTAAAAAGCGGGCCCACAGGGCCTGCAACTCGAAACTAAAAATGAAAGGAACCACGATGACCCCAACGAAAAGAACCACGATGGAAATTGGGCAAGAATTATTTACCAAAACGACAGAAAATTAGCCCAAGACGGATAAAACTTCACACCCATGAACATGCACAAGCTTAGGGGACAGAATCTATCACAAAATCCAAGCTTTGGATGAGCATCAATGGAGGAATTAAGAGAAAAACCAAAGAAGGCAAGTTGGGGAAGATGACTTACCAAGAGGCGAAGAACTACGGATAATCGACGAACAAATAATTCCCTAAGGTTTAGAACTTAAATGGAACAAAATGGTGGAGAGAATTTTGAGTTTAGAGTGAGAAAAGTGAGGAGAGGGGCTGGAAAAAACGAAATGACAGCAATAAATATCTACTGTCTGCAGCTGATTTTCTGCAATTTTTTTGAAAATTTGACGGGGCATTCTGGGTACTGTTGGAAACCGATATTCAAAAACCAATAGTGCTAATAGAGTGGAAACGACATTCTGAACTCAACGGAATCAAAGAAACTTCCATACGGGGTTATTTCGGAGAAATGTTGACCCAAGTTAACACTAACGAAAAGGAACTCAAAGGCTCGAAATAAGTCCGACTCACCCGGAACCCAAACAAGCCATCTTCTTAGCCCAAACTCAACATTCTGGAGCTTATGGAATCATTGGATTTTGAATCCGACACTTAGATCATTGAAATTCACCCGAAGTTACACTTTCAACTCAAAATAGCCTAAAAACTGAGAAAACCACACAAAACCCATACTGGAAGTTCTCAAGCTTCAACTAAAGGTCCAAGTAAAACAAACTCATCGCTCCGGAGCTAACGAAACTGTCAAAACTCAATTCCGAGCATGTTAGCTAAGAATGTTGACTAAAGTCAATGATATTGTAAGTTTAATGCTCTAAAATAGGCGAACGACAAAAGTGATCAAACAAACGACCAGGGCACCGATCAACCAGTCCCAGAAAGTAAAAAATGACTTGGGGCCGCTACAGGAATGCTCTAATAGTGCAATAAATGCAAAAATGCGAAGATGACCGGAAGGGTCATCACACTTCTTTTGAAGGGGCAGATAATTTAACATATCCGAAGTCCTGACAAAACTCCCTAGATCGCTTCGTGATATTTTATTGTCCCTTTTTAGTTGATTTTTCAATTTCATGTCTGTACATGTTTCTAGTCCAGTGATATTTATAAAACTTATAAGGTCTCACTTTAGCTTTCCGGTAGTAGTAGCCAGTTAGAGTACAATGGTCAGAGCTCCGGTCAACATTTGAGGGGTTCACATTCTGGGTCTTCAGGTCGTAGTGGCTATTCTGGTTCGGCGAGTACTTTATAGCAGGGTAGAGCCCCACAGGGTTGTTATGAGTGTGGGGAGTTTTGTCTTTATGCTAGAGATTATCCCCAGCGCGGGATAGCTGAGCCTTCAGCAGCTGCCCAGCCTCCTAGGGCAGTGGAACCACTGACAATAGGTGGTTCTTAGAGTGGTAGATGAGTATCTCAGAGTAGTAGAGGTGCTCGTGGTGGTGCTCAGCCGAGTAGGACCGATGGTCGTGCGGGTACTCAGCCCAAAGGTAGGTGCAGTCAGTTATATGCCATTCCTCGGAGGATAAGGGCAGAGGCTTTGGGCTCGGTGATCGCATGTACGATTTTAGTATGCCATCAGCTAGCGTCTATTTTATTTGATTCGGGCTCTACTCATTCATATATATTTGTGTACTTTGCTTCTCGATTAGGATTGTCTAGTAAGCCTTTGCCTGTGTCATTGCGTGTAGCTACTCCTGTGGTTGATTCTTTAGTAGTGGATTAGGTATTTAGATCATGTGTGGTGACTGTCCGGTAGTATGAGACTAGCCTCATCAATTTATATCAGGACGTGGGTTTGGCTTCAGCTATCATTATCATTCTTTCGCTTATTTGTTAGAGCCGATACTAAGTATACAGAGTGCGAAAGGTTCAAACGAATATATACATATGTCTCTAAACACTAAAGGAGTACATAATACAAAAGATGAGATAACAATTAAGCTACGGGCGCCAGGAGCTCACTCTCTGTCTCGGATAGTCCAAAAAAAATAGCCCGCACGAGTCTCCATGAATCAGCAGTGGTGGCCCATACTATGATCTACACCAGGAAAATGCAGAGTGTAGTATGATCACCAATTGCAAAGCAACGATTACACAGTAGGCATCATAGGCCGACTGAGCACATATAATATATAAAGTTTTAATATAGCAGAAATCAAAGAAGTAGTCACAAAAGCAACAAATAAGTACACAGAAGCTAGCACATAAAGAATACAAGGAGAAAACAGTCATGCTAGGCTAGCTACTAGGAATATACATCACATAACACAGGTGAAGGAAGAAGAACGCACCTGGGGTCCTTGCAATAACAATATATAAAAAGAGTTTTAGGAAATAGGCGATATACTGGTAACCTCAAATAAAAAAGGAAGGAGGGAAAAATAAGTAAACGAACACATGCTTGAAACCCAATTTTAACAACTAAATCATGCCAATAATCAAAGTGTAACCATGAGTATATGCAACACAATCTCCTAAATGTGAATCATCGAATAAGAACTCGAATATAACCATAACCAGATCTATAATCGCGATAGGATAATAATAAGTCTACCTCTAGTCCTAATGGCCATCCATACACTCGAGGAACACATATAAGTGAAGACAAACCCTCCAGAATCCCATACTACCAGAGCGTACACTCAGCAAACAGCAAACAAGAGTGGAACCTCACGCAAATGAATGATATGATGTAATAGTGAAAAATAGGTGGAACAATAACTCTGTATGTACCTCCTTCGGTGCATATGGGCCCAACAAATAGGATCCATGGAAGGACACATACCATATACCTCAACTACACCATATACCCCTCGTCCAGCACACTCAGCACGTAGCCCCTGGTCCAGATCGGCAAGGTCCATGGAGGTCCTCGGCCACATACTAAATCTCAGGTATCAATATAACAGTCTGGACTGTGTCCGGATCCAATCTAGTAACCAAATCTCAAAAATTCATGCATGGAGTCTATCCGGGTCTAAATTAGTGAATGAAGTCTCAAAATATCCAACAAGGGTGCCCGAGCGTAACCGGGTCTAAAACAGTAGTAAAACAAGTGTGATGCTCGGCCCGTTCGAGTCTAGTATCATCTCAAACAAATAGTAAAGCATGTCTAGCACCACGGCTCAACCTGGTTTAGAATAAGTGTGAAAACAGTGTTAGAATCATCTTATAACTCTTTCTTACCCCAAGAAGATCCATGAAAATCAGTTCCAAAACTTTTAAAACCATTTTTACCAAAAATGGGCCCTCGGGGCCATGCAAGGTTTAGAAACACATTTATAGTAGGTCCGAAGCCAAAACAATAGTAAAACATGTAGAAAATCTCTGTATATGCATGACAATGGCATGCCCAATCACAAACAGTAGCTCGATGGCTAACAATCAACCTACCAGCCCTGCACAGGCTCCAATCGCTTTATAACAAATATAACCATTTCTATAATATGATATCGATGTCTAGGACTCGCGGACATTCCCATATAACCCATCATTTATGGTCCAAAGTCGAATGCAAGGCCACACAGTACCAGAAGGGTGATACTACCAACTATAATGAATACTACAACCATAGGAGCAAAAATAAGATGAATATGAAGAAGCGGACAAGGCCTAGGGTGCCTAGTTAATAAACCTAACCCAAGGATGCTAATTAGTATAATTATAGCCTATATACACAAAGTCTAGAAGAGTTAAACAATAACTTACCTATTGTCCAACGACAAGATACTAGAATGATGATTTCCAAGCCTGAATCGACAAGCTACTAGAGTTAATCAATACTGCACAGGGGTCCTTCTTCGCGATCGCGAAGGGACCTCACGCGATCGCGAGGACCACACTGGCTAGACCACTGCGATCGCGAGGACTAGCCACACGGTCGTGAAGAGCAAGGTGGTAAAGGTTTCATCGTGGTTGCAAAGAAGGACCCCGTGATCACGTAAAGCAAAAGAGGTTGGGCCACAGGCCCTTTATCGCGATCGTGTGAAGGGATCCTTCCAGTTGCGATGCCCAATGAGACAGACCATCATGATCGCCCTGACTTCCTTCACGGTCACAATTAAGGCCATGGGCGTGGACCATCAATAGCACCAACAGAAACTTGGAGGGGAAAAAGTCTTTGGGTGGGCCCATAGGGCTCATACGGGACCCCATACGTACAAAAGAACTATGCTACCGCACCAGAAAAAAGATTCCATACTTAACAAAATTGACAAAAAACCCAACGGAGGTCGGTTTACTGAAAAGTGGGCCGAACATCGAAAAACCAACCTTAAGCAAAAACAAAACTCAATACCCTAAAATGAGTCTGAAGCCTCAGGACCCGAACCAAAGGTCCATCTAGCCCAAAGTCGACATTTTTGAACTAACAGTGCTGATGGAATTTCCATCTGAGGCTGTCTTCTCCTAATGTTGACCGAAGTCAAACTTCCAAGTTCAACTAGCTAAAAAACATAGAAACCACACAAAACAAAACCAAAAGCTCCCTTACCCCGACCAAGGGTCCATCTAGACCAAAATCCACGCTTTAAAGATAACCGAACTGTTGAAATTTAATTTTGAGCACGCTTACCAATAATGTTGACCAAAGTCAATGATATCCTAAGTTTAGGCTCTAAAACAGAGAAATGACCATAAAGACCAAACGAACGGCAAGGGCACCTAACCATCAGTCCCAGCAAGTCATAAATAACTTGGGGCCACTATAGGCAAGCTCTAACAGTTCAAAGAAAGCGTAAATGTGGGAATTATCGGAAGGGTCATTACATCATCCACTACTAAAAAGGACTTTCATCCTTGAAAGTCAAGACCAAAAGAGTAACTGAAGGCTCAAACAACTGCAGATACTTATCCCACATCTCTCTCTCCGTCTCCCAGGTAGCCTTCTAAAATGAATGGTGCCTCCACTGAACCTTAATAAGTGGAATCTCCCTAGATCTCAATTTCATGACATCTCTGGCTAAAATAGCAATCAACTCCTCAACAAAGGCCAAACTCTCATCCAACTGAATCGTATTCCATTGCAACACATGAGACTCATCTGGAACATACCATCGTAATATCGATACATGAATATCAGGGTGCATAGCTGAAAACATCAGAGGCAAAGCTAGCACATAGGCAACACTACCAACTCTCTGGAGGATCTCAAATGGCCCAATATACCTGGGGAAAAGCTTGCCCCGCCTACCAAATCTCATCACACCCTTCATGGGCTATACAAGGAGGAACACCAAGTCACCAGTACTGAACTCTAAGACACGAAGTCTATGATCTACGTAGCTCTTCTGCCTACTCTAGGTTGCTCGAAGTCTATCTTAAATCACTCAGACTCTGTCTAAGGAATCACAAAGCAAATCTATACTATGTGGCGTAGACTCTATCCCATCAAACCAACCACTAGTGATTTACAATGCCTACCATATAATTCCTCAAATGGTGTCATGACAATGCTCGAATGAAAACTATTATTATAAGAAAACTTAGAAAAAGGCATAAAATGATCACACGAACCTTCAAAGTCAAGAACACAGGCCTATAGCATGTCCTACAAAACCTAAATAGTCCTCTTGGACTAGCCATCTATCTGAGGGTGGAATGCGGTACTAAGCTGAACCTCTGTACACAAGCCTCATAAAATAATTGAGATGTGAATTGGGTGCCACAATCTGAAATGATAGAAGTTGGGACCCTATGAAAACAAATAATCTCACGAAGGTAAATCTAAGCCAACCTCTCTTCACTGTAAGTAGACTGAATCGACAAGGAGTGCACTAACTTTGTCAACTGATCGACAATTACCCAAATAGAGTCAAACCCTTGAGAAGTGCATGGTAACCAAACTATGAAGTCCATAGTAATCCCTTCCCACTTCCACTCAGGAATTTCAGGAATGGGAAGTCACTGCATTAATCAACCAGGTCTCATCCACTCGAACATATCCTGTTGAGAGTTCAAGCACTGAGATACAAACTATTCTATGTCCCGCCTTCATATCACTCAACTAGTAAAGCTGTCTCAAATCTCTGTACATCTTAGTTGTGCCAGGATTGATGGAATATCTAGAATAATGTGCCTCATTAAGTATCAACTAAATCAAATCGCAAACTCTTGGAACACAAAGATGACTATCAAACCTCAGAACACCATCTGAATCAAGAATATCCTGACTAGCCTCACCCTGAAAAACCTGATCATGAAGGTGACACAACTGTTAATCCTCAAACTGGTGGCTCTAAATCTAATTAACCAAGGTAGAATGAACCTCAATACTGACAAAAACTCTACTAGGACCTGACAAGTCAAGCCTAACCAAATGGTTAGCCAAGGACTAGACGTCCAAGGCCAACGACCGTTCTAAAACTGAAAGTGAAGCTAGGCTACCCATACTCATTGTCCTCTGACTCGAGGCATCTGCTACCATGTTTGCCTTACTCGGATGATACAAAATAGTGAAATCATAGTCCTTTAGTAACTCGATCAATCTCCTCTGCCTAGAGTTTAGCTCTCGCTGACTCATGATGTACCGAAGACTACGATGATTGGTGAAGATCTGACAATGAACCCTATATAAGTAGTGCCTCCAAATCTTGAGTGCAAAGACTACCATGGCAAACTCCCAGTCATGAGTGGGGTAGTTGCGCTCGTGAGCCTTCAGCTGTATCGACGCATAAGCTATCACTCAACCCGGGTGCATCAATACACAACCAAGTCTAACCCCTGAAGCATCACAATATATTAAGATGCCCTGACCCTCAACAGGAAAAGTCAATACTAGAGCAGAAGTCAATAACGCCTTAAGCCTCTGAAAGCTATCCTTGCACTTATCTGACCAATGAAATAGGACATCCTTCCTAGTCATCCTAGTCAAAGGTGCTACTATGGAAGAAAATCCCTCAATGAACCTCCTGTAGTACCATGCTAACCTAACTAAGTTGTAAACCTCAATAGGAGTTGTAGGTCTCAGCCAATCATGAACTCCTAATATCTTCTCCGAGTCCACTCTAATATCATTCTTTGAAACCATATGTCCTAGGAATGCTACTGACTCAAGTCAAAACACGCACTTTGAGAACTTGGCATAAAGCCAATGATCTCTCAAAGTATGGAGTATAATCCTCAAGTGCTGCTCATGCTCATCTCTACTCTGTGAGTACATCAAGATATCATTAATGAATACTATCATGAATGAGTCCAAATACGAACTAAGCACCCCGTGCATTAAGTCTATGAAAGTTGTGGGGGCATTAGTTAACCCAAAAGATATCACCAGGAACTCATAGTGGCCATAACGTGTCTTGAATGCTGTCTTAGGGATGTCCTCTACCCTAATCCTCAATTGGTGGTAGCCGGACCTCAAATCTATTTTCAAAACATGGCTGAACTGTGAAGCTGATCAAACAAGTCATCTATGCACGACATCGGATACCTATTCTTCACAGTCACCTTATTCAACTGCTTATAATCAATACACATCCACATCTACCCATCTTTCTTCTTCACAAATATAACTGGAGCACCCCAAGGAGATACACTCGCCCTAATGAAACCCTTAGCTAACAATTCCTGGAGCTTCTTCTTAAGCTCTCTCAACTCACCTAGAACAATATGGTAAGGAGAGATAGAAATAGGCCTAGTGCACAGCTCTAACTCAATAGCAAAGTCAATATCTCTCTCAGGTGGAAGGCTTGGAAGGTCAGTAGGGAATACATCTAGAAAATCTCTAACCACGGGAACTGACTTAGGAGAAGAAGGGTCGGCACTAGCATCTCAGAAATAAATTAGATAAGCCAAACACCCATAAGAAATCAACTTCCTAGCTTGAAGACAAGAGATGATACCAGAAGGTGCACAGCTAACAGAACCCTGCCACACAACTGGGGATACGTCGGGCATGACTATGGTAATGGTCTTGGCATAGCAATCCAAAACCGCACAGTGAGGGGATAATCAGTCCATGCATAGAATCACATCAAAGTCTAACATATCAATAATCATCAAATCATCCCAAGTCTCCAAATCACCAATAGAAATCATACAGGATCTCACAATATGATCCACTACTAAAGAATCTCCTATTAGGGTCAAAACAGATACAGGTACAGATAATGGCAAGGCATAAAATGGGCAAAAATATATGAGCAAGTAGATCCAGTATCAAATAATGCCAAAGCTGACTGACAACATACAAAAATTGTACTTGTGATCACATCATTTGAGGCCTCTGCCTCCAGTCTCCCAGGGACCGCATAAAACTAATGACGACTACCTCTTGACCAAGTGCCATACCTACCACCTGTCTTTCCATGTAGGACACCACCACAACCCTGAACACTACCTTTTCTAGCTGATGGCTGAACTGCACAGATAAAGTAAGTCAGTTGAGTGATTGGCTGAATTATATCCCACTGGGGGAAATCTCTAGCATAGTGCCTGATAGCTACACTCATAACAAGGCCCTGATGGCCTACCTTACTTAGATGAACTAGCTGCACCGATGTGGCCACCATAACCTTATGCCCTAAAAATTGTACCCCTAGGAGTCTGACCACTATAACCCTGCTGGATACTCTGATCCTGCTCAAATGGAGAACTACTAGAAGCCTGAAGTGAAGCCTAAACTAGTCGACTAGACTGGCCCTGGTGCAACTATGGCTGATAACCTCGTCCCTATTGGCCTGAACTTCTACCACTATAATGGGAACCACTGCAGCTTCCCTGATGTCGAGGCCTCTTGTCTCTGTCCCCTTGATTATGATGGTGTAAATCATACATAGTGCAAACATGATTAGCTATAGTCTAGAAGGATCGACCGCTATCAACTAACACCTTAGCTGTCTGTCTGAACTCTAATCTCAACCCCAAAAAAATCTATAGACTCTATTGGACTTAGTGGGGATAATCATGGCCCCAGAAGAAGCAAGCTGGTGAAAGCAAGTATCATACTCAAATACACTAATAGAACCCTGTATAAGTCTAGCAAACTACTCTCTATGATTCTCTCTATTACTATGAGGTAGGAACTTGGCCATAAAGGAATCATAGAACTCTGACCAAGGTAACGAAGGAGACGAAGATGGTCTGCAAGAAACCTGGTCCCTCCACCATAACTTAGTTGGGCCCTCTAGCTAATAAGTAGTGTATCCAACACTCTGAGTCTCCAATAAACCCAAATGGTGTAACATCTCCTCACAGGTAGAGATAAAATCATATGAATCCTGACCAAGTGTACCAACGAATCTAGGTGCAGCCAATCTCAGAAATCTACCCAATGCCTTCTACTCCATCTTTGTCATAGCTAGGTGAGGAGCAAGAGGTTGTGCGACAAATGGTACCAGAACAACCTCAGCATAGGAAGCTATAGTAGCGGGCTGAGCTCCAACCCTGTACACCTAGGGATTCCCCTTGAGCGGATGTCTGTGTCACATCTGAAGGGTGTCCCTTTATCATACCCAACAACTATAGAAGTAAACCCAGAATATCTGATGAAGGAGTTAGGGATGAAGCTGGAACAGAAGCTGGTACTGGCACTGGTGGTACCTGGGTTGTCCCCCAATCCGCAGGCTGCTACTCTAGAACAATCTCGGGCTCATACTCAGGCTCAATCTCAACCCTAGGAGATATAACTGGTTCCGCTGCTAAGGCATATCCCCTACTCTACCTTTGCAACTTCTCATACCCCTAGTTAGAGTCGAGGATGCTGGAGCCGAAGGCTCGCCTTTGTGTGATGTCGATGACCTCGTACAAACCATCTATGGGAGAATGAACTAGAATAAGTGAGATTTTCAAGAAATATCATGGATAAGACGCACCACATTAAAGCAAGAAGAGAGTCATATTTCCTAAGATGCCATTGGCCCCGATACGCAAGACTCTACTAGACATTGGCTCCTATAATGATGACACCAATGAACCTAGGCTCTGATACCAAGCTATCATGACCTGATTTCTCGATCATGATGGCACCTAGAACCCCCTATAGGCATATAAGTTCCGATAGCCCAAAATGGTTAGTAATGGGCTACTATCTAACAAGCAAGTGGAAGAACAATATAAATAATTAAAGCAAAGGAAATAAATAAAGAAATAAGCATGAAATACATATATAAGCAGAAGCTAAACCAAATCCTCAACATGGTATCATAGTATAAGAGCAGATATTAAGTATACAGAGTACAAAGGGTCCAAAAGAATATGTACATATGTCTTTGAACACTAATGGAGTACATAATACAAAAGATGAGATAATAGGTAAGCTCTGGGCACCAGGAGCTCACCCTCTATCTCGGATAGTTTAAGAATAAAATAGTCGCATGAGTCTCCATTAATCAGCAGTGATAATCCATACTAGGATCTACACCAGGAAGGTACATAGGGTAGTATGAGCACCAATTGCAAAGAAATGGGTACCCAGTAGGTATCATAGTCCGACTGAGCGTATATAAGATATAAAAGCAGTAATATAGTAGAAATCAAAGAAGTAGTCACAAAAGAAACAAATAAGTACACGGAAGCTAGCACAGAAAGAATACAAGGAGAAAACAGTCATGCTAGGCTAGCTACTAGGAATATACTTCACAGAACATAGGTGAACGAATAAGAACGCACCTGGGGTCCTTGTAATAATAATATATAAAAAGAGTTTTATGAAATAGGCGGTATACCGGTAACCTCAGGTAAAAAGGGGAGGGAAAAATAAGTAAATGAACTCATGCTTGAAACCTAATTCTAACAACTAAATCATGCCAATAATCCAAGTGTAACCATGAGTATATACAACAGAATCTCCCAAATGTGATTCATTGAATAAGAACCCGAATATAACCATAACCAGAATCAGAATCGCGATAGGATAATAATAAGTCTACCTATAGTCCAAATGGGCACCCATACACCTGAGGAACATATACAAGTAATGAAAAACCCTCTAGCATCCCATACTACCAGAGCGTACACTCAGAAAGTTTCAAACAAGGTGGAACCTCACGCAAATAAATGATATGATGTAATAGTGAAAACCAAGTAGAATAGTAACTCTAGATATACCTCCTCCGGGGCCTATGGTCCCAGCATGTAGGATCCATGGAAGGAAACATCCTATATACTTTAACTACACTGTATACCCCTCATTTGGGACACTCAGCACATAGCCCCTGGTCTGGATTGGCAAGGTCCATGGAGGTCCTCGGCCACATACTAAACCTCATGTATTAATATAACAATCTCAAGTGTGTCCGAATCCAAACTAGTAACAAAATCTCAAAAATGCATGGCCAGAGTCTATCCGGGTCTAAATCAGTGTATTAAGTCTCAAAAACCCCAACAAGGGCGCTCGGGCATAACTGGGTCTAAAACAGTAGTAAAAAAAGTCTAATGCTCAGCCTGTCTGAGTTTAGTATCATCTCAAACCAATAATAAAGCATGTATAGCACCACGGCACAACCGAGTCTAGTATAAGTGTGAAACTGTGATAGAATCTTCGTTTAACTCTTTCTTACCCTAAGAAGATCCATGAAAATCAATTCCAAACATTTTATAACAATTTTTACCAAAAACGAGCCCTCGGGGCCATGCAAGGTTTAGAAAACCATTTATAGTAGGCCCGAAGCCAAAAATGTAGTAAAACATGTAGAAAATCTTTGTATATGCATGATAATGGCATGCCCAATCATAAACAATAGCCCGACGGCTCACCATCAACCTATCGGCCCTGCACAGGCTCCAATTGCTCTACAACAAATATAACCAGCTCTATAATAATGATATTTATGTCCAGGACTCGTTGACATTTCCATGTAACCCACCATTTATGGTTCAGAGTAAAATACAAGGCCATGCAGAACCTCAAGGGTGATACTACCAACTACAATTAATACTACAACTATAGGAGCAAAAATAAGATAGATACCAAGAAACGGACAAGGTCTGGGGTGCCAAGCTAATAAACCCAACCCAAGGATGCTAATTAGTCTAATTATAGCCTATATACGCAAAGTCTAGAAGAGTTAAATCAACCTACCTATCGTCTAACGACAAGCTACTAGAATGGCGATATCCAAGCCTGAACGATTTCGAGAAGCTCCGAATAGAAGTTAATCTATCATAAACATAAACTATGCATTAAAACAATGCTAAGGATACCCATATTGCTATAATTATAGCCGGGTTGGAATATGGGTCACCGGTAGTCCCGTGGGCCTCGCAACCCGAAGTCAGAGCAAAAGAATAAATAATGATCACCATACTCCTGTGAGTGTATGCTTAGGAGGAATTGGTCAAAGAAATGGCTCAAAACAGCCTACCATTGATAAGAACAATCTAAGGAATCAAAGAGGAGAATTTTGGAAATTAACAAAGAACTTACCAAATTTGAGATGAGAAAATGGTCACGGGATAAAGAATCTCCACCCAAATGACAAGAATTAAAGTTACACAGAGAAATATGAAGCTTGAGCTGAATAACTGTGGAAGTTTTTGGCTTTGAAGATCTAAAAACGAAGTTATATATTACCCAGGGGTCCTTCTTCGCGATCGCGAAAGGACCCCGTGCAGTAGTGAGGACCACACTGGCAAGATGACCACAATCACGAGGACTAGCCATGCAGTTGTGAGGACCACACTGGCAAGATGACCACAATCACGAGGACTAGCCATGCAGTTGTGAATAGCAAGGGGGAAGTCTTCATCACAGTCACGAGGAAGGATCCTGCGATTGCGTAGAGGAAAGGAGGCCAAGCCATAGTCCCTTCATCGTGATCGTATAATGGGATCCTCGCGATCGCGATGACCAACAAGGTAGGCCATCACAATCATGATGGCATCCTTCATGGTCATGATTAAGGCCATGGGCTTGCACCTGCAATAGCAACCAGCAGAAACTTGAAGGGGAAAAAGCCTCTAGGTGGGCCCACAAGGCTCATCCAGGACATGTGCACGCAAATAAACTATGCTACCTTACCAGAAACAACATTCTTGACTCAACGAAACTAACATAAATCCCAACAAAGGTTGATTTAACAAAAAGTGGGCCCAATGCCTAAAAATCAACCTTAAGCCAAAATAAAACTCAATACCCCAAAATGAGTCCAGAAGCCTCAAGACCCGAACCAAAGGTCCCTCAAGCACAAATTTGACATTTTAGAACTAACAGCTATAATGGAATTTCCATCCAAGGCTGTCTTCTCTGAATGTTGACCAAAGTCAAACTTCCAAGTTCAATTGTGTAGTTTAGACATGTTTTGAATGAATAATATGTTGTAAATTGATGGGAGATTTTATGCTTAGGCCTTCGGGCATGAAGTCTGGATGGACAAACATATTTGAGCTATTAGGTTGCTGTGGAAATCTACTCTTATGAGTGATGTGGACCTGTATTTGAGTATTTGAATTAATGTTATGATTCTCAACCATAGAGTTATCATATTTTGTCGTACGTTCATGGCACCAATAATGATTAAGTATAAAGGTATTGCTAGGTCATAGAAAATTCTCTAGCTTTATATAAAGAGGGGAAATGAGATTACAAGGAAATGTACTAAGATTTCTGGTATTAGGGAAGGAGTTTCCTGTGGACGAATATGTACTCCTAGTTAAGTCTAAAATTGAGTTCTATGTATTAATGTATTAATTAAATAAGCCGAGAATCTGCCTGGGAAGGGTCATCTATGTTATGATGATAGACTATAGTTTTGTGTAGGTGATGGTTAACTTGTGACCCAAATTACGTTATGTGTGCATGTTAACTGTTTCATTAGTATTGCTTGTATAATACATGTGTAGAGAATAAGGGAATGAATGTTAAATAATATCTAGTTGTCAATCTCATGGAATGAACTTGTCATAAATGCTTGTTGGTTTGACAAGTATGGGTTGTATTCATTGTGGTTGTGATTTTTGTGATATCTGTGATTCTTTGATTGGCTCGATTACAATGCCTAGTATAGATTATTTGTTGGCTCGAGTACCATTCTTGGTATGGGATATATATCGGTTGGCTTAAGTACCACGCATGGTACAAGTTCTATTATGGTTGGCTTGGGTAGCATGCCTGGTACATGTTTGGTTTGTCTTTTGTGTGTGGGTTCCATGAGTGAACCAGCCTAATTCTTGTGATATATTCATTATGTATTGGTCTATGAGTGGTTGGGTTAGTGTGTTTAAATGCTAGGGTTGTTCTTGTTAGACCGGGATTGCATGTTAAACATCGTAGATGATTTCCTAGGGATCCTTGTGCGGTCCAGCTTACTTAAAGGGTGTGGTAACATCGGTTATGTCTGTCAATGTGGTTTGGGACATGTCTTGCATGGTGGTTGAGTCAGGGTGGTGATCGAGGGTCTTGAAGGTTATATTTTATTGGCTAGGGTTTATGGGTCAAGGTTTTTTACTTAAGATCTTAAGTGGGAGTGGCAGACCTGCTAACAAGGATATTTAACAATTGGATCATAGGGTGGAAGCTAGTAAGGCAATTTTAGTGTTTGGCAAGATGGGTGGGCTTGAAGATTCTTAGTGTTATAAGGGGTTGATTTATGACTGGGATAGAGGGATGAAATGTTTTCTTACAGTGGAGTTGGAAGTGGAATGAAGTATGGAGGCTTGGGGAAGAATGTATAAGGTCCATGGATAATTACTTGGGTAGTAAGGGTTGTTGATAAAGGACCTAGACTATATAACTTTCAAGTTGTATGTTTTCTTCTGAATATTTAAATTATATTATTCAGTGGATTTAGGTCAAGCGATGATGCCTACCAGTACGTTTTGTTTTTACTGATACTACTCTTGATATGCCCCTTTAAGTATAGTGTGGTGGTAGGGTCAGTGATGTTTCCTAGGTGAAGACAATGGTAAACCCCAACAACTTCTACTTTTCTCTGTTCTATGGTGGGAGTTGTGTCTTGTTTTGGTTTTGTTCTTTTCTTAGAAGCTCTTGTACCTATTTAGACTAGTTCCTAGGAAAGGGTTCGATTGTATTTTTAAAAGCTTTCATTTGTAATCAAAGTTGAGACTGGTTTCTATTTTATTAAGATAAATTTTTCATGTCTCTTATTAACTTCTGCATTACCTGTTCAAATTGGGTGGTAAGATTTCTCCTATCTAGGTGATTTAGAGTAGGTGCCTGCACAGCCCGCTAGTTGGGCAATTATAATTTGGTATTAGAGCCTAGGTTACCGGTCTCACAGTACAAGAGCAAATGTTGAAAAGAGTCTTGCAGATTGGTGTGTTGACGTCCACATCTAATCTTTGAGAAGCTATGAAGCATTTTAGGATATTGTTTCACTTCCTTTATTCCTTTCGTGCAGTATCTTGCTTGCTTTTATGGGTTGATTCCAATTGGTGTCTCTTGATTCAAATTGATATTTTAACAAGGTAAATGAATTCCATTATTTTTGGCTGAAGTTACAATAACAAGGAAGTTGGAACCAAGAAGGTTCCAATTGGTATCTGGCCTTAGGGGGCTTATGTGGGATGATCGCCTGACGGTCATCCATGGGGCAAATAAAAGATGATAAATAGAACCTATTTTTAGTGATGAAGCTTGAGATTGTGCTTACATGTAATTATATGGTTTGAATGACTGCGAATGTGTGGTGTGTAATTGCTCGAATTACTATGAAATTTGTGGTTAAGAAGGGGTCATAACTTGGTTATGTGTGATTTGATAAGGGATAAATTGCTATGTGGTTTAACTGGAAAATTTTGTACTAAAATATGAGTCTGTACTTTGAATGTACTGAGCATGCGAGATATGGGCTAAACTGAACAACACAATAAATGAACATGGAAATATGTATACTGAAGCATAAACTTAGAAGTAAGCTGAGATGCAATGACCAAATAAATATCATGAGTATATCACATGCTGAAATGAAGAATTGAATATAAGGTCAATGCAACATGAGTCTGACTATGGGAGACAATATTAACTGATATACCCCAAGCTGAGCTAACTATAGGGCCAACCTGTAACCCTAGATAGAAGGGTGTTCATACCTTTCCAAGGGTACGAACAAGTTTGACATGGATCCACTAAACTGATGTCCACAAGGGACAAAGGTGTCAAGTCTAACCTGACCGGTTACCCCTTTAGAACCTACGGTGGCGCCGTAGTTCTGGGACTCAGGGATTGCTACTAAAGTTCTTAGACTAAACTGGCGGGTAAGCCTTCATCCCTTTGTCCGCTCGGTGCTAAGTTTACTCGCAACTGAATGTAAAGCTAAAATGCAACTGTAGTACTAGATATCTCAAAACACTGATATAATCTAAGTATGCAACATACAAATACTGAAAGATATGTCTTTCAAATTCCTGAAGCATGATTGTCTGATAACTCCGCCTAGCAAGCATAAGCATAATCTATGACATACTGAAATTTATACAAGTTAGGGTATCTGAGTTCTATACATGACTATGCTAATTCTCCAAGTAACATGAAATAGATATCAATATAAGCAGTATATTTTGAATTACAATGAATCCCTAAGCTTTAGGAACCCAGGTCTGAACAAATTCATGGAGAACTGAAGAACTGGCTGAAACTAGGGACTCAATGGCTGAAAGGAACCCATTGATGAAATCCCACATACCTGGAGATGAACTACGGAGAAATCCCATGGATTTTGGGGTTGAACTTGAAAAAGGCCTCTGCTTGTTCTTGAGAGAAAATGGTCGCCTTATTTTTGTTTCTTTTTTTTCTAAGTCTTATGATTTTAGGAGAATAGAGGTTTTAGGTAGTTATTGACTAATTAATTAGGCTTATAGTAGTCAAAATGTCATAGCTTAGGCTTTAAAAGAGGTAAGAAAAGTCCAGAATACCCCTGGGGAATTTAAAAGAACTTTGCTGAAAATTGCTACTCAGGGATCACGGCTTGGTTGACGAACCGTAGTCCTAGATGACAGGACATCAACTGAGTCATTGTCCTAGCTAGGGGTCTTGGGGGTTCTCTAATCTGAGAGAACCATGACTCTACAGGATGGACTGTACTCCTGAACGGTGGTTTGTTATGTGAATCGTGGTTCCTGTGACTTTGGTCTAAGGGTTCCACGAGTCAAAGGATGGACCATGGTTCTGAGCTACGGTCCGTAACCCGACTCGTGGTCTCTGGGACAAGGGAAAGGGTCTCTGAGGTTCTGGTTCCATGAGTCCATAGGACAGACCGTGGTCCTAAATGATGGTTCATCGTGTGACTCATGTTTACTGAGCCTTGGACTGATGGTCTTGATTAAGGGAAACCACGAGTGACAAAATGGACCGTGGTTCAAAACTACGGTCCATGGTCTGATTCATGGTTCCTGAGGCATGAACTGGGGTCTACTGTAAATGGGGACTATGGTTTAGATGACTGACCGTGGTTTCAAACTATGGTCCGTGATCTCAATCGTGGTTCCTGGGAACTTGAATTTCTTTCTGAAATTTTTCAGCTGAGTACAGTCTAGTAGATGGTTCAGATCCTGGGGTGTTACAATATCCCCCCCTTGGGATCATTTGTCCTCGAATGAACACTAAACAAGCTGAGTTTGGAGGGAAGGAGCTGCAATCTCTACCGAGTACTAGAAGCTGATATCTTATTGAATGTAGTTCCACGGACACGTACATGCTGAAATTCAAGGATATTGAGGGAGCATGATACTGACACTGAAATACACAAGAGTAAACAGAGAGGCTGGAGAGTAACTATTACCTCAAGCTGAAACTGAATCGAAGGGGAAGAGGTGAGGGTACTTGGCCATCATGGTTGTTTTTGCTTCCCAAGTAGCTCCCTCTACGGACTAATTCCTCCACAAAACTTTTACTGAAGCGACTTCCTTATTTCTCAACCTACGAACCTGGCGGTCAAGAATCTCAACTGGAACCTCCTCATAGGTGAGGCTATCCTTCACAACCACACTCTCTAAAGATACTATCGTTGTCAGATCACCAATGCACTTCTTCCATAAAGAAATGTGAAAGACCGAATGAACCGCTTCTAGTTCTGCTGGAAACACTAACTCATAAGCCATATTACCAATCCTCTTCAAGATTCTGTAAGGACCTATATATCAGGGATTGAGCTTCCCTTTCTTGCCAAATCTCATTACACCCTTTATGGGTGCCACCTTCAAGAAAACCAAATCATTCATCTCGAACTCTAAGTCCCTTCTCCTAACATCTGCATATGACTTCTGATGACTCTGAGCTATTTTCAATATTTCTCTGATTAGCTGAACTTTCTCCATAGCTTCATGTACCAAATATGGTTCAACCAAGGCTGCCTCGCCTACTTCAAACCAACCAACTGGTGACCTGCATCTATGCCCAAAAAGCACCTCATAAGGGGCCTTCCTAATACTTTAATGAAAACTGTTATTGTAGGTGAATTTGATGAGAGGTAGGTGATCATCCGAACTACCCTTTAAATCAATCACGCAATCTCTCAACATGTCAACTAAGGTCTGAATGGTACATTCTGCCTGACCATCTATCTGTGGATGAAATGTTGTACTGAAATTCACCTGAGTACCAAGACATTTCTGAAATGATCTCCAGAAATGAGAGGTAAATTGGGGCTCTCTATCTGAGATGATAGACAAGGGGACCCCATGTAACCTGACTGTCTCACTGATATAGAGTCTGGCATAGTCCTCTGCTAAATTTGTAGTCTTGATAGCCAAGAAGTGAGCTGACTTAGTGACTCTGTCCACTATCACCCAAATGGAGTCACGATGTCTGTGAGTACTAGGTAAACTCGTAAGAAAATCCATGTTGACCACTTCCCACTTCCAAGTAAGAATGTTAATCTCCTGAGTCACACCTCCTGGTTTTTGATATTCTACTTTAACCTGCTGACAGTTGGGACATTTATCCACACAATCTGCGATGTCCCTTTTTATGTTGTTCCACCAATAGACCTCCCATAGATCGCGGTACATCTTAGTGGCACCCGGATGAATGGAATACCTGGAATTATGGGCTTCTATAAGGATATGGTACCTCAACTCACCCACGTTAGGAACACATTAGAGACCCTAGTAACAAGGCACCCCATCTCTCTCATGGGAGAAAACCTCAACTCTTTGCAGATGGACTGCACCCTTTAACTGAAGCAATATGGGATCACTATATTGTTTCTCTTTAACTTCCGCTACCAAAGAAGATTCTGATCCATTCTGGACTACCACACCACTATATGACGTGTCCATAAGTCAAAATCCTAAGCAAGCAAGCCGATGAACATCTCTGGCTATTTCTTTTTTCTCTTCCTTAACATGTGACCCACTACCCATGGACAGTCTACTGAGGGCATCCGCCACTACATTGGCCATACCCAGATGGTAGAGCACATTCATATCATAGTCTTTGAGGAACTCAAGCCATCTCCTCTAATGAAGGTTCAACTCTTTCTGGGTGAACAGATATTGTGGGCTCTTATGATATGTGAAAAAATCAACATGAATACCATACAAGTACTGTCTCCAAATCTTTAGGGAAAACACAACAGCTGCAAGCTCGAGGTCATAAGTCGGGTAGTTCTTCCCATGGACCTTAAGCTGTCTGGAAACATAAGATATGACTTTACCCTGCTACAATAAAATGCAGCCCAAGCTGACACTAGATGCATCGCAATAAACCACATAGCCATCTGAACCCTCTGCTAGAGTCGACATGGAAGCTGTAGTTAACCTGGTCTTCAGTTCTAAGAAGCTTTTCTCACACTTGTCTGACCACTGAAACTTGACCTTCTTCTGAGTCAACTTGGTCAATAGGGCAGCTATGGATGAAAATCCTTTCACAAACCTCCTGTAATAACCATCCAAACCCAAGAAACGTTTGATGTCTATCGGAGAGGTGGGTCTGGGCCAGTTCTTTACTACCTCAATCTTCTGAGAATCAACTTGGATGCGTTCACTAGATACCACATGACCAAGAAAGGCAACTGATTTCAACTAGAACTCACACTTACTAAACTTGGAGTATAGTTGGCGGTGTTTGAGAGTCTGCAGAATCACTCTCAGATGATTCATATGCTCCTCATTTTGAGAATACACAAGGATATCATCAATGAAGACAATGACAAACAAGTCCAAATGCTGTTTGAACACCCTGTTCATTAAGTCCATGAAAGCTGCAGGAGCATTAGTTAGTCCAAAAGACATAACAACAAATTCATAGTGACCATACCGAGTCCTGAAGGTTGTCTTCAGGATGTCACTATCTCTAACTCTAAGCTAATGATAGCCAGATCTGAGGTCTATCTTAGAAAATCAACTAGCACCCTGAAGTTGGTCAAACAAGTCATCAGTTTTGGGGATGGGATATTTATTCTTGATTGTGACTTTGTTCAACTGGCGGTAGTCAATGCACATCCTGAGAGAACCGTCCTTCTTACTCACGAACAACCCTGGAGCACCCCATGGAGAGATGATGGGTCTGATGAAGCCCTTATCTAGAAGGTCTTTCTATTATTCTTTCAATTCACTTAGCTCTGGTGGAGCCAATCTGTAAGGAGGAATTGAAATAGGCTGGGTATCCAGATAGAGATCTATTCCTAAGTCGATTTCCCGCTCGAGTGGAACTCCAAGAAGATCTTTTTGAAACACTTATAAAAAAATTCATTTACTACAGGGACTGACTCAAGAGTTGGGGTCTCAGAGTTTGAATCCTTAACCCTAATAAGATGATAAATATACCCTTTGGAAGTCATTTTGCTGGTTTTAAGGTAGGAGATGAAATGACCTATAGGCATTGAGTTATTACCCTTCCATTCTATGACTGGAACATTTGAAAACTGAAACTGAATGATCCTAGTTCTGCAATCGACTGAGGCATAACAAGAATGTAACCAAACCATGCCTAGGATAATATCGAAGTCAGTCATTTCTAACTCTACAAGATCTGCTGAGGTGACTTTCTGGGAAACTATGACAGGGCAATTTTTGTATACCTGTCTAACTATAACTGGGTCACCAACTGGAGTAGAGACTGAGAAGGGTTCTGGGAGGGTTTCTGGACTAACACCGAAGCTTACTGCTATATAAGGAGTTATAAAGGAAAGTGTAGGTCTTGGGTATAGCAATGCATAAACATCTAAATGAAAGACTTGTAACATAGCCATGACCACATTAGAAGAATCCTCTTGGTCTTGTCGAGTCTGAAGAGCATAGTGCCTATTATGGCGTTGACCACCATCTGTACCAGATGAGACACCCTTCTGAGTGGGGAGACCTACTGAGGTTGCCGCAGACCTGGCCAGATTCTACGAACGAGTATCCCTACCCTTCTGAGAATTTTTAGGGAACTCTTTCATCTTGTGGCCTGGCTTACCGCACCCAAAGAAATTTCCACTACATGCCATGCACTCACCCTGATGGTTCTTATCGCAATTCTTACACACTGGGTTAGTGTACCCACTAGTAACTATACATTGGGACTTAGAGCCAAACCCTCTATCCTTTCGACCCTGTCTCAATTTAGGCACTGGGTCACTAGCAGAAGATGGAGCTTGAGCTGAAATCTTCTAAAGGAACTGAGTGCAGTTTCCACCCTCTGAACTCTACTGAGAGTAGCTAATGTAATATGTCCTAGCCCTCTTACTAACTCCTCCCATTTCCTTTATTTTCTCCTCCTCAATCTGTTGAGCATAAGTAACCAACTTTGAGATGTCTATTTCCTTAATAAGCATGGCTGTCTTGCACTTCTTGACCACATCATCAGACACACCATACACGAACTTGCTCATATGAGCTCTGGAGTCAACCACTATCGCTGGGGCATACTAAGACAACTGAGTAAACTTGAGAGCATAGTCCTTCATGATCATGTCATTCTATTTTAGATTACTGAATTCCTGGACCTTGGCTTCCCTAAGTTTTAGTGTGAATAACCGGTCAAGAAAAGCAGTCTTGAAAAGATTCCAACTCACTGGACCTGTATTTGTACCATGAGACTCCTTCCTCTGCTGGTATCAAGTGTAAGCCACTCCCTTCAACTGTTAGGCGGCTAAGTCTGCGCTCTCGACTTGAGTGACACCTATAATGTCATTCACCTTCCGAATATCATCAAGAAACTCTTGTAGATCCTCTTCTAATTTGGACCCATGAAATTCTTGAGGGTTCATCCGAGTGAAATCCTAGATCTTTGTTATAGCAGTATTAATCTGAAGTGGTGCTGGTACCGCAACCTGCTGATTGACCTGGGCAGTCATGGCTTGAGCAAGAACTTAGAAAGCAACCCTGAATTCGGCATGCCTGACTTGCTCATTTAATGGGTCTGCTGGAGCTGCTGGCTGATTCCTGGCATTAGCTCTTTTGGGAGGCATTTTTCTAAAATGCGAAGAGCATGAGTTAGCAGGAGATTCAAATAGATTTCATACTCTATAGTATGAGTTGGAAAAGAGAGAAGGGAAGTTTTTCCTAATGACATCTCATAGCGCCTCCCCCATAAGTGTGGCGCACTTCACACCCATGAAGAACCCTTTACTTGATGCGGCTTTCAGACACCCTAGGACACTTAAAACTGATGCTCTGATACCAAGTTTGTCATACCGTGAGGCTACCCCAAAGATGTAACACGGTACTCAAAGTCACAAGTGACCCCAAGCTAACTCATGGCATGGCATATCTATACAAGTTCAATTAAAACATGCATTATGCGAAAGGTAAAAACAATTTAATATTTTAAGTGGGGAAGAAAACAAAATATCTGAGCATATAACAATATATGAAGAGCATAGTGATGACTGAAAATAACACTAACAACCCAAGCTGAATCTAGTCCATGTCTGAAAGCCTCTATCTAAAATGAGTTGCTGGGACATGCCCCCAGCTAACTCTAACAATCTGAAAACCAAAATAGTAATATTGAAAGGTAAAAGATTATATCGTCCTTGAACTATAAGGACTCACTACTGAAGCTGCCAAGTACGAATTGAAAGTCGAGCTAAGCGTGGTCTGGATGCTGAATGCTTAAACCTGCATCATGAAATGATGTAGCATAAAAGTATGTGTCAGTACTTTGAATGTACTAATCATGCGTGACATGGGCTAAAAAGAACAACACAATAACTGAACATTGAAATATGCATACTGAAGCATAAACTGAGAAGTAAGCTGAGATGCAATGACCAAATAAATATCATGAGTATATCACATGATGAACTGAATAACTGTATACAAGGTCAATGCAACATTAGTGTGAATGTGGGAGACACTATTAACTGACATACCCCAAGCTGAGCTAACTATGGGGCCAACTTGTAACCCTTAATGGAAGGGTGTTCATACCTTCCCAAGGGTACGAACAAGTCTTACGTGGATCCACTAAACATTTGTCCACAAGGGATAAGGGTATCAAGCCTAACTTGATGGGTGACCCCTTTAGAACTTACGGTGGCGCCATAGTTCTTGGACTAAGGGATTGCTACTAAAGGTGTCAGCCTAAACTGGCGGGTGAGCCTTCATGCCTTCGTCCGCTCGGTGCTAAGATTACTCCCAACTTAATGTAAAGGTAAAATGCAACTGTAGTACTGGATAGCTCAAAACACTGATATAATCTGAGAATGCAACATACAAATATTGAAATATATGTCCTTCGAATTCCTGAAGCATGATTTTCTGACAACTCTGCCTAGCAAGCATAATCTATGAAATATTGAAATTTACACAAGCTAGGGTTTCTGAGTTCTATACATGACTATGCTTATTCTCCAAGTAACATGAAATAGATATCAATATAAGCAGTGGAATTTGAATTACAATGAATCCCTAAGCTTTAGGAACCCCAGGTCTAAAAAAATTCTTGGAGAATTGAAGAACTGGTTGAAACTACGGACTCAATGGTTTAATGGAACCCATTGATGAAATCCCACATACCTGGAGAAGAACTACAGAGAAATCCCTTGGATTTTGGGGCTAAACTTGAAAAAGGCCTCTACTTGTTTGTTTTCTTTCTAAGTCTGATGATTTTAGGAGAATAGAGGTTTTAGGTAGTTATTGACTAATTAATTAGGCTTAGAGTAGTCAAAACATCATAGCTTAGGATTTAAAAGAGGTCGAAAAAGTCCATAATACCCTTGGGAAATTTAAAAGAACTCTGCAGAAAATCACAACTCAGGGATCACGGCTTGGTTGACGGACCGTAGTCCTGAACAAAGGGCCATCAACTGAGTCATGGTCCTGGTTAGGGGTCTAGGGGGTTCTTTGATCTAAGGGAACCATGACTCTATAGGACAGACCGTACTCCTGAACGGCGGTTAATCATTTGACTCATGGTTCCTGGAACATTAGTCTGGTCTGAGGGTACCATGAGTCAAAGGATGGACTGTGGTTCTAAACTATGGTCCCTAACCGGACTTGTGGTCTCTGGGACAAGGGCTAAGGGTCTCTTAGGTTCTGGTTCCATGAGTCCACAGGACAGACCGTGGTCCTGAACAATGACTTATCATGTGACTCATAATTACTGAGCCCTGGAATGATGGTCCTCTTATTAAGGGAAACCACGAGTGACATAACAGACAATGGTTATAAACTATCGTCCATTGTATGACTCATGGTGTCTAAGGCATGAATTGGGGTCTACTAGAAATGGGGACTACGGTTCAGACGATGGACCGTGGTTTCAAACTACGGTCCGTGATTTCAACCGTGGTTCCTGGGAATTTGAATTTTTTTCTGAAATTTTGCTGCTGAGTACAGTCCAGTAGTTGGTTTAGATCCTTGGGTTTTACAATATCCCCCCCTTGGGACAATTCATCCTCGAATGAAGACTAAACAAGCTGAGTTTGGACGGAAGAAGCTGAAATCCTTACCAACTGAGTACTAGAAGCTGATATCTTATTGAATATAGTTCCACGGACACGTACATGCTGAAATGAAAGGATTCTAAGGGAGCATGATACTGAGACTAAAATACACAAAAGTAAATTAAGAGGCTGGAGAGGAACTATTACCTTAAGATGAAACTGAATCGGAAGGGAAGAGATGAGGGTACTTTGCCATCATGGCTACTTCTACTTCCCAAGTGGCTCCCTCTACGGACGGATTCCTCCACAAAACTTTTACTGAAGCGACTTCCTTATTTCTCAACCCACGAACCTGGAGGTCAAGAATCTCAACTGGAACCTCCTCATAGGTGAGGCTATCCTTCACAACCACACTCTCTAAAGGCACTATCGCTGTCGCATCACCAACACACTTCTTCAACAAAGAAATGTGAATGACCGGATGAACCGCTGCTAGTTCTTCTGGCAACTCTAACTCTTAAGCCACATTACCAATCCTCTTCAAGATTCTGGAAGGACATACATATCAGGGACTGAGCTTCTCTTTCTTTCCAAATCTCATTACACCGTTCATGGGTGAAACCTTGAAGAAAATCCAGTCATCGCTCTCGAACTCTAAGTCCCTTCTCCTAACATCTGCATTGGACTTCTGACAACTCTGAGTTATTTTCAATCTTTCTCTGATTAGCTAAACTTTCTCCATAGCCTCATGTACTGAATCTGGTCCAACCAAGGCTGCCTAACCTACTTCAAAACAACCAACCGGTGACCTGCATCTATGCCTATAAAGTGCCTCATAAGGGGCCATCTGAATACTGGAATGAAAACTATTATTGTAGACAAATTCTATGACAGGTAGGTGATCATCCCAACTACCCTTGAAATGATCACGCAAGCTCTCAACATGTCCTCTAAGGTATGAATGGTACGTTATGCCTGACCATCCATCTGCGGATAAAATGTTGTACTGAGATTCACCTGAGCACCAAGACCTTTCTGAAATGATCTCCAGAAATGATAGGTAAAGTGGGTACCTCTATCTGAGATTATAGACAAGGGGACCCTATGTAACCTGACTATATCACTGATGTAGAGTCTGGCATAGTCCTCCGCTGAATTTGTAGTCTTGAAAGCCAAGAAGGGAGCTGACTTAGTGACTCTGTCCACTATCACACAAATAGAGTCATATTGTCTGCGAGTACGAGGTAAACCTGTAATGAAATCTATGTTGACCATTTCCCACTTCCAAGTGGGAATGCTAATCTCCTGAGTCACACCTCCTGGTTTTTGATATTCTACTTTAACCTGCTGACAGTTGGTACACTTAGCTATAAAATTTGCGATGTCTCTCTTCATGTCATTTTAACAATAGACTTCCCATAGATTGCGGTACATCTTAGTGGCACCCGGATGAATGGAATACCTAGAATTATGGGCTTCTGTAAGAACATACTGCCTCAAATCACCCACGTTAGGAACACATAAGCAACCCTAGTAATGAAGCACCCCATCTCCCCCTTGGGAGAAAACCTCAACTATTTGCTGATGGATTGCACCCTTTAACTAAAGTAATATGGGATCACTATCCTGTTTCTCTATAACTTTCCCTACCAAAGAAGATTATGATCCATTCTAGACTACCACACCACCATCTGACGTGTCCATAAGGCAAACTCTTAAGCGATCAAGCCGATCAACATCTCTGGCTAATTCTTTCTTCTCTTCCTCAACATGTGACACACTATCCATGGACAGTCTGCTGAGGGCGTCCGCCACTACATTGGCCTTACCCGGATGGTAGAGCACATTCATATCATAGTCTTTGAGGAACTCAAGCCATCTTCTCTGATAAAGGTTCAACTCTTTCTGGGTGAACACATGCTGGAGGCTCTTATGATCTATGAACATATCAACATAAACACCATACAAGTAGTGTCTCCAAATGTTTAGGTCAAACACAACAGCTACAAGCTCGAGGTCATGAGTCGGGTAGTTCTTCTTATGGACCCTAAGCTATCTGGAAGCATAAGATATAACTTTACCCAACTGCAATAAAATATAGCTTAGGCTGACCCTGGATGCATCGTAATAAACCACATAGCTATTTGAACCCTCTGGTAGAGTCAAAACAGGAGTTGTAGTTAACCTGGTATTCAGTTCTAAGAAGTTTTTCTCACACTCATCTGACCACTGAAACTTGACCTTCTTCTGAGTCAACTTGGTCCCTGGGGCAGCTATTGATGTGCCGCCATTCTACGGCACATTTGACGCCTCTAAACTAAGAACAATCGTAAGTTTTCAAGCAACTATCGTCGTTTTTAATGTTTTATGTTATGTTTTCAGGAAAGAGAGACAAACATAGAAACAGAAGGAAATACGAGCAAAACGACGTTCTGGATAAGAGTGACGGCCTGAGTGACGGCCAGTCACCAAGGTGACGGTCCATCTGCCTGGTCGTCAACTTGAGGCAGCACCACTGCCTAGTGGTGACGGCCACCGTGACGGTCCGTCAAGCTTGTGACGGTCCGTCAGCCCAGACCGTCAAGTTGAGGCAGTACGCGACGCGGATTCCGAATGTTTTAGGGTTTATTTCCTGGACTCCTATAAATACCCTATGTTAGTTTTATATTATTATTGATTACCAAATAATTTTAGGAGAGTTTTGAGCAAGAATTTGAGAGCAAAACACGTTTTCGTCTTCTTGAATCGTGTTCTTGATTGTTCTTGGGATCTTGATTTTCTTGTTCTTGGATAATTGAAGCTTGTTTTCATTATATTGTAAGAACCTTTTTTCTTTATTATGAATATGATCTTCTTCTCTTTCCATAAAAGCATGATTAACTAACTTCCCACAACTAGGGTTGTGGGAGCCATGGCTAAAGTAGCGATATAGATTCCGGGTAGCGTCGGGTTCAATATTTATGATTGTAACGTTGTTAATCATTCATTCTTCACGTTTTCTAGTGGTTGCAAACATTAGAACATTCCTAGGTTTAATTTGCTTGAGTAATGAAATTAAAACCGGGAAATTTGATTAACTACGAGGATTCGAGACTACCAACTCTCGTTTTATGATTAATGCTGTAACTAGATTAATCTACTTGATGTTTAGGATTGAAATAAAAAAGCTCACCTTTTCAAGTTCGAGATAATTGAAAAGGAAATTCGTCTATTTGGTTGAGAAACGTTTAGATGATACCATTAATTCAATCACATCGTGACACGTATATAAGAAAGTACCCGGTTAAGCTTAAATCAACATTATTACAACGCCATAGTGAACACTTCCCTAGTTTTCTCTCATATTGATTAAAACTCGTACGTTATTAGTTGTTTTGTTCAAATATTGATTTCAAAAACCCCCCCATTTACCAAAAATTATTGACCACTAGTCAAATAAGTCACGAACGACCTAATTTGCACCTTATTCCCTGTGGGATCGACCCCAACGTTTGTTGGGTTCTATATTTGACAACGACCGCTTACGCTTCATAATTTGAGGTGTAATTTGGGCGTTATCAAATTTTGGCGCCGTTGCCGGGGAATACGGTTGTTTATTAAGTTTGGTGTGTTTATTTGACTCTTAGTCATATTTCCTGCTTTTATTTTTATTTGTTGTTTTTGTTTTGACAGGGTACATAGTTGTGCATGCCAAGTACCTGAGGCTCGGGTGAACCAATATTACCCTACCACCCCGAGCTTGCAAGAACGATAAGGCGAAACATGAATGAGCAACAACAAGAGGTAGCAAGACTCACTGCAGCTCAGCAAGCCCAACAACGTTTGAATGCTGGTGGTCTTGAAGTCAATATTGAGTTGAATGATGAGGAGGTCGACTTAGATGGAGTTGGTGCCACGGGCACTATTGCGTTTCCTCCACTAGCACCCGGGGCCAAGTTCAACATCACTAGCACAATGATTCAGCTGTTGAATTTGAGAGGAGTGTTTCGTGGTGTTGCTGGTGACGATCCAAACCGGCACCTGATGAATTTTGTGGGAATCTGCAAGTCATTCAAATTGCCTGGAGTAAGTCAGACAGCGATCAGGCTCAGGTTGTTTCCGTTGTCTCTGTCTGATGAGGCAGTGTTATGGTCTACAGAGCTAACCCCCGACTCTATCACAACCTGGGGAGAGTTGCAAGGAGCTTTCCTAGAAAGGTTCTTTCCTCCCTCTAGGATGATACAGTTGAGGGATGAAATTAGCAACTTCAGACAACAACCTCATGAGGCGTTACATGAGACATGGTTGTGATTCAAGAAGAACCTGACACAATGCCCGAACCATCAGTTGAACGATAATTTTTTGATGCAGACATTCTACAGGGCACTGAATTCGGCTACCAAGCCGACATTGGATAATGCAGCAAGTGGAGCGTTTATGGGTCTCACTTTTGCCGATGCCACAGCTATTTTGGACAAGCTCACCAAAACCAACAGGGCCTGGCATACACGTGATACAGAGGTAGCAGCTAGCACTTATGCAGTTGGTATGTCAGCAGAGCAGCGCATGAAGGAGGAAGAGCGGGACCAAGATATGGCCCATCTGAAGACGCAAATGGACCTACTGACAGAGCATTTGTTGGCAGGAGGTATCGAAAAGGTGAAAGCTGTGGGTTCCCAAGGTAGAGCAGCAAAGTTTGAATCTGATGAGGAGGCGAATTATTTGGGTGGTTTCTAGGCCAACGGCAAAGGAAACCAAGGTCGGAACTATCAGAAGGACAACTACTATGAAAAAACTGGCTACAGAGATCGTGATCAGGGGAACTGGAAGAATAAAACTGATAGAGGTGGGTTATATATACCACCTGGTAACCGGGAAAGAGCTAACACCGAGACAGGGACGTCCAAACTACAGAACATGATGGCTAAGATGCTGCTGAAGGTGGAATCTACTGACTTCGCGGTAAAGGAGATGAGGACCGAACTATCAACAATGAGTCAGCTAGTGAATTCACATTCCACCTCGATCAAGCAATTGGAACAGCAAGTGGGTCAAATCTCGGCATCTCTAAATCAAAGGAGGACAGGTACCTTTGCAGAGTGACACCGTTCAAAATCTGAGGAAGGATGGGAGCTGTATGGCGATCACTACAAGAAGCGGTAAGACGTTACCGGAATCACATTCGGTAATTCAGACTCAAGGTGATGTTGCGGATGACAATGTGGCGGAGGATGCTATGCAAAGGCTCACGAATAAAAGCAAGGAAGTTAAAAAGCTTCCAACTATGATGCCTCAGCCACCACCTCCTTTCCTACAGCGTTTGAAGAAGAAAGCGGACGATAGCAAGTTCCTGAACTTCATGACCATGCTGAAGCAGATATCAGTCAACATCCCTCTGGTGGACGCTCTTGAACAAATGCCAGGATATGCCAAGTTCATGAAGGACTTGATTACCAAGAAGAGGTCAGCTAGCTTTGAACCAGAAGATAACCTCCACCACTGCAGTGCTATTTCTTCAAGATCATTAGTGGAAAAGAAGGAAGATCCAGGTGCTTTTACTGTTCCCTGTATTGTTGGGAAAATCAACTTTGAAAAAGCCTTATGTGATCTTGGTGCTAGCATCAACTTGATGCCGCTAGCAGTATACAAACAATTGGGTTTGGGAGCGCCCAAACCAACTACCATGAGGGTGCTAATGGCTGACCATTCAGTAAAGCGACCAGTGGGAATATTGTCTGATGTACTGGTCAAGGTTGGTAAGTTCATATTCCCGGCCGACTTTGTGGTCTTAGACTGTGAAGTGGACTTTGAAGTTCCCATAATCTTGGGACGACCATTGTTAGCTACTGCAAGAGTGTTGGTCGACATGGAAAGAAACGAACTGACGTTCAGATTAAATAATGAATTGGTCAAGTTTGATGCGTGTAAGTTGATGAAGCAACCAAGAGACATGAGAGTGGTCGCGGTTATATATGTGGTTGATGAAGCCCCTGCGGAGTTGCATATTGAGGAGAAGGGTCCTGTAGAGACCCTAGCTGTTACGAGAATGAGGTTGCGATCGCAAAAAGGGAAGCATGTAAAGGAATGAGGTGAAAACAAATCAAGGAAGAGAAAACACCGCAAGAAAACCAGCAAAGAAAGAGTAAAGAAGTTGCCGCGACTAGCTGCGGAATCGATAAAAGAAGAAGTTGGAGCTCAATGGGATGGGGTAGCTGGCACCTATTCTATCAATTTTGCCTGCTTTGGAGACCCTGGCGGTCTCCAACATCATGCCAGACTCTGAGCCCCATGGACTTCACAGGTATTCCTTTCTCTCACAACTTTAGTTTTCACATGTATGCATTGGGGACAATGCATGAGTCTACGTTGAGGGTGTTGGGTTACCTGTGAGTCTTTCACCACCGAGGGTTTTTGTTGCCGTGTTTCTTTTCCCTCCGGTGTGCTATCTAGTAGAACCGGCATGTTTAGGTTGTTGTTTAAATTTTAATCGTTGTCTAGTGTCTATAGCAAGCATGGCGCTTTTTTAAAAATTGAACTAAAAGTAGCCCCCTCTGAAAAAGTTGATTTTGTACTTATATTTGAAACGATTGACTGTCTGGATCCTTGAATGTCATTGTGTGGTTATGATTGGAATAAGTATGCTTAAGCCGAGTTGTTGTCTTGATAGTTGGTAGTGGTATGGTTTCTTGGTGCCAAGTGTGTGTGAGCGTATTGTTATAAATTCTTACTCTGTGCATGCATCTAGAACTTGCCCGGTCTATTTTGTTAAGTTTGAAGTTGGTTGCTTAGGAAAGGATCACAGGCCCTTTTTGTGCACAGTTCCACTTAGCCTATAAGACCGTCCAAATGCATATAATCCCTTTGAACCCTGTTTGAGCCATAATTGACCCTATTCTTTCAATAACCTGTCACCGTTCCTGTTTAATTTTGAATCCCTGTTTTGGCCCTGGTCCTCTCTTGGACATCGTGCACCTCAACTCAGGCTATCAGCCTAAGTTGAGGGTGGCTACTATAGAGGTAAATGATAAGAAAAATAGGATGGATAAGATTGGTTGTGGATAGAATGAAAATTCTTGGGGTGTGTCTAAGAATAGAAAGATAAAGAAACGAAAAAAAAAAGAGATGAAAAAGAACAAAAAAGAAACAAAAAGAAGTGTCAAAATAAAGAGGCCGCACATGTAGCTAGAAAGAAGGGAATAAAGAGGTGAATAAGGATGGACAAAGTAAAGTTATGTGAAAATAGTAGGTCGGTGATTCCAAGGAGGGTTTAGTCACTATTCCCCAAACATATCCTACCGGCACCCGAAGCCTCAGTACAAGCCTAAACAAGTCCTGTAGTGATCCTGAGAGGCTTTCTGAAAAACTGAAATAGAATAGTAAGGGCAAGCCTATGGCATCGCATGTGCATTGTTTGAAATTGTTTGTGAGTGTGAGCGCCTTACCTAGTCCCAAATTTTATGTGTGGGACTTCTTTGTGGTGAGGGGACCAAGATTTCTGTATTGTCTATTGACTGTTAGGATAGTTGTGCGTGTGTATGCATAATATTCTATCATATTGGAATGACATGTTTGGATCCTTGCAAGTTAACGTTTCATACATTTGTGTGCTACTAGGGAGCTTGATTAAAAATTGAATGACCATGAGTTGCTAGAGACACGAGTTTGTTTTCTTAGTGAGTCATCTTATTGTTTTCTTTTATGTCATGTTGCTTGAGGACAAGCGAACGTTTAAGTTGAGGGTGATGATGTGCCTCCATTCTACGGCACATTTGACGCCTCTAAACTAAGAATAATCGTAAGTTTTCAAGCAACCGTCGTCGTTTTTAATGTTTTATGTTAGGTTTTCAGGAAAGAGATACAAACATAGAAACGGAAGGAAATACGAGCAAAACGACGTTCTGGATAAGAGTGACGGCCTGAGTGACGGCCAGTCACCAAGGTGACGGTCCGTCAGCCTGGCCGTCAACTTGAGGAAGCACCACTGCCTAGTGGTGATGGCCACCGTGACGGTCCGTCAGCCCAGACCGTCAAGTTGAGGCAGTACGCGATGCGGATTTCGAACGTTTTTGGGTTTATTTCCTGGACTCCTATAAATACCCTATGTTAGGTTTATATTATTATTGATTACCAAATAGTTTTAGGAGAGTTTTGAGCAAGAATTTGAGAGCAAAACACGTTTTCGTCTTCTTGAATCGTGTTCTTGATTGTTCTTGGGATCTTGGTTTTCTTGTTCTTGGATAATTGAAGCTTGTTTTCATTATATTGTAAGAATCTCTTTTCTTTATTATGAATATGATCTTCTTCTCTTTCCATAAAACCATGATTAACTAACTTCCCACAACTAGGGTTGTGGGAGCCATGGCTAAAGTAGCGATATAGATTCCGGGTACCGTCGGGTTCAATCTTTATGATTGTCACGTTGTTAATCATTCATTCTTCACGTTTTCTAGTGGTTGCAAACATTAGAACATGCCTAGGTTTAATTTGCTTGAGTAATGAAATTAAAACCGGAAAATTTGATTAACTACGAGGATTCGAGACTACCAACTCTCGTCTTATGATTAATGTTGTAACTAGATTAATCTACTTGATGTTTAGGATTGAAATATATAAGCTCACCTTTTCAAGTTCGAGAGAATTGAAAAGGAAATTCGTCTATTTGGTTGAGAAACGTTTAGATGATACCATTAATTCAATCACATCATGACACGCATATAAGAAAGTACCCGGTTAAGCTTATATCGACATTGTTACAACGCCATGGTGAACACTTCCCTAGTTTTCTCTCATATTGATTAAAACTCGTATGTTATTAGTTGCTTTGTTCAAATATTAATTTCACAAACCCCCCATTTACCGGAAATTATTGACCACTAGTCAAATAAGTCACGAACGACCTAATTTGCACCTTATTCCCTGTGGGATCGACCCCAACCTCTGTTGGGTTCTATATTTGACGACGACCGTTTACGCTTCGTAATTTGAGGTGTAGTTTGGGCGTTATCAGCTATAGATGAAAATATTTCCACAAACCTCTTGTAATAACTAGCCAAACCCAAGAAACTTCTGATGTCTATCAGTGAGGTGGGTCTGGGTCAGTTCTTTACTACCTCAATCTTCTGAGAATTAACTCGGATGCCTTCACTAGACACCACATGACCAAGAAAGACAACTAATTTCAACTAGAACTCACACATACTAAACTTGGAGAATAGTTGGCGGTCTTTGAGAGTATGCAGAACGACCCTCGGATAATTCGTATGATCCTCCTTATTTCGAGAATACACAAGGATATCATCAATGAAGACAATGACAAACAAGTCCAAATGCTGTTTGAACACCCTGTTCATTAAGTCCATGAAAACTGCAGGAGCATTAGTTAGTTCAAAAGACATAACAACGAATTCATAGTGACCATACCAAGTCCTAAAGGTTGTCTTCAGGATGTCACTATCTCTGACTCTGAGCTAATGATAGCCGGATCTAAGGTCTATCTTAGAAAAGCAACTAGCACCCTAAAGTTGGTCGAACAAGTCATCAATTCTGGGGATGGGATATTTATTCTTAATTGTTACTTTGTTCAACTGGCAGTAGTCAATGCATATCATGAGAGAACCGTCCTTCTTATGCACAAACAATACTGGAGCCCCCCATGTAGAGATGCTAAGTCTTATGAAGCCCTTATCTAGAAGGTCTTTCAAATGTACTTTCTATTCCGTTAGCTCAGCTGGAGCCATTCTATAAGGAGCAATCGAAATAGGTTGGGTATACGGATGGAAATCTATTGCGAAGTTGATTTCCTGCTCGGGAGGAACTTCAGGATGATCTTCTGGGAATTCATTTACCACAGGGACTGACTCAAGAGTTGAGGTCTCAGAGTTTGAATCCTTAACTAGAACAAGATAATATATATACCCTTTGGAAATTATTTTTCTAGCCTTAAGGTAGGAGATAAAACGACCTATAGAGACTGAGGTATTACCCTTCTATTCTAAGACTGGCTCGTTTGGAAACTGAAATTAAACCATCCTAGTTCTGCAATCGACTGAGGCATAACAGGAATGTAACCAATCCATGCCTAGGATAATATTAAAGTCAGTCATTTCTAACTCTATAAGATTTGCTGAGGTGGCTTTTTAGGAAACTGTGACAGGGTAATTTATGTATACCCGTCTAGCTATAACTGGGTCACCAACTGGAGTAGAGACTGAGAAGGGTTCTGGGAGGGTTTCTGGACTGACACCGAAGTTTACTGCTATATAAAGAGTTATAAAGAAAAGGGTAGCCCCTGGGTCTAGCAATGCGTAAACATCTAAATGGAAGACTTATAACATACTCATGACCATATTAGGAGAATCCTCCTAGTCTCGTCGAGTCTGAAGAGCATAGATCCTTATGAGCATATCTAAACATGCCAATTTTCACTTGAAATCATGCAATTCAATGGAATCCTACTAGAAATCATCTTTAATGCATGGGCTGTTGAAATCAATTAAGGAACCTCAAATAAATCATAGATATGTAATGAGAAACCATGAATTTATGCTTTAAAACTGAACCCATAAGTTTTCCCCAAATTGGGTAATAACCCTAATTTCACCAATCCATAAATCAAAGTAAAAATCAGGAGTTTTGGGCATAAGGGTGAAAGGAGTCCCTTATTGAATACCCACATACCTAATTGAAGTTCGCTTGATCTAAGATGAAAAGATATGGAGGCTTGAAGTTTGAGCTTGAGACTTGGATCTTGAAGGAGTTCTTTCTTCTTTTGGAATGGAATTGATTAGAATGACAAGAGATTAGGTTATTAAGGAATAAAACCCTACTAAAAAAAGTCAAAACAACCTCACTTAAGAGTTAAAAGGGTGGGTAATTATAGAAATACCACTAAGATTTAATTAGAGAAAATCTGTTAAAAATCTTAGCTTCAGGTTCCACGGGTCCCTTCCACGAATCGTAAGAGTAACCACGGCTCATGGATTGAAATCATGGTTTTTGAGCCAAAAGTCAGGTCGTGGATGAGCTATTATGACTCAACAGGACGACCCATAGAAACTTCTACGAGTAGTGGAACCCACTCGTGGTTCCTGGGAAAATTGGTAACCCTCAGTCTGAGTTCCACGAGTGGGTTCCATGACTCGTGGAACTATACACGGACTATGAACCCAACACGTGGTTCTCAGACCGGAGGAAAATCTGCAAGACTAGAGTCATGGGTCACTTCCATGACTAGTGGTTCTATCCACGACTCATGGACTTGACTCGTGATCCCTGGGTGTTTCAGAATTTTTAGGGATTCTAAGTTTAAAAGCTGAATCGAATTCTAAGGTGTTACAATATCTTCCCCTTGGGATCATTCATCCTCGAATAAAGACTAAGCAAAGAAAATTTGAGAGAAAACATCCCAACCAAGAAACAAAACATAAATTTCAAGGCTAAACATGAAGACTGAGCTTTTCAACTTAAAACATGATTGAACTAACTTCGGAAAACATGAATGCACGCTAGGATTATGAGAGAAATAGATGGAATAGAATCGGAGGGACATACTAAGGAGGAAACTAATACCTCAAGCTGAAACTGGATCAAAAAGAAAGAGATGAGGGTACTTGGCTTTCATGGCTGCGCTTCTGCTTCTCGAGTAGCTCCCTTGACTAGCTGATTTCTCCAAAGGACCTTCACCGAAGTGACTTCTTTGTTTCTCAACCTCGAAATCTGACGATCAAGAATCTCCATGGGAACTTCCTTATAAGTAAGACTATCCTTCTTACTCACATCTTCCAAGGGAACAATCAAGTCAGATCACTGACATACTTCTTCAACAAAGAAATATGCAAAATCGGATAAACCGCTTCTAAATCTGATGGAAAATCCAACTTATAAGCAACACTAACAACTCTCCTAAGAATCTGATAAGGACCTATATAGCGGGAAATAAGCTTCCCCTTCTTGCCAAATCTCATCACACCTTTCATGGGTGACACTTTTAAAAATACCCAATCATCAACCTCAAACTCCAACTCCCTTCCCTCACATCTACATATGATTTTTGTCGACTCTGAGCGGTCTTCAACATCTCCCTAATGATCTGAACTTTCTCCATAGTCTCATGAACTAAATCTTTACCAATCAAAGCTACCTCACCTACCTCACCTACCTCAAACCAACCAATAGGAGATCTACACCTCCGCCCATAAAGTGCCTCATAAGGAGCCATCTGGATGCTAGAATGAAAGCTGTTGTTGTAGGAAAAATCGATAAGAGGTAAGTGATCATCCCAATTACCTTTGAAATCAATCACACAATCTCTCAACATATCCTCAAAAGTCTTAATAGTACGCTCTGCCTGTCCATCCATCAGTGGATGAAAAGTTGTGCTAAGCTTAACCTAAGTACCAAGACCCTTCTGAAATGACTTAAAAAATTGAGATGTAAACTGAGTACCTCTATAAGAAATGATAGACAATGGAACACCATGCAATCTGACTATCTCACGAATATAGATCCTTACATAATCATTTGTTGAATCCGTAGTCTTAACAACCAAGAAGTGGGATGACATGGCCCTCATGTCGACAATCACCCAAATAGAATCATGTTGCCTTCGAGTATGAGGCAAACCAGTAATGAAGCCCATATTGATCGCTTCCCACTTCCAAGTAGGAAGATCAATATCCTGAGTCATACCACTCGCTCGCTGATGCTCTACTTTGACTTGTTGACAGTTGGGACACTTAGCCATAAAACCTGCTATGTCCCTCTTCATGCCATTCCACCAATAGTCTTCCCATAGGTCAAAGTACATCTTGGTGGAACCAGGGTGAATAGATTACTTAGAGCTATGAGCCTCTATAAAAATTTGTTGTCTCAACCCATCTATGTTAGGAACACACAATCGATCCTGATATCGAAGCACACCATCTCTCCCTTGGGAGAAAACCTCTACCCTTTGCTGATGAATTGCACCCTTCATTTGGTGAAAAATAGGATCACTATCTTGCTTTTCTTTCACTTTAGCTACCAATGATGATTTGGAACCATTCTGAACAATAATACCACCTTCTGTCAAATCCATAAGGCAAACTCCCAATCGAGCAAGTCGATGAACATCCTTGGCCAATTCCTTCTTTCTATCTTCAACCGAAGACATACTACCCATAGAAAATCAACTAAGTGCATCCGCCATGACATTGACCTTACCCAAATAGTAAAGCACACTCATATCATAATCCTTAAGAAGCTCAAGTCATCTCCTTTGACAAAGATTCAGTTCCTTTTAAGTGAACACATACTGAAGACTCTTATGATTGGTGAATACATCCACATGAAGACCATACAAGTAGTGTCTCCAAATCTTCAAAGCAAAAACCACGACCGCTAACTCAAGATCATGAGTAGGGTAGTTCTTCTCATGAATCTGAAGTTGTCTTGAAGCATAAGCAATCACCTTACCACGCTTCATCAACACATAACCCAAATCAATCCTAGAAGCATCACAATACACAACAAAGTCATCTAGGCCCTCGGGTAGAGCCAACACTGGCGATGTGGTCAATCTAGTCTTAATTTCTTGAAAGTTCTTCTCACATAGATCAGACCACTAAAATTTTACCTTATTCTGAGTCAACTGCGTCAATGGGGCAGCAATGGAAGAAAACCCCTCAACGAATCTCCTGTAATAATCAACCAAACCCAAAATGATCCTAATATCATATGAGGAAATGGGTCTAGGCCAGTTCTTTTACTACTTCAATATTTTGAGAATCAACTCGAATACCATCTCTAGTCACAATATGACCTAGAAAAGCAACAGACTGCATCCAAAACTCATACTTGCTAAACATAGCAAATAACTCTCGATCCTTGAGATCTCGGAATACCACTCTCAAATGGTCTGTATGCTCCTCCTTACTACGAGAATAGATAAGAATATCATCAACAAAAATAGTCACAAACATATCCAAATGATGTTTGAACACACGGTTCATCAAATCCATAAAAGTTGTAGGAGCATTCGTTAGACCAAAAGACATAACCACAAATTCATAATGACCATACCATGTTATGAAGGCTGTCTTTGAAATGTCACACTCTCTAACATGAAGCTGATGATAACCGAATCTATTATAGATCTTGGAGAAGTAACTGGCACCCTAAAGCTGATCGAACAAGTCATCAATCCTAGGAATGGGTACTTATTCTTGATTTTTATCTTGTTCAGCTGACGGTAGTCGATGCACATTCTAAGGGAACCATCTTTATTTCACACGAATAAGACTGGAGCACCCCATGAAGAGATGTCGAGTCAAATAAAACCCTTATCAAGGAGGTCCTTCAACTGATCCTTCAATTTCTTAAGCTCCGCAAAATCCATTCTATAGGGAGGAATAGAGATAAGATGCGTATCTAGAAGAAGATCTATTCTTAAGTCAATCTCCCTCTCAGGAGGGACTCCAGGCAAAACATCAGGAAATACTTCTGGAAACTCATTCAAATTAGGAACTGATTGAAGAGATGGGGTTTCAGACTCCGTGTCCATAACCAGAACTATATGATAAACATAACCCTTAGAAATCATCTTCCTAGCCTTGAGATAAGATATGAAATGACCCTTCGAGGATGGAGGACTACTTTGCCACTCTAAGATAGGTTCACTTAGGAACATGAAACTAACAACTCGAGTACGATAATCAACCGAGGCATAACATGCATACAACAATCCATACCAAGAATAACATCAAAATCAGTCATCTCCAATTCTATTAGATCCTCTGAAGTGACTCTATGAAGGACTGAGATAGGGCCATTTTGGTAAATTCTTTTGGCTAGGACTGACTCTCCAATAAGAGTAGAAACACAAAAGGGTTCTAAGAGCTTATCAGGACTAATCTCAAACTTGGAAGCAACATAAAAGGTCACAAAAGATAAGGAGGCACCGGGGTCCAATAAAGCATACACATAGAGAGAGAAGACTTTAAACAAACCAGTAAAAACATCCAGTAAACTCTCCTAGTCCTGGCAAGAGCACATGGCATAAAGGCAGTTTTGGCGCTGACCACCACAACTAGAAGCAGTGCCCTGCTAGGCCAGTCGACCTCCTAGGGTTGTTGGGGCAGACTGAGGCCTGCTATCTCCCTGTCCCTTCCTAGCTAAAAGGCAATCTTTAATCTGGTGTACAACCTTACCACACCCAAAACATCCCACTCTACCAGCTAAACACTCACCGGGGTGACTTCTACCATATTTGTTTCAAGAAGGGTAAGGAGTCCTATTTGAAACACTTCCCTGCGAATAGGAACCAGATCCTCTACCAGTCTGATCATGACGAGGCCTGGGGACTGGGTAGGAGCAGTAGCTGAAGAATGAACGAGCCCTGATGCTTTCTTTTGAAATGAAGTGAGATGTCCACCTCCAGACCTATGAAGGCTAAAACCTGAACTCTCTGATCTAACCCCTTTGTTCTCCCTTGCCATTTCTCTCAACTTGTCTTTCTCGATATATTAGGCATGAGTCATAAGTCGAGAAATATCCATGTCACCCTAAAGCATCGAGGACCTACACTCCTTCTTTACCAAATCCAACACTCCATAAACATACTTACTCATATCATCCCATGGGTTAGCCAACATGGAAGGAGCATACCTAGAAACCTGGGTGAACTTCAATCCATACTCCTGAACTGACATAGAACCTTGCCTCAAATTCACAAACTCTTTGGCCTTAGCTTGCCTCAACTCTCTCGGGAAGAACCGGTCAAGAAAAACCATCTTAAATCCTTCCAAAGTCATAGGGACCACATCCCTAGCCCTAGCATCTTTCCACTGAGTGAACTAAATATAAGCCACGTCCTTGAGTTGATAGGAAGCTAGCTCAATACCATCAATTCCAACCACTTGCATTACACCAAAGATCTTCTTTACCTCATCCAAGAAATTTTGTGGATCATCACAAACTTTTGAACCCTAGAACTTAGGTGGGTTCATGCGAATGAAATCTCGGACTCGGGTTGCTACTCCACCTTTGGGTGGATGGGGATAGGAGCCTGCTGATTGGCCTGAGCAGCCATGTCTGAGCTAGCATGTGAATGTAATTTCTGAACACCGCATTTGTGAACTCAGGGTCTAGAATCAGAGGATCAACATTTCGAGCGGCTCTGTGAGGCATGGCATGGCGAGGAGGCATAATCTGAAATGCATAAAGAATAGATTAGAAGAGTAATAAAGTTAAACTCTATCACATGATATTGATCAAGAAAAAAGTGAATGTTTTCCTAAGACACCTCCTAGCTTCCCTCTCATAGTGTGGAACGCTTCACACACATGAAAGAGACTCTACTCGATGCGGCTTTTAGACACCCTAGGACTCTTGAACCTGAGGCTCTAATACAAAGTTTGTCATACCCCGAGACTATCCCCTAGGCGTAACAAGGGACCTGGGAACACAAGTGACCCAAGTTAACCCTAGGTCATAGCATACTCAGGTATTCATACGAAAGCATAGAGAAAGCATACTAAATAAAGATAGGCAACCATAACTAAAGTAGAAACAAGGTTTATGAAATGCCAAATCCAAACACGGAGTACAAGTCTAGCTATGTCAGAACCCTCTAAACTGTCATAAAGAGTTGATGGGATAAGACCCCAACTAACTCGGAAATTTAAAAGAATGACATGATGGAAATAAGCCTAACACTAGCCCTCGGACAATGAGAACTCACCAATACAAAATCGATCTCCGATGATGTCTAGCCATGAGTCTGATGAAGAGGGCTTGAATTTGCATCATCAAGAGAATGCATCACAAGATATGCGTTAGTACTATATGATGTACTCAATATGTGAGATATGCAGAATTTGAAGTAAACATGCTATACGTTCTTTAAAACTAAAATCATATTATGATAGAAATGCAAAGGACTCAAAGCATTATCATAGGCAAAATATACTTGAAAACCATAAGTAATAGTAGAAGTTCTGAAATCTCAAAGCAAAGAGTCAATGCAATAAATAACCTGAAATTGTTTCTACGGGAGGTTCTCTAACCGACATAGACCATGTGAGCTACATGAAATCCGATGTATCTGCCCCATCGAAAGGACCCAATATACCTTTCCAGGGTATAAGGCATAATTAGTGTGGTCACGGTATCTGATGCTCACTGAAAGTACTTAAAAACCTACGGTGGCACATAGATTTGGGATATACAATGGTGTGCGCTAAACCCAATCCAACTCGGTGCTCAATACTACTCCCAAAACATACTTATAACTCAATTTATATTTCTGCCATATCTAATGTCAAATCTGTTTGAAAAGCATAAGGGTATATCTAATACCAATGCAATTCACATAGCTTAGGTAGACATATCTAGATGCCAAACCTTTCATAAAACATAAGGACATATCTAATGTCATGCAATTCATACTTCAAAATCCTTAACAACTTAGCATAGCCACAATTCAAAACATACTTTTCTTTCTAAATTCATAACTTAAAAAATTAGGCATGCACTTTCATAAATACATAAGGCCATGTTATCTAAACATGCCAATTTTCACTTGAAATCATGCAATTCAATGGAATCATACTAGAAATCATCTTTAATGCATGGGCTTTTGAAATCAATTAAAGAACCTCAAAAAAATCATAGATAAGTAATGAGAAACCATGAGTTGATGCTTTAAAACTGAACCCATAAGTTTTCCCCAAATTGGGTAAGAACCCTAATTTCACCAATCCATAAATCAAAGTAAAAATCAGGGGTTTTGGGCATAAGGGTGAAAGTAATCCCTTATTGAATACCCACATACCTTATTGAAGCTTGCTTGATCTAAGATGAAAAGATATGGAGGGTTGGACTTGGAAATTGAAGGAGTTCTTTCTTCTTTTGGAATGGAATTTCTTAGAATGAGAAGAGTTTAGGCTATTAGGGAATTAAACCCTACTAAAAATTGTCAAAAAGACCTCACTTAAGAGTTAAAAGGGTGGGTAATTATAGAAATACCCTGGGATTTAATTAGAGAAAAGATGCTAAAAATCTCAGCTTTAGGTTTCATGGGTCCCTTCTATGAACCGTAGAAGTAACCACGGCTCGTGGATTAGAGTCGTGGTTTTTGAGACAAAAGTCAAGATACAAATAAGTTTCTACGACTCAATAGGATGTACCAGAGAAACTTCTACGAGTCGTTGAACCCACTCGTGGTTCCTGGGAAAATTGGTAACCCTTAGTCTGAGTTCCATGATTCGTGGAACCATCCAAGGACTGTGAACCGGACTATTGTTTCTCAGACCTGCGGAAGATCTACAGGATTGGATTCACGGGTCACTTTCAAGACTCGTGGTTCTATCCACGGCTCATGGACTTGACTCGTGATCCCTGGGAGTTTCAGAATTTTCAGGGATTCTAAGTTTAAAAGTTGAATCGAATTCCAAGGTGTTACAAGTAAACTAATGCAGAAAAACTCTTTTCATGATAATGATAGTATTCTCGAATACAATCGATAGCTCAATAACTCATAATCAACCTACTGGCTCTACACATGCTCAATCCGCTCTACAACATAAATAACCAACTCATAATCACAAATCGATGTTCGGGATTCATGGACATTCCCCAAATATCCCTCCGTCTATGGTCCAAAGGTGTATACAAACGCCACACGGGGCCGCAAGGGTAATACTTCAAAACTATCTCAAGTACTAAACCAAACATAGGAAATAATAATAGACAGAAGAAGCGGGCATGGTTTGGGGCGTCAAACTAGTAAACCTAACCCAAAGATGCTAAATAGTATAATTATATTCTATATAAGCAAAGTCTAACGTAGGTAAGCCGCAACCTACCTGGCATCCGATAAATAGCTACTGGAAAGCCATCGCCAAAGACCAAATAGCTCCGAGAAGCCTCGAAGAGCAATCAAACTACAAAGAACATACTCTACTCGTCCATAAGAAGATAACGACACCCATAATGTTAATAAACTAGATGGGTCAACATTTGGGTCAAAAGAGGGCTCGTGGGCCCTACAATATGAAGTTGGAAATGAAGGTTACCATGAGGTTCCCAATGTTACCAGTAATGCATGCTCGAACTTTGAGAGGAAAAAGGATAAGGGAAGGGCCCCAAAACAGCCCTAAACTCTCAAGAACAAAGAGTGAATTAAAAGAGGAAATTACAGAATTAAAGAGAGCAAAAATATACAATTTACGACAAAAACTCGATCTCGGGTACGGAATTAATCACCCCAACACTTATGGATGATCCTCTAAGAAATTGGAGCTTGGAGCTCCAGAACAATGGAGGAAATTGGTTTAAATGAAGAAGAAAATGGTGGAGAAGAGTCATATACTGCCAGGGGTCCTTCATTGCGATCGTGAAGGACCCCCATGCGGTCGCGATGACCACGATGGCTAGACCATCGCGATCGTGAAGGTAATCCATACGGTCGTGAAGAACAATGAGACAGGGCCTTCATTGTGGTTGCGAAAAGGAATCTCGTGATCATGAAGAGCAAAGGGTACCAGGTCCACAAATGAAAGGGACCTCGCAGTCGCGATGCCCAAAGAGGAAGAACATTGCGATCGCATGGCCTCTCTCGTGGTCGCGATTAAGGCATGAGGTCTGCACCTGCAATAGCAACCAACAGAAAGCTTAAGACAAAAAGTCACCGGTTATGCACATAGAGCTTATCTGAGACTCCGCGAACATAAAAAAACTAATCTACTACACCAGAAATGGAATTCTGGACTCAACAGAATCAATAATATTCCCAACGGAGGTTGATTTAGCAAAAAGTGGACCCCATGCCCAAATAGCCAACTTTTTCAAAATGGAACCCAATAGCCCAAAATGAGTCTGGAAGCCTCGGGACCCAAACCAAAGGTCCCTCTAACCCAAAGTTGACAATCTGGAGCTAATAGCGATAACAAAATTCCTATTCGAGGCCGTCTTCTTATAATGTTGACCAAAGTCAAACACCCAAGTTCAACTGCCCAGAAATCCCACAAAGTGAGATAAAACCAAATCAAAAGCTCCTGTAACCCGATCAAGAGTCAAACTAGACCAAAATCCATGCTTCGGAGCTAACAAAATTGTCGAAATCCAATTTCGAGCATGCTTGCTAAAAATGTTTACTAAAATTCAATGATTTCCCAAGTTAAAACTCTAAAATAGGGAAACAGTCATAATGACCTAACGAACGGCCCGTGCACCTAACCACCAGTCCCAGCAAGCCATAAATGACTTGGGGCCCTAACAGGAAAGATCTAACAGTACAAAAAAGGCAAAAATGCAAACATGACCAGAAGGGTCATTACATCTTCCACTACTAAAAAAGGACTTTCATCCTTCAAAATTGAGAAAAAAGAGTACCTGAAGGATCAAAGAAGTGCGAATATTGAGCTTGCATCTCTCTCTCGGTCTACCAGGTAGCCTCCTCAACTGGATGATACCTCCACTGAACCTTAACCATAGAAATCTCTCTAGACCTTAATTTCCTGACATCACTGGCAAAGATGGCTACCAGATCCTCAACAAAAGTCAAACCCTTATCTAACTGCACTGAATCCTACTGTAACACATGTGACTCATACAAAACATAACGCCTCAACATAGATACATGGAATACTAGGTGCATAGCTGAGAACATTTGAGGCAAGTCTAACAGATAAGCAACAATACCAACCCTCTGAAGAATCTTAAACGGTCCAATATACCTGGGGCTAAGCTTGGCCCTCCTACCGAATCTCATAACGCCCTTCATGGGTGACACTCGAAGAAACACCAGATCACTAACACTGAACTCTAAGGCATGCAGTCTACAACATGTGCTCTCCTGCCTACTCTGGGCTGCCCGAAGTCTGTCCAGAATCACCTAGACTCTATCTAAAGAATCACGAAGCAAATCTATACTCTGCAGCCTGGACTCCAAACCAATGAACCAACCAACTAGAAAACTGCAATACCTACCATATAATACCTTAAAAGGAGCCATTCCAATACTCGAGTGATAACTATTATTATAAGAAAACTTTGCCAAAGGCACATACTAATTCCATGAACCTCTAAATTCAAGAATACATGCCCGTAACATGTGCTTCAGGACCTGGATAGTTCTTTAAGACTGGCCATTTGTCTGAGGGTGGAATGCAGTACTAAGGTAAACCTCTATACCCATATCTCACTCAATAGTCCTCCAAAACCGAGATTTAAACTTAGTACCACGGTCTGAAATAATATAAGCTAGAACTCCATGCAATCAGACAACCACTCAGAGAAAAATTTGAGCCAACCTCTTCGCACTATAGGAAGAATGAACTGGTAATAAGTGTGCAAACTTAGTCATCCTATCAACAATAACTCAAATAGAGTCAAACCCTCGATATGTGCACAAAAATCATGCTATGAAGTCCATAGTGATCCCTTCCCACTTTCACTCAGGAATAGGAAGTCATTACATCAATCCACCAGGTCTCATATGCTCAAACTTAATCTGCTACCAGTTCAAGCACCAAGATACAAACTCTGCTATGTCCCTTTTTATACCGCTCTATATGTAAAGTTGCCTCAAATCTTGTTACATCTTAGCTATTGCCAGATGGATGGAATATATAGAATAATGAGCCTCATGAAGAATCAATTGAATGAAATCCCAAACTCTCGGAACACAAAGGCAACCATCAAATCTCAAAGTACCATCAGAATCTAAAGTATCCCCTGTCACGCCCCAAACCATGGGAGACATGACCGACACTCAGAGCCACAAAATAGAGTGTATCTCTATTGAACATGTTGGGGGTCTGAGACCGACAAGATCTCTAAGAATAGCAATTTGAAACACTGAAAGCTCAATAGTAGGTAAACAACTCAAGGCCAACAAGGCTATTATCTTAGTAGATAGCTAATAACAAGGCCGACAAGGCTATACCCAACACTGATATACATATACACGTCTACAAGCTTTTAGGAGTAAGTAAAATATCTCATATCCAGGTCAGGTCCCTAGACTACCCATAAACTGTACATATACATAACCTTGTCAAAATATAAGCTAGACCTCTGACTTGTCAGCTCCAGGAAGAATGGAGCTTACCAAAATGGCTGAACTCTGCAACTCCTACTGAAGAGGTCTGTATGGACCTGCAGGCATGAATGTAGAACCCTTAGGCAATGGGGACGTCATTACGACAATAATGTACTGGCATGTAAGGTAGAAACATAAAAGCAAGTCGCAAGTAGTAAGTAGTAAATCTGAACAAGATATAATATGAAACTTGTAAACTGTAATTGGTAAGACTCGTTAAGCTTTTTTCTTTTTTATTCTTTTTAGAACACAACACCTGCATTAACTCACACCGAAACTCACGTTTTATAACCCACGCTGAACCATAATAGCTCCTTGGCGCACCCTGTATATAATGGACTCAATATAGCAGTAGCGCCTTGGCGCACACTATGTATATAATGGCCTCAATATGGCAGTAGCACCTCGGTGTATACTATGTATATAATAGCCTCAATATGGCAGTATCACCTCGGTGCACACTAATACGCAATCCACGCGTAATAAGTGTATTACTAGATTGACCTTCAAAGCTACTCTTGTTAGTTATAAAGGTTCATTTAGATAACTTCTTTAGCCTTGACTTACTAGATGTTGGACTCAACTTACCAAATACATATGAATGGGGATTTGACTTGCTAACCTTCCTTTTATACTTCCTAAAGCTTGATTAGGGGTCACAATACAAAGAGCAAACTCGAATAAAGGATTACTTATGTTTCGTGCAAAAAGAATCAGATTTTTTATAAGAAGGCAACTTGAATCACCATAATGTATCACTTAGTTCTTTAAGACTTGTTAAGTTACCAAATCAACTCTCTTATAATAGAATACTCAAATTCCTCTTTCGGAGATTTAGAGTTCCATTTCTAGATTCATGCCGATAAGGAATAAAGAAGCCTTAACATACCTTGTTCCTTTTGAAGATTGCGCTTATCACACACCAACCTACTTCCTCCAACCGTAAAAAACACATCAAACATCCCTTACACAACTCACCATACCGAAATACAATAGCAACACATTGAACCCATGGCTTCCGATCGTCGTCCCGTGAGTTCTTAACAACAATTCAACAACAATTGTCCATCCGAACTTCAATCCAAAAATATAATTATGGGAAGAGTACTTACCACACTTGAAGGGGTGTTTTTATCCTCTTTTTATTGATGCCTTGAAAAGCTTAAGTACCCCCTTAATCTTTAATAAATCTTGATCTTCTTAGAACCCTAAAGGGAGAAAGGGTCTGCCAAAATGAAAGAGGATAAGAGAGAATTTTCCAGCTTTTTGTGATCAATATTGATCAACAAAAGGTCTGTATAAAGGGACCTTTTTGAGTATATTTGGGTCAAAATGGGTCAAGAAACTTGGGCCAAAATTATCCTTTGCTTGGGCCTCAAAAGGGTAAAGTTTGTGGCTGATTTTGGGCTTCTCTTGGGTCAAAATGTGGTCAATATTGGTGGCTACTTTTTGTAGTTTTTTGGGCCAGATTTGGTGGTTCTTTGATGGGCCAACTTTAAGCTTCATTTGGGCTACCATTAGGTCTGATAGTCCATGGTGTTGATTCCCATAATCGGCCCTCGGAACTTATTTTGTTAACGTAGGTAGGTGATGCACCTACTTGTCACCTAAGAGCTTAGATAAGTCGGGCAAGCACTTTACTTGTTTTATCTCATTTTTCAAAACCCTCATCCTTATACTTTAACTTAACACTTATATACATTTGACCATTTCAAATTCTAGGCCAAAGTACCCCTTCACAATCTTGAGCTCAAGTACCTTCGTCGGTATTAACTTAGTCATATAGGTTTTGAAAGGTATGGGGTGTCCTATCCTTCCCCCCTTAGAATCATTCATCCTCGAATGAGGGTAATGCGTATAGAGCCCTATTCCTTTGGGATTTCTAGAAATTTTGGTAGAGTTTCCTTTATAATTGGGACTATCCAAAAACCTGAAACTCAGCAAAATTCCAGCACAATGTCTGACAAGGCGATATAATGATTTACAATTAAATGCAATCCTTTGCATATGTTCAAACCTGATCATATTTGCGCAGTAGGAAGAATATCAAGAACATAAGGACATGACTTACCTCTATACTATTTTCAGGTTGTAAATAACTGGGGATACTTTTTCCTCATTTCTTTCTCAGCTTCCCACGTCATTTCCTCGATATTATTATTTCTCCATAACACCTTTACTGAGGCTACTTCTTTGGTTCTGAGCTTCTTAACTTGAAGATCTAGGATAGAAATTGGTACTTCCTTATAGGATAAGTCTTCAGAAAGTTGAACATCTTTGATAGGCATAATACGTGAAAGATCTCCTATGCACCTTCGTAGCATCGATACATTAAATACAGGATGGACTATCTCAAATTCTGTGGGTAAATCTAGCTCATATGCCACTTTTCCTACCCTCTGAATGATCATGTATGGTCCAATATATCTTGGACTAAGCTTTCCCTTTTTACCAAATCGCATAACGCCTTTCATGGGCGAAACCTTTAGGAAAACCAAAACACTAATATTAAATTCCAAATCCCGACGTCGAACGTCTGCATATAATTTTTGTCTACTCTGGGATGTTAGTAATCTTTCTCAGATTAGCTTCACCTTCTCCATTGCCTGATTAACTAGGTCTAGCCCTAATAATCCTGCTTCTCCAATTTCAAATCATCCAATCGATGATCTACACTTTCGTCCGTATAAAGCCTCATAAGGAGCCATTTGAATGCTTGCACGGTAGCTATTATTATAAGCAAACTCAATTAGTGGCAAATGGTCATCCCAACCCCCTTTAAAATCTAGTACACAAGCTTGTAGCATATCTTCGAGTGTTTGAATAGTGCATTCAGCTTTTCCATCTGTCTGTGGATGAAAATTTGTGCTGAGACTTATTTGAGTACCTAAGCCTTTCTGGAAAGACCTCCAGAAATTTTCCATAAACTGAGCACCCCTATCTGAAATGATGGAAATTGGGACACCATGCCGTCGAACTATTTCACTAATATACAACTTGGCATAATCTTCAGCAGTATAAGTTATCCTGACTGGAAAAAAGTGAGATGATGTTGTAAGTCTATCTACAATTACCCATATGGAATCATACTTCCGATAAGTATGGGATAAGCCTATAATAAAGTCCATGTTGATCGCCTCCCATTTCTAGGTAGGTATCACTATACTTTGAGTTAGACCTCTAGGTCTCTGGTGTTCAATTTTTACCTATTGACAATTCGGGCATTGGGCTACAAACTCTGCAATATTCCTCTTCATATTATTCCACCAATAAATCTGTCAAAGATTATGATACATCTTTGTCGCTCCTGGATGAATTGAATAGAGGGAATAGTGGACTTCTACAAAAAATATATCCTGAAGCTCCCCGACATTAGGTACACATAGACGACCTTGATATCTTAGAAACCCATCTTCCTTAAGCTCTATTAGTGGTTGCTTCTGTTGTGGAATTTCCTCCCTTAATCTTTCTAACTCTGGATCATCATATTGTCGTTCCTTTACCCTTGTTATAATTGAGGATTCCGATGTGCTTTGAATAACAACTCCCCCATTACCTTGGTCTAGTAGTCGAACCTGTAAATTAGCTAACTGATGTAGTTCTCTTGTCATTTCAATCTTTCTATTTTCTACGTGGCTCGAGCTTCCCATGGATTTGTGTCTAAGTGCATCGGCCACTACATTGGCCTTACCTAGATGGTAAAAAATATCTACATCATAATCCTTTAGTAACTCTAGCCACCTTCTTTGCCTTAGGTTTAAATCCTTCTGTTTGAATAAATACTGTAGACTTTTGTGGTCCTTAAACACATCTACATGGACTCCAAACAAGTAATGGCACCAAATTTTCAAGGCAAATATAACTGCTGCCAATTCAAGATCGTGAGTAGGGTAATTTTGTTCGTGCTTTCTTAGCTGTCACAAGGTATAGGCAATAACTTTACCATGTTGCATTAAAACGCAGCCCAACCCAATCCTTGAAGCATCACAATAAACAACATAACCTTTTGTGCCCTCTGGCAGAGTTAAGACAGGCGTTGAAGTAAGCCTGTCCTTCAACTCCTAAAAACTCTACTTGCATGCCTCCGACCATTGGAACTTGGCAGCTTTATGAGTCAACTTTGTCAATGGTGCAAAGATAGAAGAAAATCCTTCCACAAACCTTCGATTATAACCTGCTAAGCCCAAAAAAACTACAGATCTTTGGAGCATTTAAGGGTCTCGGCCAATTCTTTACAGCTTCAATCTTTTGGCTGTCAACTCTAATACCTTCATCTGTAATTACATGGCAAGAAAAGCCACTGAAGTCAACCAAAACTCACATTTGGAGAATTCTGCATATAATTTATGATTCTGAAGTATTTGCAATACTGCACATAGATGATCAGCATGTTCGACTTCGGACCGTGAGTAAATAAGGATATCATCAATAAATACGATCACGAATACATCTAGAAATGGCTTGAAGAACCGATTCATTAGGTCCATAAAAGCTGTTGGGGAATTAGTAAGCCCAAAAGACATTACTAGAAACTCGAAGTGGCCATACCTGGTCCTAAAGGCTGTCTTCGGAATATCTACTCCTTTGACACGCAACTGGTGATACCCCAACCGCAAGTCAATCTTTGAAAAACATTTGGCGCCTTGCAACTGATCAAAAAGGTCATCAATCCTTTGAAGCGGATACTTATTCTTGATTGTAACTTTGTTCAACTGTCAGTAACCGATACACATTCTCAAGGACCCATCCTTCTTACGAACAAACAAAATTGGTGTGCCCCATGGCGATATACTAGGCCTAATGAAACCTTTTTCGAGTAGATCCTTTAACTGTTCCTTTAACTCTCCTAATTCTGCAGGAGCCATCCTGTAAGGGGGAATTGATATTGGCTGAGTATCTGGGAGTAGGTCAATGGCAAACTCAATTTTCCTTTCAGGAGGGATTCCTGGAAGCTCATCCGGGAATACATCTAGAAACTGACTCACCACGGGAACTGATTGAATAGTCGCTGGTCCATCCTCTGTGCTTCTTAATCAGACGAAATGATAGATATAGCCTTTAGAAATCATTTTTTTGGGCCTTAAGGTACGAAATAAACCTACCCCTTTTCATGATAGAATTACCTTTCCACTCCAGGATTGTATCTTCCGGAAAATGGAATTTGACAACCTTAGTTCTACAATCAATATTAGCATAACATGCAGCTAACCAGTCCATACCCATAATGACATCGAATTCAATCATATCTAATTCAATTAGATCAGCTGAAGTGAGACAACCATAAATCCACACTGCACAATCTCGATAAACTCGTCTAGCTATAATATTTTCACCAATCGGCGTAGATACAACAAAGGGTCTAGGCAAGAACTCAGGGCCTGCCCCAAACTTACCAGTAACGAGCGGGGTAAGATATGAAAGAGTAGATCTAGGATCTATAAGTGCATAAATAGCATGAGTAAAAATAGTCAATGTACATGTAACAACATCAGGTGACAATTCTAAGTCCTGGCGACCGGCTAGAGCATAAGTGCGGTTCTGACCACCATCTGAACTGGATGCTCCTCCTCCTCCTCTACCTCTACCATGACCTGGTGTAGCCTGTGGGCCTGTCCTAGAGGGATGAACAGTAGATGAAGAAGTTGCCATCGACCATATAGGCTGGGACATCTCACCCCTACCTCTACTTGGACAGTCTCGCATAAAGTGACCAGGATGCCCACACGAATAACAAGTATTTAAACCCAGGAGACATATCCCAGGATATTTCCTACCATACTAAACACAAGGTGGAAAAGGTGGCCTCATCTGACCTGAATGCCCCTGGCGATAAGAACTGGATACACCTGAACTGTGGCCTTATCGCGACTGAGAAAAATGATCTTACCTCTGTCTTTGCACCTAATATGGGGCACCACTAGTAGGGCGGGGTGATCGCCTATTAAAATGTGGCCTAACATTACCTCGTGGCTCTCCATATGACCCAGTAGATCTAGCCCTCTTATTCTGATCCCTTTCTCGGCCTTGGTTATCTCCAATTTGTACTTCAAGATCCTCTGCAGTCTGAGCAATAACCTGTATCTTAGAAATATTCATATCCTCTTGTGTGGATTCTATTGTTAATCCCTTAATCAATTCATCCTTAAGGCTACGCATATATCGATGAACTCTAGCTCGCATCGTACTCACAATATTGGGGGCGTACCTGGCTAATGAATTAAACCCGAGGCTGTACTGTCAAACTCTCATATTGCCCTGCCTAAGGGCTAGAAATTGATCAAGTCTGGTCTCTTGAACCTCCTGTGGAAGATAGTGAGCTAGGAAGGCCTTTGAAAAATACTCCCATTAAGGTGGGGGTACATTTGATCCCCTAGACCGATCCCAAGCCTCGAACCACAAAATGGATACATCTCATAACCTGAAAGATGCAAACTCCACTGCCTCCACTATTATTGCATGCATGACTCAAAGTACCTGATAAGTCTGATCAATAAGCTCTTGAGGATCCTCACGTGGGTCAGAGCCTATAAATATAGGAGGACTTAGGCTGATAAACTCTCGAGCCCTAGAACTTTCTGAGCCACCTGACCTAGCACTTGCCGATGCCCGTATTTGTTGTTATTGTGTGGCTACCATCTAGGTCAATAATCGAACAGCACTCATGATGTCCTGGTCCTCTACTTCAGGTGGAGGAGCTACAGGTGCTGGTTCATCTCTAGCTATCTCAGATGCCACTGGAGAAGGTGGGGTCGGGGGTGTTGGATCCCCTCTAGTCTCATCAGGTACTGGATAAACTGGGATCTCTGGTATCGGTGATTCACTTTAAGCTTCTAATCTATCCATCTAGATAGGCGAGGAACAACTAGTACCTTCCCTTGTATCCCATGCCGACTCCTCGGCTAGTCATTTGTCTGGTCACAGGCATTTCTGTAAACAAGGAATAGAAAAACATTAATTAGACTTAAGATATCTTATGACCTTGCTCTATTGCACGATCTAGCAGATGAAAGAAGGATAACGATTCCTACATGTCTCGTAGCCTCATGATTATAGGTGTGGTGCACAACACATCCATAAGCAAGACTCTACTAGACACAGCTTGTAGACTCCCTGGGATTCGACGTGCTCTGATACAAAGTTTGTCACGCCCCAAACCATGGGAGGCATGATCGACACCCGGATCCCCAAAAGGACGAGGGTGCCAAAATAGAGTGTATCTCTATTGAACCTGCTGGGTGTCTGAGACTGACAAGGTTTCTAAGAATAGCAATTTGAAACACTGAAAGCTCAATAGTAGGTAAACAACTCAAGGCCAACAAGGCTACTATCTTAGTAGATAGATAATAACAAGGCCGACAAGGCTATACCCAATACTGATATACATATACACGTCTACATGCCTCTAGGAGTAAGTAAAATATCTCATATTTAGGACAGGGCTCTGTACTACCCATAAACTGTACATATACCTAACCTTGTCAAAATATAAGCTAGACCTCTGACTCGTCAGCTCCAGGAAGAATGGAGCTTACCAAAATGGCTGAACTCTGCAACTTCTACTGAAGAGGTATGTCTGGGTTTCTATCTGGACCTGCAGGCATGAATGTAGTGCCCTCATGAAATGGGGACGTCAGTACAACAATAATGTACTGGCATGTAAGGTAGAAACATAAAATAAAGTCGCAAGCAGTAAATCTGAACAAGATATAATATGAAACTTGTAAATTGTAATTGGTAAGACTCGTTAAGCTATTTTCTCCTTTATTCTTTTTAGAACACAACACATGAATTAACTTACACCGCAACTCACTCTTTATAACCCACACTGAACCACAATAGCGCCTCAGTGCACCCTGTATATAATGACCTCAATATAGCAGTAGCGCCTGGGCGCACACTATGTATATAATGGCCTCAATATGGCAGTAGCGCCTCAGAACACACTATGTATATAATGGCCTCAATATGGCAGTATCACCTCAGTGCACACTATGTATATAATAGTCTCAATATAGATGTAGCACCTTGGTGCACACTAACACGCAATCCATGCGTAATAAGTGTATTACTATATTGACCTTCAAAGCTACTCTTGTTAGTTATAGAGGTTCATTTAGATAACTTCTTTAGCCTTGACTTACTAGATGTTGGACTCAACTTACCAAATACATATGAATGGGGATTTTACTTGCTAACCTTCCTTTTATACTTCCTAAAGCTTGATTAGGGGTCACAATACAAAGAGCAAACTCGAATAAAGGATTACTTATGTTTCGTGCAAAAAGAATCAGATTTTTTATAAGAAGGCAACTTGAATCACCATTATGTATCACTTAGTTCTTTAAGACTTGTTAAGTTACAAAATCAACACTCTTATAACAAAATACTCAAATTCCTCTTTCGGAGATTTAGAGTTCCATTTCTAGATTCATGCCGATAAGGAATAAAAAAGCCTTAACATACCTTGTTCCTTTCAAAGATTGCGCTTACCACAACTTGTACTTTCCTTTATTAAGTTAATCTACAACACAAGGGTATAATTAATCTAATATTAGCTATTAAACCTGATGCAACTTTTCCAAAACAGTAGCTAAACATTTCCCAGGCAGATTTACTTATTGGCATAAATAAAAGGGTGTATGTCACACCTTTATCCCCCATTCCAATACACATCACACACACACCAACCTAATGCCTCTAACCATACAAAACACATCAAAGATCCCTTACATAACTCACAATACTGTAATACAATAGCAACACATTGAACCCACGGCTTCCGATCGTCGTCCCGTGAGTTCTTAACAACAATTCAACAACAATTGTCCATCCTAACTTCAATCCAAAAATATGATTATGGGAAGATTACTTACCACACTTCAAGGGGTGTTTTTATCCTCTTTTTATTGATGCCTTGAAAATCTTAAGTACCCCCTTAATCTTGAATAAATCTTGATCTTCTTAGAACCCTAAATGGAGAAAGGGGCTGCCAAAATGAAAGAGGATAAGAGAGAATTATCCAGCTTTTTGTGATCAATATTGATCAACAAAAGGTCTGTATAAAGGGACCTTTTTGGATGACTTTTTTGAGTATATTTGGGTCAAAATGGGTCAAGAAACTTGGGCCAAAATTATCCTTTGCTTGGGCCTCAAAAGGGTTAAGTTTGTGGCTGATTTTGGGCTTCTCTTGGGTCAAAATGTGGTCAATATTGGTGGCTACTTTTTGTAGTTGTTTGGGCCAGATTTGGTGGTTCTTTGATGGGCCAACTTTAAGCTTCATTTGGGCTACCATTAGGTCTAATAGTCCATGGTGTTGATGCCCATAATCGTCCCTCGGAACTTATTTTGTTAACGTAGGTAGGTCATGCACCTACTTGTCACCTAAGAGCTTAGATAAGTCGGGAAAGCACCTTACTTGTTTTATCTCATTTTTCAAAACCCTCATCCTTATACTTTAACTTAACACTTATATACATTTGACCATTTCAAATTCTAGGCCAAAGTACCCCTTCACAATCTTGAGCTCAAGTACCTTCATCGATATTAACTTAGTCATATAGGTTTTGAAAGGTATGGGGTGTCACAGCCCCGCTAGCCTCACCCCACACAACCTGATCACAAATTTCATACAAATGCTAATCCTCAAAATGACACTGCTGAATCTGATCAACCAGAGTAGAATGGACCTCAACAGTTGCAATAACTCTGCTGGAATCTGATAAGTCAAGTCTACCCAAACGGCTAGCCAAGGACTAGATGTCTAAGGCCAACAGTCGCTCTGAAACAAAAAAAGAAGCCAAGTTTCCCATACTCACTGCCTTCCAGCTGAAGGCATCTGCTACTATGTTTGCCTTGCCTGAATAGTATAGAATAGTGAAATCATAGTCCTTCACTGACTCAACCGATCTCTGCGGCCTAGACTTCAGCTCATGCTAACTCGTGATATACCTAAGACTATGGTGGTGGTTGTAAATCTCACAGCAAAATCCATATAGATAATGCCTCCATATCTTGAGAGCGAAGACTACCGCAGCCAACTCTAAGTCATGAGAAGAGAAGTTACGCTCATGATCCCTCAGGTACCTTAACTCATATGCTATCACACGACCCTGTTGTATCAATACACAACCAAGACCAACTGGAGAAGCATCACAATACACTGAGAAGCCCTGACCCTCAACTGGCAATGTCAATACCAGAGATAAAGTTAATAAGTCCTTAAGACTCTGGAAACTATCCTCACATAGATCAGACAACTGAAATGAGACATCCTTCCTAGTCAGCCTAGTCAAAAGTGCTACTATGGAAGAAAACCCCTCGATGAACTGTCCGTAGTATCCTCCCAATCCAATAAAACTACAAACCTTGGTAGGAGTAGTAGGTCTTGGCCAATAACAAATTACTACAATCATTCTTGGGTCCACTCTAGTCCTATCCTTAGACACCATGTATCCTAGGAATGCTACTGTGTAAAGACAAACCTCGCACTTTGAGAACTTAGCATAAAGCTGATGATCTCTCAGTCTTGAGTACGATTCAAAAGTGTTGCTTATGCTTCTCTCTACTCCATGAGTATATCAATATGTCATCAATGAAGACTATATGATATGGATTAATGGAAATGGGCTTGGTACCCGGCTCTAACTCAATGGCAAAATCTAAATCACGCTCAAGTGGAAGGCATGGCATGTCAGTCAAAAACACATCTAGAAATTCCCTAACTACAGAGACTGAATCGGGAGAGGAAGTGTCTACGCTAAAATCCATGACATATGCTAGGTAAGCCAAACACCCGTGCAAAATCAACTTCCTAGCCTAAAGGCAAGAAATGATCTCAGACAGTGCGCGGCTAACATAACCCTTCCACACAATCAAGGATATGCTGGGTATAGCTATGGTAACAGTCTTGGCATAACAATCCAAAACCACTTGGTGAGGGGATAACCAGTCCATGCCCATAATCACATCAAAATATAGCATATCTAAAATCATCAAGTCATCCTAAATCTCAAGATCACTAACAGCTATAAAGAAGGATCTTACAATCTGATCCACTATGAAAGAATCACCTATCGGGGTAGCAATAGATACATGAATAGATAATGGCTCACTACCCAACCCCAAACAAGGAAAAAAGTAGATAGGTACATACAAACATGAAGATCTAGGATCAAACAATGTTAAATCTGACTGGCGGGAGATAGAAATCGTACCTTTGATAACCGCATCTAAGGCCTCTACCTCCAATGTACCAGGTAGTGCAAAGAACTGATGCCGACCTCCACCGAATTGATTGCCATCCTGAAAACCTATCATGCTGCACACTACCTCTACTAAAGATACCACCTCCTATTATTTGTGGCTACACTGATCTCAAAGGCTAAGCTAGCTGAGCGGCTAGCTGAACTGTACCTCACTAATGGCACTGTCTGGCAAAATGACCAATGATACCATACTCATAGCATGGCCCTAATGGGTCACCCTGTCGAGATAAACTGGTTAAACCTAAATGGCCACCACAACCTGATGCCCCAAATTATGTACCCCTCAATGACTGACCACTGTAACAATGTTGACCACTATAACTCTGATCAAACTGAGGCCTACCTGAAGTCTGGAGTGATGCTTGCTCTGGCTGGCTAAAGTGACCCTGATGCTGATATGGTTGATATCATGTACCCTACTAACCTGAATTTCTATAACCAGAGTGGAAATAATTGTAAGTGTGTTGATAGCGTAACCTCTCATATCTAGCCCTAGGGTCTTGACGATGTAAATCTTGTATAGTGCGGACATGGTCCGCTCTATCCTGAAATGATCGCCCACTAGCAACTAGTATCTCTATAGTCTATTGAAGCTCAATCCTCAAACCCCAAACAAACTGATGAACCCTTTCTGGCTCTGTAGGAATAATCATAGCCTAAAATAGAACTAACTAGTGAAAATAGGTCTCATACTCAAGACACTGTCATAGACCCTTGCATCAATCGAGTGAACAACTCTCTACGGCTCTCACGGTCACTTTGATGCAAGAACTTGGCCATAAAAGCCTCACAGAGCTCTCTCCAAGTAAACTAAGGAGACTGAGAAGTCTTCACGCTACCAAGGCCCTCTACCAAATCTTAGCTGGGCCCTCCAGCTGATAGGTAGTGTAACCCACTCCATGAGTATCCAATAGACCAAGATGATGAAGCATCTCCTTGCAAGTAGAAATAAAGTCATAAGCATCCTGTCCGGGACACCGGAGAACCTAGGCGGGGATATTCCTAGAAATTGTCCCAAATCCTTCTGCTCAACTCTGTCATAATTGGGAGAGGAGCAATAGGCTGAGCAACTGTAGGCACTGACAGAACTTGTGAACGGGGAGCCACAGTAGCAGGTTGCGCTCCTAATTTATAAACACCTCTGGCTTCTGCCTGAGCAACTGTCTGGGCCATATTAGAAGGTTGTCCCTGAACCATACCCAATAACTGAAGAAGAAAACCCCACATATCTGACGAAGAAGCTAGGGCTGGTGATTATATAAATGCTGCTACTGGCCCAAGTGGCACCTTGGTTGCTCCCTGGTCCACGGGCTGTTGATCCATAACTGGCTCAGGCTCATACTTTGCCTCAATACCTCTATCTGGTGTCGCTGCTCATGCACGTCCTTGACCTCCACCTCAATGGCCACCTGATAATGCTCAAGTAACACTCTCTATATGGAGGTGATAGCGACCATTAGAGTAAAATAATATTTATATTCATGATGGGTTTCGGAGTCGATCCTATAGAGAATGGTAGAGTGGCCTATAAGATTGTCTTATATTTATCACCAATAGAGTAATTATTCAAATAACATAAAAAGTAAAATAGGGAGTGATAACGCCCAAACTACACCTCAAATTAACGAAGCGTAAGCAGTCGTAGTAAAATATAGAACCCAACAAAGGTTGGGGTCGAATCCCACAGAGAATATGGTGAGAATTAAGTCTTTAGTGAATTAAGTGACTAGTCGTCAATAGTTTCCGGTAAATAAGGGGGGGTTTTGTGATCAATATTTGTAAACAAAACAAACACTTAACGTATGAATGATAATCAATAGGAGAGAGAGAACTAGGGAAGTGTTTACCATGGCGTTAGTAACAAAGTCGATTCTAGGCTTAACGGGGTTCTTTCTATATGCGTGTCACGATGTGATTGAATTAATTGTATCGTCTAAACGTTTCTCAACCAAATAGACAAATTTACTTTTAAATTCTCTCGAACTTGAAAAGGTGTGCTTTTAGATTTCAATCCTAAACATCAAGTAGATTAATCTAGTTACAGCATTAATCATAAGACGAGAGTTGGTAGTCTCGAATCCTCGTCGTTAATCAAGTTTCCCGGTTTTAATCTCTTTACTCAAGCAAATTAAACCTAGGCAAGTTCTAATGTTTGCAACCACTAGAAAACGTTACATAACGAATGATTAACAACATGACAACATACATATTTAACCCGTCGCTACCCGGAATCTATATCGCTACTTTAGCCATGGCTCCCACAACCCTAGTTGTGGGAGGTTTAGTTAATCATGCTACAAAGAAAAGAGAAGAGAATTGTATTCATAATAAAGAGAAGGGATTCTTACAATATAATGAAAACCAATCTTCAATTATTCCAAGAACAAGAAAAAACAAGATCCCAAGAACACGAATTCAAGACGTGTAAAACGTGTTTCTTGATCTCCAAGTCTCTCCTAAAACTGTTGGGAGAACTATATTAAAAAGCTTAACTAATGCATCAATAAAATAAACCTAACATAGGGTATTTATAGGAGTCTAGGAAACAAATCCCAAAAACGCTCGGATTCCGCGTAACCGACTGCCCAGGTGTGACGGCCAGGCTGACGGACCGTCGCCTGGGCCGTCACCACTAGGCAGTGGTGCTGCCTTGGTGTGACGGTCACTGTGACGGACCGTTACATGTGTGACGGACCGTCACATGTGTGACGGGCCGTCACTCAGGCCGTCACTCTTATCCAGAATGCTCTTTTTCGCGTATTTCCTTCCGTTTCCACGTTTGTCTCCATTTCCTGAAAATATAACATAAAAACATCAAAAACGACAATGGTTGCTTGAAAACGTACGACTGTTCTTAGTTCAAAGGAGTCGAAAGTGCCGTAAAATGGTGGCACATCAACACCCTCAACTTAAGACGTTCGCTTGTCCTCAAGCAACATGACACAAAACAAGAATACGACGACTCAACTAAGCAAACAAACTCGTGTCTTTAGCAACTCATGGTCATTCATTAGTTCATTAAATCAAGCTCCCTCGTAGCACACAATGTATGAAACACTAACTTGCAAGGATCCAAATATGTCATTCTGATATGATAGAATATTATGCATACACATGCGCAGCTATCCTAACAATCAATAGGCAATACAGAAACCTTGGTGCCCTCACCACAAAGAAATCCCACACACAAGATTTGGGACTAGGTAAGTGCTCACACTCACAAACGATTTCAAACAATGCACATGCGATACCATAGGCTTGCCCTTACTATTCTATTTCAGTTCTTCAGAAAGCCGCTAAGGATCACTACAGGACTTGTTTAGGCTTGTAATGAGGCTTCAGGTGCAGGTAGGATACATTTAGGGGTTAGTGACTAAGCCCTCCTTGGAACCACCGACGTCTTATTACCACATACTTTACTTTGTCCATCCCTATTCACCTTTTTATTTCCTTCTCTCTAGCTACAGGTGCGGCCTCTTTATTTTGAGAATTCTTTTTGTTACTTTTTCGATCTTTTTCACTTCTTTTTATTTTTCTTTTCTTAGGCACACACCCGAATTTTCATTCTATTCACAACCAATCTTCTCCATCCTCTTTTTCTTATCATTCACCTTTGTAGTAGCCACCCTCAACTTGGGCTGATTGCCTGCGTTGAGGTGCACGATGTCCATAACAGGACCAGGGCCAAAACAAGGTTTACCTCTATGGTAGCCACCCTCAACTTAGGCTGATTGCCTGCGTTGAGGTGCACGATGTCCATGGCAGGACCAGGGCCAAAACAGGGTTTACCTCTATGGTAGCCACCCTCAACTTAGGTTGATTGCCTGCGTTGAGGTGCACGATGTCCAAGGAAGGACCAGGGCCAAAATAGGGATTCAAAGTTAAACAGGAATGGTGACAGGTTATTGAAAGAAAAAGGTTAATTATGGCTCAAACAGGGATCAAAAAGGGATTTTATATTTGGACGGTCTTTTAGGTTAAGTGGACTGCACACAAAAAGGGCCTGTGATCCTTTCCTAAGCAACCAAACTTCAAACTTAACAAAATAGACCGGGCAAGTTCTAGATGCATGCACAGAGTAAGAATTTATAAAAATTAATCTCACACACTCTTAGCACCAAGAAACTATATCGCTACCAACTATCAAACAACCGCTCGGCTTAAGCATACTCATTCTAATCATAACCACACAATGACATTCAAGGATCCAGACAGTCAATCGTTTCAACATAAGTACAAAACCAGAAAATTTTTTAAAGGGGCCTCGTTTTAGTTAACAAAAACGCCATGCTCATCACTATAAACACTAAAAAATTTAAAATAACAACCTAAACATGCCGGTTCTACTAGATAGCACACCGGAGGGAAAAGAACTCGGCAACAAAAACCCTCGGTGGTGACTCACAGGTTTCCCCACACCCTCAACTTAGACTCATGCATTGTCCCCAATGCATACATATGAAAACTAAAAACTGTGAGAATAAAGGAATACCTGTGAAGTCGATATGAATCACATTCTGACATGATGTTGGAGACCGCTAGGGTCTCCAAAACAAGAGAACTCGATGGAATGTGGCGTTCCAGCTTCCTCTTTGGGCTCCATCGCTAGTCGCGACAACTTCTTCGCTCTTTCTTTGCAGATTCTCTTGCGGTGTTTTCGTTTTCTTGATCTTTCACCGCTTTCCTTTACCTACTTCTCCTCTTGCGATCGCGACCTTACTCTCATAACAGCTCGGGTTTCCAGACAACCCTTCTCCTCAAGATACACATCCGCAGGGACTTCCTCAATATCCTTGATGACCGCGACCACCCTCATGTCACTTGGTTGCTTCATCAATTTGGACACATCGAACTTGACCACTTCATTGTTCAATCGGAAGGTCAGTTTGTTTCTCTCCATGTCGACCAGTGCTCTTGCTGTGGCTAACAATAGTCGTCCCAAGATTATGGGAACTTCAAAATCTACTTCGCAATCCAAGATCACAAAGTCGGCCGGGAATATAAGCTTACCAATCTTGACCAGCACATCAGATAAGATTCCCACCGGTCGCTTTACTGAGCGGTCAACCATCATTACTCTCATGGATGTTGTTTTAGGAGCTCCCAAACCCAATTGTTTGTAGACCGCTAGCGACATCAAGTTGATGCTAGCACCAAGATCACATAATGCTCTTCCGAAGTTGAGCTTCCCGATAGTACAGGGACTAGTGAAAGCACCTGGATCTTCCTTCTTTTTGACTAACGATCTTGAAGAAATAGCGCTGCAGTGGTGGAGGTTGTCTTCCGGTTCAAAACTTACCGACCTCTTCTTTGTAATCAAGTCCTTCATGAACTTGGCATAGCCGGGCATTTGTTCTAGCACTTCCACCAATGGTATGTTTATTGAAATCTGCTTCAGCATGGTCATGAAGTTCAGGAACTTACCATCGTCAGCTTTCTTCTTCAAACGTTACGGGAAAGGAGGTGGTGGTCGAGGCATCATAGTTGGAAGCTTTTCAGCTTCCTTACTTTTCTCTGCGGGCTTTGGAGTTTCCTCCTCTACCGCCTCTTCATCATTCGCAACATCACCTTGGGTCTGAATTATCGGATGTGATTCCGGTAATATTTTTCCGCTTCTTGTGGTGATCGCCATACAGCTTGCGTCATTCCTCGGATGAGTGGTGTCGCTCGGCAAGGTACCTGTCTTCCTTGGGTTTAGAGATGCCGAGATGTGACCCACTTGCTGCTCTAATTGCTTGATCGCGGTGGAATGTGACTCCACTACCTGACTCAATGTTGATAACTCAGTCCTCATTGCCTTTACCCCAGAGTCAGTCGATTCCACCTTCAGCAGCATCTTAGCCATCATGTTCTCGAGTTTGGACGTCTCTGCCTCGTTGCCAGCTTTGTCCCGATTACCAGGTGGTATATACAACCCACCTCTATCGGTGCTGTTCCTCCAGTTTCCTTGGTCGCGATCTTTGTAGTCGCCTTTCTCATAGTGGTTGTCTCTCTGATAGTTCCGACCTTGGTTTCCCTGGCCGTTGGCCTGGAAACCCCCCAAATAGTTGGCCTCCTCATCAGATTCAACCCCTGCTGCTCTACCTTGCGAACCCACGACTTTCACCTTCTCAATACTTCCTGACATCAAGTGCTTGGTCAAGAGGTCCATTTGCGTTTTTAGATGGGCCATGTCTTGGTCCCGTCCTTCATCTTTTCTACGCTGTTCTGCTGACACACCAACTGCATAAGTACTAGCTGGTACCTCTGAATCACGTGTATGCCAGGCCCTGTTGGTTTTGGTGAGCCTGTCCAAAATAGTTGTGGCATCGGCAAAAGTGCGACCCATAAACGCTCCACCTGCTGCGTTGTCCAACGTCGGCTTGGTAGCCGAATTGAGTGCCCTATAGAATGTCTGCATCAAAAACTCATCGTTTAACTGATGGTTCGGGCATTGTGTTAGCTTCTTCTTGAATCGCAGCCAGGTCTCGTGCAATGCTTCGTGAGGTTGCTGCCTGAAATTGCTAATCTCGTCCCTCAACTGTATCATCCTAGAGGGAGGAAAGAACCTTTCTAGGAAAGCTCCTTTCAACTCTCCCCAAGTTGCGATAGAGTCGGGGGTCAGTTCTGTCAACCATAACGCTGCCTCATCAGACAGAGACAACGGAAACAACCTGAGCCTGATCGTTGTCTGACTCACGCCTGGCAGTTCAAACGACTTGCAGATACCCACGAAGTTCATTAAGTGACGGTTTGGATTGTCACCAGCTGCTCCACGGAATACTCCTCTCAAGTTCAACAGCTAAATCATCGTGCTAGTGATGTTGAACTTCGCTCCGGGCGGTAGCGGTGGAACAACAATGGCGCCCGTAGCGCCAACTCCATCCAAATCGTTATCCTCATCATGCAACTCAAGATCGTGCTGCAGACCTCTAGCATTCAAATTTTGTTGGGCCTGCAGTTCTGCAGCGATCCTTGCTGCCTCTTGTTGTGCGGCCATATTCCGCCTTAACGTTCTAGCAAGCTCGGGGTCGTAAGGTAATGTTGATTCACCCGAGCACCGGGTACTTGGCATGCACAACTCTGTATTAATTTTAGTCATTAATGTCAATCTTTCAATCTCACAAACATTTATCTGATGGTCTCTACTCGAGCACCATGGTTTCAACACACACCAACCAATTTAGGCTTGGAGATGTCACACTATTTCTAGATTATACTTTTAAATGGTTTTTCTTCGGCGATTGAACTGTTTCTAGCCTCAATCTAGATGGAAATCCCAAGTACCTACTATTGGATTCTCATCCAAAATCATGAACTTCTCTTTAAAGCAAGAACACAACCAAAAAAGTTCAATCACTATTTGCAACCATAAATTTTAGAGTTAAAACATGGAGAATTCAATAGACTCATATCAATTAGCAATTATAAACACAATTAATCAAGACCCATACCAAATATCAAATACCCATCATACACATACCCCTAGACAAGGAAACTAGCCACTCATGCTAAAGAAAAAAGAGATTATACCAATTGGGTAATTCAAATTTCCATTCATTGTAAGCTAATATCCAATATCCAAGATCAATTTGTACACGTTATAGTTGATTCACAAGGTTGAAGAAGAGAAATAGCAAGTACTCTCTATCTTCCTTGGGAACCTCTCTCAATGGAATAGTCTTCAAAAACTATTCAGAACTAAAAACTATTGAGTACAATGCCCAAATTAGGTTTTAGAAGGTTCCTAAATCATCACATAAAAGTTGACAAAAAAGCCTTTTGGGAGACATGCGGCACAACATGTGGCGCGATGTGCGGTCTAATAAGCCACTGTGTGCATCGCACAGATCTGCTCCAGCAGACCAATGACTTCAATGGATTAATGAGTGTCATGCGAAGGGGGTGCAGACCGCACCAACCATTATGCATGTCACACAACGGCTGCACCTCTCGGCAGATTCTTTATCTCTTTTGATCACCTTCACATTTCTTCTCCTTTTGAGCTCTTTTGGGTCCATATCCTAATTTTCTACTTATGACCATTAGTACCTGTATTTGCATCAATAAAGGCAATAAGAACTTCTAAATCTTATCAAAGCATAGCAATAATTCATGAATAATGGCTCAATAAGTTGGTATATTACCAACCTATTAAACCCCCAAACTTAAACTATTGCTTGTCCTCAAGCAAGATACTCACAATGTAAGGAATTAATTATGATCTAAAACACATGGGTTGCACTCAAGATTACTCCACTTAAAAAAAATTAAGAAAAATAACAAATAAAAAGACTCAAAGAAAAGACTCAACTACAATGCTTATCTCAATTTGGACCACCACATTCTCAAGGCAATTGATCATTTCAAAACATTCATCACAATGAATTCATTTCTCATTAAAAAATAGGGGAATTTACCATTCAAAACAAGATCAAGCTTCTCAAGTCATTGGCAAGGACCTTCTAGGTTCGCCTCGAGATTCGCCACACAACTTATCTTATTTTTTCCTCTCAATTGAAATAGAGACTTCATCATTCCTTTCAAGTGTGTGATGCCACTCACCACAAGAGAGAATCCCCACCCACAATCATGCAATTCACAAGACAAAGGGATTATAAGAGAACCAAAATACTCTCACTCTCTCAATGAAGTTCAAGTGTACACATATCAAACCATAGTCTTGCCTTTCATGTAATTTGCCACTAATGTAGAGCTAACGAGCTCGAAATTACTAAGGACTTGTGAGTTACGATGTTTTCTAGGGCTAAGGTGAGGATTGCATTTGGCTCAAGTGACTAAACCTCCCTAACTCTCCTTGTGATCATTTTAAAAACCGCTCACATTTTTGAATTTTGAATTCACCTTATTCCTCCCTTACATAACCAAAGCTTTTCCCTTCAACTTGCTCATTCAACCTCCTTCTATCACCATCACTTGGTGGAACAAATTCTTTTCTTTTCATTTTTCTCATTGCATTGGATTTTGGAGAAATTTTTAATTCAAACATAAGGTGCTACCTTGCACTTGAAGTGCATTCCTTTTATTCTCCACATTGAGTACATACGTCCCTAAACTTAGGCTTTTGTCTATGTTATAATTTCAATTCCCCCCTCCCAAACTTAGGCTTTTAGCCTATGTTTTACTTTCAAGCCATTAGGGATGATGTGTTGATAAGTCAGTAATCTACCAACTTATTAAGCTTCTATCCATGAATAATTGCTACATTTTGAATTGATTTACAGGTCTTATGGCCTTTATGGATGTCTATGCAGGTACTTTGGATAGAAGAAGAGAAACAAGGATAGGGACCCAAAAAGAGCCAAAAAAAACTAAGTGTGAAGAGTTGAGAAAAGTTGGAGAATCTGTCTAGAGGTGCAGTGGTTGTGCGACACGAACAAGTTAAGGTGAGGTTCGCATCTCCTCCGCATGAAGTTGCAAAGATGACTGAAGATTCTGCTATGACATGCGGTCGTTATGCGACGCGCATATATTGTGGTGCAAAACGTATCACCTTTCGCACAAAGCCTACTTAAGCGGCTGAAGTCACTGGTCAACCTGAAGCAGGTGTGCGACACACACACTGTGATATGCAAACTGCATGCTGCATCGCACACCACTCGAAAGGCAATTTTGTCCTAAATTTATGTGATGATTTTGGGAACATATAAAAGTCAATTTTAGGCTTGTTTTGTATATACAATTTTGAGAAGAGAATTTCAGTAGAGAACTTGAAAATATTTTTGGCTTGTAAACACTTTTCTCCAACTCCATTAAGAGAGGGTTTTCAATCCAATCTTTTGGTTAAGAAATTGTGTACCTAATTTGACTCTAGAACTTGAGAATCAACTACAATGGATGGGAATTTGATTTACCCAGCTGGTATATCTTCTCCCCCTTCTATGAGTGGCTAATTTCTCTTGTCTAGGGGTGTATTGATGATGGGTGTGTAGCTAATGGGTGTGGGTGTTGCTAATTCGCTTTTATAATTGCTTATCTGATATGGGTCTAGTAATTTCACCATGTTTTAATCTATTAATTTTTAGTTGCAAACATGAATTTACCTTACTTGGTTATATAATTGCTCGAGACAGAATTTTGTAGTTGTGGATGTGAAATTGCTAGTGGGTACTTGGGAATCCACTTAGATTGGAGGCTAGAGATAGCTCCAATCGTGAAATCTCCCATTTAAGGGTCCGAGCTAGAGATAGGACGACCTCCCCAAGCAAATGTTGGTTGGTTATTTAGCACACAGAATGATGTTCTAACCAAAATCGTCGGATATATGGATGTTGATCGAGAGATATAATTCCACACTTATTACCAATGCTACCCATGTCAATAGTTGAGAATTTAAGTGAATTAGTGACTACCTTATCCTATAGCGAATGCCCCACCGGAAATGCTCCCCTTGTCATTTAGTTCTAATTGGTACACCCATCTCGATTTTATAGTTTTTATTTGAATTGAGTTAGTAGTGACAACTTTCCCAATTCCCCCATTTTATTGTTTTGGTTTGTTGAACAACTACTATCACTTTGAAATTGCTTTGCACAATCTCTAATGAACTAAATCAGGTCCCTTAGGTACGACCTCGACATCCGTTGGGTTTTTAATTTTGTTTTGACAATGCGATCGTCGTGACCTCCTAATTGGAGAGCCACAATTTGAGCGTTTATCAAAAATGGTGCCATTGTCGGGTACTTGAGTATTAGCTAGTTTTTGATTGTTGTTCTGAAGTTAACTTGAGATTTCTTGTTTTCTTTTACTTTTTGTTGTTGTTAGTGATGAATTTGCAGGCACCTGTCATTCAAATATAAAGGAAAATACTTCTCATTCGAGCTATTTGTTCTTGACCTTGATACCTTGCTAGACCTTAAGTTGGATTTTTAGGAGCCGAGGGAGCAATAGGTGCTACCTCTGCTAACGAGATTGAGGATTGGTTAGAAAACAAAGCTCAAAGGAGTAGAGAGCTATCAATCACCTCCACTCTCCTTGAATTCATGGTAAAGAGCATTTCGAATGAGCGGCTAGAAACAATTAATACCATTGGTGTTATCGGGGGTTTGAGGATTGTGGAGGATAGTGTGAGTTCGAGTGAAGGTAGTGATGTGGCTTCTATTGCAGACCATGAGGTGGGTTTCCATGATATCCCTCAAAGCTCGGGTACGAGAGATCATGGGAATCAAGGTCAGAACGGCCAACATGAAGACTCTAAAATGGAGAGTATGGTTATGGAAGTGCTAGAGAAAGTTGGGACAACCCATGGAATCATCTAGGAATTGAGTTATAAGCTTAGGGGTCTTGCCCAAACCGTTCAAGTGCATTTTATGGCCATTGAATGTCTTGAAGATAGAATGCATTGGATGAATTCACAACTCCAAGCTAGGCAAGCCGAGAATGAAGATAATGAGACGCCAACGATAAGCATACCTCAGAAAAGGCAAATTCAAGGGTATGGGGTGCCCAAGGTTTGTCAAAGTGAGAGAAAGGAGGCTAAAATTCTTAAACCACTCCCTACTTGTCCACCTCCATTCCCTCAATGAATATTGCATGAAAATGTGAAGGAGAAGACAAATGATTTTGAGTCTTCATTGAAGAGAATCACCATAAACGCGCCTGCAAGCTCCGACTTTGACAAAATCTCTGAATGTGCTAAATTCATAAAAGAGTTATGCACCACGTGCAATTTAGAAGAGATAGGGGTAGTCCAACTATCCCCCTTTATTAGTGTGACTCTTGCGGGAAATTTCTCCAATGAAGCATTAATGCCGAGTATACACGCGGTGTGTGATTCGAAAGGAGTCCATAAGTCCGCTAGAATAGTGTGCGATAAAAACTTAAGTGTCAACTTGATGTCGTTTGCCACTTTCAAGCGAATGGAGTTGGGGCAGCCCACTAGCACTTACTTGGAGCTCGGCATGACAGACTGATCAATAAGGCAACCACGGGAATTAGTTGTGACATTTTTATCAAGGTGGGGCAAGTGGTGTATCCAGCAAATTTCGTGATAATCAATTGTAGGGGGAGTTATGATATACCCATCATCTTGGGGCATCCTATTCTAAAAATGGGACACACCTTGAGTAAAATGAACTCGGGTGAATTGAAGTTTGCATTGAATGATGAGGAAGTCACATTCGATGTGAGTACCAGGTGATATCCAAACAGCTTTCGCAATTGAAAAAATCACATAAAGTGTCAATTTGTACATGAGAGAGGGATTTGTTGATGAAGTCTTAGAAGCAGTGCTATTGAATCATGATGGTGAGGGTATGAAGAAATTCGATGAAGTTTGTTGGGCGTTGGCGGGCATGGTATCCTACTCTTATACCCCAAAGAAACTTGATCTCGATTAAAAAACAGGGAAACCCCACCATCAAAACCATCCATCATTGAACCTCCTAGCTTGGAGCTCAAACCATTACCCTCCCCTTTGAGGTACGTATACTTGGGTGCCAACGAGACATTACCAGTCATTATTTCCATCAAGTTGAGCAACACACAAGTGGAAGCCTTGCTTCAAGTGTTGAAGAAGTATATCAGAGATATAGGGTGGACCATTACAGATATCAAAGGTATACCTCTAGGAATATGCACTCATAAAATAAACCTCCAAGCGGAAAGTATCCCTTTGATTGAGCACCAGCGAAGACTCAACCCACCTATGCAAGAGTTGGTAAAGAAATAAATCATCAAATGGTTGGATGCTGGAGTAGTCTTCCCCATCTCGGACAGCACGTGGGTTAGCCTAGTACAGTGTGTTCCAAAAAAAGGAGAAATTATAGTGGTACCAAACGAGAAAGATGAGATGATTTCCCTCAGACCTGTGACCGGTTGGAGAGTGTGCATGGACTATAGAAAGTTGAAATCTTGGGCGGAAAAGGACCACTTCCCTCTCCCATTCATGGATCAAATGTTAGATCAGTTGGTGGGCCGTGGCTTCTATTGTTTTCTAGATAACTATTCCGGGTACAACCAAATTTCAATTTCCCCTAAGGATCAGGAAAAAACCACTTTCACATGCTCGTACGGAACCTTCACGTTCAAAAGAATTCCCTTTGGACTTTGCAACGCTCTGGCCACCTTCCAAAGGTGTATGATGGCAATATTCTCGGACATGGTAGAGGATACAATAGATATCTTCATGGATGACTTTTCGGTGGTGGGGGATGAGTTCAATGATTTTTTGGAGCACCTAGAGGAGGTACTTAAAAGGTGTAAGGAAACAAATTTGGTATTGAATTGGGAAAAGTGTCACTTCATGGTAAAAGAAGGGATAGTTTTGGGGCACAAGATCTTTGAAAAAGGACTGGTGGTTGATCAAGCAAAGATTGAGGTTATATCGAAAATACCTCCTCCAAGAACTGTGAAAGGCATCTGGAGTTTCCTCTGGCACACTGGTTTTTATCGGAGATTCATCAAGGATTCTCAAAGGTAGCTCATCCTTTGTGTAAGGTTTTAGAAAAGGAGGCAAAATTCGACTTTGATGATAAATGCATGACGGCCTTCCTCACCTTGAAAGAAAATCTCAACTCCACCCCAGTTATCATTGTGCCGGATTGGTCAAAGCCTTTTGAGCTCATGTGTGACGCTAGTGGCATAGCTTTAGGGGCAGTGCTTGGTCATCGAAGGGAGAAGCTTTTTCACCCGATATACTATTCAAGCAAACTTTGAATGCGGCACAAACAAATTACACAGTTACAGAATAGGAATTATTGGCAGAGCCATGTTGGCAGTATACGTACTTAGCATGAGTGGCTAAGCACATATACTGTCTAAGGCATGGCAAAAATCATTTTAAGAAGTATTTTAATAATTTACTTTAAGATGTTTGTTTGTATAATATTATTGTTTTATATATCCTGTTCCCATGAACTGTTTCTATACTTGGTGTGAAGTATTCATTCTTTTCTAAGTGTGTGAGGTAGCCGAATAATACCCGGTGCATACGTTGGCTAGCCCGATTTGAAGGTCTTCAAGCCAGGAGGGCGTCTAGACCAGTTAATGGTGATCCGTAGCCAAGATAACTCTAGGAAAGAACAGATGTAAAACCAAGAGACCCTCTCTTAGAAACATATCATTAGGATCTTTGATATACTTGACAATACTATGTGTATGCAAGCATGCTTATTGTATTTTATTTTAAAACTTGTTAAAAGATTTTGCACTATAAGCCCTTAGGACAGTATTTTCTCACAATGGAAAATAATCAAAACATTTTAAATTCTCTTAATTTATCTTCTCAAGCAACTGAGATTGCTAAACTAGAAAATGATTTACAAAACTGGAATTTACCAGAAGAACCGTTTAAAAAGATTTACCACTTAGGTAATTTCAGTTATATTACTCGTCATAATATTAAAACTTATGAATCTACTATTGCTATTAATAATTCTCTAGAAATTATTAAATTACTTAAAAATAATGATATCTATCGTTATAGAAATAATTTTAATTATCTGCATATTGGTTTAATGCAAGTGGCTGTCAAGCCTCTTTTCCGTAAAGGCCTTGATATTCCCGTTTGTGTCCTCCTTAGAGACGACAGATTTCTTAATTTTGATGATTCACTATTAGGAGTCCTCCAGAGTAACCTAGCGGATGGCCCGGTTTACTTTAATTGTTATCCTAACTTTTTAATGGACATTAATGATCCTAATGTCATGGATTCTTTGACTCTCAATGTCAAAACCAAGAATCTAAACAGCAAATCCAATACTTGAGAGATAGCGATTATCTACCGAGTATACTATAGGCTTATGAAAACCACTCTTGCACCAAAGGCTCGAATTGAGAGCCCTAGAGGTGAAACTATGCTAATGGAAGCCAACCATGACCATAGTACTATCTTTGTTCCCCGTCTTTTAAGATGGGATGATATTCTTTCAAAAAGTGATTGGCATTTTGATGCCATCACCTTACCTTCTTCATATCATTCTGAGATACATCAAATTGAAAGAGTCATTCAGTTCCCTGACGGATCGATTGACCTCAAATTTCTTGAAAATTCGAGATCTTTGCCATACAGAAGATCGTCTTCTTCCCGTCCTTCAACATCATATCCTTCGAGACTTGTTCCCAGACCGGTGTCTCCTTCATAAACCCCGGAGGAAGATGATAGCATAACCAATGACAACAGCAAAGGTAAAGTCACAGGAGTAGACTTTTTAGGAAACATCCCCAAGGTGTTCTACCAAGATCTTCTAGGTAGTCCTTCCGCAAGTGAGATGGAACGACCAGAAGAAAAACCGGCTTGGCTTGGAATGCTTAAGCCAAAAAAGGTCTTTGAACCAAACCCAAGTATTATACATGACTAATGGATCCATCCAGATAACCAAATAAGGAGAAAATGGTATGTTACCACCTATACCCTTAAACAGAGAGAATCCTTTAGAGATTCACGGATGAATAATAGGAGGAGAATCGGTTGTGAGATTGAATTCTTCAAATGGTTTGAAATGACTGGAAAAATTGAAAATTGCATTGAGTCATTATAGGTTATCATTAATAAATGGTATACTGCTTCCTATAAGGTTGTTGAATCTATTACTCCCCCTCTAGAAGGAATTAACATCCCTATTGCAGGAACAATAATTAAAGCTTCCCTTTTTAAAGGGAAAAGTGATAAGACTGGCGCTTTACTCACAGTTGCAGACATTGACCGAGTAGTAGAATAAAACAACTACTCAAACCAAATTCTTCATGTCATCTTTAGACAAATAGAACATACCAAAGCAACCATTAGTGGAAGACCAACTCCGGCTTCTACTTCATATAGTCATAAAATTGAAACCTACCTAGGGTTTAGAATAGCAGAATTTTCCAAAGAAATATTCCCTAAACTATCTGATACTTTTGAAGTAACTGGAAATATCATTGAAAAAATCAATGCCCAACTTAACAGTTTCAACATCTCAAAAAAGGATGATAAAACCTCAAAAAAGGTTTCTACCCTTCAGGAGAAATCTGTTCAAACCCTCTAAGAGAAATCTACTCTCCTTCAAAAACTTTCCAATAGTCATTTTCATAACATGAAAAACTATCATAACAAACCTTATTTCCCAGACCTGCAGTATGAGGAAAATGCGTTCTTATCCACTTCTTCTCATGAAGGAAGAAACATCACTGAATGGAACATTGATGGCCTAGCTGAGCATCACATATACAATAAACTTCATGAAATGGGAGTTGCTATAACAGCCTATAAAATGAGAGGCTCCACAGATAAAGATGCTAAATTAGAAGGTGTGCAGTCCACTTAACCTAAAAGACCGTCCAAATATAAATAATCCCTTGATCCCTGTTTGAGCCATGATTGACCTTATTCTTTCAATAACCTGTCACCGTCCCCGTTTAACTTTGAATCCCTATTTTGGCCCTGGTCCTTCCTTGGACATCGTGCACCTCAACGCAGGCAATCAGCCTAAGTTGAGGGTGGCTACTATAGAGGTAAACCCTGTTTTGGCCCTGGTCCTGCCATGGACATTGTGCACCTCAACACAGGCAATCAACCTAAGTTGAGGGTGGCTACTACAGAGGTGAATGATACGAAAAAGAGGAGGGAGAAGATTGGTTATGAATAGAATGAAAATTCGGGTGTGTGCCTAAGAAAAGAAAAATAAAAAGAAGTGAAAAAGATCGGAAAAGTAACAAAAAGAATTGTCAAAATAAAGAGGCCGCACCTGTAGCTAGAGAGAAGGAAATAAAAAGGTGAATAAGGATGGACAAAGTAAAGTATGTGGTAATAAGACGTCGGTAGTTCTAAGGAGGGCTTAGTCACTAACCCTTAAATGTATCCTACCTGCACCTGAAGCCTCATTACAAGCCAAAACAAGTACTGTAGTGATCTTGAGCGGCATTCTGAAGAACTGAAATAGAATAGTAAGGGCAAGCCTATGGTATCGCATGTGCATCATTTGAAATCGTTTGTGAGTGTGAGCGCTTACCTAGTCCCAAATCTTGTTGTGTGGGATTTTTTGTGGTGAGGGCACCAAGATGTCTGTATTGTCTATTGATTGTTAGGATAGTTGCGCATGTGTATGCATAATATTCTATCATATCGGAATGACATGTTTGGATCCTTGCAAGTTAGTGTTTCATACATTTGTGTGCTATGAGGGAGCTTGATTGAAAAAGATGTTGAATGACCATGAGTTGCTAGAGACACGAGTTTGTTTTCTTAGTGAGTTGTATTATTGTTTTGTGTCATGTTGCTTGAGGACAAGCGAACGTCTTAAGTTGAGGGTGTTGATGTGCCGCCATTTTACGACACTTTCGACTCCTTTAAGCTAAGAACAATCGTACATTTTCAAGCAACCATTGTCGTTTTTGATGTTTTTATGTTGTATTTTCAGGAAATGGAGACAAACATGGAAACGGAAGGAAATACGCGAAAAACGACATTCTGCCTAAGAGTGACGGCCCATCACACATGTGACGGTCCGTCACAGTGACCGTCACACCAAGGCAGCACCACTGCCTAGTGGTGACGGCCCAGGCGATGGTCCGTCAAGCCAGTGATGGTCCGTCAGCCTGGCCGTCACACCTGGGCAGTTCGCTACGCGGAATCCGGACGATTTTGGGATTTGTTTCCTAGACTCCTATAAATACCCTATGTTAGGTTTATTTTCATTATGCAAGTTTATTAGTTAAGCTTTTTAATATAGTTTTCCAATAGTTTTAGGAGAGAATTGGAGAGCAAGAAACACGTTTTCCTTGTCTTGGAAACGCGTTCTTGATTTGTTCTTGAGTTGTTCTTGAGTTCTTGGTTTCTTGTTCTTGGAATACTTGAAGATTGTTTTTATTATATTGTAAGGATCTTTTCTCTCTATTATGATTATGACTTTCTTCTCTTCTTCTTCAAACATGATTAACTAAAACTCTCACAACTAGGGTTGTGGGAGCCATGGCAAAAGTAGCAATATAGATTCCGGGTAGCGACGGGTTAAATATGTATGTTTTCACGTTGTTAATCATCCGTCATGTAACGTTTTCTAGTGGTTGCAAACATTAGAACATGCCTAGGTTTAATTTGCTTGAGTAAAGAGATTAAAACTGGGAAATTTGATTAACAACGAGGATTAGAGACTACCAACTCTCGTCTTATGATTAATGCTGTAACTAGATTAATCTACTTGATGTTTAAATTGAAATCTAAAAGAACACCTTTTCAAGTTCGAGAGAATTGAAAAGTAAATTTGTCTATTTGGTTGAGAAACGTTTAGACGATACCATTAATTCAATCGCATCGTGACACACATATAGAAAGAACCCCGTTAATCCTAGAATCGACTTTGTTGCTAATGCCATGGTAAACACTTCCCTAGTTCTCTCTCTCCTATTGATTATCTTTCATACGTTAAGTGTTTGTTTTGTTTACAAATATTGATCACAAAACCCCCCCTATTTACCGAAAACTATTGACGACTAGTCACATACTTCACTAAAGGCTTAATCTTCACCATATTCTCTGTGGGATTTGACCCCAACCTTTGTTGGGTTCTATATTTGACTACGACCGCTTACGCTTCGTTAATTTGAGGTGTAGTTTGGGCGTTATCAGTGGCAGTCAAACAACTTCTCAAGTTACTAGAGAAGATGCCTGTGCTACCCTTTTATATCATATCGCTAAGCATTTCATTGGCGAGCCAAAGTTATTTCAAGATAGGAGTCTCCAAATCTTGAGTAATCTGAGTTGTCCGAATTTGGAAAACATTATTCATTACAAGCATGCCTTTCTCAGCAACGTTATGATCCGTCCAGATTGTAATTTGGATTTCTGGAAGGAACGCTTTATCAGCGGTTTACCTCCCCTTTTTGCAGATAAAGTAAGGACAAAGATTCAGGATCGCATGACTGTCGTATTCCTTAGAGCAATTTGACTTATGGTGATTTAATAATCACCATCAACATTGTAGGACTTGAGCTCTACACATACATTAAGCTTAAGCATCAGCTTAAGAAAGAACAGTTATCTTCCAAGAAAGAACTTGGAAGTTTTTGTAGAGATTTTGGCTTTATCACTCCCCCAGATAAAATGTAGAAGGATAAAAGTGAGAATAAATCTCACAGGAAGAAATCCCGAAGAAGGGATGATTCTACCAGACCTAGGAAAAAGAAATCCAGGTCCAAAAGGCCTAGGGGTGAAAAAATAGATGTATGTTGGACATGTGGCAAAACAGGTCATAAAGCTAATGAATGTCGATCCAAAACCAAGAAGAAAAAGATCAATCTTCTTAATGTGAATGAAGATACCAAAGGAAAACTCCTTGCTATACTTGATGAACTTTTTTCTGAATCTTCAGATACGTCTGATGAATACAGCGATGATGAATATATTAACCCTGATTAAAAATTAGATCACCGTCAATCGGGAAAAGATTACACTTGTACCAAAGCTTTTTGTACTTATGACAATACACACCAATCCATTCGAGTACTTTCGGATCATTCGAAAGAAGGTCTTTTTGACGTTATTCAGCACATTACTGATGAGAAGGCCAAGAATCATTTTCTCCTAGAACTCAAAGCCATTATTCTCGATACGGACAAACCAAAATCTCGTTCGGTTGTTTAACCATTCAGCATGAAACAAATCATGAATCGCTCAGATAATCATTCTGAACCCTCTATCTCTGATCTTCGTCACGAAGTATCTAGTCTTAAAGAAGAAATTAGATATATCAAATCTCGACTAGGAAAAGTCAAAATAGATGTTCTTACAGATCAGGTCCTTTAAATGGCCACTCTATAAGAACCAGATTCAGACCAAGGCAATGAGGTTGACTCAATCAACAATGACCACTTGGCTGAACCATTTCCCAACAATACCGGTACCAATCCTTCTACCTCTGCATCTCCAGGAGTAACGGTAATCTCGTCAATAAGACTTCAGTGTCATCATATTCCTATTAGAATTGTTCATAACAAATATTTTGTTATTAACAAAGTTCCTTTGCTTGACAGTGGTGCAGATCGGAATTGCATAGTAAAGGGTATAGTTCCTACAAAGTATTTGCAATAAAGTACTTCAAAATTATACTCCGCTGCAGGAGAACTTTTGAAAAATTAATTATAAGCTTTCTAAAGCTCATATTTGCAAAAATTGCATTTGTTTAACAAATGAATTTCTAATAATAGAAGATATCAATGAAGATATTATTCTTGGAATACCTTTTATCACTCGGATAAAACCTTATTTTACTTACTTAAATGGTATTAATACTAATATACTCAGAATAGATTTACATTTTCCTTTTGTTAAAACTCTTTCACAAGATGAAAGTAATTTCATAAGAGAAAATATAGTTTTCTGAATTAATAACCTTTCACAGCATATCACCTTTCTAAAGGATGAAATTCATGTTAAGAAAATCGAACAAATTTTAAAAACCCCGGAGATGGTTAGTAAGATAGCCAACCTTCAAAAGACTTTTGAAGGAGAAATATGTGCCGATTTTCCAAATACTTTTTGGGAACGAAAAAAGACATATTGTTGACTTACCATACATTGAAGGATTCAATGAACAAGCCATCACTACTAAGGCAAGGCCCATTCAGATGAATCACGAGATAATGGAATTTTGTAAGAAAGAGATTAACACTCTTTTAAAAAACAAGATTATCAGGATTTCCAAATCACCTTGGAGTTGTTCTGCTTTCTATCTTAATAAAAATGCGGAGAAAGAAAGAGGAGCACTGAGACTCGTAATCAATTATAAACCTTTAAACTTAGTTTTAAAATGGATCAGGTACCCCATACCTAACAAATGAGATCTTTTAAAAAGAACTTTTAAAGCTAATATTTATAGCAAGTTTGATATGAAATCAGGGTTTTGGTAAATTCAGATTACTGACAATGATAAATATAAAACTGTTTTCAATGTCCCATTTGGACAATATGAATGGAATGTAATGCTTTTTGGGCTTAATAATGCCCCTTCTGAATTTCAAAATATCATGAATTTCATATTCAATGATTATTATTATATATCAATTGTCTACATTGATGATGTGCTGATCTTTTCAGAGAATATTGATTCTCATTTCAAACACCTTAACACATTCCTCAAAATTGTGAAGAATAATGGTTTGGTTGTTAGTGCTAAGAAAATGGTACTCTTTGAAACCACTATCAGGTTTTTAGGACATGATTTTTATGAAGGATCCTGCAAACCTATTTGCAGGGCCATTGAGTGCTCCTCCAAATTTTCCAATGAAATTCCTGACAAAACCCAACTTTAGATGTTCCTAGAAAGTTTAAATTATGTTGCTGACTTCATTCCAAAAGTTAGACATGTTTGTGAACACCTTTATAAAAGGCTTAGAAAAAACCCAGTCCCTTGGATTACTGAACAAACCCAAGCTGTCATTCGTGTCAAAGCTTTAGTCCAAGCTATTCCTTGTCTAGGAATCCCTAACAATAATGCATTTATGATTGTTGAAACTGATGCATCTGATGCAGGATATGGAGGAATTCTTAAACAAAAAGTAGATCTTGAATCTACAGAGCAATTAGTTCATTTTACATCTGAAATCTGGAATTCCGCTCAAAAAAATTATTGAACAGTTAAAAAAGGAAGTTTTGTCTATAGTGTTATGTATCACTAAATTTCAAGATGACCTTATAAACAAAAAAATATTATTAATAGTAGATTGTAAATCTGCTAAAGAATCTTACAAAAAGATATTAAAAATTTGGTTTCAAAACAAATATTTGCTAGATGGCAAGCCCTACTATCTAGCTTTGATTTTAAAATTGATTTTATTAAAGGAGAAGATAATTCTCTACCAGATTTCATAACTCGTGAATTCTTGAAGGGAAAGCATGAGGCCATTTAGACCCATTGCTCCTTCCAAAGGAGACAATCTTCCCAAAGCTAAAATGGCTAGACCATTTATCTGACCCCTTTAACTCCAGCAAAAACTTAAGCTCAACAAAGGCCTGAACTAACCTTCCAAAATAAGTTCACAGCCTTAGCCGATTATCCACGGCTACCTTTCCCTTCGCAACCACCAAAGTTGCTTTGTCCACCTCAACCTAAGACAATCAATCTTAGGCCTATAAAACACATTGATCAAGGAGCATCTTCTAGCTCCATTCAGAGCAAAGAAAATTATACCACGAAGCCACCTGAGTCTTTCGTCCAAGCTGTTAACCCTGAGTTAACTAGAACCATTCCCTCCAAATCAAATACAAAAGAAGAATCTTTTGATTTTATTGTTTCGCAGGTACTGCCAATAATAGAATTAAACAAAGAAATACAAAAATGTTGATACGAATGATTTGATCAGACCTTGCTACACAGATTCAAATTATGTGGATACTAATAATCCATTAAAAACCAGAAGGTTCTATGAGGCTATTCTTGTTGATATCGATCCAATAGAGATTGAACATTCCAGGGATGAGAACAACCCCGCCTATATCAAATATTCTAGATTTACTATCAAAAAAATCAGGGATCCATTTGAATGGTTTGCAGACCATTTACATACTCCTATCGCATTATCAATGACGCATAGGCCACAGACCTACAACTGGTATAACTATAAGTCAGCATGGAAGAATTTCCTTTATTTAAGACCAAGACACACTTGGTTCGTGAAATATAGTCCAAGTATTATCAAAGCTACCATTCCTCGATGGTTTTATGTATGGTGGAGTTTATTTGGAGGAATCGAAAAGATCCTTCCCCAATAATTTCTCAGTAGATTTGAAGAATTTCAAATTAAAGAAGAAATTACCACATTACCAGAGCATATCAAATTATGCAAATATTATATTCAGAAAAGAATATCCTATATCATTACTTGAAATTTCTCTAAGACTGATATGGAACGAATTAAATATTTTTGTAAACAAATTGAAGTTAAAGGTTGGGTTCCCAAACAACCTAAAACTAAAGTCCAGATAAATCCATCATCAAAGTCTCCATCAACAAGGAATTCTTCCAAAGCAGCGCTCAAGAAGAAATTAGAAGATGCATTGGAAAACTTAGATAAATATGAAGAATCACAGATCATGAAAATGATAGAAGATGCTGCTTCTACAGAAAGCAGCAGTGAAGATAATGGTGATATGTGTAAACCCAAAGGTTTGGCCTTGGCTTACATGGATCCCTATTATGAATAGGAAAAGGACCCTTGTGGAAAAATAGAGGCAAAGCCGGAATTGCTTTTCCATTATGTGGCATTTCACTATTCTAAATTGGCATCCAATAAGAAGCTAAAAGACAAACCAATTACTCAATTATCTTTGAAGATAAGAAGACAAAGACTCCACCTTTCAAAAGGAGATTCCCATTTAGTCACTTCAGAAAAAGAAGCGGGCCCTCATGTTTCCATTGGGAAAAAGAGATTTCCACCATCCATACTTTATTAAAAGTAGGACCCTCCATTAGTGTCGGCAAGATCACAATCGTCCACCTGTCCGTCTATGATGAAAAGGGCAACCCTTCTCCTCCCTTCCTCTCCTATATAAGGAAGACTTCATTAATGTTTAGGGATCATAACAATTCATAGTTAATATTATGAAATCCTTTTCTTAAAGTATCTCCCAGTAAAAGTTTCTACTGTTTTCTCCTATGCATCAATAAATTTGTAAGTTTTTCATTCGTATACTCTTGTTCCATTTTATTGGTATCAGATCCATGTTGGTAGTATACGTACTTAGAATGAGCGACTAAGCACATATACAGTCTAAGGCATGGCAAAAATCATTTTAAGAAGTATTTTAATAATTTACTTTAAGATGTTTGTTTGTATAAGATTATTGTTTTATATATCCGGTTCCCATGAATTATTTATATACTTGGTGTGAGGTATTCATTCTTTCCTAAGTGTGTGAGATAGTCAAACAATACCCGGTGCATACGTTGGCTAGCCCGATTTGAATGTCGTCAAGCTAGGAGGGCGTCTAGACCTATTAATGGTGATCCCGTAGCCAAGATAACTCTAGGAAAGAACAGATGTAATACCAAGAGACCCTCTCTTAGAAACATATCATTAGGATCTTTGATATACTTGACAATACTCTGTATATGCAAGAATGCTTATTGTATTTTATTTTAAAACTTGTTAAAAGATTTTGCACTATAAGCCCTTAGGACAGTATTTTCTCACAATGGAAAAAAATCAGCAAATTTTAAATTCTCTAAATTTATCTTCTCAAGAAACTAAGATTGCTAAACTAGAAAATGATTTACAAAACTGGAATTTACCAGAAGAACCTTTTAAAAAAATTTACCACTTAGGTAATTTCAGTTATATTACTCGTCACAATATTAAAACTTGTGAATCTACTATTGCTATTTATAATTCTCTAGAAATTATTAAATTACTTAAAAATAATGATATCAATCATTATAGAAATAATTTTAATTATTCGCATATTGGTTTAGTGCAAGTGGCTGTCAAGCCTCTTTTCCGTAAAGGCCTTGATATTCCCGTTTGTGTCCTCCTTAGAGACGACAGATTTCTTAATTTTGATGATTCACTATTAGGAGTCCTCCAGAGTAACCTAGCGGATGGCCCGGTTTACTTTAATTGTTATCCTAACTTTTCAGTGGACATTAATGATCCTAATGTCATGGATTCTTTGACTCTCAATGTCACAACCAAGAATCTAAACAGCAAAGCCAATACTTGAGAGATAGCGATTATCTATCGAGTATACTATAGGCTTATGAAAACCACTCTTGCACCAAAGGCTCGAATTGAGAGCCCTAGAGGTGAAACTTGCTAATGGAAGCCAACGATGACCATAGTACTATCTTTGTTCTCCGTCTTTTAAGATGGGACGATATTCTTTCAAATAGTGATTGGAATTTTGACGCCATCACCTTACCCTCTTCATCTCTTTCTGAGAGACATCAAATTGAAAGAGTCATTCAGTTCCCTAACGAATCGATTGACCTCAAATTTCTTGAAAATTTGAGATCTTCGCCATACAGAAGATCGTCTTCTTCCCGTCCTTCAACATCATGTCCTTCGAGACTTGTTCCCAGATTGGTGTCTCCTTCACAAACCCCGGAGGAAGATGATAGCATAACCAATGACAACAACAAAGTTAAAGTCATAGGAGTATACTTTTCAGGAAACATCCCCAAGGTGTTCTACCAAGATCTTCCAGGTAGTCCCTCTGTAAGTGAAATGGAACCACCAGAAGAAAAACCGTCTTGGCTTGGAATGCTTAAGACAAAAAAGGTCTTTGAACCAAATCCAAGTATTCTACATGACCAATGGATCCATCTAGATAACCAAATAAGGAGAAAATGATATGTTACCACCTATACCCTTAAACAAAGAGAATCCTTTAGAGATTCATGGATGAATGATATAAGGAGAATCGGTTGTGAGATTGAATTCTTCAAATGGTTTGAAATGACTGGAAAAATTGAAAATTGCATTGAGTCATTACAGGTTATCATTAATAAATGGTATACTACTTCCAATAAGGTTGTTGAATCTATTACTCCCCCTCTAGAAGGAATTAACATCCCTATTGCAGGAACAATAATTAAAGCTTCCCTTTTTAAAAAGAAAAGTGATAAGACTGGCGCTTTACTCACAGTTGAAGACATTGACCGAGTAGTAGAACAAAACAACTACTCAAACCAAATTCTTCATCTCATCTCCAGACAAATAGAACATACCAAACCAACCATTAGTGGAAGACCAACTCCGATTTCTACTTCATATAGTCATAAAATTGAAACCTACCCAGGGTTTAGAATCCCAGAATTTTCCAAAGAAAAATTCCCTAAACTATCTGATACTTTTGAAGTAACTGGAAATATCATTGAAAAAATCAATGCCCAACTTAACAATGTCAACATCTCAAAAAAGGATGATAAAACCCCAAAAAAGGTTTCTACCCTTCAGGAGAAATCTGTTCAAACCCTCCAAGAGAAATCTACTCTCCTTCAAAAACTTTCCAATAGTCGTTTTCATAACATGAAAAACTATCATAACAAACCTTCTTTCCCAGACTTGCAGGATGAGGATGTTGCGTTCTTATCCACTTCTTCTCATGAAGGAAGAAGCTTCACTGAATGGAACATTGATGGCCTAGCTGAGCATCAGATATATAATAAACTTCATGAAATGGGAGTTGCTATAACAACCTATAAAATGAGAGGCTCCACAGATAAAGATGTTGCATCCATGGTAGATACAGGTTTCACCAGAATGCTAAAACATTGGTGGGACAACTATTGCACGGATGAGACTAAGCATCTCATTATCAATGCAACTGGAACGGAGACAGTTGCTAAATTAGAAGGTGGCAGTCAAACTGCTTCTCAAGTTACTAGAGAAGATACCTATGCTACCCTTTTATATCATATTGCTAAGAATTTCATTGGCGAGCCAAAGTTATTTCAAGATAGGACTCTCCAAATCTTGAGTAATTTGAGTTGTCTGAATCTGGACAACTTTATTCATTACAAGCATGCCTTTCTCAGCAAGGCTATGATCTGTCCAAATTGTAATTTGGATTTTTGGAAGGAACGCTTCATCAACGGTTTACTTCCCTTTTTTGCAGATAAAGTAAGGGCAAAGATTCTGGATCGCAGTGACGGTCGTATTCCTTACAGCAATTTGACTTATGTTGATTTAATAAGCACCATCAACATTGTAGGACTAGAGCTCTGCACAGACATTAAGCTTAAGCATCAGCTTAAGAAAGAACAGTCATCTTCCAAGAAAGAACTTGGAAGTTTTTGTAGAGATTTTGGCTTTATCACTCCCCAAGAAAAAATGAAGAAGGATAAAAGTGAGAAGAAATCTAAGAGGAAGAAATCCCAAAGAAGGGATGATTCTACCAGACCTAGGAAAAAGAAATCCAGGTCCAAAAGGCCTAGGGATGCAAAGTTAGATGTATGTTGGAAATGTGGCAAAACAGGTCATAAAGCTAATGAATGTCGATCCAAAACCAAGAAGAAAAATATCAATCTTCTTAATATCGATGAAGATACAAAATGAAAACTCCTTGTTATACTTGATGAACCTTTTTCTGAATCTTCAGATATGTCTGATGAATACAGCGATGATGAATATATTAACCCTGATTAAAAATCAGATCACCGTCAATCGGGAAAAGATTGCACTTGTACCAAAGCTTTTTATACTTGTGACAATACACCCCAATCCATTCGAGTACTTTCGGATCATTCGAAAGAAGCTCTTTTTCACGTTATTCAGCACATTACTGATGAGGAGGCTAGAAATTATTTTATCCTAGAACTCAAAGCCATTATTCTCGACACGGACAAACCAAAATCTCGTTCGGTTGTTGAACCATTCAGCATGAAACAAATCATGAATCGTTCAGATAATCATTCTGAACCCTCTATCTCTGATCTTCGTCACAAAGTATCTAGTCTTAAAGAAGAAATTAGAGATATCAAATCTCGACTAGGAAAAGTCGAAATAGATGTTCTTACAGATCAGGTCCTTAAAAAGGCCACTCTACAAGAACCAGATTCAGACCAAGACAATGAGGTTGACTCAATCAACAATGACCACTTGGCTGAACTATTTGCCCACAATATCGGTAACAATCCTTCTACCTCTGCAACTCCAGGAGTAACGGTAATCTCGTCAATAAGACCTCAGAGTCATCATATTCCTATTAGAATTGTTGTTAACAAACATTTTGTTATTAACAAAGTTTCTTTGCTTGACGGTGGTGCAGATCGAAATTGCATAGTAAAGGGTATAGTTCCTACAAAGTATTTACAAAAAAGTACTTCAAAATTATACTCCGCTGCAGGAGAACTTTTGAAAATTAATTATAAGCTTTCTAAAGCTCATATTTGCAAAAATGGCATTTGTTTAACAAATGACTTTGTAATAACAGAAGATATCAATGAAGATATGATTCTTGGAATATCTTTTATCACTCAGATAAAACCTTATTTTACTGACTTAAATGGTATTAATACTACTATACTCGGAAAAGATTTATATTTTCCTTTTGTTAAAACCCTTTCACAAGATGAAAGTAATTTCATAAGAGAAAATATAGTTTTCTGAATTAATAACCTTTCACAGCACATCACCTTTCTAAAGGATGAAATTCATGTTAAGAAAATCGAACAAATTTTAAAAACCCCGGAGATGGTTAGTAAGATAGCCAACCTTCAAAAGACTTTTGAAGGAGAAATATGTGCCGATTTTCCAAATACTTTTTGGGAATGAAAAAAGACATATTGGTTACTTACCATACATTGAAGGATTCAATGAACAAGCCATCACTACTAAGGCAAGGCCCATTCAGATGAATCACGAGATAATGGAATTTTGTAAGAAAGAGATTAACACTCTTTTAAAAAACAAGATTATCAGGATTTCCAAATCACCTTGGAGTTGTTATGCTTTCTATCTTAATAAAAATGCGGAGAAAGAAAGAGGAGCACTGAGACTCGTAATCAGTTATAAACCTTTAAACTTAGTTTTAAAATGGATCAGGTACCCCATACCTAACAAATGAGATCTTTTAAAAAGAACTTTTAAAGCTAATATTTATAGCAAGTTTGATATGAAATCAGGGTTTTGGTAAATTCAGATTACTGACAAAGATAAATATAAAACTATTTTCAATGTCCCATTTGGACAATATGAATGGAATGTAATGCCTTTTGGGCTTAATAATGCCCCTTCTGAATTTCAAAATATCATGAATTCCATATTCAATGATTATTATTATATATCAATTGTCTACATTGATGATGTGCTGATCTTTTCAGAGAATATTGATTCTCATTTCAAACACCTTAACACATTCCTTAAAATTGTGAAGAATAATGGTTTGGTTGTTAGTGCTAAGAAAATGGTACTCTTTGAAACCACTATCAGGTTTTTAGGACATGATTTTTATGAAGGATCCTGCAAACCTATTTGCAGGGCCATTGAGTGCTCCTCCAAATTTTCCAATGAAATTCCTGACAAAACCCAACTTTAGATGTTCCTAGGAAGTTTAAATTATGTTGCTGACTTCATTCCAAAAGTTAGACATGTTTGTGAACACCTTTATAAAAGGCTTAGAAAAAACCCAGTCCCTTGGATTACTGAACAAACCCAAGCTATCATTCGTGTCAAAGCTTTAGTCCAAGCTATTCCTTGTCTAGGAATCCCTAACAATAATGCATTTATGATTGTTGAAACTGATGCATCTGATGCAGGATATGGAGGAATTCTTAAACAAAAAGTAGATCTTGAATCTACAGAGCAATTAGTTCATTTTACATCTGGAATCTGGAATTCCGCTCAAAATAATTATTGAACAGTTAAAAAGGAAGTTTTGTCTATAGTGTTATGTATCACTAAATTTCAAGATGACCTTATAAACAAAAAATATTATTAATAGTAGACTGTAAATCTACTAAAGAATCTTACAAAAAGATGTTAAAAATTTGGTTTCAAAACAAATATTTGCTAGATGGCAAGCCCTACTATCTAGCTTTGATTTTAAAATTGATTTTATTAAAGGAGAAGATAATTCTCTACCAGATTTCATAACTTGTGAATTCTTGCAGGGAAAGCATGAGGCCATTTAGACCCATTGCTCCTTCCAAAGGAGACAATCTTCCCAAAGCTAAAATGGCTAGACCATTTATCCTGACCCCTTTAACTCCAGCAAAAACTTAAGCTCAACAAAGGCCTGAACTAACCTTCCAAAATAAGTTCACAGCCTTAGCCGATTATGCACGGCTACCTTGCCCTTCGCAACCACCAAAGTTGCTTTGTCCACTTCAACCTAAGACAATCAATCTTAGGCCTATAAAACACATTGATCAAGGAGCATCTTCTAGCTCCATTTAGGCTAAAGAAAATTATACCATGAAGTGTCACGACCCAATTTCTCGGTCATGATAGCACCTACAACCCCCGGTCGGTGAACCAATCCCCGTAGCCCAGAACAGTTAGTAATGGGCTACTATCTAACAAATAAGGGAACAAGACGAAGAGAATAGATAAAAGGGATATAAACATATACATATGCGGAAACTAAACCAAACCCCAAGACCTGGTATCATAGTATAGAGCCAAACTACACACATGGAGTGCAAATAATCCAAAACAATATATACAGATGTCTCTAAATGGTAATAGAGTACATGAAGCAAAAGATAAACTAAAGCTAAGCTCCGATCGCCAAGAGCTCACCCTCAGTCTGAAGTAGTCCCCAACAAATCTGCAAGCACAAATCACAGCGATCTAACGGCGATGACCCACGCTAGGATCTGCACCCAAATATGCAGGGGGGTAGGGGTGAGCACCAAATGCGAAGCATAAGGTACCCAGTAGGTATTATAGGCCGACTGGGCACATATAAGATAAAAGCATAGTAACAGACATAATAGAAGCAAGCAGTCACAGAAATTAACGAAAGGTACACAGGAACTAGCCCAGAGGGAAATTAACAGAACCACATGTGAGGCTGGTAAGCAGAATATACACACCATAGGCACAGGTGAAAGTAAGAAATAACGCACCTGGGGTCCTTGCAATAACAGTGTATACATAATAAGTTTACGAAATGGACGGTATACCGGTAACCTCAGGTGTAGGAAGAAGAGAGAAAGAGTAATGATAGGCATGCTTAGAGACATGAATCAAGCCCAACTAATCATATCAATCTCAAATCCAGCAACTAACAGTCTAGCAGTAACCAATTTTATAATTTACCGTAACAGGGAACAACTCTACAAGTAAATAGAAAGAGTCTACCTACAGTCCCCCGGCCGCCCATACAACCGAGGAACACAAACAAGTGAAAACAAACCCTCTGGCATCCCATACTACCGGAGCGTACAATCAACAAACAACAAATAAGGGTGGAACCTCAAACAATGAATGATATGATGCATGAAGATCTCAAGTGAAATGGTATTTCTGTATGTACCTCATCCGGTGCCGATTGGGCCCAGCAGGTAGGTTCCATGGAAGGACACTGCCCGTATACCTCTACTCCACCGTATACCCTTCCTCCGGCACACGCAGCCCAAAGCTCCAGGCCCGGATGGCAAGGTCCATGGAGGTCCCTGACCCCATACTAAAACTCAGTATCAAAACATGTCATCCGGAAGCAAGTCCGGTATCAAGATAGAGACCCAGTCTCGAATATGCTGCCCAGACCCTGTCCAGGACTAAAGTAGTAGGAAAATGTCTCAAAAACCCCTCCAAGGGTGCCCGGGCATAACCGGGTCTAAACATTAGAAAGTCATCTCAGGTGCTCGGTCCGACCGAGGCTAAAAATCATCTCAAGTAGCAAGAAAACTCAACTAGCACCCCGGCCCTGCCGAGTCTAGCGTTAGTCGTAAAACTGGTGTTTTAAAACATAATTTTACTTTCTTTTACCCAGGAACATTCACAAGTTAAATCAAACTATTTCCAAATCATTTCCATTAAAAACAGGCCCCCGGGGCCAAGCAAGGTTAGAAAATAGTGGCAGTAGGCCCAAAGCCAAAACCATAGTAAACACATGGATAAAACCTCTTTATATGCATGGAAATGGTATGATCACACACCATAGCTGCCCAGCAGCTCACAATCAACCTATCGACCCTGCACAGGCCCATAGCTACTCAGCAAGCATAACCAGCCTAGAAGGATAATTTTATGCCCGGGACTCGCGGACATTCCCAAAATCCCACCTTCTATGTTCCAGAGTCAACAAGGCCTCACAGGACCACAAGGGTAAATAAAATATAACGGCAAGTACTACAAGAAACGGAGGAACAAAAGTAGGCGGACATGAATAAAGCGGTCGAGGTCTGTGGTGCCAACCAAATAATCCAACCCAAGGATGCCAGCTAGTACAATTTTATCCGATATATGCTAAGTCTAGGGAAAATAAACCGTAACCTACCTGTCATCCGATGACAAGCTCGAACCTCTCTGAAAAGAAGCTCCGAAATGAAATCAAACTTGAACTCGGGCTTGAATAACTTGACGTAGATAATTGATTTTTCTAACAAAATGCCTCCTCGACAAAGGTTGCCCAAATTGGTAGCAACTTAATAATTCCCTTTGTGAATAAAACACACAAGCAAAGAAGCTTATGGAATCAATTCAATAAGTTCCACACGTACAGCAACCATATATGCCTTGCTCCCTTTTGTAATGAAGATAAAATACATAAGCATATAGATATATATCCGTAAGTAGACAACCAGTAGATTAATTTATAGTTATTTAGAAAGGATCAATGTTATGAAAATGTTAATATGCTGCCACCTTTAGCTATCACTTGGCTGGCCACTCCCTCCACCTACACGTGGAGTGGAGGTGGCAATTACAAAGGACAAAAAAGAAATTCTTATCCCGTTATTTATGTATTCGGGTATTGCATAAATTCGTGGTAAAATAAATATAGCTTTTTGAATATACCATAATTAATAGAAAATCATTTCTAATAAAACCTACTATATTATAATAATAATTTTTAACATCACTAAATTTACTATCTCCGTTAAAATATTACAATGTATAAAAACCTTATAAAATAAATACATATACAATTATATCGTAACAAAATATTTTTCATAAACCTTTAAAATATTTTTAAAAAGGTAATAATAATGTAGCTTTTTACCAAATTCAATTTTCAAATAAAATATTGTCAAATGCACGCGATATTAATAAAATTCTTAAATCTAAGTTCGCAACTCACCATCGCACGATTTTGATACTCAAGAACTCTCTCAGAATCCTCCCTTATGTTTTCTCACTGTTTCAGAACTGAAATGGCATTTTAAAACGTGAAGTTGAGGCTTAAATCGAGTTTGACCCGACCCGATTCGCGATCCGGTTCGCAACCCGGTTTCTGCCAGACAGTCCGCGGTAAAACAGTCATAACTATTTACTCCGAGATCAGTTGGACGTGTGGTTTTGTGCTAGCAAACTAGACTCGTAGACCTTCGATTTGGTATTTTTGGGGACTTATAACTCTTTATATATTGAGATAAAGGCCCTGAGACATTTTACCCAAAGTTCAGAAAATTTATTAAAGAAACTTACGATAACTTTTGCCGACTTGCTTGACTTCAAAACTTATAATGCGACCAAACTAATGGAACCGACACCGAAATACCGGTCCTGACGAGCCTTAACTGACTTGGGGCAGCTATAACCAAGCTCTAACGGTTCAAGGGAAACGTATACGTGAAAATAACCGTAAGGGTCATTACATCATCCACTACTAAAAAGGACTTTCGTCCTCGAAAGTCAAGGTCAAGGGGGTACCTGAAGGCTAAAATAGTTGCGGATACTGAGCCCGCATATCTCTCTCGGTCTCCCAGGTAGCCTCCTCGACTGGATGGTGCCTCCACTAAACCTTAACAACCGGGATATCTCGAGACCTCAATCTCCTGATATCTCTAGCCAAAATAGATGTCGGCTCCTCAACAAAGGCTAAACCCTCACCCAACTTAACTGAATCCCACTGCAAAACATGAGACTCATCTGGGACATACAGACGCAACATCGAAACATGAAATACAGGATGTATAGCTGAAAACATCGAAGGTAAGGCTAACTGATAGGCAACGCTACCAACCCTCTGAAGAATCTTAAACGGCCCAATATACCTGGGGCTAAGCTTGACCCGCCTACCAAATATCATCACGCCCTTTATGGGCGATACACGGAGAAACACCAAGTCACCGACACTAAACTCCAAGGCACGAAGCCTACGATCAGCATAACTCTTTTGCCTGCTCTGAGCTGCCCGAAGTCTGTCCTGAATCACTCGGACTTGGTCTAAGGAATCTCGAAGCAAATCTGTGCTCTGTGGCCCAGCACTAAAACCATCAAACCAACCTACCGGTGATCTACAACGCCTACCATACAAAGCCTCAAAAGGTGCCATGCCGATACTCGAATGGAAGCTGTTATTATAAGAAAACTCTGCCAAGGGAACAAACTGATCCCATGATCCTCCAAAGTCAAGAACACAGGCCCGAAGCATGTCCTCCAGAATCTGAATGGTCCTCTCGGACTGGCCCTGTCTGAGGGTGGAAAGTGGTACTAAGATGAACCTCTGTACCCAAATCTCGCTGAATAGCCCTCCAGAACTGAGATGTGAACTGAGTACCGCGGTCTGAAATAATAGAAGATGGGACCCCATGCAACCGAACAATCTCACGAAGGTAGATCTGAGCTAACCTCTCTGTGCCATACAAAGTCTGAACCGGCAAGAAATATGCTGACTTAGTCAGCCTATCAACAATCACCCATATGGAATCAAACCCATGAGAAGTACGAGGCAAACCAACAACGAAGTCCATAGTAATCCCTTCCCGCTTCCACTCAGGAATGGGAAGTCGCTGCATCAAAAAACCAGGTCTCATGTGCTCAAACTTAACCTACTGGCAGTTCAAGCACCGAGATACGAACTCTGATATATCCCGCTTCATACCACTCCACCAGTAAAGCTGTCTCAAGTCTCTATACATCTTTGCTGTGCCAGGGTGAATGGAGTATCTAGTACAATGTGCCTCATGAAGTATCAACTGAATCAAATCACTAATCCTCAGAACACAAAGGCAACTATCAAACCTCAGAACCCCATCTGAATCTAGAGTAGCCCGACTGGTCTCACCCTGAACAACCCAATCATGAATGTCACACAACTGTTGATCCTCAAACTGACGGCTCTGAATCTGATCAACCAAAGTAGAACGAACCTCAATACTGGCAAGAACTCTGCTAGGATCCGACAGGTCAAGCCTAACAAAATGGTTAGCCAAGGACTGGATGTCCAAGGCCAACGGTCACTCTGAAACTGAGAGAGAAGCTAGGCTACCCATACTAACTGCCTTCCGACTCAAGGCATCCGCTACCACATTTGCCTTGCCCAGATGATAAAGAATAGTGAAGTCATAGTCCTTCAGTAACTCGACCCATCTCCTCTGTCTCGAGTTCAACTCTCGCTGACTCGTGATATACTGACGACTACGGTGATCAGTGAAGATCTCACAGTGAACTCCATATAGGTAATGCCTCCAGATCTTGAGCGCGAAAACTACCTCTGCCAACTCTAAGTCATGAGTGGGGTAGTTGCGCTCTTGAACCTTCAGCTGCCTCGACGCATACGCTATTACTCGACCCTGCTACATCAACACACAACCAAGACCAACCCCAGAAGCATCACAGTACACGGAGAAGCTCTGACCCTCAGCTGGCACAGTCAAAACTAGAGCTGAAGTCAATAAGGCCTTAAGCCTCTGGAAGCTATCCTCGCACTGGTCCGACCACTGAAATGGGACATCCTTCCTAGTCAGCATAGTCAAGGGTGCTGCTATGGAAGAAAATCCCTGAACGAAGCGTCTGTAGTAACCTGCTAACCCAACAAAGCTGCGGACCTCAGCAACAGTAGTATGTCTAGGCCACTCACAAACCACTGAAATCTTTCCTGGATCAACCCTAATCCCATCCTTAGACACCACTTGCCCTAGGAATGCAACTGACTCAAGCCAAAACTCACACTTTGAGAACTTGGCATAAAGCCGAAGATCTCTCAAAGTCTGGAGTATAACCCTCAAATGCTGCTCATGCTCATCTCTACTACGCGAGTATACTAAGATGTCGTCTATAAAAATGAGTCCAAATACAGGCCAAGAACCATGTGCATCAAGTTCATAAAGGCTGCCGGGGAATTAGTCAACCCAAAAGACATCACCAGGAACTCATAATGGCCATAACGTGTCCTGAATGCTGTCTTAGGGATGTCCTCCGCCCTAATCCTCAACTGATGGTAGCCAGACCTCAAATCAATCTTCGAAAACATGACTGAACCCTGAAGCTTGTCAAACAAATCATCAATCCTCGGCATCGGAGACCTATTCTTCACTGTCACCCTATTCAGTTGCCGATAATCAATACACATGCGCATCGACCCATCCTTCTTCTTCATGAAGAGAACAGGACCACCCCAAGGTGACACACTAGGTCTAATAAACCCCTTATCTAACAGATCCTGGAGCTTCTCCTTAAGCTCCCTCAACTCAGCAGGAGCCATACGGTAAGGAGAAATAGAAATAGGCCTAGTGCCCAGCTCTAACTCAATAGCGAAATCAATATCTCTCTCAGGTGGAAGGCCTGGCAGGTCGGTAGGAAACACATCGAGGAAGTCTCTAACCACAGGAACAGACTCAGGAGAAGTAGGGTTAGCACTAACATCTCAGACATATGCTAGATAAGCTAAACACCCACGGGAAATCAACTTCCTAGCTCGAAGACAAGAGATGATCCAAGATGGTGCATGGCTAACAGAACCCTGCCACACAACCGGGGATACACCGGGCACAACTATGGTAATGGTCTTGGCATAACAATCCAAAACCACACGGTGAGGGGATAACCAGTCTATGCCCAGTATCACATCAAAATCTAGCATATCAAGAATCATCAAATCACCCCAAGTCTCTGAATCACCAATAGATAACATACAGGATCTCACAATACGATCCACTACTAAAGAATCTCCTACTGGGGTCGAAACAGAAACAGGAACAGATAATGGCTCACTAGCCAACCCAAACAAGGCACAAAGTAGGCAGATACATATGAACAAGTGGATCCAGGATCAAATAAAGCCATAGCAGACTGATGGCACACAGAAATCGTACCTGTAATCACAGCATCTGAGGCCTCTGCCTCTGGTCTCCTAGGGACCGCGTAAAACTGACGACGACCTCCACCTGCCCGACCGCCATCCCTACCACCTGCTCTGCCACGTGGAGCACCACCTCTACTCTGACGACCACCCCCTCTAGCCGGAGGCTGAACTGCTCGTAAAGGCTCGGCCAACTGAACTGTACCCTGCTGAGGGAAATCTCTAGCAAAATGACCAATCGCACCACAAGTAAAACAAGCCCCTGATGGCCTACTCAGTCGAGATGAACCAGCAAATCCCGTATGACCACCACGACCTGATGCCCCAGAAACTGTACCCCTCGAAGACTGGCCGCTATAGCCCTGATGGCTGCTCTGACCCTGCTCGAACTGGGTACTACCGAAAGTCTGAAGGGAAGCCTGAACCGGTCGGCTGGACTGACCCTGGTACTGCTGTGGCTGATAACTCCGGCTCCACTGGCCAGGACCTCTACCACCATATCTGGAACCACTGTAGACACCCTGATGCTGAGGCCTCTTATCTCTGGACCCCTGATCATGTCGTTGTAAGTCCTTCACAGTGCGGGCATAGTCTATGATAGCCTGAAATGACCGACCACTGGCGACCAATATCTCAGTTGGCTGCCAGATCTCTGGCCTCAAACCCCATACAAATCTCCGAATCCTATCTGCCTAGGTAGGAATGATCATAGCTCCGAACGGTGCTAGCTGATGAAAACAGGTCTCATACTCTGAGACAGTCGTAGATCCCTGCATAAGGTGAGTAAACTGCTCCCTGCGATGCTCACGATCACTCTGAGGTAGGAACTTGGCCATAAAGGCCTCATAAAACTCAGACAAGGTCAAAGGAGGTGATGATGGTAGTCTACAAGCAACCTGAGCCCTCCACCATAACTTCGCTGGGCCCTCCAACTGATAGGTAGTATAATCAACCCCGTGAGTCTCCAAAAAACCCAAATGATGCAACATCTCCTCACAAGTAGTAATAAATTCATGTGGATCTTGTCCATAAGTACCAGCAAACCTCGGAGGTGCTAACCTCAAAAACCTACCCAACGCCTTCTGTTCTGACTCTGACATAGCTGGGCGAGGAGCAAGAGGCTGTGCAATGGATGGAACCGGAATGACCTCCGCACGGGGAGCCATAGTAGCAGGATGCGCTCCTGAGCTCTGTGCACCCAGGGCTTCCCCCTGAGCAGATGTCTGCGCTACCTCAGAAGGCCGCTCTCCAATCACACCAAAAAGATGTAATAGTAATCCTCGAATATCTGGAGACTGAGCTGTAGCTGGAGCTGGCACATAAGTGGGCACTGGAGCTCGTACTGGAACTGGATCTGGCGCTGGAGCTGGTGCTGGAGCTGGCGCTAGAGTTGGTGCTGGAGCTGGTGCTGGAGCTGGAGGGTCATCTCCGCGTGATGCCGATGATCTCGTACGAACCATCTGCGGAAGAATGAAGTAGAACAAATGAGATTTCCAGAAACTTCAAGGGTTCCACGCACGACACAGAAGAAATGAGAGAGTCAAATTTCCTAAAATGTCACTGTAGCCTCCTAAAGATTGAGTACGGTCGTCTCCGCCCTGATCCGCAGGACTTTACTACACATTGGCTCCTATACCGATGACACCGGTGAACCTAAAGCTCTGATACCAAGTTTTCATGACCCAATTTCTCGGTCATGATGGCACCTACAACCCCCGGTAGGTGAACCAATCCCCGTAGCCCAGAACAGTTAGTAATGGGCTACTATCTAACAAATAAGGGAACAAGACGAAGAGAATAGATAAAAGGGATATAAACATATACATATGCAGAAACTAAACCAAACCCCAAGACCTGGTATCATAGTATAGAGCCAAACTACACACATGGAGTGCCAATAATCCAAAACAATATATACAGATGTCTCTGAATGGTAATAGAGTACATAAAGTAAAAGATAAACTAAAGCTAAGCTCAGATCGCCAAGAGCTCACCCTCAGTCTGAAGTAGTCCCCAACAGATCTCCAAGCACGAATCACAGCGATCTAACGGCGATGGCCCACGCTAGGATCTGCACCCAAAGATACAGGGGGTAGGGGTGAGCACCAAATGCGAAGCATAAGGTACCCAGTAGGTATCATAGGCCGACTGGGCACATATAAGATAAAAGCATAGTAACAGACAGAATAGAAGCAAGCAGTCACAGAAATCAACGAAAGGTACACAGGAACTAGCCTAGAGGGAAATCAACAGAACCACATGTGAGGCTGGTAAGCAGAATATACACACCATAGGCACAGGTAAAAGTATGAAATAACGCACCTGGGGTCCTTGTAATAACAGTGTATACATAATAAGTTTATGAAATGGACAGTATACCGGTAACCTCAAGTGTAGGAAGAAGAGAGAAAGAGTAATGATAGGCATGCTTAGAGACATGAATCAAGCCCAACTAATCATATCAATCACAAATCCAGCAACTAACAGTCTAGCAGTAACAAATTTTATAATTTACCGTAACAGGGAACAACTCTACAAGTAAATAGAAAGAGTCTACCTACAGTCCCCCGGCCGCCCATACAACCGAGGAACACAAACAAGTGAAAACAAACCCTCTGGCATTCCATACTACCGGAGCGTACAATCAATAAACAACAAACAAGGGTGGAACCTCAAACAATGAATGATATGATGCATGAAGATCTCAAGTGAAATGGTATCTCTGTATGTACCTTATCCAGTGCCGATCGGGCCCAGCAGGTAGGTTCCATGGAAGGACACTGCCCGTATACCTCTACTCCACCGTATACCCTTCCTCTGGCACACACATCCCGAAGCTCCAGGCCCGGATGGCAAGGTCCATGGAGGTCCCTGACCCCATACTAAAACTCAATATCAAAACATGTCATCCGGAAGCAAGTCTGGTATCAAGATAGAGACCCAGTCTCGAATATGCATGCCCAGACCCTGTCCAGGACTAAAGTAGTAGGAAAATGTCTCAAAAACCCCTCCAAGGGTGCCCGGGCATAACTGGGTCTAAACATTAGAAAGTCATCTCAGGTGCTCAGTCCGACCGAGGCTAAAAATCATCTCAAGTAGTAAGAAAACTCAACTAGCACCCCGGCCCTGCCGAGTCTAGCGTTAGTCGTAAAACTGGTGTTTTAAAATATAATTTTACTTTCTTTTACCCAGGAACATTCACAAGTTAAATCAAACCATTTCCAAATCATTTCCATTAAAAACAGGCCCCCGGGGCCATGCAAGGTTAGAAAATAGTGTCAGTAGGCCCGAAGCCAAAACTATAGTAAAACATGGATAAAACCTCTTTATATGCATGGAAATGGTATGATCACACACAATAGCTGCCCAGCCGCTCACAATCAACCTATCGACCCTGCACAGGCCCATAGCTACTCAGCAAGCATAACCAGCCTAGAAGGATAATTCTATGCCCGGGATTCGCGGACATTCTCAAAATCCCACCTTCTATGTTCCAGAGTCAACAAGGCCTCACAGGACCACAAGGGTAAATAAAATATAACGGCAAGTACTACAAGCAACGGAGGAACAAAAGTAGGCGGACATGAATAAAGCGGTCGAGGTCTGTGGTGCCAACCTAATAATCCAACCCAAGGATGCCAGCTAGTACAATTTTATCCGATATATGCTAAGTCTAGGGAAAATAAACTGTAATCTACCAGTCGTCCGATGACAAGCTCGAGCCTCTCCGAAAAGAAGCTCCAAAACAAAATCAAACTTGAACTCGGGCTTGAATAACTTGACGTAGATAATTGATTTTTCTCACAAAATGCCTCCTCGACAAAGGTTGCCCAAATTGGTAGCAACTTAATAATTCCCTTTGTGAATAAAACACACAAGCAAAGAAGCTTATGGAATCAATTCAATAAGTTCCACACGTACAGCAACCATATATGCCTTGCTCCCTTTTGTAATGAAGATAAAATACATAAGCATATAGATATATATCCGTAAGTAGACAACCAGTAGATTAATTTATAGTTATTTAGAAAGGATCAATGTTATGAAAATGTTAATATGATGCCACCTTTAGCTATCACTTGGCTGGCCACTCCCTCCACCTACACGTGGAGTGGAGGTGGCAATTACAAAGGACAAAAAAGAAATTCTTATCCCGTTATTTATATATTTGGGTATTTTATAAATTCATGGTAAAATAAATATAGCTTTTTGAATATACCATAATTAATAGAAAATCATTTCAAATAAAACCTACTATATTATAATAATAATTTTTAACATCACTAAATTTACTATCTCCGTTAAAATATTACAATGTATAAAAACCTTATAAAATAAATACATATACAATTATATCGTAACAAAATATTTTTCATAAACCTTTAAAATATTTTTAAAAAGGTAATAATAATGTAACTTTTTACCAAATTCAACTTTCAAATAAAATATTTTCAAATGGACGCGATATTAATAAAATTCTTAAATTTAAGTTCGCAACTCACCATCGCACAATTTTGATACTCAAGAACTCTCTCGGAATCCTCCCTTATGTTTTCTCACTATTTCAGAACTGAAATGGCATTTTAAAACGTGAAGTTGAGGCTTAAATCGAGTTTGACCCGACCCGGTTCGCGACCCGGTTCGCAACCCGGTTTCTGCCAGACAGTCCGCGGTAAAACAGTCATAATATTTTACTCCGAGATCAGTTGGACGTTTGGTTTTGTGCGTAGGAAACTAGACTCGTAGACCTTCGATTTGGTATTTCGGGGGACTTCTAACTCTTTATATATTGAGAGAAAGGCCCTGAGACATTTTACCCAAAGTTCAGAAAATTTATTAAAGAAACTTACGATAACTTTTGCCGACTTGCTTGACTTCAAAACTTATAATGCGACCAAACAAATGGACCCGACACCGAAATACCAGTCCTAACAAGCCTTAAGTGACTTGGGGCCGCTATAACTAATCTCTAATGGTTCAAGGGAAACGTAAACGTGGAAATAACCGGAAGGGTCATTACATGAAGCCACCTGAGTCTTTCTCCCAAGCTGTTAACCCTGAGTTAACTAGAACCATTCCCTCCAAATCAAATCCAAAAGAAGAATCTTTTGATCTTATTGTTTCGTAGGTACTGCCAATAATAGCATTAAATAAAGAATACAGCAATATTGATACAAATGATTTGATCAGACCTTGCTACACATATTCAAATTATGTGGATACTGATAATCCATTAAAAACAGAAGGTTCTATAATGCTACTCTTGTTGATAACGATTCAATAGAGATTGAACATTCCAGGGATGAGAACAACCCTGCCTATATCAAATATTCAAGATTTACTATTAAAAAAATTTGGGATCCATTTGAATGGTTTGCAGACTATTTACATACTCCTTTCGCATTATCAATGATGCATAGGCTACAGACCTACAACTGGTATGACTATAAGTTAGCATGGATGAATTTCCTTTATTTAAGACCAAGACACAATTGATTCGTGAAATACAGTCCAAGTATTATCAAAGCTACCATTCCTCAATGGTTTTATGAACGGTGGAGTTTATTTGGAGGAAACGAAAAGATCCTTCCCCAACAATTTCTCAGCAGATTTGAAAAATTTCAAATTAAAGAAGAAATTACCACATTACAAGAGCATATAAAATTATGCAAATATTATATTCAGAAAAGAATATCCTATATCATTATTTGGAATTTCTCTAAGACTGATATGAAACGAATTAAATATTTGTGTAAACAAATTCAAGTTAAAGTTTGGGTTCCCAAACAACCTAAAACTAAAGTACAGATAAATCCATCATCAAAGTCTCCATCAACAAAGAATTCTTCCAAAGCAGCACTCAAGAAGAAATTAGAAGATGCGTTGGAAAACTTAGATAAATATGAAGAATCACAGATCATGAAAATGATAGAAGATGCTGCTTCTACAGAAAGCAGCAGTGACGATAATGGTGATATGTGTAAACCCAAAGGTTTGGCATTGGCTTACATGGATCCTTATTATGAATAGGAAAAGGAACCTTGTGGAAAAATAGAGGCAAAGCCGGAATTATTTTTCCATTATGTGGCATTTCACTATTCTAAATTGGCATCCAATGAGAAGCTAAAAGACAAACCAATTACTCAATTATCTTTGAAGATAAGAAGACAAAGACTCCACCTTTCAAAAGGAGATTCCCATTTAGTAACTTCAGAAAAAGAAGCGGGCCCTCATGTTTCCATTGGGAAAAAGAGATTCCCACCATCCATACTTTATTAAAAGTAGGACCCTCCATTAGTGTCGGCAAGATCATAATCGTCCACCTGTTTGTCTATGTTGAAAAGGGAAACCCTTCTCCTCCCTTCATCTCCTATATAAGGAAGACTTCATTAATGTTTAGGGATCAGAACAATTCATAGTTAATATTCTGAAATCCTTTTCTTAAAGTATCTCCCTGTAAAAGTTTCCGCTGTTTTCTCCTATGCATCAATAAATTTGTAAGTTTTTCATTCATATACTCTCGTTCCATTTTATTGGTATCAGAGCCATGTTGGCAGTATACGTACTTAGCATGAGCGTCTAAGCACATATATTGTCTAAGGCATGCCAAAAATTATCTTAAGAAGTATTTTAATAATTTACTTTAAGATGTTTGTTTGTATAAGATTATTGTTTTATATATCCTGTTCCCATGAACTATTTCTATACTTGGTGTGAGGTATTCATTCATTACTAAGTGTGTGAGATAGTTGAATAATACCCGATGCATACGTTGGCTATCCCTATTTGAAGGTCGTCAAGCCAAGAGGGCGTCTAAACCTGTTAATTGTGATCTCATAGCCAAGATAACTCTAGGAAAGAACAGATGTAAAACCAAGAGACCCTCTCTTAGAAACATATCATTAGGATCTTTGATATACTTGACAATACTCTGTATATGTAAGCTTGCTTATTGTATTTTATTTTAAAACTTGTTAAAACATTTTGCACTATAAACCCTTAGGACAGTATTTTCTCACAATGGAAAAAAATCAACACATTTTAAATTATCTTAATTTATCTTCTAAAGCAACTAAGATTGCTAAACTAGAAAATGATTTACAAAATTGGAATTTAGCAGAAGAACCTTTTAAAAAGATTTACCACTTAGGTAATTTCAGTTATATTACTCGTCACAATATTAAAACTTGTGAATCTACTATTGTTATTAGTAATTCTCTAGAAATTATTAAATTACTTAACAATAATGATACAAATCATTATAGAAATAATTTTAGTTATTTGCATATTGGTTTAGTGCAAGTGGCTGTCAAGCCTCTTTTTTGTAAAGGCCTTGATATTCCCGTTTGTGTCCTCCTTAGAGACGACAAATTTCTTAATTTTGATGATTCACTATTAGGAGTCCTCCAGAGTAACCTAGCGGATGGCCCGGTTTACTTTAATTGTTATCCTAACTTTTCAGTGGTGACATTAATCATCCTAATGTCATGGATTCTTTGACTCTCAATGTCAAAACCAAGAATCTAAATAGAAAATCCAATACTCGAGAGATAGCGATTATCTACCGAGTATACTATAGGCTTATGAAAACCACTCTTGCACCAAAGGCTCGAATTGAGAGCCCTAGAGGTGAAACTATGCTAATGGAAGCCAACGATGACAAGAGTACTATCTTTGTTCCCCGTCTTTTAAGATGGGACGATATTCTTTCAAATAGTGATTGGAATTTTGACGCCATCACCTTACCCTCTTCATCTCATTCTGAGAGACATCAAATTGAAAGAGTCATTCAGTTCCCTGACGGATCGATTGACCTCAAATTTCTTGAAAATTTGAGATCTTCGCCATACATAAGATCATCTTCTTCCCGTCCTTCAATATCATGTCCTTCGAGACTTGTTCCCAGACCGGTGTCTCCTTCAAAAACCCTGGAGGAAGATGATAGCATAACCAATGACAACAGCAAAGTTAAAGTAACAGGAGCAGACTTTTCCGGAAACATCCCCAAGGTATTCTACAAAGATCTTTCAGGTAGTCCCTCTGCAAGTGAGATGGAACCTCCAGAAGAAAAACCGGCTTGGCTTGGAATGCTTAAGACAAAAAAGGTCTTTGAACCAAACCCAAGTATTCTACATGACCAATGGATCCATCCAGATAACCAAATAAGGAGAAAATGATATGCTACAACCTATACCCTTAAACAGAGAGAATCCTTTAGAGATTCATGGATGAATGATATGAGGAGAATCGGTTGTGAGATTAAATTATTCAAATGGTTTGAAATGACTGGCAAAATTGAAAATTTCATTGTGTCATTACAGGTTATCATTAATAAATGGTATACTACTTCCAATAAGCTTGTTGAATCTATTACTCCCCCTCTAGAAGGAATTAACATCCCTATTGCAGGAACAATAATTAAAGTTTCCCCTTTTAAAGAGAAAAGTGATAAGACTGGCGCTTTACTCACAGTTGCAGACATTGACCGAGTAGTAGAACAAAACAACTACTCAAACCAAATTCTTCATGTCATCTCCAGACAAATAGAACATACCAAACCAACCATTAGTGGAAGACCAACTCCGGCTTCTACTTCATATAGTTATAAAATTTAAACCTACCCAGGGTTTAGAATCCCATAATTTTCCAAAGAAAAATTCCCTAAACTATCTGATACTTTTGAAGTAACTGGAAATATCATTGAAAAAATCAATGCCCAACTTAACAATTTCAACATCTCAAAAAGGATGATAAAACCCCAAAAAAGGTTTCTACCCTTCAGGAGAAATCTGTTCAAACCCTCCAAGAGAAATCTACTCTCCTTCAAAAACTTTCCAATAGTCGTTTTCATAACATGAAAAACTATCATAACAAACCTTCTTTCCCAGACTTACAGTATGAGGAAAATGCGTTCTTATCCACTTCTTCTCATGAAGGAAGAAGCATCACTGAATGGAACATTAATGGCCTAGCTGAGCATTAGATATATAATAAACTTCATGAAATGGGAGTTTCTATAAAAGCCTATAAAATGAGAGGCTCCATAGATTAAGATGTTGCATCCATGGTAGCTGCAGGTTTCACCGGAATGCTAAAACATTGGTGGGACAACTATTGCACGTATGAGACTAAGCATCTTATTATCAATCCAACTGCAACAGAGACAGTTGTTAAATTAGAAGGTGGCAGTCAAACAACTTCTCAAGTTACTAGAGAAGATACCTATGCTACCCTTTTATATCATATCGCTAAGCATTTCATTGGCGAGCCAAAGTTATTTCAAGATAGGAGTCTCCAAATCTTGAGTAATCTGAGTTGTCCGAATCTGGACAACTTTATTCATTACAAGCATGCCTTTCTCAGCAATGTTATGATCCGTCCATATTGTAATTTGGATTTTAGGAAGGAATGCTTCATCAGTGGTTTACCTCCCATTTTTGCAGATAAAGTAAGGACAAAGATTCAGGATCCCAATGACGGTCGTATTCCTTACATTAATTTGACTTATGATGATTTAATAAGCACTATCAACATTGTAGAACTTGAGATCTGCACAGTCATTAAGCTTAAGCATCAGCTTAAGAAAGAACATTCATCTTCCAAGAAAGAACATGGAAGTTTTTGTAGAGATTTTGGCTGTATCACTCCCCCAGATCAAATGAAGTAGGATAAAAGTGAGAAGAAATCTCACAGGAAGAAATCCCGAAGAAGGGATGATTCTACCAGACCTAGGAAAAAGAAATCCAGGTCTAAAAGGCCTAGGGATGCAAAATTAGATGTATGTTGGACATGTGGCAAAACAGGTCATAAAGCTAATAAATGTCGATCCAAAACCAAGAAGAAAAATATCAATCTTCTTAATATTGATGAAGATACCAAAGGAAAACTCCTTGCTATACTTGATGAACCTTTTTCTGAATCTTCAGATACGTGTGATGAATACAGCGATGATGAAGATATTAACCTTGATTACGAATCAGACGACAGTCAATCGGGAAAAGATTGCACTTGTACCAAAGCTTTTTGTACTTGTGACAATACACCCCAATCCATTTGAGTACTTTTGGATCATTCGAAAGAAGCTCTTTTTGATGTTATTCATCACATTACTGATGAGGAGGCTAGGAATCATTTTCTCCTAGAACTCAAAGCCATTATTCTCGACACGGAAAAACAAAAATCTCGTTCAGTTGTTGAACCCTTCAGCATGAAACAAATCATGAATTGTTCAGATAATCATTCTGAACCCTCTATCTCTGATCTTCATCACGATGTATCTAGTCTTAAAGAAGAAATTAGAGATATCAAATCTCGACTAGGAAAAGTCGAAGTAGATATTTTTCCAGATCAGGTCCTTAAAAAGGCCACTCTATAAGAACCAGATTTAGACCAAGACAATGAGGTTGACTTAATCAACAATGACCACTTAGCTGAACCATTTGCCGACAATACCGGTAACAATCCTTCTACCTCTGAAGCTCCAGGAGTAATGGTAATCTCGTCAATAAGACCTCAGGGTCATCATATTCCTATTAGAATTGTTGTTAACAAACATTTTGTTATTGACAAAGTTTCTTTGCTTGACAGTGGTGAAGATCGGAATGGCATAGTAAAGGGTATAGTTCCTACAAAGTATTTGCAAAAAAGTACTTCAAAATTATACTACGCTGCAGGAGAACTTTTGAAAATTAATTATAAGCTTTCTAAAGCTCATATTTGCAAAAATGGCATTTTTTGAACAAATGACTTTGTAATAACAGAAGATATCAATGAAGATATTATTCTTGGAATACCTTCTATCACTCAGATAAAATCTTATTTTACAGACTTAAATGGTATTAATACTATTATACTCGGAAAAGATTTACATTTTCCTTTTGTTAAAACCCTTTCACAAGATGAAAGTAATTTCATAAGAGAAAATACAGTTTTCCGAATTAATAACCTTTCACAGCATATCACCTTTCTAAAGGATGAAATTCGTGTTAAGAAAATCGAACAGATTTAAAAAACTCAGGAGATGGTTAGTAAGATAGCCAACCTTCAAAAGAATTTTGAAGGAGAAATATGTTCCGATTTTCCAAATACTTTTTGGGAACGAAAAAGACATAATATTGACTTACCATACATTGAAGGATTCAGTGAACAAGCCATCACTACTAAGGCAAGGCCCATTCAGATAAATCACGAGATAATGGAATTTTGTAAGAAAGAGATTAACACACTTTTAAAAAACAAGATTATCAGGATTTCCAAATCACCTTGGAGTTGTTCTGCTTTCTACGTTAATAAAAATGCAGAGAAGGAAAGAGGAGCACCGAGACTGGTAATCAATTATAAACATTTAAACTCCATTTTAAAAAGGATCAGGTACCCCATACCTAACAAAATCTTTTAAAAAGAACTTTTAAAGATAATATTTACAGCAAGTTTGATATGAAATCAGGGTTTTGGCAAATTCAGATTTCTGAAAAAGATAAATATAAAACTGCTTTCAATGTCCCATTTGGACAATCTGAATGGAATGTAATGCATTTTCGGCTTAAGAATGCCCCTTCTGAATTTCAAAATATCAAAAGTTCCATATTTAATGATTATTCTTATATGTCAATTGTCTACATTGATGATGTGCTGATCTTTTCGGAGAATATTGATTCTCATTTTAAACACCTTAACACATTCCTCAAAATTGTGAAGAATAATAGTTTGGTTGTTAGTGCTAAGAGAATGGTACTCTTTCAAACCGCTATCAGATTTTTAGGACATGATCTTTATCAAGGATCCTACAAACCTATTTGCAGTGCCATTGAGTGCTCCTCAAAATTTCCCAATGAAATTCCTGAAAAAACCCAACTTCAGAGGTTCCTAGGAAGTTTAAATTATGTTGTTGACTTCATTCCAAAAGTTAGACATGTTTGTGAACCCCTTTATAAAAGTCTTAGAAAAAACCCAGTCCCTTGGAGTACTGAACAAACCTAAGCTATCACTTGTGTCAAAGCTTTAGTACAAGCTATTCCTTGTCTAGGAATCCCTAACCCTAATGCATTTATGATTGTTGAGACTGATGCATTTGATGCAGGATATGGAGGAATTCTTAAACAAAAAGTAGATCCTGAATCTACAGAGCAATTAGTTCATTTTACATCTAGAATTTGGAATTCCGCTCAAAAATATTATTCAACAGTTAAAAAGGAAGTTTTGTCTATAGTGTTATGTATCACTAAATTTCAAGATGACCTTATAAACAAAAAAAATTATTAAGAGTAGACTGTAAATCTGCTAAAGAAATCTTGCAAAAAGATGTTAAAATTTGGTTTCAAAATAAATATTTGCTAGATGGCAAGCCCTACTATCTAGCTTTGATTTTAAAATTGATTTTATTAAAGGAGAAGATAATTCTCTACCAGATTTCCTAACTCGTGAATTCTTGCAGGAAAAGCATGAGGCCATTTATACCCATTGCTCCTTCCAAAGGAGATAATCTTCCCAAAGCTAAAATGGCTAGTCCATTTATCCTGACCCCTTTAACTCCAGCAAAAACTGAAGCTCAACAAAGGCCTGAACTAACCTTCCAAAATAAGTTCACAGCCTTAGCCGATTATCCACGGCTACCTTGCCCTTCGCAACCACCAAAGTTGCTTTGTCCACCTCAACCTAAGCCAATCAATCTTAGGCCTATAAAACACATTGATCAAGGAGCATCTTCTAGCTCCATTCAGGCCAGAGAAAATTATACCACGAAGCCACCTGAGTCTTTCTCCCAAGATGTTAACCCTGAGTTAACTAGAACCATTCCCTCCAAATCAAATCCAAAAGAAGAATCTTTTGATTTTATTGTTTCGCAGGTACTGCCAATAATAACATTAAACAAAGAATACAGCAATGTTGATACAAATGATTTGATCAGACCTTTCTACACATATTCAAATTATATGGATACTGATAATCCATTAAAAACCAGAAGGTTCTATGAGGCTATTCTTGTTGATACCGATCCAATAGAGATTGAACATTCCAGGGATGAGAACAACCCCACCTATATCAAATATTCTAGATTTATTATCAAAAAAATCTGGGATCCATTTGAATGGTTTGCAGACCATTTACATACTCCTATCGCATTATCAATGACACATATGCCACAGACCTACAACTGGTATGACTATAAGTCATCATGGATGCATTTTCTTTATTTAAGACCAAGACACACTTGGTTCATTAAATACAGTCCAAGTATTATCAAAGCTACCATTCCTCGATGGTTTTATGAATGGTGGAGCTTATTTGGAGGAATCGAAAAGATCCTTCCCCAACAATTTCTCAGCAGATTTGAAGAATTTCAAATTAATGAAGAAATTACAACATTACCAGAGCATATCAAATTATGCAAATATTATATTCAGAAAAGAATATCTTATATCATTACTTGAAATTTCTCTAAGACTGATATGGAACGAATTAAATATGTGTGTAAACAAATTCAAGTTAAAGGTTGGGTTCCCAAACAACCTAAAACTAAAGTCCAGATGAATCCTGTAGTTGTGGATGTGAAATTGTTAGTGGGTACTTGGGAATCCACTTATATTGGAGGCTAGAGATAGCTCCAATCGTGAAATCTCCCATTTAAGGGTCTGAGCTAGAGATAGGACGACCTCCCCAAGCAAATGTTGGTTGGTTATTTAGCACACCGAATGATGTTCTAACCGAAATTGTCGGATATGTGGATGTTGATCGAGATATAGCATTCCACACTTATGACCAATGCTACTCGTGTCAATAGTTGAGAATTTAAGTGAATTAGTGACTACCTTATCCTATAGCGAATGCCCCGCCGGAAAGCACCCCTAGTCATTTAGTTCTAATTGGTACACCCATCTCGATTTTATAGTTTTTATTTGAATTGAGTTAGTAGTGACAACTTTTCCAATTCCCCCATTTTATTGCTTTGGTTTGTTGAACAACTACTCTTACTTTGAAATCGCTTCGCACAATCTCTAATGAACTAAATCAGGTCCCTTGGGTACGACCTCGACATCCATTAGGTTTATAAATTTTGTTTTGACTATGCAATCATCGTGACCTCCTAATTTGAGAGCCACGATTTGAGCATTTATCAAAAATAGTGTCGTTGCCGGGGACTTGAGTATCAGCTAGTTTTTGATTGTTGTTCTGAAGTTAACTTGAGAGTGCTTGTTTTCTTTTACTTTTTGCTGTTGTTGGTGATGAATTTGCAGGCACGCGTCATTCAAATATAAAGGAAAATACTTCTCATTTGAGCTATTTGTTCTTGACCTTGATACCTTGCCGGACCTTAAGTTGGTTTTTTAGGAGCCGAGGGAGCAATGGGTGCTACCTCTGCTAACGAGATTGAGGATTGGTTAGAAAACGAAGCTCAAAGCAGTAGAGAGCTATCAATCACCTCCACTCTCCTTGAATTCATGGTAATGAGCATTTTGAATGAGCGGCTAGAAATAATTAATGCCATTGGTGCTATCGGGGGTATAAGGATTGTGGAGGATGGTGTGAGTTTGAGTGAAGGTAGTGATGAGGCTTCTATTGCAGACCACGATGTGGGTTTCCATGATAGCCCTCAAAGCTCAGGTAGGAGAGATCATGGGAATCAAGGTCAGAACGGCCAACATGAAGACTCTAAAATGGAGAGTATGGTTATGGAAATGCTAGAGAAAGTTGGGGCAACCCATGGAATCATCTTGGAATTGAGTCATAAGCTTGGGGGTCTTGCCCAAATTGTTTAAGCGCATTCCATGGCTATTGAACGTCCTGAAGATAGAATGCGTTGGCTGAATTCACAACTCCAAGCTAGGCAAGCCGAGAATGAGGATGATGAGACGCCAACGATAAGCATACCTCAGAAAAGGCAAATTCAAGGGTATGGGGTGCCCAAGGTTTGTCAAAGTGAGAGCAAGGAGGCTAAAATTCTTAAAACACTCCCTACTTGTCCACCTCCATTCCCTCAATGAATCTTGCATGAAAATGTGAAGGAGAAGACAAATGATTTTGAGTCTTCATTGAAGAGAATCACCATAAACGCGTCTGTAAGCTCCGACTTTGACAAAATGTCCGAATGTGCTAAATTCGTAAAAGAGTTATGCACCGTGCAATTTAGAAGAGATAGGGGTAGTCCAACTATACCCCTTTAGTAGTGTGACTCTTGCGGGAAATTTCTCCAATTAAGCGTTAATACCGAGTATACACACGGTGTGTGACTCGAAAGGAGTCCATAAGTCCGCTAGAATAGTGTGCTATAAAAACTTAAGTGTCAACTTGATGTCATTCGCCACTTTCAAGCAAATGGAGTTGGGGCAGCCCACTAGCACTTGCTTGGAGCTCGGCATGACAGACCGATAAATAAGGCAACCCACGGGAATTAGTTGCGACATTTTTATCAAGGTGGGGCGAGTGGTGTATCCAGCAGATTTCGTGATAATTAATTGTGGGGGAGTTTTGATATACCCATCATCTTGGGGCATCCTATTCTAAAAATGGGACACACCTTGAGTAAAATGAACTCAGGTAAATTAAAGTTTGCACTAAATGATGAGGAAGGCACATTCGATGTGAGTAGATCCATGAGGCACCAGGTGATATCCAAACGGCTTTTGCAATTGAAAAAATCACATAAAGTGTCAATTTGTACTTGAGAGTGGGATTCGTTGATGAAGTCTTAGAAGCAGTGCTATTGAATCATGATGGTGAGGGTATGAAGGAATTCGATGAAGTTTGTTGTGCATTGGCGGGCATGGTATCCTACTCTTATACCCCAAAGAAACTTGATCTCGATCTAAAAAATAGGGAAACCCCACCATTAAAACCATCTATCATTGAACCTCCTAGCTTGGAGCTCAAACCATTGCCCTCCCATTTGAGGTACGTATACTTGGGTACCAACGAGACATTACCAGTCATTATTTCCATCAAGTAGAGCAACACACAAGTGGAAGCCTTGCTTCAAGTGTTGAAGAAATATATCAGATCTATAGGGTGGACCATTGCAGATATCAAAGGTATACCTCCAGGAATATGCACTCATAAAATAAACCTCCAAGCGGAAAGTATCCCTTTGATTGAGCACCAGCGAAGACTCAACCCACCTATACAAGAGTTGGTGAAGAAAGAAATCATCAAGTGGTTGGATGCTGGAGTAGTCTTCCCCATCTCGGACAGAACGTGGCTTAGCCCAGTACAGTGTGTTCCAAAAAAAAGAGAAATTACAGTGGTACCAAACGAGAAAGATGAGATGATTTCCCTCAGACCTGTGACCAGTTGGAGAGTGTGCATGGACTATAGAAAGTTCAAATCTTGGACGGAAAAGGACCACTTCCCTCTCTCATTCATGGATCAAATGTTAGATCGGTTGGTCGGCTGTGGCTTCTATTGTTTTCTAGATGGCTATTCCGGGTACAACCAAATTTAAATTTCCCCTGAGGATTAGGAAAAACCACTTTCACATGCCCGTACAGCACCTTCGCGTTCAAAAGAATTCCCTTTGGACTTTGCAATACTCCGGCCACCTTCCAAAGGTGTATGATGGCAATATTCTCAGACATGGTGGAGGATACAATAGATATCTTCATGGATGACTTTTTTGTGGTGGGGGATGAGTTCAATGATTTTTTGGAGCACCTAGAGGAGGTACTTAAAAGGTGTGAGGAAACAAATTTGGTATTGAATTGGGAAAATGTCACTTCATGGTAAAAGAAGGGATAGTTTTGGGGCACAAGATCTCTAAAAAAGGGCTGGAGGTTGATCAAGAAAAGATTGAGGTTATATCGAAACTACCTCCTCCAAGAACTATGAAAGGCATCTGGAGTTTCCTCAGGCACACCGGTTTTTATCGGCGATTCATCAAGGATTTCTCAAAGGTAGCTCATCCTTTGTGTAAGGTTTTAGAAAAGGAGGAAAAATTAGACTTTGATGATAAATGCATGACGACCTTCCTCGCCTTGAAAGAAAATCTCACCTCCACCCCAGTTATCATTGCGCCGGATTGGTCAAAGCTTCTTGAGCTCATGTGTGATGCTAGTGGCATAGCTTTAGGGGCAGTGCTTGGTCAGCGAAGGGAGAAGCTTTTTCACTCGATATACTATGCAAGAAAAACTTTGAATGCGGAACAAACAAATTACACGGTTACAGAACAAGAATTATTAGCCGTAGTGTTTGCTTTTGAGAAATTTTGAGCATGTCTCTTGGGTACAAAGGTGGTGGTGCATATTGATCATGCGGTCATAAGGTACTTGATGGTTAAAAAGGATGTGAAACCAAGATTAATCTAGTGGGTGTTACTTCTTCAAGAGTTTGATTTTGAAGTGAAGGATCGAAGAGGGTGTGAAAATCAAATTGCTGACCACCTATCCCGTTTGGAAGAAGAAGGAAGACCGGTGGGTGAACTTGAAATTAACGACTTATTCCCGGATGAGAGAATTTTGGCTTCGTCTCATGACTTGATACCATGGTTTGCTGATTTTTCCAATTATTTAGCAAGTGATCTACTCCCGGAGGGATTGAGCTTTAATTAGAAAAAGAAATTTTTCCACGACGTTCGAAAATATTATTAGGATGAGCCCTACTTGTTCTGGATTTGTGCCGATGGAATGATAAGGAAGTGCGTTCCTGAAATTGAAATTTTACCAATCCTTAGAGCATGCCATTCATCCCCTTTTGGAGGACATCATGGGGGCATGCACACTTCGTCTAAGTATTGCAAAACGGGTTCTATTGGCCTAAGTTATTCCACGATGCTCATGATGTGGTGAAAAAGTGTGACAAGTGTCAGCGTGGAGGAGGCATATCTCGCCGCCACGAATTACCACTAACCCCCATTCTAGAGGTAGAATTGTTTGATGTATGGGGTATCAATTTTATGGGACCTTTCATGAGCTCATATGGGAACACATACTTCTTAGTGGTTGTGGACTACGTGTCCAAATGGGTTGAAGCAGTGGCCTTACCAAATAACGAGGGGAGAAGTGTGACTGCCTTTCTTAAAAAGCACATTTTTGCTAGATTCGGCACTCCTCGTGCCATTATCAGCGATGGTGGATCGCACTTTTGCAACAAATTGTTCGGCGCACTACTTGAATAATATGGTGTCAAACACAAAGAGGCCACTCCTTCTCATCCACAAACAAGCGGGCAAGTTGAGGTTTCCAATTGGGAGATTAAATCCATCATTTCAATGCCGGTGAATGTTCACCAAATGGATTGGTCACGCAAGTGAGATGATACGGTATGGGCATACATGATAGCATATAAGACCCTGATCGGAATGTCCCCCTATCAATTAGTTTTTGGAAAATCTTTCCATCTCCCGGTCGAATTGTAACACAAGGCTATGTGGGCCTTGAAGAAGCTGAACCTAAATTGGGAGAGAGCCGCTCGTGCAAGGGTTGAGGATATAAATGAAATGGATGAATTTTTTATGTGGGCGTACGAAAGTGCCTGTATCTACAAGGCCCGAATGAAACACTATCATGACCAATAAATCCGATCACGAGAGTTCCACTCGGGAGACTGGGTACTCTTGTTCAATTTGAGGCTTCGGCTCTTTTCGGGCTAACTAAGATCCAAATGGTCGGGTCCTTTCAAAGTGCTTCAATTTTTCGCCAATAGAGCTATAGAATTGGAGAGTGAGGATGGCTTGTCTTTCAAGTTTAATGGTCAAAGAGTGAAGGAGTATTTTGGGAATCCCGGGGGAGGTTGCATGTGTAGAAGACATTTTCTTGGATGAACCTTGATTTGGAGGTACCTCCATCGAGCTGTGACGTTAAACCAAGCGCTTCTTGGGAGGCAACCCACGCTATTTTTCCTTGCATATTTTCTTCTTATTTTTTGATTTTATCTTGTATGTTGTCTTTGTTAGCATTGTAGTTGGAATGGAAGCAAAGGTCAAATAATGTGAGGCTCCGTACCATCGCACCACAGAGGGTGCGCGTCGCATATTAGAATGCATGAGCTTAACACAATACCTAGAAGATCAGGACATATCATGCGCGATTGGTGTGCGATCTCATGACAAGTTGTGCGCATCACACACTCATTTTGCACTGCGATCTAGAAAACTTGCAGTTTCCTTCAGAAATTTTCCCATCATGCATTTTTAGTGTGAACCGCACCATCTGTAGTGCGTTCGCACATTTGTCGCACAAGCAGCAAATAGAATTGTCAACCATAACCGTATGCGATGGCAGTGCAGCCGCATCACCTATAGTGCATTTTGCACCTCAGTCATGGAGTTTCCCTTCTCTCCTAGCTTGCATCATTGAGTACAATGTTAAGTTTTGGCTAGGGGGTGCTTTTATCGCCTTGTTCATAGGAGTGTAGAAATAAACTCTGAGGGTTTTCTTAATACTACGATTCTTTCCCAAGGAGCAAAAGTTTTGATTATTTTCTTTTTCTTTTCTTTTTTTTTTGTGTGTCGAACCTGGTTGGTGTTTCCTTATGATAGATTGAGAGGAGACTTTCTTAAGGGAAAATGCCAAGTTTAGTTTAGAATTGAGTCCGTAAATACTTGTCTCGAAATGGGCCCACCAAAAAAAAAACTTGGTAAATTGTTTTTGAAAAGGAAAAGAGGAGGGGAAATTAATTTTTGAGATAAAAGTGTTCTCTTGTCATGACTTGCACACTCTCGCTTTGTCTTGATTGACTCACAAACGAGTGCGTAATGAACTCGGAATAGCTTGTCAAAAGTCAGTTGCTCCAATTGATTGTGGGACTAATGGATGAAGTCTTGCAGCATGATGCAACTTCTGGTCCGGAACGACAAGGTCCATGGAGGCCCCTGACCAACATACTAGATGCCCCGCATCCTCAAAACAATCCCCAAGTAAAGCTGCCTGGAGGGTATCCAGGTCTAAATAAGTAAGCCCAAAAGCTCTAGTACTCGGCCCTGCCTAATCCAGCAACACCCCGGATGCTGTAGTATTAAAGTAAGGCACCCGAGCCCATCGAGCCAAGAAAAGTAAAACTATAGATAAAAAATGCCCTTTAAGTCTTTCCTTACCCCAAGAGGATCCACAAGACAAGTCAAAACCATTTCAAGTTTATTTCCGTCGAAAACGCGCCCCTCAGGCCAAGCAAAGTTTAGAAAATAGTTCCAGAAGGCCAGAAGCCAAGCCATAGTAAAACGTGGGAAAATATCTCTATATGCATGGAAATGGCATGATCAAACACACAATAGCCTCCCGGCAGCTCACAATTAACCTATCGGCCCTGCACAGGCTCCAAAGCTACTCAACAAGCATAACCAGCCTAGCGGGATAATTCTATGTCCGGGACTCGTGGACATTCCCAATGATCCCACCATCTATGTTCCAGAGTCAACAAGGCCTCACAGGACCAGAAGGGTAATAATATCAAACGACGAGAATACTACACGCAACGGAGGCATGAATGGAACGGATCATGGAAAACCGGTCAGGGCATGTGGTACAAACCTAATAACCCAACCCAAGGGTGCCAACTAGTACAATTTTACCCGATATATGTGAAGTCTAGGGAGTTAAGCCATAACCTACCTAGCGTCAGATGACAAGTTGTGGGAACGATGATATCCAAGGCCGAGCTTCTCCGAGAAGCTCCGAAAAAGAATCAAACTATCAAATTCTTGGATAAGTAGTTAAGACGAGTCCAACGACACCTATATTGCTACAATTGTAGCTGGGTCAATATCTGGGTCAAAAACAGGTTGCGCCCACAACCCGAAACCAAAAACAAAAAGAACCACGATGACCCCAACGATGCCAAGAGGGCATGCTCCAAGTTTGAGCACAAATGGCCAAGGAAAAGGGCACCAAAACAGCCCGCAAAGGTTGGGGTTTAAAGAATGAAATTTTGGAAAATAAAATGAAAATTGGGCAAGAAATGCTTACCAGAATGTTGGAATTTCCGCCAACACGAAGATTTCACCACCCCAAAGAGCATGCACAAGCCGTAAGGCAGCGACAACAACAAAATCTCAAGCTTGGGATGAGAGCATCAATGGAGGATTTATGAATTTCAAGAAAAGAAGGAGGTTACCAAATGACATAGAAGCACGGAAAATCCACAAACAATCGCCTCCCCAAGGCTTAGGATCAATATGGAGCAATTTGGGAGAGAGAAAATTGAGTTTAGAGTGAGAAATAATGAGCTGCAATGGCTGGAAGAACGTACTTTCAGCTATTTATAGCTGCAGGAAAATGGTCAGCGCCAACAACGCTGAAGGAGTGGCAGGCGCGATTGCGTTGAAGGCTGGCCTGCAATAATTTTCTACAATTTCTCTAACACTCCACGGTGTGTTTCGAGCAATCCAGACTCAACGAATTCGACGAAACTCCAATACGAGGTCGTTTCAGAGAAATGTTGAGCCAAGTCATAACGAAAAGGAATTCAAAGGCTTAAATTGAGTCCGGCTCACCCGGAACACAAACCAACCACCTTCCTAGCCCAAATTAAACATTTTGGAGCTGATGGAATCATAGGATTTCTAATCCGACACTCCGATCATCAAAAGTCACCCGAAGATGCACTTTCAACTCCAAATGGCCTGAAAACTGAGAAATCCACACAAAACCCACACCAAAAGTTCTCAGGCCTCAACTAAAGGTCCAACTAGACCAAAATCATCGCTACGGAGCTAACGGAATGGTCAGAATTCAATATCGAGCATGTTAGCTAAGAATGTTGACCAAAGTCAATGATATTCTAAGTTTAAGCTCTAAAATAGGCAAACGGTCAAAATGACCAAATGAACAGCTAGGGCACCAAGCCACCAGTCCCAGTAATCCATAAATGACTTGGTGCCACTACAGGAAGGCTCTAACAGTGCAATAAATGCAAAAACGCAAAGATAACTGTAAGGGTCATCACAACATCCACTACTAAAAAGACTTTTGTCCTCGAAAGTCAAGAAGAAGGGAGTACCTGAAGGCTCGAACAACTACGGATACTGAGCACACAACTCGCTCTCAGTCTCTCAAGTAGCCTCCTCGATCGGACGGTGCTTCCACTAAACTTTCACAACTGAAATCTCCCTAGATCTCAACCTCCTGATATCTCTAGCCAAAATAGCTATCGGCTCCTCAACAAATGATAACCTCTCATCCAACTGAACCGAATCCCAATACAACATATGAGACTCATCTAGTACAAACCGGTGCAATATCAAGACATGAAACACTGGGTGAATAGCTGAAAACATCAGAGGCAAGGCTAACATGTAGGCAACACTACAAACCCTATGTAGAATCTCAAACAGCCCAATGAACCTGGGGCTAATCTTTCCCCTCTGACCAAATCTCATACGCCCTTCACGGGCGATAAACGAAGGAAAACCAGGTCACCAACACTGAACTCCAAGGCACGAAGTTTACGATCAGCGTAGCTCTTATGCCTACTCTGGGCTGCTCTAAGTCTATCATGGATCAAACGGACTCGGTCAAAGGAATCTCTAAGCAAATCCGTACTCTGTGGTATGTACTCTAACCCATCAAACCAACCAATGGGTGATCTGCAATGCCTACCATTCAAAGCCTCGAAAGGTGCCATGCTAATTCTCGAATGGAACCTATTATTTTACGCAAACTCAGCCAATGGCATGAACTGGTCCCATGAACCTCTAAAGTCAAGTACACAGGCCCAAAGCATGTCCTCTAGGACCTGAATGGTCCTCTCGGACTGGCCATCTGTTTGAGGGTGGAAAGCAGTACTAAGCTGAACCTCCATACCCAAATCCCTCTGTATTGCTCTCCAAAAAAGTGATTTGAACTGAGTGTCGCGGTCCTAAATGATAGAAGCTGGGACCCCATGCCACTGTACAATCTCACGAATGTAGATCTGAGCTAACTTCTCTGCCCCGTAGGAAGTCTGAACCGTCAATAAATACGTTGACTTAGTCAGCCTATCCACGATCACCCAAATGGAATCAAACCTCTGAGTAGTACGAGGCAAACCAACAACAAAGTCCATAGAAATACCTTCCCACTTCCACTCAGGAATGGGAAGTCACTGCATCAAGCCACCCGGCTCATGTGCTTAAACTTCACCTACTGACAGTTCAAGCACCGAGATATAAACTCTGCCACATCCTGCTTCAAACCACCCCACCAGTAAAGCTGCCTTAGATCTCTATACATCTTTACTGTGCCAGGATGAATGGAGTATCTGGAACAATATGCCTCACGGAGTCTCAACTGTATCAAATCACCAACTCTAGGAACATAAAGTCGACCCTCAAACCTCAGGATACCATCAGACCCCAAGGTACACCAACTGGCCTTACCCCAAACCACCTGATCACGAAGGTCACACAAACTCTGATCCTCAAACTGTTGGCTCTGAATCTGATAAACTAGAGTAGAGCGAACCTCAACACTGGCAAGAACTCTGGTGGGATCCGATAAGTCAAGCCTAACCAAACGGTTAGCCAAGGACTGGATGTCCAAGGTCAATGGTCGCTCCGAAGCTGAAAGTGAATCTAGGCTATCAATACTCACCGCCTTCTGACTCAAGGCATCCGCTACCACATTTGCCTTGCCCGGATGGTATAAAATAGTGAAATCATAGTCCTTCAGCAGCTCAATCCATCTCATCTCCCTCGAGTTCATCTTGCACTGACTCGTAATGTACTGAAGACTATGATGGTCAGTGAATATCTTACAATGAACTCCATAAAGATAGTGCCTCCAAATCTTGAGCGCGAAGACTACCGCCGCCAACTCTAATTCATGAGTGGGGTAGTTGCGCTTCTGAAACTTCAGTTGCCTCAATGCATATGCTATTACTCGACCCTGCTTCATAAACACACAACCAAGACCGACCCCTGAAGCATCACAATACACAGAGTAACCCTGACCCTCAACTGACAAGGTCAGAACTGGAGCTGAAGTCAATAAGGCCTTAAGCCTCTGGAAGCTATCCTCCCACTGATCAGACCACTGGAATGGGACATTCTTCCTAGTCAGCATAGTCAAGGGTGCTGCTATTGAAGAAAATCTCTCAACGAATCATTTGTAATAACCGGCTAACCCAACAAAGCTACGAACCTCGATAGGAGTGGTAGGTCTAGGCCAATCATGAACTATAGAAATCTTACTAGGATCCACTCTAATCCCATCCTTAGACACCGCGTGTCCTAGGAATGCAACTTAATCAAGCTAAAACTCACACTTCGAGAACTTGGCATAAAGACGGTGAGCTCTTAAAGTATGAAGAAAAGTCCTCAAGTGCTGCTCATGTCATCAATGAAGACTATCACGAATATATCCAGGTACGTTCTAAGCACCCTACGCATCAAATCCATAAAGGTTGCGGGGGCATTAGTCAAACCAAAAGACATCACCAAGAACTCATAATGGCCATAACGTGTCCTGAATGCTGTCTTAGGGATGTACTTCGCCCTAATCCTCAACTGATGGTAGCTGGACCTCAAATCGATCTTATAAAACACGATGGAACCCAGAAGCAGATCAAACAGGTCATCAATCCTCGGCATCGGATACCTATTCTTCACTGTCACCTTATTCAGCTACCGGTAATCAATACACATCCGCATCGACCCATCCTTCTTCTTCACTAAGAGAACAGGAGAACCCAAAGGAGACACACTCGGTCTAATGAACCCCTTAGCTAACAAATCCTGGAGCTGATCCTTAAGCTCTCTCAACTCAGCAGGAGCCATACGGTAGGGAGGAATAGAAATGGGCCTGGTGCCTGGATCTAACTCAATGAAGAAATCAATATCCCTCTCAGGTGGAAGGCCTGGCAGGTCGGTAGGAAATACATCTAGGAAGTCTCTAACAATAGGAACAGACTAAGGAGATGTAGGGTCAACACTAGCATCTCAGACATATGCTAGATAAGCTAGATACCCACTAAAATTAAATTTCCTAGCTCGAAGACAAGAGATGATCCCAGACGGTGCATGGCTAATAGAACCCTCTCACACAACCGGGGACACATCGGGCACGACTATGGTAATGGTCTTGGCATAGCAATCCAAAGCCGCACGGTGAGGGGATAACAAGTCCATGCCCAGTATCACATCAAAGTCTAACATATAAAGAATCATCAAGTCAGCCCAAGTATCTGAATCACCAACTGATATCACACAGGATCTCACAATCTGATCCACTACTAAAAAATCTCCTACTAGGGTCGAAACAGAAACAGGCACAGATAATGGCTCACTAGCCAACCCCAAACAAGGCAAAATATAGGCAGTTATATATCAACAAGTGGATCCAGGATCAAACAAAGCATAAGCTGGCTGACGATATACAGAAATTGTACCTGCGATCACAACATCTGAGGCCTCTTCCTCCAGTCTCTCTTAGAACGTACAGGACTGACGAAGACCTCCACCTGCCCGACCACAATCCCTACCACCTGATCTGCCACGTGGAGCACCACCTCTACACTGAACACTGCTTCCCCGAGCCGGTGGCTGAATAAAGATAAAAGGCTGAACCGTACCCCGCTGGGGGTAATCTCTAGCATAATGGCCACCAACTCCGCACTCATAATAGGTTGTACCCCACTAGGGGCAATCTCTTCAAAAATGACCACTAACACCACACTTATAGAACGACCCTGACGGTCCACTCTGTCAAGATAAACCCGCTGAACCTATGTGGCCACCTCATCCTGATGCCCTAGAAGCAGTACCCCTCGCAGACTGACCGCTATGACCATGCTGACTACTCTGACCCTGCTCAAACTGAGAACCCGAAGCCTGAAGTGAAGCCTGAACTTGTCGACTATACTAACCTTGATACTGTTGTGGCTGATAACCTCGGCCCCACTGGCCAGAACCTCTACCACCATGCCTAGAACCACTGTAACCCCCCTAATGTCGGGGCCTCTTGTCCCTGGCCCTAGTGTCATGACGATGTGAATCCCCAACTGTACAGGCATAGTCCGCAATGGCCTGAAATGACCGACCGATAGCAACTAGTATCTCTGCAGGCTCTTTGAACACTTTACGCAGCCCCCAAACAAATCTATGAACCCTGTTAGCCTCAGTAGGCATAATCATGGCCCCAAATGGAGTAAGCTGATGGAAACGGGTCTCGTACTCTGATACAGTCATAAAATCCTGGGAAAGTCTAGTGAACTCCTTCCTCCAATGCTCTCTGTCACTCTGTGGCAAGAACTTGGGCATAAAGGCCTCATATAACTCGGTCCAGGTTAAGAGAGGTGACATAAAAGGCCTGCAAGCAACCTGTTCTCTCCACCATAACTTCGCTGTACCCTCCAGCTGATATGAAGTATAGCCAACCCTGTGAGTCTTTAATAACCCCAAGTGATGCAACATCTCCTCACAAGTGTTGATAAAATCATGGGGGTCCTGCCCCTGTGTACCAGCAAATCTCGATGGTGTCAATCTTAGGAATCTACCTAAGGCCTTCTGCTCCCCATCTGTCATGGCAGGGCGAGGAGCAAGAGGCTGGGTAACCGATGGGACTGGAAAAATCTCAGCACGGGAAGCCGCAGTAACAGGCTACGCTCCTGAACTCCGAACACCCAGGGTTGCCCCCTGAGCGGATGTCTATGCTGCCTCAGAAGGATGCTCCCCAATCATACCCAAGAGCTGAACAAGTAAACCCCAAAGATCTGAAGACTGATTTGGGGCTGAAGCTGGCATAGAAACCGATGCTGGAACTATCACTTGAGCTGGTGGTACCTGGGGCTTCCCCGAGTCCACATGTTTATGCTCTGGAGCTAACTTTGGTTCGTAGTCATACTCTGGCTCTATATCAACCCTGGTGGTCGTAGCAGGCGCCGTTGCTCTTGGATGACCTCTAGCCTTGCCCTTGCAACCACCCCGACCCCTAGCTGGAGTCGGAGGTGCAGGGGCAGGAGGCTCTCCTCTTCCTGAAGTTGGCGACCTTGTACGAACCATCTGCGGAAGATTGAACCAGAACAAGTGAGATTTCCAGGAACTTTCAAGGATACTATGCACCAAAGAGAAGCAAGAAAAGTCCATTTGACTAAGATGTCACTATAGCCTCTCGAAGATTGAGCACGGACGTCTCCTCCCTAATCCGCAAGACTCTACTAGACATTGGCTCCTATACCGATGACACCGGTGAACCTAGAGCTCGAATACTAAGCTGTCACGACCCGATTTCTCGGTCATTATGGCACCTACAACCCTCCAGTAGGCAAACCAATCCCCGTAGCTCGGAACGATTAGTAATGGGCTACCTTCTAACAGTTTAAGCGGAAGAACGAATAAATAAGCGGAAGAAAGGGAACAAAGTGAATAAATAGGATAACCAGAGTAATATAAATGCAAAGCGAAAGCTAAACCATCCCAAAACTTGGAACAATGGTACAAAAGAAATATATACAAGATGTCTCCGAAACAACAAGAGTACAAAATACATCGAGGATAAACTAAAGTCAAGCTCTGACCTCCAAGAGCTCACCCTCAGCCTGGATGATCCAAAAACAGTTGTCGCATGAGTCTCCGGTGCTCTAACAGCGATGGCCCACACCAAGATCTGCACCAAAAGATGCAGAAGGGTAGGGTGAGCACCAAATGCGAAGCATAAGGTACCCAGTAGGTATCATAGGCCGACTGGGCATATATAAGGTAAAAGAACAGTAGCAGGCAGAGTAGAAAAAAACAGTCACAGAAATCAACGATAAAGTACACAGGAACTAGCCCAGAGAGAAGACAACAGAAAGCAACAAGCAAGGCTAGAAAATAGAATATATATATGGCAAACACCGGTGAAAGTAGTAACGACACACCTGGGATCCTCTCAACAATAGTATATAAGCATAAGTCTAGAGATGGACGGTATACCGGTAACCTCAAGTATAAGGAATGGGAGAGAAAAGTAAAGTAGACATGCTCAGAAAATAGTAAACAATAACCACACTAATCACAACAATCTCATTCCAGAAACCAACAGCCCCGCTATAACCAACCACTGACCACACTAATCACGACCATCTCAATCCAGAAACTAATAGCCCCGTTGTAACCAACCTCTCACTCAAGACAAAATTAATGATGAATAGACTCTACCTACAGTCCCTCGGCCACCCATACAACCGAGGAATGCAAACCAGTGAAAAAAAACCTTCGGCATCCCATACTATCGGAGCGTACAATCAACAGACAAGGGTGGTACCTCATGCAGATGAATGATATGATGCCATGCTAAGTAAAAGTGATCCAAGTACCGTATAACACCAACTTTTGGTGACCTATAAGGCCCAGAAGATGGGATCCATGGAAGGTCCCACCCATATACCATTACTGCACTGTATACCCTCCCTCTGGCACCCGTAGCTTTTAGCTTCTGGTCCGGAATGGCAAGGTCCATTGAGGCCCCCAACCAACATACTACATGCCGCACATCCTTAAAAAAATCCCCAAGTAAAGCTGCCTAGAGCGTATCCAGGTCTAAAACAGTAAGCCCAAAAGCTCTAGTACTCGGCCTTGCCTAGTCCAGCAATACCCCAGATGTTGTAGTATAAAAGTAAGGCACCCGACCCCATCGAGCCTAGAAAAGTGGAACTATACATAAAAATGCCCTTTAAAACTTTCCTCACCCCAAAAGGATCCACAAGACAAGTCAAAACTATTTCCAATTCATTTACATAAAAAATGGGGGGGCCGGGCCATGCAATGTTTAGAAAATAGTTCTTGAAGGCCCAAATCTAATCCGTAGTAAAACATGGGAAAACTTCTCTATATGCATTGAAATGGCATGATCAAACACACAATTGCCACCTCGCAGCTCATAATCAACCTATCGTCCCTACACAGACTACAAAGCTACTCAGCAAGCATAACCAGCCTAGCAGGATAATTATATATCCGGGACTCGCAGACATTCCCAATGATCCCACCGTCTATGTTGCAGATTCAACAAGGCCTCATAAGACCACAAGGGTAATAATATCAAACAACGAGAATACTACATGCAATGGAAGAAAGAACGAAATGGATCATGGAAAAGCAATCAGGGTCTATGGTACCAACCTAATAACCCAACCCAAGGGTGCCAACTAGTACAATTGTACCCGATATATGCAAAGTCTAGGGAGTTAAGCCGTAACCTATCTGTCGTTCGATGATAAGCTACGGGAACGATGATATCCGAGGCCGAGCTACTCCGAGAAGCTCCAAACGAGAATCAAACTATCAAATTCATGGATAAGTAGTTAAGACGAGTCCAATGACACCCATATTGCTACAATTGTAGTCGGGTCAATATCTGGGACAAAAGAGGGCCTGCGGGGCTCACAACCTGAAACCAAAAACGGAAAGAACCACGATGACCCCAATGATGCCAAAGGGAATGCTCTAGATTTGAGCACAAATGGCCAAGGAAAATGGCAGCAAAATAGCCCGCAAAGGTTGGATTTAAAGAATTGAATTTCGGTAAATAAAATGGAAATTGGGCAAGAAATCCTTACCACAATGTCAGAATTTCAGCCAACATGAAGAATTCACCACCCCAACGAGCATGCATAAGCTGTAAGAATTGCAAGAGAAGAAGGAGCTCACAACGAAATCCCAAGCTTGGGATGAGAGCATCAATGGATGATTTAAGAATTTCAAGAGAAGAAGGAGCTTACCAAAAAATGTAAAAGCGCGGAAAATCCATAAACAATCGACTCCCTAAGGCTTAGGATCAATATGGAGAAATTTGGGAGAGAGGAAATTGAGTTTAGAGTGAGAAATAATGAGTTGAAATGGCTGGAAAAACGTACTTTTAGCTATTTATAGTTGCAGGAAAATGACCAGCGTCGTCGGCGCTAGGCCAGCGCCAACAGCACTGAAGGAGTGGCAGGCGCCTAGGCACTATCGCGCTGGGAGGGTGAGATCGCGTTGAAAGCTGGCAGGCGCTTAGACGCGATCGCGCTGGCCTTGGCGCGATTGCGCTGAAGGCTGTCATGCAATAATTTTCTGCAATTTCTCTAACACTCCACGGGGTGTTCCGGGCATAATCGGAAACTGATATTCAAAAACCAATAATTCTAACAGAGTGGAAACAACATTTTGGACTCAACGGAATTGATAAAACTCCCATATGAGGTCGTTTCGTAGAAATGTTTACCCAAGTCAACACTAACAAAAAGGAACTCAAAGGTTCGAAATGAGTCTGTCTCACCCAAAACCCCAACCAACCACCTTTCTATCCCAAACTCAACATTCCGGAGTTGATGGAATCGTTGGATTTCGAATCTGACACTATGATCATCGAAAGTCACCCAAAGTTGAACTTTCAACTCCAAATGGCCTGAAAATTGAGAAATTGACACAAAACCCACACCGAAAGTTCTCAATCCTCAACTAAAGGTCCAACTAGACAACTCATCGCTTCGGAGCTAACGGAACTGTCAGAATTCAATTCTGAGAATGTTAGCTAATTATGTTGACCAAAGTCAACGATATTCTAAGTTTAAGCTCTAAAACAAGCAAATAGTCAAAACAACCAAATGAACGGCTAAGGCATCGAGCCACCGGTCCCAGCAAGCCATAAATGACTTGGGGATGCTACAGGAAGGCTCTAACAGTGCAATAAATGCAAAAATGCAAAGATGACCGGAAGGGTCATCACAGATTCACCACGCAACTTGTGTCATTCATTCCTCTCAATTGAAATAGAGACTTCATGTTTCAATTCGAGTGCATGATGCCATTCACCACAAAAGAGAATCCCACTCATAATCATGTAATTCACAAAAAAAAGGATTATAGGAGAACCAAGAAGACTGTCACTCTCTCAAGCAAGTTAAAGTGTGCACAGGTCGATCCATAGGCTTGCCCTTCATGTAAATCGCCACTAATGTAGGATGACCAAGCTCAGAATAACTAAGGACTTGTGGATTACGATGTTGGCTAGAGCTAAGGTGAGGATTTCATTTGGCTCGAGTGACTACACCTCCCTAATGCTCTTTCTCATTACTTTGAACACCGCTTATATTTTTGAATTTTGAATTCACCTTATTTCTCCCTCACACATCCCAAGCTTTTTCCCTTTTAATTTTTATCATTCAACCTCCTTGTAACACCTTCATTTGGTAGCACCCATTCTTTTCTTTTAATTTTGCTCAATGGGTTTCAACTTTAGGAGCAATTTTCTATTCAAACTTAAGGTTCTACCTTGCACTTAGAGTGCAACCTTTTTATTCTCCTCATTGATCACATACACCTCAAAACTTAGGCATTTGCCTATGTTGCCTTTTTCATCCCCCCTCCCCCAAAACATAGGCTTTTATCCTACTTTTCGCTTTCAAGCAATTAGGGAGGACGGGTGCCAATATAGAGGTTCCAAAAAGGTCAAGGTGTTAACAAGTTGCCAAAGAACGGTCACAAGCTCAAAGAAGTTCACTAGGATTGATGTTGAGGGAAGTCATTTGGATGAAGTGGCTATTCAAAAGGGCTAAGATCATTTTCCAAGCTCGGTTACACCTAGAATTTTACCTTCAATCACATTTGGGGCAAGTTCTAGAAAACACGCATGCACAAGAATCAAGATAAAGCCTCACCATACAAGGCATCATGCCACACGACTTCTTTTACTAGTCTCAAGATCAATTGGGACAAATTACTTTCAACAAGCTATTCCGAGTTCATTATACACTCATTTGTGAATTGATCAAGCCAAAATAAGAGTGTGCAAGTCATGACAAGAGAATGCTTTCCTCAAAAATTCATTTTCCCTCTTTCCTTTCCTTTTCAAAAACGTCTTGCCAAGAATATTTTTTTGGTGGGTCCATTTCGAGATAAGCACACTACGAACACAAATTAAACTAAAACTTGGCATTTTCCCTTAAGAAAGTTGCCTCTCAATCTATCATAGGGAAATACCAACCCGGTTCGACATAAAAACAAAGGAAAAAAAATTAAATAAAGAAAATATTTGCTTCTTTGGAAAGAACCGCGGTATTAAGAAAACCCTCATAGTTTATTGCTACACTACTATTAACAAGGCAATAACCAAATTTAAAGCACCCCCAAACACAAATGGCATATTTCCCTCAATGAGATTAGGTTTCTAGGAAAAGATAGTACTCCCTATGGTACTTGTGTGAAACGCACTAGGGATGGAGCGAGTTGCATGGTTCGTTGAACAAGAATATTGCATACTAGAGACAGTGTTATGCCTAGAGCTTATGCGAAAGACATGCGAGGTTCACTTTGAGGTGTGTGAATTGCCCAGCGGTTACATGGTAGCTTGAATTTTCCATTGAAACTGCCAGTGTTCTATTATGTGATGAAAATCTGGCATGCAATATGCACAATCTGTGGTGCGAACGCACACCAGTCGCATGTCAAGGTATCAAACTCTGCAACTTTCTGTCTTAACTATGAAAACCATTGTGTGATATGCACTTTATGACATGTGATTGCATGGTTTGGCGCACATCTTGATAATTGCTCCAACATCCTTAGCGTGGCTCCTAACTAGAAAGCCAACAAAAACAACAACAAAATAATACCAAAAAGCAAAAATACAGTAAGTGAAATCTAAATGCTTGGTTTGCCTCCCAAGAAGCGCTTGATTTAACGTCATGGCTCGATGATGGTACCTCCCATTCAAGGCTCGTTAAGGTAAATGGATTCTAGGAGTGCGACTTCCTCTGGGATGCCCAAGTACTTCTTCACTCGCTGCCCATTCACCTTGAAAGTTGAAACTTTCTCTGCTTTGAGCTCTATTGCACCATTTGGAAATATTTGACACACTTTGAAAGGGACAGACCATTTGGACTTTAACTTCCCCAAAAAGAGTTGGAGTCTAGAGTTAAACAAAAGGACCCAATCTCCGGGGGAGAATTCTCGCTTGAGGATTTTCTGATCGTGATAGTGCTTCATGCGCACTTTATAAATTGACACGCTCTTATATGCCCTCAATCTGAACTCATCCATCTTGTTAAGGCTATCAACTTTAGCATGGGCAGCCTTTTCCCAATCTAAGTTCAGTCTCTTCAAAAACCACATGGATTTATGCTCAAGTTCTACTGGGAGATGGCAAGCTTTTACAAAGACTATTTGATAAGGGTACATACCAATTGGGGTCTTATATGCAGTTCTATAGGCCCTTAGAGCATCGTCCAATTATGAGGCCCAATCTGTAAGAATAGACTTGATCTCCCTATTGGATACCTTAACTTGTCCGCTCGTTTGTGGGTGGTAGGGGGTGGCAACCTTATGCTTGACTACATACTTTTCAAAGAGCACGCTAACCAACTTGTTAAAAAAATGCTTACTCTCATCATTAATAATGGCACGGGGGGTGCCAAACAGGGAGAATATATGCTTCTTTAGAAAAGTTGTGATGCTTTTTCCCTCTTTCTTAGGTAATGCCACAGCTTCAACCTATTTTGAGACGTAGTCCACAGCCACAAGGATGAAGGTATTCCCAAATGAACTTACAAATAGATCCATGAAATCAATGCCCCACACATCAAATAATTCCACTTCAAGGATAGATCTTAATGGAAGCTCATAGCGTCGAGATACGCCTTCTTCGCATTGACATTTGTCACATACTTTCACTACATCATGGGAGTCTTGGAAGAGAGTCGGCCAATAAAATCCACATTGTAACACTTTCAAAGCCATGCGCATACCCCTATGGTAACCGCCAATGGGTGAAGAGTGGCATGCCTCAAGAATAGGCTTCATCTCAATTTTGGGGATGCACCTCAGAATCATTCCATCGGCACAAATCATAAATAAGTAAGGCTCATCCAAATAGTACTTTTGGACATCATGCAAGAAATTCTTTTTCTGGTGTGAATTCAAACCATCCAAAAGCAAATCACTCGCTAAAAACTTAGTGAAATCCGCGAATCATGGTGTAAAATCATGCAAAGCAGCCAAAATGCGCTCATCGGGGAATGAGTCATTTATCTCAAGTTCCCCTACAGGCCTTCCTTCTTCTTCTAGTCTTGATAAATGGTCAGCCACTTGATTCTTGCTTCCCCTCCGATCTTTCATTTAAAAGTCAAATTCTTGGAGGAGTAATACCCAATGAATTAGCCTAGGCTTTGCATCTTTCTTAGTTATCAAGTATCGTATTGCTGGATGGTCGGTATGCACTACAACTTTGGTCCCCAAATGATATCCCCGGAACTTTTCAAAGGCAAAGACTACGGCCAACAATTCTTGTTTCATCATGGTGTAATTTGTTTGAGCCGTATTCAATGTTTTTCTCACATAGTAGATTAGGTGGAAGAGTTTCTCTCTTTGTTGACCAAGTACATCCCCCAAAGCTACAACACTAGAATTGCACATAAGTTGAAACAGTTTTGTCCAATCTGGTTACGATGATAGGGGTTGAGGTTAACTTCTCTTTTAGAGTGAGGAAGGCCTTCATGCAACTACTATGAAAGTTGAATTTAGCTTATTTTTCAGGAAGCTTACACAAAGGATAAGACACCTTCGAGAAGTCTTTGATGAAGCGCCTATAGAACCCGGCATGACCAAGAAAACTCCTTATCCCTTTTACAGTTTTCAGAGGGGGTAGCTTTGATATGACTTCAATTTTAGATTGGTCAACTTAAAGCCCTTTTTTGGATATTGTGTCCCAATACTATCCCTTCATTCACCATAAAATGGCACTTCTCCCAATTTAACACCAGGTTTGTTTCCTCACATTGCTTAGGAACTTCCTCTAAGTGTTCTAAACAATTATCAAACTCATCCCCAAATATCGAGAAGTCATCCATGATGATTTCTATAGTATCTTTGACCATATCTGATAATATAGACATTATGCACCGTTAAAAGGTGGTTGGGGCATTGCAAATTCCAAAGGGCATTCTTTTTTAACGTAAAAGTTCCATAAGGGCATGTGAAGGTTTTCTTCTCTTGATCTTCTGGAGCGATTGAGATCTGGTTGTAGCTGGAATAACCATCAAGAAAGTGATAAAAACCATGGCCAGCAAACCTATCTAGTATTTGATCTATGAACGGTAGAGGGAAGTGATCTTTCTCCATCCATGAGTTCAATTTCTAGTAATCCATACACACTATCCATCTGGTCATAGGTTTGAGGGCTATCATCTCATCTTTTTCATTCGGAACAATAGTGATTCCACCCTTGTTTGGAACACATTGCATTGGGCTAACCCATGTACTATCAGATATCGGGAAAACTTCCCCCGCATCTAACCACTTAATAATCTCCTTCTTCACCACCTCTTGCATAGGTGGGTTTAGCCTTAGTTGGTGCTCAAACGAAGGGGTGCTTTCCTCTTGGAGATTTATCTTGCATATCCCCAAGGGTATGCCAATTATATTGGCAATAGTCCACCCAATGGCATGAATGTGTTTCTTCAACACCCCTAGCAATGCTTCCATTTGTTTGTCACTCAACTTGTTGGAGATGCTGACCGGCAAGGTCTTATTAGCACCTACGTAGGCGTACTTCAAGTGACATGATAATGGCTTGAGCTCCAATGTAGGTGGTTCAATGATTGATGGTTTGGATGGAGGTGTTTGCCTTTTTTTCAAGTCTATATCGAGCTTTTTTAGGGAATAAGAGGGTATACAATGAACTCCATAGGGTATACAAGCTGACCCACCTTTACCAAGATATCACATCCAACACCCACAGGGTACTTTATCGACCTATCCATTATTAGAAACTTCATGCTTGTGATAGTAGGTGCCCCAACTCCAGTCGTCTAAAGGTAGATAACGACATCAAGTTTACACTTGTATTTTCATCACACACCAACTTTGTAGACTTTTGAACCCCACTCGAATCATAAACAGTATGTACACCCGGCATCACTGCATTATTGGTGAAATCTCTCGACAAAATTGCACTACTTTTAGGGGATATTTGAACAACCCCACAGTCTTCAAAATGGCATGTAGTACACAATTCTTTCACAAAATTGGCATGATTGGGCATCTTGTCAAAAGTGGTACTTGCGTGAATGTTGATGGTGACTCTCTTCAACATCGATTCAAAATCTCTCAAAGTTTCACCCTCTTCCTCTTTCCAGAAAAATTGAGAAAAAGGAAGTGGATATGTGGAGAAAGGTTTGCAAACTTTAGGCATCTTTTTCTTATGATTTAATGTTTTTGGCATACCATTTCCCCAAGGCATCTTGTCTTTAGCACTACTCGTGTCTGGGCTTGCAATTGCAACATTATCGACTAGGTTTTTCCTACCACTCACCCCTTCAACTTTCTTGATTCTCGTAGACTCGAATTGAGAGATGATCCAAACCATCCTTTCTTCAAGATGTGCAATAGCAATAGAGTATGATTGCACGCTCTTCGATGACTCCGTAGGTGGATCCCATGTTCCCCAACACTCTCGCGAGAATACTTTCAATTCTAGAGCCATCATTTTTTTCATTTCCAACATTGATTCCCATGATCATAGTTGTTCAACCCATGGGGACTTTCATTGGAACCCATCTTGTGGTTAGCCACAATTAACTCTTCACTACCTTTATTCAAACTCTTTGAATCTTTCACTAGCCCTACGGCCCCAATAACACCAATGGTGTTGGTTGTTTCAACTCGGTAATTTGTTGCACTCATCACCAAAAATTTAAGAAGTGTGGAGGCAATTGATAGCTCTCTATCCCTTATCACGCCACTCTTTACCCAATCCTCAATATCTTTAGCAGAGGTCGCACCCATTGCTCCCTCGGCTCCCTAAATATCAAACTTACGGTCTAAAAAGGTCTCATTTTCAAGTGCACATGGGTAGAGCAAGAAGTACTAGGCATTGGTGCTTGAGGAAAGTCTGCATGCAGCCAATCACAAACAACAAACCAAATAAAAAGAACAAACACTCTACAAGGTGATTTCAATTCACAATCAAAAAGGCTATTCAAACACAAATCCCCAGCAACGGCGCCATTTTTGATAACGCTCAAGTGTACTCTCCTAGATGGAGGTATCGAAGATCATTAAGCAAAACAATTTTATATTTCCTGACGAGAGTCAGGGTCAATCCCACAGAGAATTGGTGACTAGCCAATAGTGATTGCAAAGAAAAGACTTCATAACGAGAGTAATTGTTCACAAATAATAGAAGTAAAGGAAAGATAAATTGGGAAATCATTCACAATTCCCAATTCAAAACAAGATAATAAAATTAAAGAGGGTGTAAATAATGAGAGGGGATGACTAAGGATGTGTGTCAAATGGGACTCGAACACAGGTTAGGGTGATTGCTCGTTCATGTAAATTCTCGCTAAATGACATGGATAGCCTTGGTTTTAAGCATGAGCATACATCTTTCGATATAACAAACATATTTTATTTCAACAGTCTTATTTCAAGCACCGTTGATTTAAACATTAAACAACCAAGATATGCTTGGGGAGTTCTTACTATCTCTAGCTTTAGACCCTTAAATGGGTGTTTTCGGTGAATTGAGCTTTTTCTAGCCTCAATCTTAGTGGAAGCCCAAGTAGCTACTAGCAATTTCACATCCAAAATTGTGAACCTCTTTCTCAAGTAAGAACACAACCAAGTAAATAAAATCAATGTTTGCAACAACCAATTTTAGAGTTAAAATATGGCAAAATCACTAGACCCATGTCACATTAGCAATTGTAAACACAAATTAGAAACACCCATACCTATTATCAACACATCCCTAAACAAGAAGTTTACCTACTCATGCTAAAGGAATAAATAACAATACCAAATGGGTAAGTCAAATTTCCTTTCATTCAAGATAAATATTCAATATCCAAGCTCAGTTGTTAAAAGAATGGTGATTCCAAGAGTTAGGAAGAAGGTATTGGAGTGAAACCCTCTTCTTCTTTCTTGGAGAGAAAACTTGCTCACTACTAAAAACTATTTTCAAATCTGTTCAAAACTATCTAAAAATGTGCCTAAATTGGGTTTTAGAATGTTCCCAAAACATCATACCACGTTGGAAAAAAATTCCCTTTGGGAGCTGTGCGGCACGAGATGTGGTTTTCACATCTTGAAGTGCGCATCACATAGCTTTGTTTAGTAGATGAGTGACTCAGCTAAACTTTGGAGTTTCATGAGAAGTGAGGTGTGGTTCGCACCAGACAGTGTGCATGTTGTACAATAATTGCACCCCATAACAAATTCTTTGGCTGACATTAAGCTTCATACAGTGGTAGGTGCGGACTGCACCAAGGACTGTGCGTGTCGCACGAGGTCCACACCCTTCAGCAGAATCTTTGTCTTGTTTGATCACTTCACACTTCAACTCCTTTAGGCTCTTTTTGGATTCATGTCCTTATTTTCCATCTTTGATCATAAGTACCTGCATACACATCAATAAAGGTCATAAGAACCTCTAAACCTCATCAAAATTTAACAATAAGTCATGATTAAAGGCTCAATCAGTTGTTAGATTGCCGACTTATCAACTACTTCTCATCACCATCCGCTACCTCTACACTAGTGCCTACACCACCCTTTCGGGACTGCGAAGTAAGTGTCGACTCTCAGAGAGCTTCTTGGAATGCTTGGTCCTTATCATCATGCCACTTTGCATCATCATCATAATAATCTACAAAAAAGTCATCCAAGGGACTGGGGTGTGCTGGGGCAGAAGCATGGAACTCAAATCTGCATCATAAACTAGAGCCTTCCTTTTTGCCTTATCAACATCCTTTCGGATCTCCTTCATAACTCACTCAATGACATCAAATCTCTGGTAGAGTTTTCTCATGCTATGCATTACTCTCTTAATGGCCTTCTTGATAGCCTTTCCAATTAAACCTGGCAACTTGTTAGCTAAGTCGGTTAACTACTTATCATGATTGTAGGTTTTGTCAACCATATCTTGGAGGCTACTCTTGGTCAATGACCCTCTAGGTGCAATATCTATTGGAATAGGTGCTTCTGAGGTTGCCTGAGAAGGAGAGGAAGCATTTGCTTCAGTGTCAAATTCATCAACTTCAACCTCCTCTAAGGGCTCCATTTTGCGCCTCTTGAACCTAGGAGCATCCCTGTCAGTTTTCTTATCAAGGTCCAACACGCCAGTGGCAGGGGTAGGAGTGTCATAGGAGTGTCATAGCTAAAATAGGGGATGCCAACATTTTCACAAAGTTTGTTGATGAGCACAAGGTAGAGGAATGCATCACCACCCCTATGATCTTTCCTCTTTATCACCAAAGCTGCAAATCTCCAAAAGTTGACGTCATCCCCTGCCATAATTATGGCTACCAAAATGGATCCCCTGAGTGACCTTTTGGTCATTCTGAGAAAGCAGGAAGTAGGAGCGGATAATAACATACCATCCTACGTGATCATCAACAAGTTGTAGATCCTTGATCGATGCTCTTCGATGGTCTCCAAAGCCTATTTCTTCATGAATAGAGCTTGTAAGGCTTGGAGTTCTTTGACTTGGTTCCGAGTGAATAGCCTTGTAGGGGTTGTGTCAGCCGATATCGTATCAACCTATCCCTCATAATGACATGTCAAGCTTACATGGTTCTAACTCTCAAAGCTCTCTCTTTCTACTACCCACCAAACCAAATGTGTTAAAGCCTATACTGAGAGGCTCAAAATTGTTCGCGAGCCTTAAAGTACAAAGTCCGCCTCAAAATATCTCCCCCCATACTGACCCATACAGGACTATCAGGAACAATAATAGGAGCATCCCAAGTAACAGGTTTCTGAGCAGCAGTCAACTTAGACATTAATGTAGGCGCGGGCTCAATTGGGGCACTCCAATAGATAGCATTTATAGCATCAAGAGTGATGAAGACTTCCTTACCTTGAACAATGATTGAATCAAAATTAGGGAAGGTCCCCACATTGCCGTTATATCCCTTAGCATCCTGTGTGGCTTGGTAAGAGGCAAAGAACTCCTGAACTATCTCTGTATAGTAGTTTCTGGGTACCTCTTGGAATGGTTGCCACTGTGGGTTGGTGAACTATTTGGGGATGTTGGGTAGAATATCCCCTACTGCATCCAGGTTGAAACTCTGCTCCATTTTGTAGGGCCTATTCTTGTCACAATCTTATACAGCCTTCATTCCTTCAACCCTAAAATGAATCCTCTCCTTCTCTAAAACTTGTGCACGAGAAAGTGCTTGGGATTTGTTCTTACACTTAGAGGTGGAAGTGGAAGAGGGAGGAGATATTTGCCTTCGTGAACTTCTCCCTGCATTACCCCCTGCCAGAATTCATAGTCTGCACATAGAGATTGTGAGTACTCAAAGTATCAGAAAAATATTTTTGTGTTTTTTGAAGTATTTAAAAGAAGAAAATCTAAAAGAAGTTAACTAATTAAAAAGATATTGAATAAAAAGAAGAAGAAAAACAAAACAGGTAACTGATGGCTTGTGCGAACCTCATGCAGACCGCACCAGGAGAAGTTCACATCGCACATTGATGTGTCATGGTTTTGCGGCACTTTCAATGCTTAAAACTTAGAATTGGAGTATGTTCTTTAGCGATCTTTAGTAGTTTTGTTGTGTTTTTGAGTCTTGTGCAGGAAAACATGGTTCAGAGACTAAGTGTAGAAAAAGATTAACATTTTGGCTGAAACTGACTTCTACGACTCAACTCCATGAGTCGTGAATGCTTCCATAATTTAGGGAAGTCAGTCGTGGAAAGTGTTCTGCAGATGGTGCTGGAGCCTGAGTTCCACAAAAGGTTTCCATGAATCATAGACCTCTTCACGAGCCATAATCACTATCCGTGTAACCTGATCAGAGAAGAAAAAAAAGCTCTGAGATTTATGAGGCCATTCCATGGGCCGTGATTCAGTCTACGAGTCATGGATGGCACTCGTAGATGAGAAGTTGTAGGAAGACAAGTAGTATTAGATCCATGAGATAAATCCATAAGTGTTAAAGCAGTTCACGAACTGTAAAGGGAACTCGTGGAAGTAAACCCAAAACATGAAAAAATCTTTGAATTTCAAGAGGACTATTGACGACTAGTAGAAACTTACACGGACCATAGACTGTGTCCGTGGAAGGTGTCGATTCTAGTTTTCCTTGTTTAATTAGGATAGGATTTCCAATGTCTATAAATACCTTTCCTAGATTTTATTTTACGTTTTACACTCTATATTTTATAGGAAACACATTCGTGCACTTGTGATATTGATTTATTCTTGGTTTTGAGAGATAACCACATTCATAGTTCTTGATTCTTGATTTCATCTTCATTTATTCAAGTTCTCGGATTTCTTTACTTCTTCTTGTAAGTATATGATCATGAACTCTTCAACAACTTCTGATTGTTTACTTATGAACATGAGTAGATGAATCCACAACTAGGGTTGTAGGAACCATGAAGGATTAATGAAGTAGGCAAAGTACTTGGTAATTCTAGGGTGGTGTTTATGCATATATTGTTCTTCCCTTCGCTTTGATTTCTTTTTAACGGTGTGCAACATTAGAACTCACCTTATCCTTACTTACCAGACTAAGAAGGTAACGTATGGGAAAAGGGTTGTTCAAAAATGGAGATTTGAGGCTATCAGCCCTCATCTAATAGCTTGACCTTGTCCGGGAATAGCTAATCTGGGATCCAGGGTAAGGGCCAGTAAATCATACACCCACGACCAGACCAACGCGTGTGGTGAAATTCATTTATCTAGGGGACCAACCATTTAGGTGAACCTAACTTACTGATCTTGCATGCTAATCACAAAACTAGTTTACTAAGTACAACGCCATACTAAGTTATGATCTCATAGGGACCACTACCCTAGTCACTTCCCTCATTGATAACAACTCTTAAAACTGTTATTTGTTACTTGTTCAAATTTGAATTACAATTACTACTTGTTACTTTAAGCCCCTCCTTTGTAGGGAAATAAATGGCTAAGAGCGCGAGTAAAAATAATTGACCCTAGTCCTACCATATTCCCTGTGGGATTGACCCCAACCTTTATTGGGTTTTATATTTGAACATCGACCACTTACACTTCTAAAAGGAGGTATAATTTGGGAATATCAAATTTTGGCACCATTGCCGAGGAATAAGGTTTAGGATTAGGAGAAATTGTGTTTATTTCACCATTTGTCCTTATTTCCTAATTTTACTTTTTCTATTGCTTTTGTTTTGTTATAAAGATTGCACACTTGTGCATGCCCAGTACAAGGAGTCAAGGCAATCCCTTGATCCCGTATGATCCGAAACTCCAACAAACCCTAAGAAGCATGCTAAAGAGGGAGTTTATGAGACACCTGAAGAGGCCACAACTCAGATATTGGCAGAAGTAGAGCAGAAGTAGGCAGAAAAAGATTCCCAGATTGCTGAAGATGCTCAAATTTTCACAGACCTTGCAGCTCAAAATGCGGAAGCTAAGCATGCCTGGCAATCACGATAACAAGCTTCTCATCAAGCCACACTAGATGCTCAAGCTGCGAGAGACGAGGCAGTCCAATGCAATGTGCCTCAAGATCCAATGGCACTAAGACGTAATAGAGGCCACAAAGGTAGCAACCCTGACACATCCCTCGGTACAATGTTTATGATATTGAGGTAGGGACAACAGGCCCTATAGTGTTGACACTGATGCCCGATGGTGTAAAGTTTGATATTACGAGCATTATGATTCAGTTGCTGAACCTGAAGGGATTATTTACAGGAAAGCCGATGGATGATGCTAACTTGCTCTTGTCAAACTTTAGGGGGATCTGCAGATCCTACAACCTTCCAGGAGTTGATCAAAATGTTATTAGATTGTGGCTTTTCCCATTCTCATTGACTGGAGAAGCAACACTTTTCCTTGTGGAACTACCTGATGCTTCTATATTCACATGGCTTGAGCTGAGAAATCAGTTTCTAGAGAGGTTCTTACCTCTATCGAGGATGTTGTGGCTGAAGCAGGAGATCTATAATTGCAAATAGCTCCCTACAGAGGCTTTGTATGAAACATGGATGCGGTTCAATAAGAAGCTGAAGCAAGTTCCAAATCATGGAATCCCTTCACACCACTTGATGAAAATCTTCTACAAAGCATTGAATGCAAACACTAAGGCGATAGCAGATACAGTAACTGGGGGAGCATTCATAGAGAATACTTATGTTGAAGCCTCTGAGATGCTAGATAGGTTACCAAGATCAACAGGGCCTGGAATACGAGAGATGCTGAAAGCTCGGCAGGAACTTATGTAGTTGGGAAATCCATTGACAACGCAGAATTCCAGGAAATTAAACAGGGCTTTGCAACCCTACAAACAACTGTAGATCTAATTGCGAAACAAATTCTTAATGGCGGTTTGGAGAAGGTGAAAGATATTGGTTCACAAGGTAGAGCACCGAGACAGTATGAGTATGACTCTGGTAAAGAAGCAAATTATCTGAATGATCAAGTGGCGGGTTTCTGGGCTAATGGCCAGGTAAATCAAGGTCGAAAAAGGGATAGATATAGCAACTACAATCGGTTTGGATTCAGAGATATGAGCAGGGGTAGAGATGGTGATTGGAACAAGAGGTATGACTACAAGAATGATAGAAGCGGCATGTATGTCCCTTTTAGAAATCACGAGTCAGGATCTGAACAACCATCCATAAGGAAGCTAATTAAAAAGGTATTGCAAAATGTTTATTCTATGGATGGAAGTATGAAGGAGATAGGTGCTGACCTTGCAGGTATGAGTCAAATGGTAGAGTCTCATTTTATCACCATAAAACAGATTGAGACTCAGATGCACCAAATGTCTACAAACATAAATCTGCGTCAGAAGGGTACTCCCCCAAGTGACATAATTTAGAATCCAAAGAATGATCAATAGTACATGGCTGTGACTACCCGAAGCAAAAAATACACTATTGAGCCCCCTATCCCTATAGTTGTTGATGAGCTGGCCGAGCCTAAAAAAGATGATGTTGATATTGTGGTCGAGTTTGAAGAAAAGGATAGAGTTGAAAATCCAAATGAAAAGAAGTCTTCTAATGCAAAGGCAAAGAACAAGGAGGTTTCACCAGTCTTAAAGCCCATGCCATTGCCTCCTCCACCTTACCCATTGAGATTGAAGAAGAAGGTTGAGGAAGGTAAATTTCACAAGTTCATCTCCATGCTGAAACAATTTTCAATCAATATTCCTCTAGTTTAAGAATTGTAGCAGATACCTGGATACGCTAAGTTCATAAAAGATCTGGTGACTAGGAAGAGAACTGTGAACTTTGATCCAGCTGATAATTTGCAGTATTGTAGTGCAATAGCCTCTTGTTCTCAGGTGCAGAAAAAGGAAGATCTTGGAGATTTTACTATTCCTTGCACAATTAAAGCATTCTACTTTGCCAAAGCATTGTGCTATCTAGGTGCTAGTATAAATCTGATGCCACTAGTAGTATTTAATCAGTTAGGCTTAAGAGCCCCCAAGCCGACTATAATATGCCTTCTTATGGCAGATCGCACGGTGAAGAGGCCTATGGGAATTCTTTACGACCTACTTGTGAAAGTGGACACTTTCTTCTTCCCTACAGACTTTGTGATCCTTGATTGCAAGGTGAACTTTGAGGTTTCCATCATCTTGGGATGACCATTTCTTGCCACTGGACGCACTTTGGTTGACTTAGAAACTAGGTAGATGAAATTCAGACTGAATGATGAGGTAGTTACTTTCAATGTCTACCAGTCTATAAAGCATCATGATGATATGCTCATGGTTTCAATTATTGATGTGGTTGATAAGGATCAGCTAATTGTGCAGGTAGAAGAAAGACTTGGTGTTGAAGCACTTGAAACTGTTATCATAAATTTTGATGGAGATGATATTGAGGAGTATGATGATATGGTAGAAGCACTTGTAGGTATGGGGTCTTATAGTTATGCTCCAAAGAAGCTTGATTTGGACTTGAAGAATCGACAGACACCCCCAACTAGACCATCTATTGGGAGCCTCATGTCTTGAAGCTCAAAGCGCTTCTGTCTCACCTCGAATATATGTTCTTAGGAGCTAATAACACTTTGCTAGTTATTATTGCTGTAGATTTAGGTGAAGTGCAGGTTGAAGCTCTGGTTTCTATTCTGAGAAAGTTCAGGTGGGCTATTGGTTGGTCCATTATTGACATCATTGGGATCTCGCCTGGAATCTTCACGCATAAAATTCATCTTGCGCCAGATTGCATTCCGAGTATTGAGCACCATCGTAGGTTGAATCAGACTATGCAAGAGGTAGTCAAGAAAGAGATCATCAAGTGGCAGGATGCAGGTGTGGTTTACCGTATTGCGGACAACAAGTGGGTAAGCCTTGTTCAGTGTGTGCCTAAGAAGGGTGGGATTACAATAGTCCCAAATACAAATAATAAGTTGATTCCAATGAGGCCGGTCAAAGGATGGCGCATATGCATAGATTACAGGAAGCTGAATGCTTGGACAGAGAAGGATCATGTTTTGATGTCGTTCATGGATCAAACGTTAAACCATCTTGCTATTAGAGGATGGTATTGTTTTCTTGATGGTTATTCAGGATACAATCAGATCTCGATTTCTCTTGAAGACCAAGAGAAGACCACTTTCACATGTCCATATAGGACATTTGCTTTCAAGAGGATGCCTTTTGGTTTATGTAATGCACCAGCGATATTTCAGCGTTGCATGATATCTATTTTCTCAGAAATGGTAAAGGACACTATTGAGGTGTTCATGGATGACTTTTCGATAGTTGGTAACTCTTTTGATGATTGTTTGGCTCATCTAAGTTGTATGCTAAAGAGGTGTGAAGAATGCAACTTAGTACTAACTGGGAGAAGTGTCACTTCATGCTGAAAGAGGGTAGAGTGCTTGGCCATTGGATCTCCAAGATGGGTATTGAGGTTGACAAATCAAAGATTGAGGTGATTGAAAAATTGCCTCCACCAATTTCTATGAAGGGGATTCGAAGCTTATTGGGGCATGTTGGGTTCTATCGCAGATTTATCAAAGATTTCTCCAAAATTGCAAATCCATTATGCAAGCTATTGGAAAAGGAAGTGAAGTTTGTTTTCAATGATGCATGTCTGAAGGCATTCGAGTGCCTTAAGGAAAAGTTGATCTTTACTCCCATTATTATCTCTCCTGATTGGTCTCGGCCCTTTGAGGTTATGTGTGATCCTAGTGGAGTGGTGCTAGGATTATTCCTAGGCCAAAGACATGAAAAGATTCTTCATCCTATCTACTACACTAGCAAAGCACTTAACCTGGCTCAAAAGAATTATATGGTGACAGAATAAGAGCTGTTAGATGTAGTCTTTGCATTTAAAAAATTCAGATCCTGTTTGCTTGACACCAAGGTGGTGGTGCACCCTGACCATGAAGCTATTAGATACCTTATGGAAAAGAAGGATGCAAAATCAAGATTGATTAGATGGGTGTTGCTGCTTCAAGAATTTGAATTTAAGGTCAAGGACAAGAAGGACACTGAAAATCAGGTAGCAGATCACCTATCTAGATTAGAGGAAGAAGCAATGCTTAAGCTGAATGATAAGCAAGAGATTGATGATTGGTTTCCAAATGAGAAAGTGTTGGATGCCTCCTAAGATCTGATTTCATAGTTTGCTGACGTTGCCAACTATTTTGCAAGTGATGTGGTACGTCCTGATATATAGGTACACAAAAGAAGAAAGTTTATGTCTGATGTTAAGAAATTCTTCTGGGATAAGCCATTCATGTTTCATGTGTATCCTGATACTATGATCTGTAGATGTGTGCTCGAAGTTGAGATGATGGAGATACTAGAGGCTTGTCATTCATCCCCTGTTGGGGGACATCATAGTGGTATCCGGAATGCACACAAGATCTTACAATGCGGCTATTATTGTCCAACCATTCACAAAGATGCCCATGATTTTGCTAAAGCCTGCAGTAGATGTCAAAAGGAAGGAGGTATATCAAGGAGGCATGAGCTTCCTCTTACTCCTATCCTTATGAACGAGGTATTTGATGTTTGGGGTATATACTTCATGGGCCCATTCGTGATGTCCAATGGAAATTGGTACATATTGGTGGTTGTTGACTACGTATCTAAGTAGGTGGAGGCAGTTGTGCTTCCCAGTAATGAAGGCAAGTGTGTCATGGCGTTCTTGAAAAAGAACATCTTCTCCAAATTTGGTACACCAACGGCAATTATTAGTGATGGAGGCTCTCAGTTTTGCAACAAGTTGTTTTGGCCTTTGCTTTAGAAGTATGGAGTGAAACACAGAGTTGCAACCCTTTATCATCCTTATACGAGTGGGCAAGTTAAAGTTTCCAACCGCGAGATCAAGTCAATCTTATCCAAGACTGTCAATTCAAATCGAATAGATTGGTCGCGGAAACTAGCTAGATAATGCTTTGTGGCCGTAGACACTAATAGGTATGTTGTCACATCAGCTTGTGTTTGGGAAATCATTCCATATTCTTATTGAGCTAGAGCATAATGCCATGTGGGCATTGAAGAAGTTAAATTTGGATTGGTCTTAGCATCGTTTCAGCGGCTCGGACAGTTGAATGAGTTAGATGAGTACCACCTTAATGCATATGAGAGTTCTGCCTTGTATAAGGAGAAGATGAAGTTGTACATGACTAGAAGATAGAGAAGAGAGATTTCCAGCTTGGTGATTTGGTCCTGCTCTTCAATTCCAGACTTCGCTTGTTTCCTGGCAAGTTGAAGTCCAAGTGGACTGGACCATTCAAATTGGTATAAGTATTCCCACATGGTGCTGTTGAACTTGAAAATCATGAGGGAAAGAGGTTCAAGACAAACAGTCAGCACATAAAATCTTATTTGGGAACCGCAGAGGAGCTGAAAGCTATTGAAGTTTGGACTCTTGGGGAATTCATGATACCCAAGGATCTTGATGAAGTCTAAGTAATCAAGTGACCTACGTCATGCCACGAAGTTAAATCAGTGCTGCATGAGAGTAAACCTAAGAGGAAACTTGATAAAGTCTGAGTAGTCAAGTAACCTGCATCGTGCCGTGACGTTAAATCAGATGCTGCTTGGGAGGCAACCCAAGGCTAATGTTCGAATGTGTGCAATAATAAGTGGAGCAAAAGTGCTGGAGAAAGATACACTCAGAAAATGGGTAAGTAAGGTTCCACGAGCAAGGTTCACGGACTGTGGATCAGTCCACGAGTCGTAGACCCAACTCATAAAACCCATGTGAAAATTGGCCAAGTACAAAACAGCATCTATGAACCAGTTCCACGAGTCATGGTTAAAATCACGAGTCATTGTTACTGGTCGTAGAAATCAGGTGATTTTGGCCATCTGCAGAACAAGTTCTACGAGCCAGCTCCACGAATCGTAAATCAAACCACGTGTCATGGTTCCAGTTCATGGAAATCAGGCGAAAGTTGGATGGCAGGACTTGTTCCACGAGTATATTCTATGAGTCATGGTTATGTCCACGACTTGTGAACAAGACTCATGGAATTCAGGTAAGTTTTTATTATTATTTTTACTGTTCACCCGCTAAATCCGACCCGACTTGCGACCCTCTTTCATTTGAATCATACACAAATCAAATTTTTCCCCTATTTTTCTTAGCCAAACCAAACCTACACACTTCTACTTCCATTCAAACACCAAAATCCCTACTACCCTCCATTAAATCAATTAATTTCCACAAATCACTCCCCAAATCCCTCCCTCTAAATCGAGTGTGCTACTGCTTTCTTCACTATAAGTGTCAAAAAAGGGGCATAACAGTTCACTTCTAGTCATGGTTCAAGGTATTTTCTTACAATCACAAGTAGTCACTCCACTTCTTCCATAAATTCGAAGGTATGAAGCTATTCTAACCTTTTTTGAAATTTTGGGGAACATAACTTGACCTAGGGTAAATGGTTGTGTGAATTAATTGTGTAAACACCCTAAGGGATGAAAGTTGTGGAGTGAATAGTTAATATATATATGAAATTGTGTGTATGAATGTGTTTGGGGTTGAAAGAAATTAACAAAACTGAAAACAATTGGTTTCCTGATGTTACAGTGATCACGAGAGCCTTTTAGGGGTCATGGTTCAGTCCACGAACCGTAGAATGAAATCGTAGATCTAAGACCAGAGGCCTGCTCTCAGGTATGATTTTCACGAGGGTCGTCCACGAGCCATGGTTCATTCCATGAATCTTGGATGTCACTCGTGAATCTCAAACCTGCAGACAACTAAAGTTTTCTGATTTCCATGAGGGGCATTCACGGATCATGGATCAAACCACAAGTCGTTGATGCCACTCATTGAACTCAGACCTACAAATATATTATTCTTCCCGGAATACACGAGGAGTATTCACAAGACGTGGTTCATTCCATGGACCATGAAACCCACTCATGAAATCCCATATACATAAAAGTTGACATTTTTTTGTGTTTGTTTGCCTCTATTGTACTGATATTTTCCTCCACAGGTACCATGCGATCGAAAAATACCTCAAAGTCGGGTAAGGCCCCAACATATAATAAGGTTAGAGAAGGGGCTCATCTTTTCAAATCTATACTCACAAACGAGCCCAATGAGTCTGATAAGTGTGGGTTTGAGGAGGTCTACGAGATTCAGCCTGACCCATAGGTAGTGCCTTGGACCACGAGGCCAGAGCACAGACACAGGCAGCTGAGTAGGCAGCACTTCAGCTAGCCCTCATAGTTTTACCACCAGTAATGACCACATGTCCTCAGTCTGAAGAGGGAGAGGGGTCGTTCGAGGAGGGTGATAGTAACCGGGAGAGAACCACAAGGACTGGAACAGGGACTGGTACTGGAGATGAAAATGAGTCTGATGATTTTGAATCAGCCTATGGTGAGAAGAGCTCCTCTAATCTAGCCATTGCAGAAGCTGAGACACAGACACAACCAGCGGCAGATAGAGCTCAGACACTTGAGGCCCGGGAATATCGAAGATGGTGCATTCTGGGAATGAGATTATGGTATGATGAGGGGGAACTTTAACTGATAGTGTTATGCCCAAGAGGGGCATTTTTAGGAGCCGAGGATTCATACTGAGGGTTTGTCCTCCATATGAAACCTCCATGCCACGTTCACTCAGTATCACTTTAGATGGATGGCCGAGCTCCCGGGCAGCTACTGTCCAGAGATAGTGAGAGTGTTCTACACTGCCTATGCAGCCACATGAGATTAGCTACTTCAGCCAAACTAGAGATATTAGGACTTACCCCCATATGCTAGTGTCTTAGTGCACCATGCACCGGTTGATATATTCGATCACACCATTCACCACTTCCTGTTTGGGCCTGAGTATGAAACTTCAGTAGACACAGCTGAGTTTGAAAATCAGATCAAGACAGTCAAAGATAAAACTAAGATGAGAGATTAGGCTCAGAAAGCGGATTTATTGAGATGGGCTACTAGCTACATAGCTGAAACTAGTGAGGATGCAACATGGGTTCATGGGGGCGACATCAAGAAAGCATCCTTAAGCTTCACCGGTAAGTTTTGGTGGGCTATTATTTGATTATGCCTCTGTCCGACACTGGCAGACCACTCTCTCACACCTGATTGGGTAGTCCTGGTAGCCAGAATCATTGCTGGGTATGAAATTAATATCCCCACTACATCAGGGAAGAGATTTATGAGTGGGCTTTCAGAGACAACACCACCTTACCCTTTCCTTGTCTGATTCATCGATTGTGCTTGGATTCGGTTGTCCCGAGGATGCCAGATATAGACCATACAATAGAGATGACTCGAATGCAGGATATCGGGTTGATAAAATAAGCTACGAATCCAGTTTCTCATACGCGAGCTGCATCCTTCATTTCATCTGTTACAGTAATTGTTGAGGGACCCTCAGTAGCATGAGATCCATTGGATATTCGTGATACTAGGGTGTATGTAGCTGCAAGGGTTCCACAGCTTCAGCTTCTACACCCTTGATCTCTCAGCCACCAGTTGGCATTCCTACTGCGCCTCTGCGCCCAGCTTTTTCAGGTAGGATTGCTATTGATACTGAGTTTCTCCAGAATCTGGTTGATCGCCAGGCTGAGAAACAGAAGAAAGTGAATGACTTGTTGGATCAGCTACAGCTTTGGGTGAGGTATACTATTGCATCTGTTAAGGCTAGGGTGATAGATTGAGATAGATCGTGTCATGCGAGAGATGTACGCATGGGTAGAGGCATTTGAGCACTGAGTGAATGCTCGGTTATAGACTATACAAAGCCCCAATTTGGGTCATATTTAGGATGATCTGGCATGACTCAAAGAGGAGATCAGATCTATTGACACCATCCAGACTCCTATTATGCCTTCCATATCTATCGCGGTCCCATCGGCCCTACACTAGGTTATTGATTTGTTTGTGGAGGTTGATCCTGTGCTCTCGAGTGCTAGAGAAAACAGGGTATGCATTGAGGTTGCTTCTGAGGTGGAGGAGTACCCAAAAAGGCTGAAGAGAGACACCGCTACTGCCATGCAGTGATATCGAGATGCCATGTGAATTTGTATGGAGACAAAGCAGCAGAGACTCCAGGGTAAGTCTATTAGTTTGGATCTAGTTGTTGGAGGAGCCACATCTTCTGTTCTTGGGGTTCCAGAGTCTACCACTGTTGGGAGGGGATGTACTATTTACCCTCTTATTACTGATCAATTGAGCACAAAGTCCACCACTGACACTGCTAAAGATGCCACATCACCGGATCCATCTTCACCATCGAACACCGGCGCCTAGGTGCTATAGGTATGTGCCTGCCTCCCTACGTATTTACTTTTCTTCATGCATTGAGGATAATGCACATGGCTTTTTGGTGGAGTGAGGGAAGCAGCCATCCATATTTTTTATGGGTATCTTGGTAAAGTTTGAGTAGCTAAGACACCCGCGTCATGTCGCGATGTTAAATAAAGTGCCGCATGGTAGGCAACCCATGAGGGTACTAAAAAGGTACCCGTGTCCTTGGGGTTTTATTTCCTGCATTCTTTCCCTAAGGATTTTTTTAATTTTATTGAACAGGTATGTTTGGAATAGGTTGTGTGTAGTGAAAGAAGAATAGCAACTTAGCGCAGCCTAGGTCCTGATTTTGAACTTGATTTTGACTGAAAAATGAAGACCCCTCCAAATTTTGTGACATGATTATCTATTTTTGATAGACTAACTATTATAGATCTGTGCATGACATTATGTTAATCGATCTGATGAATGGCTTAAGCTAGAGTATGAACCTGATAGTTATAATGTGACTGTTGTACTCTGTGCCACGTGTGTGTGACCTGAATTCGTATTGTTCTTGCATTGTCTGCCAATATAGAACTTTCCCGATTAGTCTTGCCTAGGTTGTAGGATAGTTGGTTAGGAAAGGATCATAGGCTATTTTTGAAATAGTCCACTTTAGCCTAAATGACCGTCCAAATAATTCGAATATCCTTTGATCCCTGATATTGAACCGAAATTGACCCTTTTTGTATTTAGCCTAATCACCTTCCCTATTTTCTATGAACCTTCAGTTTAGCCCTGGTCCCTCATTGGACATTGTGTACCTCAACTCAGGCAAATCGCCTAAGTTGAGGGTGGCTACTGTAGAGGTGAGTGCAAAATATGGGGTATAAAAAGAAAAGGTTAGTGGTAAAAAAGAGTAATAACGGGTGTGGCGGATAGGTTAGAAAAAGAAAAGAAAAAGAAAAAAAAGAAACTAGAAAAAGAGAAAAAATATATATGATGAAAAAAAAGTTGATCCTGAAATAAAAACCGCACCCGTCACTTGAGGAAAAAAAGAATAAAAAAGGGAGAAAAAAGGAGGAAAGGAAGAGTGGTCTGAAAAGTGGAAGAAATATAGCGTAGTGTCAAGGAGGGCATAGTCACTATTTCCCAAATCTACCATACCCGTCCTTGAGCCTACGTTACAAGACAAATAAAGTCCTATAGTGATCCTAACCTAACTGTTTGAAAACCGAGGCATAGAAAATAAGGGCAAGCCTATGGTATTGTGCATGCATTGCTTGAATTTCTTTGTGAGTGTGAGTGATATAGCTCAGTCCCAGATATTTAATGGTTTACAATGCGATTGGCACTTCTTTCTGGTGAGGGCACTAGAATAACATTGACTGTTAATTGTTAGGATAAGTCTCACATGTGTATTCTATGTCGTCTGTTGATAGCGTGATGTCGTCCATGGATCCTCTTGTGTTATCCTGATAGACGAAACTTGTGCACTTGTTTTGTACTGGAAAGGAGGGGAATATTTGTTGTGGGCTGAATTGTTGAATCATATGACTGTTGTAGTTCCTGGTTTTCTTTTACTCAAGCGTCGTTCTAGGATAGTTTTGTTTTATCACTTGAGGACAAGCAACTGTTTTAAGTTGAGGGTGTTGATGTGTCGTGATTTTGCAGCACTTTCGACGCTTAAAATGTGAAATTGGAGTATGTTCTTTAACAATCTTTAGTAGTTTTGATGTGTTTTAGAGTCTTGTGCAGGAAAACATAGTTCAGAGACTATGTGCAGAAGAAGACTGACATTTTGGCTAAAACTAACTTCTATGAGTCATAATGCTTCCACGAGTCGTGGAAGTTATTGTGGAATATGTATTGCAAATGGTGTTGGAGCCTGAGTTCCACGAAAAGTTTCCATGAACCATTGAACTCTTCACGAGCCGTAATCACTATCTGTGTAACCTGATCATAGAACGAGAAAAAGCTTTGAGATTCACGAGGCCATTCCACGAGCCGTGATTCAGTCTATAAGTCGTGGATGGCACTCATAGATGAGAAGCTGCAGGAAGACAAGTAGTATGAGATCCACGAGATAAATCCATGAGCCGTAAATAAGTTCATGAACCTTAGAGGGAAATCATGGAAGTGAACCCGCAGCATGACAAAATCTCTGAGTTTCATGAGGACTGTTGACGACCAGTAGAAACTTCCACGGACCATAGACTGTATCCGTGGAAGCTGCCGATTCCAGTTTTCCTTGTTTAATTAGGATAGGATTTCTAATGTCTATAAATACCTTTCCTAGGTTTTATTTTACGTTTTATGCTCTATATTTTGTAGGAAACACATTCATACACTTGTGATATTGATTTGTTCTTGGTTTTGAGAGATAACCACATTCATAGTTCTTGATTCTTGATTTCATCTTCATTTATTCAAGTTCTCGGATTTTTTTACTTCTTCTTGTAAGTATATGATCATGAATGCTTCAACTTCTGATTGTTTACTTATAAACATGAGTAGCTAAATCCATAACTAGGGTTGTGGGAACCATGAAGGATTAACGGAGTAGGCAATGTACTTAGTAACTCTAGGGTTGTGTTTATGTATGTATTGTTCTTCCCTTTGCTTTGATTACTTTTTAACGGTGCGCAATGTTAGAACTCATCTTATCCTTACTTACCGGACCAAGGAGGTAACGGATGGGAAAAAGGTTGTTCAACAATGGAGATTTGAGGCTACCAACCCTCATCGAATAACTTGACCTTGTCCGGGAATAGCTAATCTGGGATTTAGTGTAAGGTCCAGTAAATCATACACCCACGACCGGACCAAGGCTTGTGGTGAAATTCATCCATCAATGGGACCAACCATTTAGGTGAACCTAACTTACCGATCTTGCATGCTAAGCACCAAACTAGTTTACTAAGTACAACGCCTTACTAAGTTATGATCTTATGGGGACCACAACCCTAGTCACTTCCCTCATTGATAACAACTCTTCAAACTGTTACTTGTTGTTTGAATTTGAATTACGATTACTACTTGTTACTTTAAACCCCTCCCCTTCGTAGGGAAATAAACGGCTAAGAGTGCGAGTAAACATAATTGACCCTAGTTCTACCATATTCCCTGTGGGATCGACCCCAACCTTCGTTGGGTTCTATATTTGAACATCAACCGCTTACGCTTCTAAAAAGGAGGTGTAATTTAGGCGTATCACACGTGGCATCGCACAAGCTACAAGAACATATGTTGGTTTTTGCTTTGGGGTGCGAAGGCTTATGCGATTTGCACCAAGCATTGTGCGCATCTCACAACACTTTGCCTCTCAATACAGTGAACTAGCATCAATTCTCAACAAGGTGCAAAACCTTGTGCGTTTCACATGTAAAGGTCTGCGCTTCACATGCAAATCGCACCAGGAAAAAGATGGAATTTTTCAATTCCTTGTCTTCTTGTGTGTTAAGTATGTGATTCGCAGAACAATACCTATGGAATGCACTGGCAACAAGCACCACACCAATAATTTCAACAGGGCTAAACATAATACGACCAAAACCACATCATCCGGGTACTCAGACTTCCCCAGAATCTATCAACACATTCAAAACAACAGAAGAGCTTAACAATTTCTCTTAAGAAGGAAGTTACCCCGTCTATCATTGGAAACATCAAGTCTTCAATTTCAAACTAGTCATACAGCACATTCAACAACAACAATTTCATACCCCCCAATGAAAAACATTAGCCCAAATAGCATATTCACTTTAAACAGATCATGGGCACAATGGCGTCACAATTTCAGCCCCAACATCAATTTTTAACAAAAATCTCATGAAGATGACGATTTTCCATTAAGAATGATATCACCCAATCTATCATAGGGCCAAATCATGCACCACTCATAAGTGGGTTACTCAGACTTCACCCAAACATGAATTTTCAAGGCTAAAAATTACCAAGATTGACATGCATCACAATAACTTCAAGTTCTACCATGTTAATCCTAAGCAAAATCAAAAATATAACCCAAAATTAGAGATCCAAAAAATCAACATGGTAGATTTAATCAGCATGCTTCATAATTTGAGTTCCCAATCAACATAAAAATATGTATTTAATGTCAGGGAACTTACTGCAAGTGAATATTAGAGGGGGAGAATAAAAACTTAGAGCTTTTAAAGGCCAACAATGGAGACCCAAAATTATGACCGAAGAGACGATGGCGGCGACTAGTGGAAATCGGTGGCAAAGTGATTTAGGTGAGAGAGAGGAAAATTTTAGTAAAAGTTTGAGGGATTTTGGAGGATTTGTGAGGGATTTTGGAGGATTTGTGAGGGATTTATGGAGGATTTTGTGGGAGAATATGGAAAAAAAGAATAAAGGTAGCGGTTTATAAGAAGAAAAAGAAAAAGAAAAGTCACCAGGTTGGGTCGGTCAATGGGTAGGTCAAACAAAATTTAAAGATTACTTTTGTGCACCGTGACGTGCAATTCACACAAGCTGATGTCCGGCTCACACATTACTTTGCACCAACCGAATTCTTGCCCTAATTTTGCCTAATTTTTTGCTTGGTGGTGCGACGCACATAGTGGTTTGTGAGAAACGCACAACCTAGCACATGTGACCTCCAACTTTAAAATCTCTCACCAGTTTTCTAGTTTGGGGTGTGTTGACCCGTGCAACGCGCACAATAGCATGTGCGAACCACACGGTCTTCTGCACATCCCCTTTTGTCTTGTTTATCCATTTGGTCATTTTTCCTCTCCATGCATTCCTAAAAACACACCAAAAATAACAAAAGCTAACAAAAATAAAGTAAAAATACTTGGGTTGCCTCCCAAGAAGCGCTTGATTTTATATCGCGGCTCGACGATAGTACCTCAATCCTTAATCATTATCAAATAGCATGCCAATATGATTGGTGTGGGCCCATCCCAAGCAAGGGAATTGCTCCATCAACATCTTCATAGCATCTTCTTGTTGCCAAGGTGGAAACATCCAAGGCTTGGGTGTCTCTTTCATCACAAATTCCTCATGGGCGTCCACAAACTTGCCCTCAACATTGATCATGGATACTACCTGAAGCTCATCCGGTGGTCTCATGGGTTGGTGTACATTAAAGGCCACTTCCTTGCTTCCAACCTAGAACTTGAGTTCCCTGAGTTCCATGTCAACCAAATCTCTCCCGATTGCCAATAATGGTCACCCCAATATGATGGGCACCTCAAGATCCACTTTGCAATCAAAGACTACAAAATTGGTGGGTAGGATGAATTTTTCGACTTTGATCAATACATCAAATAGGATTCCTACCGGGTGTTTGATGGACCTATCAGCCACTAGAAGTCTCATTGGCGTAGGCTTGGGCATACTCAAGACTAATTTTTTGAATATCACTAGGGGCATCAAGTTGATACTCGCCCCTAAGTCACACAATGCCTTTCGGAATACAAACACGCCGATAGCGCAAGGAATGGTAAATGCACTTGGGTCTTCCCATTCTTTAGCAATATTACTTGTCATCACAACACTACAGCTGTGTGATATCTCAACGGTACCCACATTAACAACACTCTTCTTTTTTAAAAGCTCTTTCATGAATTATGTGTACCCGGGCATTTTCATTAAAGCCTCGACCAAAGAGATGTTAATAGAAAGTTTGCTAAACATGTCAGCAAACTTTTTTAATTCGTTCTCCTTCTTCTTTTTGGCCAATATTTACGCGTAAGGAGAAGGAACCTTAGGTAGTGTGATCGGCACACTCAGAACATTAGGAATGTTATCCTCAATATCTATAGCCACTTGAGAAAGAGCATCAACCTCCTTCTCCTCTTCACAAGCATCATCATTCACAAGAACATTGGGTGCACTAAGCTTCACCCCAACTTCTGGGTATTCATCATTCTTCTCATTCACAATCTCAGCCTCGCTTTAACCATCGGCTCTACAATGACCTCCACACTAGACTTCTTCACCACATCACTCACTCTTCCACTCCTTGTGATAATAGCCATGACATGGCCATCATTTTTTGGATTTGTCGTAGTATCACTAGGGAGTGTCCCCTTAATTTAAGGATTCATTTGGGTTGACAAGTGGTTCATTTGCACCTCGATATGCTTGATTGAGGCCAAGTGTGAGCTTACCATTTGGTGAAGTGTTGACACCTCACTTTTAAGCTCCTTCACCCTACTATCGATTGACTCAACCTTCTTGAACACACGGGACAACATATCTTCAATTTTTGAATGACCGTGGTTTTCTCAGGGAAGGTTAATAAGCAGCATCAGCCTTAGGAGGAGGCACATAAGGGTTTGAACTCCGGTGATTATACCGGTCCCCTTCTTGTTCACGATCTCTCCAATTGCCATTGCGTTCTTTGTCCTTAATCCAACCTTGATTCTCGTCCCTCGGGCACCAATACCCGAGTCGAGAACCCACTGACAAATAGAAAATCTTCCCATCCACAATAGTAAATACCTCATCTTGACTAGCTTAAAGCTCCGGAGTACTCACAATATTTACACTCTTAGTATTACCATCCCCTATCATGTGCTTGACCAAGAGATGAATTTGCATTAGCATTTTGGCCATAGCCTCATCTCTTTCCTTATCTTTACAGCGCATTTCATTTGTCAAAATAGATGAGGTCACCCCCGTAGGATTATCATCCTCTCTATTTTGCCAAGCACGATTTGTCTTGGTCATCCTTTCTAGAAGAGCCGAGGCGATACCATATTGTTGGTCCATGAAGGTACCACCCATGAGGTTGTTGGCCATGGACTTGTTCATTGAATTAAAATCCCTATAAAAGCTTTGGAGAAGGACATTATCTGGCAATTCATGATTGGGGCACAACAAGAGTTTCCTTTTAAACCTCACCCACGCATTAATTAATGGTTCATCTTGGAGTTGATGAAAATTAGTGATTTCATCCCTCAATTCCATCATTATTGAGGGATGGAAAAATCTCACCATAAATGCTTCGACAAGGCCATTCCATGAGGTGATTGATCCTTCTGGAAGCTTTTCTAATTGATGTGCCGCCATTCTACGGCACTTTTGACTCCTTTAACTAAGAATAATCGTGAGTTTTCAAGCAACCGTTGTCGTTTTTGATGTTTTATTGTTATATTTGCAGTGAATTGAGCTAGAGATAGAAACGGAAGAAAATATGATCAAAGAACCCCTCTGGATAAGAGTAACGGCTGGGATGACGGGCCACCACACACTTGGTGGGCCGTCACCCAGGCCACCAAGTCTGGCAGCCCCACTGGTTAAGGGTGATGGCCACCCTGACGGCCAGTCACTCATGTGACGGTCCGTCAGGGTGGGCCACCAAATACCATGCGGATTCCGAAAATTCTATTTTTGGATTTATTTCCTGGACTGCTATAAATACCCTGTGTTAGGGTTATTTTATTTATTCATTACCCAATAGTTCTAGGATATTTTTGAACGATTTTTTGAGGGGAAAACATGACACAATACGTTTTCTTCCTCTTCATCCATTGTTCTTGGGATTTTGGCTACTTGTTATTGGATAATTGAAGCTTGTGTTCATATATCGTAAGAATTTTTTCTTTCTATTATGAATATGATTTTCTTCTCTTTCCCTAATAGCATGAGTAACTAACTTCCCACAACTAGGGTTGTGGGAGCCATGGAAAAAGTAGCAATATAGATTCCGGGTAGCGTAGGGTTCAATTTATATGTTGTCACGTTGTTAATCATTCGTTATTTACGTTTTCTAGTGGTTGCAAACATTATAACATGCCTAGGTTTAATTTTCTTGAGCAAAGAGATTAAAACCGAGAAATTTGATTAACTACGAGGATTCGAGACTACCAACTCTCGTCTTATGATTAATGTTGTAACTAGATTAATCTACTTGATGTTTAGGATTGAAATAAGAAAGTTCACCTTTTCAAGTTTGAGAGAATTGAAAAGGAAATTCGTCTATTTGGTTGAGAAACGTTTAGATGATACCATTAATTCAATCACATCATGATATGCATATAGAAAGAACCCGGTTAAGCTTTGAGTCGAAATTATTACAACGCCATGGTGAACACTTCCCTAGTTCACTCTCATATTGATTATTAATCGTACATTATTATTTTCTTTGATCAAATATTGTTCACACAAACCTCTCCCCCCCCCAATTTACCGGAAACTATTGACTACCAGTCAACTAATTCACTATCGATTTAATTTGCACCTTATTCCCTGTGGGATCAACCCCAACCTTAGTTGGGTTCTATATTTGACGACGACCGCTCACGCTTCGTAATTGGAGTTGTAATTTGGGCGTATCAAATTTTGGCGCCGTTGCCGGGGAATACGGTTGTTTATTAAGTCCGGTGTGTTTATTTGACTCTTAGTCATATTTCATGCTTTTACTTTTATTTGTTGTTTTTGTTTGTTACAGGGTACATAGTTGTGCATGCCGAATACCCGACGCTCGGGTGAACCAATATTACCCTACGACCCCGAGCTCGCAAGAACGCTAAGGCAAACCATGAATGTACAACAGGAGGAGGCAGCAAGGCTCGCTGCAGAACAACAGGCTCAGCATCACTTGAATGATGAGGATATCGACTTGGATGGAGTTGGTGCTACGGGCGCCATTGTTCTTCCTCCGCTAGCGCCCGGGGCCAAGTTCAACATTACTAGCACAATGATTCAGCTGTTGAACTTGAGAGGAGTGTTCCGTGGTGTTGCTGGTGATGATCCAAACCGACACCTGATGAATTTTGTGGGTATCTGCAAGTCGTTTGAATTGCCTGGAGTAAGTCAGACAGCGATCAGGCTCAGATTGTTTCCGCTGTCCCTGTCTGATGAGGTGGCATTATGGTTGACAGAGCTAACCCCCGATTCTATCACCACCTGGGGAGAGTTGAAAGGAGCTTTCCTAGAAAGTTTCTTTCCTCCCTCTAGGATGATACAGTTGAGGGATGAAATTAGCAACTTCAGACAACAACCTCATGAAGCTTTACACGAGACTTGGTTGCGGTTCAAGAAAAAGCTGACACAATGCCCAAACCATCAGTTGACCGATAATTTTTTGATGCAGACATTCTATAGGGCACTGAATTTGGCTACCAAGCCGACACTGGATAATGCAGCAGGTGGAGCATTTATGGGTCTCACTTTTATTGAGGCCACAACTATTTTGGACAGGCTCACCAAAACCAACAGGGCCTGGCATACACGTGATACAGAGGTAGCAGCTAGCACTTATGTAGTTGGTATGTCAGCAGAGCAGCACAGGAAGGAGGAAGAGCGGGACCAAGATATGGCCCATCTGAAAACGCAAATGGACCTACTGACAAAACATTTGCTGTCAGGAGGTATGGAGAAAGTGCAAACTGTGGGTTCCCAAGTTAGAGCAGCAGAGTTTGAATCTGATGAGGAGGCTAATTATTTGGGGGGTTCCCAGGCCAATGGTCAGGGAAACCAAGGTCGGAACTATCAGAAGGACAACTACTATGAAAAAGTTGGCTACAGAGATCGTGATCAGGGGAACTGGAAGAATAACACTGATAGAGATGGGTTATATGTACCACCTGGTAATCGGGAAAGATCTAGCAACGAGACAGGGACGTCCAAATTGGAGAACATGATGGCAAAGATGTTGTTGAAGGTGGAATCTACTGACTCCGGGGTAAAGGAGATGAGGACTGAATTATCAGCAATAAGCCAGGTAGTGGATTCACATTCCACCTCGATCAAGCAATTAGAGCAGCAAGTGAGTCAAATCTCAGCGTCTCTAAATCAACGGAAGACAGGTACCTTGTCGAGTGACACCATTCAAAACCCGAGGAATGACGGGAGTTGTATGGCGATCACTACGAGAAGCGGTAAAATATTATCGGAGTCACATCCGGTAATTCAGACTCAGAAAGGTGATGTTCTGGATGAAAATGTGGTAGAGGATGCTACTCAAAAGCTCACGGATAAAAGCAAGGAAGTTGAAAAACTTCCAACTATGATGCCTCGGCCACCACCTCCTTTCCCACAATGGTTGAAGAAGAAAGTGAAAGATAGCAAGTTCCTGAACTTCATGACCATGCTAAAGCAGATATCAGTAAACATCCCTCTGGTGGACACTCTTGAACAAATGCCCGGATATGCCAAGTTCATTAAGGACTTGATTACCAAGAAGAGGTCAGTGAGCTTTGAACCAGAAGATAACCTACACCACTGCAGTGCTATTTCGTCAAGATCGTTAGTGGAAAAGAAGGAAGATCCAGGTGCTTTCACTGTTCCCTGTACTATTGGGAAATTCAACTTTGAAAAAGCCTTATGTGATCTTGGTGCTAGCATCAACTTGATGCCGCTAGCAGTCTATAAACAATTGGGTTTGGGAGAGCCCAAACCAACTACCATGAGGGTGCTAATGGTTGACCGTTCAGTAAAGCGACCGGTGCGAATATTGTCTGATGTGCTGGTAAAGGTTGGTAAGTTTATATTCCCGGCTGACTTTGTGATCTTAGATTGTGAAGTGGACTTTGAAGTTCCCATAATCTTGGGACGACCAATGTTAGCCACTGCAAGAGTGTTGGTCAACATGGAAAGAAACGAACTGACATTCAGATTAAACAATGAATTGGTCAAGTTTGATGCGTGTAAATTGATGAAGCCACCAAGAGACATGAGAGAGGTCTCGGTTATCAATGTTATTGATGAAGCCCCTACGGATGTGCATATTAAGGAGAAGGGTTGTGTCGAGACCCTAGCTATTATGAGAATGATGTTGCGATCGCAAGAAGAGAAACTGGTAGAGCCAGGTGGTGAGAACAAATCAAGGAAAAGAAAACACCGCAAGAGAACCAGCAAAGAAAAAGAGCTAGAAAGAGTAAAGAAGTTGTCTCGACTAGCTGAGAAGCCGATAAAAGAGAAAGTTGGAGCTCAACAGGATGATATCGCGGGCACCTATTCCATTGATTTCTCCTGCTTTGGAGACCCTGGCGGTCTCCAACATCATGCCAGACTCTGAGTCCTATGGGCTTCACAGGTATTCCTTTCTCTCACAGTTTTAGCTTTCACATGTATGCATTAGGGACAATGGATGAGTCTAAGTTGAGGGTGTTGGGATACCCGTGAGTCTTTCACCACTGAGGGTTTTTGTTACCGTGTTTCTTTTCCCTCCGGTGTGCTATCTAGTAGAACCGGCACGTTTCTGTGAGTCTTTCACCACCGAGGGTTTTTGCTGCCGTGTTTCTTTTCCCTCTGGTGTGCTATCTAGTAGAACCGACACGTTTAGGTGGTCATTTTAAAAAAAAAATTGTGTTGTTTTCTGGTGTCGATAGCAAGCATGGCTCTTTGGAAAGTTGAACTAAAAGGAGCCCCCTCTGAAAAAGTTGATTTTGTACTTATGTTTGAAACAATTGACTGTCTCGATCCTTGAATGTCATTGTGTGGTTGTGATTGGAATAATGATGCTTAAGCCGAGCTTATGTTTTGATAGTTGGTAGTAGTATGGTTTCTTGGTGCCAAGTGTGTGTGATCTTATTGTTATAAACTCTTACTCTGTGCATGCATCTAGAACTTGCCCGGTCTATTTTGTTAAGCTTGAAGTTGGTTGCTTAGGAAAGGATCACAGGCCCTTTTTGTGTGCAGTCCACTTAGCCTATAAGACCGTCCAAATGCAAATAATCCCTTTGATCCCTGTTTGAGCCATAATTGACCGTATTCTTTCGATAACCTGTCACCGTTTCTTTTTAACTTTGAATCACTATTTTGGCCCTGGTCCTTCCTTGGACATCGTGCACCTCAACTCAGGCAATTAGCCTAAGTTGAGGGTGGCTACTATAGAGGTAAATGATAAGAAAAATAGGATGAATAAGACTGGGTGCAGATAGAATGAAAATTTCGGGTGTGTGCCTAAGAAAAAGAAAGAAAAAGAAATGAAAAAGAGATGAAAAAGAAGTGCCTAGATAAAGAGGCCGCACCTGTAACTAGAAAGAAGGAAATAAAAAGGTGAATAAGGATGGACGAAGTAAAGTTGAGTGGAAATGGTAGGTCGGTGAGTCCAAGGAGGGCTTAGTCACTAACTCCTAAATGTATCCCACCTGCACCCGAAGCCTCATTACAAGCCAAAACAAGTCCTGTAGTGATCCTGAGCGGCTTTCTGAAAAACTGAAATAGAATAGCAAGGGCAAGCTTATGGCATCGCATGTGCATTGTTTGAAATCGTTTGTGAGTGTGAGCGCCTTACCTAGTCCCAAATCTTGTGTGTGGGACTTCTTTGTGGTGAGGGCACCGGGATTTCTGTATTATCTACTGACTGTTGGGATAGCTATTGTGTGTGTATGCAGAATATTCTATCATATCGGAATGACATGTTTGGATCCTTACAAGTTAGCTTTTCATACATTTGTGTGTTATCGGGGGGGCTTGATTTAAATTGAATAAGCTGTTGAATGGCCATGATTTGCTAGTAACACATGTTTGTTTTCTTAGTCGAGTCGTCCTTTTGTTTTGTTGTCATGTTGCTTGAGGACAAGCGAACGTTTTAAGTTGAGGGTGTTGATGTGCCACCATTCTACGGCACTTTTGACTCCTTTAACTAAGAATAATCGTGAATTTTCAAGCAACCGTTGTCGTTTTAGATGTTTTATTATTATATTTGCAGGGAATGGAGCTAGAGATAGAAATGGAAGAAAATATGATCAAAGAACCCCTCTGGATAAGAGTGACGGCCGGGATGACGGGCCACCACACACTTGGTGGGCCGTCACCCAGGCCACCAAGTCTGGCAGCCCCACTGGTTAAGGGTGACGGCCACCCTGACGGCCAGTCACTCATGTGACGGTCCGTCAGGTGTGCCACTAAGTCCGGCAGCTCCACTGGTTAAGGGCGATGGCCACCCTGACGGCCAGTCACGCATGTGACGGTCCGTCAGGGTGGGCCACCAAATACCACGCGGATTCCGAAAATTCTATTTTTGGATTTATTTCCTGGACTGCTATAAATACCCTGTGTTAGGGTTATTTTATTTATTCATTATCCAATAGTTCTAGGATATTTTTGAACGACTTTTTGAGGGGAAAACACGACACAATACGTTTTCTTCCTCTTCATCCATTGTTCTTGGGATTTTGGCTGCTTGTTCTTGGATAATTGAAGCTTGTGTTCATATATCGTAAGAATTTTTTCTTTCTATTATGAATATGATTTTCTTCTCTTTCCCTAATAGCATGAGTAACTAACTTCCTACAACTAGGGTTGTGGGAGCCATGGCAAAAGTAGTAATATAGATTCCGGGTAGCGTAGGATTCAATTTATATGTTGTCACGTTGTTAATCATTCTTTATTTACGTTTTCTAGTGCTTGCAAACATTAGAACGTGCCTAGGTTTAATTTGCTTGAGCAAAGAGATTAAAATCGGGAAATTTGATTAACTATGAGGATTCGAGACTACCAACTCTCGTCTTATGATTAATGCTGTAACTAGATTAATCTACTTGATATTTAGGATTGAAATAAGAAAGTTCACCTTTTCAAGTTCGAGAGAATTGAAAAGGAAATTAGTCTATTTGGTTGAGAAACATTTAGATGATACCATTAATTCAATCACATCGTGATATGCATATAGAAAGAACCCGGTTAAGCTTTGAGTCGAAATTGTTACAATGCCATGGTGAACACTTCCCTAGTTCACTCTCATATTGATTATTAATCGTACATTATTATTTGCTTTGATCAAATATTGTTCACACAAACCCTCCTAAATTTACCGGAAACTATTGACTACCAGTCAACTAATTCACTATCGATTTAATTTGCACCTTATTCCCTGTGGGATCGACCCCAACCTTAGTTGGGTTCTATATTTGACGACGACCACTTACGCTTCGTAATTGGAGTTGTAATTTGGGCATATCACTAATCATGCAGTTGCTTTTCCCGTGAGGGAGAAGGAAAATTAGCGAAGCCAGATGGACTCTTGGGGGATGTTGTGGAAGATATATTGCTGGCATATCTTGATGAAGTTCCGTATGTGCCTATTTGCATCCTCATGTGCAGCACCTCCAAGCAATCCTTTCATTTGTATGAGGTGGAGCGCGGTACTAGTGACTTGAAACACAGCCATTCCAACTGTGGGAGGTAGGCAGATTGCACCTATCCCACCTTGAACTACAGGTTCAGGAGCAGTGTCCATGAATCTGTCAACATTTTCATTGTCGCCCACTTCGCTCATGGGCTACCTTCTCAATAATCAAAAACAACAAACAAAGTAAAAACTCACAAAAACTCACAAAGTGTTTTCAAACATCAATCAAAAAGCTACTCAAAACCAATTCCCTGGCAATGGTGCCATTTCTTATAATGCTCAAGTAACACTTTCCATACGGAGGTGATAGCGATTGTTAGAGCAACACAAAATTTATATTCCCGATGGATGTCGAAGTCGATCCCACAAAGAATGGTAGAGTTGCCTATAAGATTGTTGTATATCAATCACTAATAGAGTAATTGTTCAAATAACATAAAAAGTAAAATAGGGGAAAATTAGGGATTGGGAATCTGTCAAAATCGTAATTCAAGCAAAACAATAAAGTAAATAGGGATTTGTATCAAGAAAGAGGACGACTAGGGGTATGTTTCTGATGGGACTTAAACATGGGTTAAGACACATGCTTAATTATGTGAATTCTTAATAAATGATATGGGTAACATTGGTTTTAGTCATGAATGTCAATCTTTCAATGTCACAAATATTTATCCGATGGTCTCTAATCGAGCACCATGGTTTCAACACAAACTAATATATTTAGGCTTGGGGAAGTCACACTATTTCTAGCTTAGACTCAATGGGTGTTTTTTGGTGATTGAACTATTTCTAGCCTTAATCTAGGTGGAAATCCCAAGTAGTGAATTCTCATCTGAAATTATGAACCTCTTTCTCAAGCAAGAACACAATCAAGTAATTTCAATCGATGTTTGCAACCATCAATTTTAGAGTTAAAACATGGAGAATTCAATAGACCCATATCAATTTAGCAATTATAAACACAATTAAGTAAGACCCATACCCAATATCAAATACCCATCATACACATATCCTTAGAAAAGGAGACTAGCCACTCATGCTAGGGAAATAAGAGATAATACCAATTGGGTAATTCAAACTGCTATTCATTGTAAGCTAATATCAAATATCCAAGCTCAATTTATACAATTTATGGTGGATTCACAAGGTTGAAGAAAAGAAATAACAAGTACTCTTTATATTCCTTGGGAACCTTTCTCAATGGAATACTCTTCAAAAACTATTCAGAACTAAATAGTATTGAGTACAAGGCCCAAATTAGATTTTAGAAGGTTTCCAAATCATCGCATAAAAGTTTACAAAAATGCTCTTAGGGAGACATGCGATGCGACATATGGCGCAATGTGCAATCACACAAGCCACTGTGTGCGACGCACGACTCTGCTTCAGTAGACCAGTGACTTTAGTGGATTGTCGGGTGTCATCCAAAAGAGGTGCAGACCGCACCAGCCATTATACGTGTTGCACGGCGGCCTCACTTCTTGGGATATTCTTCATCTCTTTTGATCACCTTCACATTTTTTCTCCTTTTGAGCTCTTTTGGGTCCATATCCTTATTTTCTACTTGTGACCATGAGTACCTGCTTTGGTATCAATAAAGGCAATAAGTACCTCTAAATCTTATCAAAGCATAGCAATAATTCATGAATAACGGCTCAATAAGTTGGTAGATTACCAACTTATCACTACCCCAGACCCTAGCTAGAGTCGGGTGTGCTGGTGCAAAAAACTCGCCCTCGTCTGCTGCTGAAGATCTCGTATGAGCCATTTGCGAAAGAGTGAACAGAACAAATGAGATTCCAGGAAACCATCTAGGATAAGACGCATGATATAGAAGCAAGAAAAGATTCATGTTTCCTAATATACCACTTTAGCCTCCTGAAGTTAGGGTACGAACATCTCTTCCCCGATCTGTAGGACTCTACTAGACATTGCCTCCTATATCGATGACACCAGTGAACCTAGGCTCTGATACTAAGCTATCAAGACCTGATTCTTCAAGTCATGAAGGCACCTATGACCTCCCCTCCCCCCCATAGGCAAACCAATCCACGTAGCCCAAAATGGTTAGTTATGGGCTACTAGCTAAGTAAGCACGCATAAAAAGCATAATAAGCGAAAGAAAGATAAGGGAAAACAAAGCGGAAGGAAGCAAGCTTTATATATATATAGGAACTACATCATCCCACGACCTGGTATGAAAAGTACATGAGCCACTAGTAAATAAGCAGAGTGCAAAAGTAAAATATACAAGTGCCTATGAATATACAAAAGAGTCAACTACCAAAAGAAGAGATATGAGTTTTTTGTCTTGAGAACAAATTTTCCTCGCCAAAGAGAAGAGGGTTTGAATCCATTCTCTTGGTTAACCATTTGTTCACTCAAATTGAGCTTAGAACTTGAGATTTAGCTCTAATGAAGAGGATTTTGACTTACCCATTTGGTATATCTCTCTCCTTTGCTATGAGTGGCTAATTTCTCTTGTCTAGGGGTGTGTTGATGATAGGTGCTTGACAAATGGGTATGGGTGTTGTTAATTCATCTTGATAATTATTTATTTGAAATGGGTCTAGTAGTTTCACCAAGTTTTAATCCTAAAATTGGTGGTCGCAAACATTAATTTTTATTACTTGACTATTTGATTTCTTGAAAGAGGATTTCATAGTTTCGGATGTAAAATTACTAGTGGGAACTTGGGACTCCATCTAGATTTGAGGCTAGAAATAGCTCTTTTCGAAGGAATCACCCACTTAAGGGTCTAAGCTAGAGATAGTGTGACCTCCCCAAGCTTAGGTTGGTTGTTTATTGATCAAACCGATGATGCTCTAACCAAGATTATCGGATATATGATTATTGATCGAGAGATAACAATCCATACCCATGACCAACACTACTTATGTCAATAAGCGAGAATAAGTGTGAATTGATGATCACCCTAGCCCATGATTAAAGCCCCATCGGATACACATCCCTAGTCATCTACTCTATTTGGTACACCCGCTTTCGTTTATTTGCTTTTATTTAAATTGTGATTATAGTGACAACATCTCAATTCCCCCAACCTTTTAATTTTCATGTTTAAGCACTTACTCTCATTTTGAACTCACTTCAATAATCTTAATTTAGCTAGCTCCAAGTCCCTTGGGTACGACCCCGACACTCGTTGAGAATTATAAATTTTATTTTACTGCACGATCTCCGTGACCTCCAACTTTGGGGAGCGCGATTTGAGCGTTCCTCAAAGTCAAAGTCATTTTTTCTAATTATATGAGTATATATGTAAGTCGAAGTCAACCAAACTATGGTTATCGATTTAACATATTGTAAAATATCAAAATCAAATTTAAAATATTGAATCATACTGAATTAATTTGATATGATAATGATATAATATTTTTTAAAATACCAAAAATTAAAATTATCAAACTGAAATTTTTAAATATCGTATCATGTCCACCCCTAATTGAGTTAGCAAAGTACAAAGAGGTGAGGGCCAACAGAATTTAAAGCATCGCCAGGCCTATGCCTACTGTACGTGTAATAATAACTAGTGGTATATAAAATTAGTATATTTATTCGCGCGAAGATGTAAATTATTTATATGTATGTTATTTAATATTTCTTGATTTAGCATGTTATCTACTACTTATCCACTTCACAATTCGAACGATTACTTAGTCCACATCTCTATATATCAAAAAACACAGAAGTAGAGAAATGAGGAAGGGAATTTGTGGACTAAGTTTAGGCATAATTTAATTTACTAATTGATGTGTATGCTAATTCTTGACTTGAGAAGGAACTAAATGAAAAAGTACTGCCTTTTAAACTACCCTAAGAAAAGAGTACCTTCTTTTATAATATGCTTGTATTCTATGCCTCCTTTTTCTCTCTCAGTTTTCCTATGAGAATTTGAATTTAATGCTTCAGCTGTCTGTAAATCTTTCTGATCTCCCTCTTCATTACAAATATAATATCCTTAACTTCTTCCTCAAATTTCTCATGAAGGAATGGAGGATTTCCATGCATGACAGACCTTATAGTACTAAAACAAACAAATTTTTACAAATATTGAGGCAAAAAAAAAGACGACATTAATGAATTCATTGAAATAAAGGGTCCATTACTTAATCCAAAATTTAAAGTTTGTGGGTTCTTATATTAATTTTAAATTAATACAAGTAATAACTGATTTCACTGTAAAATATTTAATAAATATTTTAATGCGCATACCAAAGTTATTGGGTTCTTCAACCTTGGACCAATGAATATGACTTTTTTTTGACAACCAACTAGCTATTTGTATTAATGCATAAACGGTCTCAAAGAGTCAAAAGATGTGATAGCATCAATTACAATTCAACTAGGAAAAGCAGAAATTCAAGTAACTTTATGTAAAAGTGATATTGAAAACTTTGCTAAATTGTGAGCTATCATATTCCAAGATCTAGGAATATGTACCACGTCTACCTCTTCAAAGAGATCCATAAGCATCCAGATGTCTTCACATGTAGTTTCTATCTCCCATGAAACTATATTCTTTTCTAGCACCATATCCACCACAGTTTTTGCATCAGATAAGACTTACACCTTTGACCATCCTTTTTCTATAGCATTTTTCAACGCCGTACGAATTGCTATTGCCTCAGGAGTTAAGGCCTTCCCAACAAATTGAATTGGTGTGCCAAAGGCTTGAAGCAGGTTACCACAGTTATCCATAGCCGCCACTCCGATGCTTGCCATCTTCTTCTCCTTTTGTAAAATGATTCATGAGTTCAAAATCTGACTCAACTTTCACTTGCTTCTACCTAGATAATTAATGAAGAATTAAACTGATCCAAAATGATCAAGAAATCTATGCACTACTAAAAAAAATAGGGAAAATTGATTTTAAAAAATCAACTTTCTGAGGTTGGTTTATCAAAAATACCGATCAAAAATCAACCTCAATGCTTAGACCTAAAAATTCCTGATCGCAATTTAATATCGATCTCCGGGGATCAGTTTTATTTTTAAGTCCAAAAATTTAACTTAAACGATTTTTTTTCGACTTTATGAGGTCGATTTTACATAATTATTTTATTTTTTATTTTCAATATTTTTGACCTCCAGAGTTCGATTATATAATAAGAATATATATATAATATATATATATATATATATATATATATATATATATATATAAAATATAAATTTCAATCTCCGTAGGTCAATTTTATATAAAAAAAAATTGTGATATCCGACCTCTAGTGGTCTATTTCATTTTTAAAAAATAAAATTATCAATTTTATATAATTTTTATTTTACTTTTATGATATCCGACCTCCAGTGGTCGGTTTTATTTAAATAAAATAAAATTATAAATATAAAAAATTGACCTCCGGAGGACGATTGGAGGTTGATTTTCTGATAAATTTTAGCCAAAAAATTAACCTTCGATGGACTCTTTGAGGTCGATCTTCTGCAATAAAATTGGCAGCAAATTGCTGCATTTCGTATTGCCCACCTGCATATTCAACACAAATAATGCACAATTACAGCCAAACGAGCTCAAAGAGCTATCAACAGGATATCAATTTATATTTATGTTACACTACTTCAAAATAAACTTAAAATCATTCAAATTAAACCAAAAATCATTCAAATTAAAATAAAATCAAACTGTCTCAAAAGTCTACAAACTATATATAAAAATTCTCAAATGTCTACAACGTACAAACTACTCATCATCCTCGTCATTCTCCTCACCCTCGCCATCCTCCTCACCCTCGCCATAGGACTTATCTACTAGGACTCGACGTGCATCACTAGGACATGACGAAATAATACTCCCTTACTGAAAAAGGGCACCTAGCTGGGCCTGAAGCGCCACAATCTCTTGTTCTCTACCTCTTTTGTTGTTGCAATCTGCTCATCTTTCTTCCTTTCTCTTTCGGCTACTGCAACAAGCTCGCTAGTGAGCAATGATATCTTTTCCAATATTTCAGTTACAGTCACTCTATCCATATTATCGAAGCTTGAGGATGAACAATTTAACCAAAATTTCTTTTTAATTATGTATATAGTGACCCCTGGTGGTCGTTTTTATTAGAAATAATTAAATAAAAATAAAAATGCATCTGGTAGTCATTATATAAATATTTTAATAAAAATAAAATTAATTACGTAAAATTAATTACCGACCTCCAGCGGTCGGTATTATATTCTTTTTGTTTTATTTTATAGAGGACGGTTTATTTAAAATTAATTAAAAATATTTTTTGATCTTTTGTATTTTTAATGGAGATAATATTAAATGTTTTTCTTAGTTTTTCAATCCAATACTGACCTCAAGAGATCAATTTTCATTATATTTATTTTTTTCGGAAAACTTTTTGACCTCCAAAGGTCGATAAATAGTTTTCCCACATTTTTTCCCAAATAAACCAACTTCTTCAAGTCAATTTTCTTGAAAAAAAAATAAAATTATTCTAAGAATATCGACCTTCGGAGATCGAAAATTTTTGACTTCCATTGGAGATAAGTTTTTTTGTGATTGAAATCCTATTTTTTAGTAGTGATGCTGTTTGATTATCAAAAAGATAAAGAGGTCAACTGCTTAATTAACTAATCCTTCTTGATTAGTTTATTCAGCAATACATGCCCAAATATATACTCCACCCTTAAAATTCAATGCATACGAATAACTGGTTCCTAAATAGGAAATTGGTGGTAAAACATAAAGAATAACAGACATTGAAAGCGTTGCAAAGTCCCCATTAAAGATAACTTCAGTGACAAAATAAACAAACTAAAACTCAATATAATATAATGATTCTCATTGCAATTGCAAAAATTTATCAAACAAAGGTAAAATGCAAAATATGGTAGTATTCAACTTTCTATTATCAAAACCTTTTGATAAGCCAAAACCTTCTTGAATCTATATATTATATAAAGAATCTCTCATGGAATTAGCAAAAACGGTGGGAACTTATTTGGAAACGGTAGCTAAATTAAATTCGTATTTGCTTTCGTCTTTCTAAGACGAATCTGGGTTGTTTCTCTCTAATGGTCAATTCATGGTGTTGTAGGCTGTTGAAATTGCGGATCTAGTCAATAAATTGGTGAACACTATAATAGCTTTCAATTTTATACCAAGAGAATAGAGGATGAACGGATCGTGAATCAGAAGCAAGCGAGAGGAAGACGTAATTTAATGGACAAAGTGTCTATTGAGTTTTTTTTCTACCAAAGCATCTTTTGAGTTTTTGTTTCCTGTTGCCGCTGCGTCTTTTGAGTTTTTTTTATAAAAAGTTATCTATTTAACTGAATAATTGATTTTTACATTTAAAATGCCAAATAACCTAGAAAATTCGATAAATAGCAATCCTGGCCTAAGAACGTTGCACATCACCGGACTGAAATCTCTCTTTTATATATAGAAGATAGTTTTATCTTTTGTTACCAAAAAAAAAAGAACTTAAAGCATCGTCATTTAGGTGACAAGAGAGCGGACAAAATCCACATAGAACGCTAAAAAGAAACATAACATTCCATAGGATCAAAGTCTTAAAGAAACATCCATCAGTAAGCAATTCATAAGCTAAAAGGAAGCAGGTAAAAAACGAACAAGTTCACACTGTAAATCAATATTATTATCAATTGCCATAATCTCCTCTCTAAGAGAATATCTCTGCAGGTGTAGTTGGCACATCTAGTGCCACTCCATCTTCAATCTCACCCCACCCAATGAGACGCCAGTGGCCACCAACTCAACGGCTGAGCACCACCTTCTCGGCTACGCCAGTGCATATGAGTGCAGTTAGTTCCAACGTCGCACAATTCTTTCTCACAGTAATGATTTTAGCCCCAGTTGCCATGGACAAAATATTCAGCATTAGAACCTCGCCCTTCACCAGATCTGACACCTGCTTTCCCAAGTCATTTTTCTCAACCCCTACAAGACGACGCAACAATTTAATTTTCCTGATCTGCAGATAACACAGATGATGTGAAATAAGTTGCAAATGGATAAGAATACTACATATTCTAGTGATTTGGCCAAAAAGCAAGTGGTAAAGTTATCAGGGAGAGCGCTATAAATGACATGATTTAGTATAAGCAATTAAAGAAATTACAAACAAAAAGCTAAAAAGGCTAAAGAATGCATGCTAACCTTAAGTTTAATATAGACTTCAGGGAGTGTACCATCATCTCCAACAACTTGACCGACAAGCATATCACTGCGTGATAGGGCAGGATCCATTGATGTGCCAACCCCAATAAGGCCTCCTGGCACAAAAAACTGAAGCTTATTTTGCTCCGCAAATAAAGACATAATTTTGGAATATATTGGTTTACAGATGATTTTTCCATCTGCATTTTTGTCAATGATGTCTGGACGAAGCTCAACAATCTGATTTACCTTTAAAACATCCTGAGCACCAGAGACCAATGATAAATGTTTAGACATAGGGTGTGTTCAGTATGAAGGAAAACATTTTCCGGAAAATGTTTTCCTATTTCCTCATGTTCGTTTGGTTTAAAAAATTTGGAAAATATTTTCCCTAGGAAAACAAGTTCCTTCAAAATAAAAAAAAATAACTTCCTTGATCAAAGTAGGGAAAACAAGTTGCAATTTCACTCTTAAAATCACACATCCCCCTAACCCGACCCCCACCTACCAGCCCCCTTCCCTCCTCTCCCCCCTGTCCAAAAGATTTTTTTAATTTTCTTACCCCACCCTCCTACCCCCACCCACCCCCCACCCCTCACCCCTCACCCCCAAAAAAAAATTTAAAATTTTTAAAATTTATTTTTTAAAAAAAATTAATATTTTTTCTTACCCCACCTCCACCCCCTACCCGACCCCC